>OZ025248.1:39647757-40341427 GCA_964019135.1 Arenicola marina | reverse complement strand
GACTGGGGAGTCGGGGGCGGGGGCAGTAAATGATGTTTAAACAGTTATATTGTCTTTATATTGCGTTCCGCTATATCTAGGGAGTTATATTGTCTTTATATTGCGTTCCGCTATATCTAGGATAGGCGAGATCCAAGCACATTGTTTTGGCGAGGAGATTTAGTACAAGAAAGTTTTATATAATTTCTTCCACCCCCCCCCCCCCCATCCAGCAATTCCCTCTATCTCCCCAGTTAACCTTCAAATCGCGCGTCCTGGTGATGATCTGGATACTACTATCTAGAAAGCTGAGTGACGGGCCAGGGATCCGGGGAGTTCCAATTCCCATCAACCGACCAGAGGGATCACAGATGAAGGTAAAGTCGCACTGAAGACGGAAGCTTCTTACATCAGTAATAACTCTTGGAGGACAATTTATCGAGGATGTGTTTCTGAAAGAAGGAGGGAAGGGCTTTTGATCTTTTTTGATCCCGCTCTGTACATCGAGAAGGGTGAGACACAACGTTCGCTTGCTGGTCTTTGATCTACAGCTGCCGGGACAAGTGGCTTGTATCTTACCTCCCCCCCCCCTCCCCCCCACTCCTCCTCCACCCCCTCCCCCCCCCCCCCACTCCTCTCCCACACCCCCCCCCCCCACTCCTCCTCCACCCACCCCCCCACTCCTCCTCCACCCCCCACCCCCCCCACACACACTTACATCCCGTCTCCCACCATAAGGGCACGAGGTTCTTGTGTGTAACATCGCAGGGCGGACATGGGGCGGGTCTGGGGCGGGCGCGGGGCCGAGCGGGCCTGGGGCGGGCACAGAACTGGCGCTGCACCAGCGATGTGCATTTATATCCCCACCCCTACCATCGCCCACCCAAAACGCCTAACCCTCGCCTCCCCGCTCTCACAACTCGCCTGCCCCCCCCCCCCGCCCCCCGCACCCTCCCTCTAACCTACCACTCCAGGAATATCCTTGACCATAATGATTACCGCAGATTCTTCATCCCTCTTGCTCGAGGAATCACCAAGTGGTGACACTGGTGGCGTAGCCGGTATGCAGACACGCGGACGGCCAGTTAATAAGGGCACGCACGTCGCACCGAGAGAAGGGTTCCTTACTAAGACCGGATCATGCACGGCGACAGTTTTTCTTGTGTTCGGTTCAGTTTGATCCAGTGTCAAGGCCGCCTCTCAACCCCAAAGACCGCTGGAGAGCACTGTAGACCTCCATTCTGCCATGATCGTCCTGTCTCAGCGACCATTCTTGTTCATAATACAGTTCTATATGTCCTCGTATGGAACATATGTTGACAACACTGTGAAATTGAAACATTTCCATATGTTTACAAGACTGAAATTGAAACATTTCCATATGTTGACAACACTGTGAAATTGAAATATGTCCATATGTTGACAACACTGTGAAATTGAAACATTTCCACATGCTGCCACGAGCATTGGAATCTACATAAAAAAAGAAGAGTAAAAACCATGAGGCTATTTGTCATGATACATATCGCAACATGTCAGAAGACCTACTGTTTGCGAAGAAGGACATGGGATCTTTATCCTGCGACCACACAGACATGACCACAGCGGGGCTCGAACCATTGATCCATGTGCCGTCAGGCTCTCAGGGCTAGACTATGGAATCATCCATGGACTCCACATGTATGATATTTAAGGTCAAATAGTCACCGTTTGGATAGTAGATAAAGGGAATACATCCACGAAAATTGACTGCATCCCCAGTGCCAGGGTTTAACAATGTAGTCAGGGCGGTGTGACCAGGTACTTTCCACGACCAACAAGTCAGTGGCGGATCTAGGGGGGGGGGTTAGGGGGGGTTCACCCCCCCCCCCCCCCTTGGGAACCAGAACATACAATATACATGTTAACATACATGTTAAAGTCCCAAGTCTTCAGAGAGCAAGCCCCCCCTTGGGAACCTGAGCATACACTGTTAAAGTCGGCTTCTCCGAGCACGCCCTCCACCCGCCCCCGGTTGCAAGTTTTTCAGAGAGCAACCCCCCCCCCCCCCCCACTTGGCAAATTCCTAGATCCGCCCCTGCAAGTGGACTGGTGACCTCCATTATCCACATTATTCTAAGGCTTAGTTAAGGGCGTATAGGTTGGCGTTCACAACCCGCGGATATATCCCCTGTAGACCTCGCGTGACGACAGCCCACTGACATGGGTGATCGGTATGTCGCAAACAGCCAGCCACGTGGGTGAAAGTACCAAATGTACAGCCGTTGTAACGCATGAGGCCATCAGCGTTGCGGCGCCGGCGAAGCCAAGCCCATTGCTTGATTAGAACCAGCAAGGGAATGGGTGCAGACGGACGGAGTGTGCAGTTCCGCAGTCGCAATGGCACTTCGTCTTCTTCATATATGTATATATATATCCTACAAACTAACACAGTCAAGCAGATGAAAAATGTATGTTAGTGCAGTGGCGGATCCGGGAATTTACGAAAGGGGAGGCACCATTTATTTAAATACTATCTAGACGTAGATCCAGTGAGAAACACGACGGGGGCAGGGGAGGGGGGGGGGTGTTGGTGAGGTTGTGCAGAAAGAATAGTAACTGTGCCCTCTGTGCCCCCTTCTTCAAAGGAAAGGGGGGTCACGTGCCTTTCTTCGCGTATGTTCTAGCGATTGGGGCAGGGGCGCACGCGCCCCCTGTGCGCCAGGTGGCCAGAGCGAGCGCTGTAACCCACTGAGCTATCGAGACGGCCCCTGAACTTGAAGAGGTGAGAGGGTACTACAGGAGAATACATGCGTTTTGTTTGAAGACGCTCTATTTCACAGTAATAGAAGGCCGCTGTAGTGCGTTCTGGGGCTACCCGAGCAGTTTTAATGGTTCAAAACTTGTTAAATACTTGTTCCATTTCGGGCGATATAAACTGCTGGCCGTTTCAGTCCTCACATTTGTAAAGACTAGTCCACGTATGCAAGATGGTGGGCGTCACGATGCACTGCATAGATAGTGCAAGTTCACTGTGTCGTTTTAAGAAAGTAAGAGTCTCTTACCCGCTAGTTCGTCCAAGCCTGAACACCCTATAGTTGCACTGCCATCTTATCTGACTATAGCTACACCAACTAACAGGCCACTTTGATTGGTCTGCTCGCTATGTAACAGCCAAATCCAGGAAGATCTACATGCAACATGAGTACCCGTAACCAAATATCTTATAGTTTCTATTAAGAAATTCTAGGTGTTAATATCGATTTTTCTATGGACATTCTAAAGTTTTTCCCATAGAATGTCTACAGTTTCCATATAGTTTCCCATAGACCTTCTATAGAATTTTCATAGATATTTCATAGAGTTTCCATAGAATTTCCATAGTTTCCATATAATTTCCATGGAGTTTCCATAGAATTTCGGTAGAACTGCTATAGAGTTCTATAAAATCTTTGCCAAGGGTAGGTAGGTAGATGAGGTAGGTAGGGCAAAAAGCTTCGCGGGCCGACGAAACGGGACTAAGGCACGCAAGTGGTGAGACAATGAATTAACGAACGAACGAGCCTCGAGTAAGTGAACGCCAGAAGGGGTTAAGGGTGTCTCGTGCGCGCGAATGAAGCAGACGACCTGATACCTGCCTAGTGTTCTTGTGAGGCAACGTGTGACGGTTACATAAAATGGTCCTTCAGTTCGACATCACATAACCGTGAGTGCATCGAGGTTAGTAAAGACAACAGACAACAATAAAGGGAGTGCACAGAGAATATAGGAAAGCTGAGCGAACGGGCCAACCGGGACCGGCCATAAGTCCCGGGTTTCCCCGTCCGTAGCCTAGCTCCGGATATAAGCTATAGCATGCAACATAAGCAAACGACAGAACGCATCGTAAGTAATATTCAGATACAGACACGCCGGAATGAAGCACACGAAACCACAATAAAATAATGAAAGAACCAAAGTCAGGACCAATGACCCAAGCAAAGCTCTTTGATATGAAAGCGGTGTGCTTAACGCCCGATTCCCCGCCAAGATATATTAGACGTTGCGCCTTTTTAGTCGTGAGACGCAGTTTACGAGGACTGTGCTCCATGTTGCCATTCCACATCCCGCGTCGGTTGCCGTGGTTACATCCCCCCGGCATGATGCCTCCAACGCCAGTTGCCATAGTTTTACACGGGTGACGACCCTTTATTGGCTCTTGCCGGTCCACGGGGCCACGAGAGGCGGCACGAGAGGAGGGTGGGGTGGGGGTGAGGAAGGGAGGAGGATGGGGTGGAGGTGAGTGAGGAGGGTGGGGTGGGGGTGAGTGAGAAGGGTAGGGTGGGAGTGAGTGAGGAGGACAGGATGGGGGTGAGGGAGGAGGAGGGAGGAGGAGGGAGAGGGCTGGGAGCGAAGCAGGTGAGGGCTAACGGGGGTGCGTAGGGGCAAGGAAGAGGGTCAAGGAGGAGGAGGAGGGGGAGGGAGCGGGTGAGGGGAGAGGAGGACCGAGCGGGATAAGGCAGGGGGGTTCAAGGAGAAGGGAGAATGGTAAGACAGAGAAAAGGAGGAGGGGTCAGACAAAAGGGATCTGGGTGAAGAAGAAGGGGGGGGGGGGGTAGGGGCTAGGAGTCGCAAGACGAAGGATATGAGGGGGTGATGTGGAGCAGTAAACCAAGCGGTCTGTGACATCGGTGTGGCGGTGTGTGACGCATGGCATGCCCCCCCACCACCCTGGCTGGGGCTACCGATCGGCCATAGGACCATATCACTTGTCTGCAATGGACTCTTGACCGCTGCTCAATGCCTGAGTGGTTACGCGAATGTTCGCTTCATAACCGGTAGACATACTTCCTCTCCATAGATCGAAGGCCTGGGTACACACGTAGGACAAACCGCAGCCACGGGCTGGATGGGGATAGATACTCCCCCCCCCCCACCCCAAGACAAAGTCATGAAGCTTCATGGCATATTAAGCCTTGGGCAAAACTCAGCCCGCGGACTAGATGGTGAAATAAGCCCTTATTTCTTAGAAAAAATCGCAGTCATATTTTGATGTTAGCATAACAATTTTGAGTAAGGATGAAAGGCTCCAGGCTTCGCAGTCTAGATGGTTTTATAATATGCAACTTATTATTGGATGAGACCGTAGTTCTCATCCATGTGAATAAAATTCGTTCTTTCTATATATGTGATATTTTTTCGTATGATTAGTTATGTACGGTGTGTTCGTGACCCAACTGGGATTCTTATTCACATGTAAAATCTACCAGTGACAAGACAACGTTTCAGATCAGATTTGTTGTCTCGTCTCAATGCTTTATCAATATTAGACACGTTTCAAGCGCTCATTGGAGCCAGAGGTATAACCTGGCACCAGGGCGAGGATGGGGAACGTATTCACTGTAAACCAGAGGTATAACCTGGCACCAGGGCGAGGATGGGGAACGTATTCACTGTAAACCATAGGTATAACCTGGCACCAGGGCGAGGATGGGGAACGTATTCACTGTAAACCAGAGGTATAACCTGGCACCAGGGCGAGGATGGGGAACGTATTCACTGTAAACCAGAGGTATAACCTGGCACCAGGGCGAGGATGGGGAACGTATTCACTGTAAACCAGAGGTATAACCTGGCACCAGGGCGAGGATGGGGAACGTATTCACTGTAAACCAGAGGTATAACCTGGCACCAGGGCGAGGATGGGGAACGTATTCACTGTAAACCAGAGGTATAACCTGGCACCAGGGCGAGGATGGGGAACGTATTCACTGTAAACCAGAGGTATAACCTGGCACCAGGGCGAGGATGGGGAACGTATTCACTGTAAACCAGAGGTATAACCTGGCACCAGGGCGAGGATGGGCAACGTATTCACTGTAAAGCAGAGGTATAACCTGGCACCAGGGCGAGGATGGGCAACGTATTCACTGTAAACCAGAGGTATAACCTGGCACCAGGGCGAGGATGGGAAACGTATTCACTGTAAACCAGAGGTATAACCTGGCACCAGGGCGAGGATGGGGAACGTATTCACTGTAAACCAGAGGTATAACCTGGCACCAGGGCGAGGATGGGGAACGTATTCACTGTAAAGCAGAGGTATAACCTGGCACCAGGGCGAGGATGGGGAACGTATTCACTGTAAAGCAGAGGTATAACCTGGCACCAGGGCGAGGATGGGGAACGTATTCACTGTAAACCAGAGGTATAACCTGGCACCAGGGCGAGGATGGGGAACGTATTCACTGTAAAGCAGAGGTATAACCTGGCACCAGGGCGAGGATGGGGAACGTATTCACTGTAAACCAGAGGTATAACCTGGCACCAGGGCGAGGATGGGGAACGTATTTATTCCAAACATGTCGGTATTGAAATAATCGAAGACAAATGTCATTGCCTACTGGCGCGTGCTTTCTTTCTTGCAATTAATGAGTTCTACCAGTAAGCGAATCCAATCGAACTGGGCAGCCTTTATATATCATGCAAGGCAAGTCTACTCTTTTAATTAATATAGTTTTACGATGACTTAATGTGTTTATTCGTACTATGGGTCCTTGGCCTTGTAATATACGGAATAGACGAAAAATATTTGTAAAAACATATATTCTGGTCCTAATCTGTTTAATCTACATCACTCGCAAGTTAAGCCAGTTGTTGTTGTACTTGCTTTGCGACGACCACCGCTACGATGCCACAGTTGTGCACGTTTTTCTACCACCACCACTGAGACTACCACGATCACCACCACCAGCCACCCGTACCACTACACTACCACCGCCCTCCACCACCACCATTATGTGAACGCCAGACTTATAAATACACAAAGAGTTAGAACACGTGGAGAATGATGGCAGCCTGCGCATATCTGCCATTTATTGCGGCCGACACCTCTGTCAAGTCACCTACGTCAAGCAGTTGGCTGCGCAGCGTGCCAATAACTCATGCGAGATTTACCGCTCATGCCTAAAAAGTCACGCAGCCACGAGATGCGGAGGTAGATTATCGACGTGAACTGATGGTGGAGTAGTTGCGACGACTGCCGCCACGGCGCTGCTGATGTCTGAGAGGCTGGCATGGGCCGCCAGTTACAGGGTGATATATGCACAGCGCGCCGCCAGTCTCCGCCAGTAGATTGATAGACATTTACCCGCTCAAGTTACCACGCCACCAGTAGGGCAAAACCGAAATCTGGGTAGACAGAGAATACTATACAGGCAGAGCGTATTAGCCGTGAGGTATATTTATAATTAAAACGAAGACAAATCGCGCAAAGAATTGCGCTATTATGACAGGCATTCATCATTGGGAAACGCCTATAGCTAGTATTCATGTAACTTACATCACATCTGGGACAAAGGTGAATAAAGGAACGTCATGTATATTTCTTCAAGTCTGGTTTGACTTAATTGACTATGTCTAGTTATCTGAGCCCGCTTAGCTTTACGCCACATGGTCTGTCTTCACGCTCATATAGGGCAGACAAGCCGCAAATAATGAGATCGGCTAATGTGTTAGAAAGTTGGTTCCGTCTTTGGCTTTATTATTCTTTGAAATAAGCTTCTTGTCTCGGTATAGCCCTCACCAAGTTTTACATAATTTCAACGCCGATGGCAAAGGTATACACAACGGCCTGGAACCCATGACGAACTGTGCCGGCTGCGCACTGATTGGCTTAAGCCATGCCGCAAACAGTTTACCTTGCGCTGCTGCCGTCGAGCGGGATAAAATGCGTGGCGGCTTGGTTGATTACGACAATTTATGCCTTGGGTCACTGTCATGCTAGAAAAAAAGGATCTGTGAAATGTAAAACTCATAACTGTGGTACTCGGAAACAACATCTTATAAAAAAAGATAAGTAGATGTTGTCGGTCCCGGGTTTAAAACCGTTTTATCACAGCCATAATTTTGTCTACACGTGTCGTTGACTTTCTTATACTTACACAGACCAAGCCAAAATGCTTTGTCGGTGGCGTAGACAACAAGAATAACAACAACAACATGACTTTGCGTTTGACTTTCCTTAGTTGGTTAATAGTTGACTCTTAACCCATTCGTTTCTAGCGTCCTATATATAGCACGTTTCAGTTTGACCTACGTGCTGAGATATAACACATATATGCAACCCGTCTTTTTTTGAAATGTAACAAACAACTTACTAAAGCACGTATTAATGTTTCTGTTTATGATGTTTTCTTCGCCATATCCCAGTCATAGCCCGCGCCCGGAACCATAGTCCAGCGCACGGAACCATAGTCCAGCGCACGGAGCCATAGTCCAGCGCACGGAGCCATAGCCCGTGCCCGGAACCATAGAGCGTGCCCGGAACCATAGCCCGCACCCGGAGACACAGTCCAGCGCAGAGAGCCATAGCCCGCGCCGGAAGCCATAGCTCGGAGCCATATCCCGTGTCCTGGCCCATAACAAGTGCCCGGAGCCATATCCCGAAACCTGGAGCACTAGTCCAGCATATGGAGCCACAGCCCGTGCCCGGAGACATAGCCGGCGCCAAGAATCCTAGGCCGCGCCCGGAGCCATAGCCCGCGCCGGAAGCCATAGTTCAGCGCAAGTAGCCATAGCCCGGAGCCATAGCCCGCGCCCGGAGCCATCATCTAGCGCATGGAGCCATAGCCCGGAGCCATAGCCCGCGCCGGAAGCCATAGTCCAGCGCATGTAGCCATAGTCCAGCGCATGCAGCCACAGCCCGGAGTCATAGCTCGCGCCCGGAGCCATAATCCAGCGCATGGAACTATAGCCCGGAGCCATAATCCAGCGCATGGAACCATAGGCCGGAGCCATAATCCAGCGCATGGAACCATAGCCCGGAGCCATAATCCAGCGCATGGAACCATAGCCCGGAGCCATAATCCAGCGCATGAAGCCATAATCCAGCGCATGGGGCACAAGTGCAGCGCACGGAGCAATAGTCCAGCGCACGGGGCAATAGTCCAGCGCACGGAGCAATAGTCGAGCGCGCGGAGCAATAGCCCAGCGCACGGAGCCAAAGCCTGCGCCCTGAACTACAAGCAATGCTCCTAGAATAAACCGTAGAGTAATTTATGTAATTCTACTTGTACCCTGCTGGTCCTAGCGTCTCATACATAGGACGCCTAAAAAAAGGATGTTCAAATAAAGAAAGAGCTTTTAGATTGCAGACATGTTTTTCTGTCGTTCTTGATGATAATAAACGGGATAAACATTTAAATGTTATCGACGCGGTCTATGCCTGGGCACTAATGGGTTAAGATATGCACACTTCGAGTTCTTTCGTCTCGCGGTTACAAAGCGCTATTAAAATGGCGCCCATAGAAATGTGCATATGTATGACATGATGACATATAGTTCGTTATTCTCCCGCTGACACTATTAGGCGCAGCGGAGCCAAGATGAATCATCTTACTTGCTAATGGTGTCACCCTATGGTCGGGTCCCGTAAATCAACTATGGTTAATGCAAGAGCATTGAAATCCAGCGCGTGGCCTATACTGTGTTGTAATCCATCTCAGCTTGCTTAACTTTGGTGCTGTTGCCATATGGGACACGGTGCCTGGAAAGCGTTCACGGCCGGCAGAATTGTGTTGAAAGGCCGTCATTAGTCGTCATGGTGTGTGTGTGTGGGGTGAAGTGGGGGGGGGGGGCTTTATGAGTGTTATGGGAAAGAGGGTACTACGCGGCTACATTTTGTGGGCAACTAAACTGTGGCATACTAATGATGTGTTTACTTCGAGAAGTGAATGTGATCGCATGGCGACTCCACAATGTGGTTTAACAACCTTCCACAGCGGCGGGGAGTCACCTCCATGTTCACAATTCGTTACAGTGAGTGCAAGAAAACTTGACCAGACATCCACCATTCTGTTGTGCGACAACTGCGGGCGTGGTGATACATTCAAACCGAGTCATTAACCTGTGGGGATCTAAAACCTACCAGTAAACTGAAATAAAGTTAACTGTATGTTTTTACTTTTGCCATGTAGGGAAAGCAAAGCTTTAGCGATTCATCCATCACTTTAGAAGGGCAAATGCGTATGCTTACAAAAGAGTTAAGTAATAACTTGCGTAGATCAACAATGCACCTTTGCAGTGCATGTGTGTCATTGTGAAAACTTAATTTCAAATTTTTGAAGAGGTCCATTATATGCGAGCAAGACGCCCATCCGACAGAAGATCTCGTCGGCGATAAAACTGCAGTACTGTACTGTACGTCCCGTAATTCAGGTAAGGTGAATTATTGTGGTCAATTGTGTTCAGGGTAAATCGAAAACAACAGAGTGAGAGACATGCGTAGAGAATGTGGCGTGCGAGCCAGTTTAGAGACGAGATAGGGGGAGCGACAGAGCGAGAGATGGGAAACAAAGAGAGATATGGTAATATATACAAGAGAGAAATTTGGTGATGCACCGGACAGCAAGAGAGATATACTGTTTCTGCTTGAGATCGTGTTACATGAGGAGCCTTAAACCGTATTGTAGTGTTGTCAGGACTTCGCTCAGCTCACCTTGTGAACTCGTATTCCGCAAATGTTAGTAACAGTGAAGCCGTTTAAGAAATCCGACAATATGCACCGTGTTTATCACTTGAACTTCACAAGTTATGAGAGTAAACACAAATTCGGGTATACAGTCTGTTCGGTTGGTTGGTTGATAAGCATGTAACTTTTCGGTAATTAGGAGAGTTTTGTTGTGTTTCCGGTAACGAGGCCGGCTTCGTGAGATTTTAAGAAATAAACCGATTATGACATATATTTCGCATTACGACCTGTTTTTGTTTCGTGAAATTGATTTCACGTTAGTATGCGGAGATTACTATTTCTGCACTTGGTATATTGCAAAAATTCGTTTGAGATGCCACTGCATGTCATTACACCACAGAGTCGTAAGCTCTAGGCGAAGTCATAGAGTCTGCGACACAGGCTATACACCTACCATGCGACGTCGCCATCTAGCGGCTGCGTTTTCAAACATCCGACTCACTCTCGGGAAGAGAGCAACAGTGTGTATAAACATATATAGAACATCCGACTCACTCTCGGGAAGAGAGCAAGAGTGTGTATAAACATATATAGAACATCCGACTCACTCTCGGGAAGAGAGCAAGAGTGTGTATAAACATATATAGAACATCCGACTCACTCTCGGGAGAATAGGGAGATTATGACTAAGAGAGAAGAAACGAGGAGAATACACTTGACCGATCGGTTACATGGCCTGCGGATCATGGATAGAGCAGTATATATAACAGGGCGGTTAAACAAGCACGCGAGAAACCAATGGAGAGATTGAAGGAAATCGCAAGTACGTTAACAGTATGTGCATTCCAAGAGAGCGAGGAGGCTAGGGATCTAGTTCTAATCCCCGTGACAATGTACAACCCACACAAAGAGTAGAGACCCACTTCCCTAGACATGCCCACGCCATGCCACCCGCGCACTGATGGATACAACTCGCGTACCGCCTCTTCAACTCACAAATATCTACACGGACGTCGTCTAACAAAACATCCAACACCAAAAATATTTATGTCGGGTAGAGAAAGAAAGCAATCTAAATATAAGTCATCCACGTGTCAGTTATATAGAGGAAGACAAAACTATCTCGGGGGATTCGAACCAACGACGTAGCTATCGTCATCGCTGGGCCCACCAACTGCCCTAGCCACCTCGTCTGACAGACACAAACTCTGCTCGGGATATGTATATGTCCGGATAAAATGCAGAAATGCGGCAAGGGGGGATGTGGAGTGGGGGGGGGGGGAGGACAGAGAAGAGGCTGAGGTGGGGGGTGGGGTTACTCAGCACATTCGGTTAAGCCACTATTACAGTTATTGGTCGTTACCAGGCCAATGAGAGTACCAATGTGGTGTGACGTAATGGCATATCAATATTGTGTCCTGCAACCACCACAACCACGAGACGAGATCTCCTGCCGCCGCCAGAACAAAAACACACACCCTAAGCGCCAGAGAACCTGAGACGACGCCTTTTTTGTGTCCTAACCACAGCCAGACAGGCTTTACATTTTATTAAGGTTATGGGTAAGGTTTTTTTTGTCTGTTACTTCCAATGTTCCAATGATTAATATTATGAAAAGGTTTGGTTTCTGGATACGATCGGGACATTGTTTCGGGGGATAGAATAATACCGATGGGGCGGTGTCCCGGTATTACTAGCGCTTGCGCCGTGGAGAGATCTTCAGCGGGGCGATATCTTATGATAGCCCTTCGGGCGCGGATCACTAGATTATTATGAAACCCAACATTTCGTGGGAACTAGACGTCTGTGTATTTTTACGTCGTAATCTGGCCGCGAACTCAGACACGGGGCGGAGGAGTAGGACCCAGTGAGTGAGACAGCCAACCAGCCAGTCAGCGAGGCAGCCAACCTATCGTGCAGGCATCGAATGGCTGTCTGCAAGACTGGTGGCCATAGCCAAGAGTGACTGTTTCGCCACGAGATGGCAGCAACGCAGCGAGCGATTGGTCGGGCTGAATCCCCCGGTCTCAACCCTGCCACAGCTCTCTCCCCCCAACCGTCGCCCCCGTGCCACAGCGCCCCCGCCCCCGTGCCACAGCGCCCCACCCCAACACCCCCCCCCCCTCCTGTCACCCCGCCCCACCCCGCCACCCAATCTACCATCAACACTGGCTGGCATCTGGACGGACCATGACCGTGAGCAGCAGCAGCAGGCTGCCATACCTAAGGCACAGTTTATGAAGTAATCCTCGCCGCAAAAAAACCCAAAAAGACACGACAAAGAATCTTTTATCAGCTCTTTTATTTCTTTCTTCCCCGGGTTGAGTCTTCGTAGCGGAGACAAAGAAGAAGACAAGACTTTGGGCCGCAAACAGAGCGATAGCAGCCAATACTGATCGCTGACACTTCCCAAAATCTACATCCAGTCGGCCGATATCTTTTTTTCTTTTTAGTTTTTCCATTTTTTTGTGCGCCAGTAACTTGCCATTCACACCTCTCATTAACTTCAAAGACGGTTTGTTTAATGCACGTCGCCACGTGGCAGCTGACGCCCCCACAAACCGTACCACCCAGCCGCCCACCCACCCACCCACACACCTATCCCACCGCCGCCTACCTACCACCAACCAACGGCCACATCGAGCCCCGATATGATCGCTTACCGTCGCTAACTGCCATGGCTCACTCAGTCGTACAGGGCGTGTAAGAAGGAGGCCAACAGCGCACGAAATGATCCTTCTTCTTGTATTTCTCATCTCACCGCCATGAGGAATTACGCCCCGCTGTTTGGAGTGGTATAAGCTTGGGCGGAGGCAACCCGTAGTGGGGATGTATAACGTAACGTTGTTCTCTTGACCCTCAACCCCGTATTTATGTCATTCTTTCCCCACGGACAGACAGACACACAGAAAGACAGAATGTTGCAGTCCAGTCATCGAGGGTGTCATTGTGACCCTAGTATTAAACCAAGCCAGCTTGTATGAAAGATATACACTTCATTATCATTGCTTCATTTGAGGATCACCGAGCCACAGATACCAATAGCGCACAAGGAACCCAACGAACTCAGATTCCCTTTCAGAATACACCAACCGGCTGCCCCAACCCTGGCCCCTGCTACCGCCCCACTTACCCTCCCCAGGCGCCGGCCCTCCCATCGCCCAGCGCCAAGTGGCGCCCTCCCGTCCCCTCCCCTCCCCACCACCGTCTCCCTCCCTGGTAGGCTGCTGATGTCCAACGTTGTCAGCCTCTGTAACATTGACACTTTGATGGCCCGGCCGGTTTACGCCCGCCCGCCCGTCCCTCCCCATCCGCCACCCGCAGGACTACACGCCCTGATCCGAGACATCTTACCCCCCGACACCAGCTGCCGCCAACGCTCTTTACACCCCCTCCAACCCCAGCCCGCCCCCCTCCCCCGGTCTGTCGACGGCAAACCCTTGTCGCGTGGCGTGGTGTCCGGGGCCCGTACCCTTCCTTGTCTCTTCCAGCGCTCTCCATCCCCGAGGATAAAACTGCTGCAGTCACCACGAGCACAGAAACGTGCCACCAAGTGCGACCAACCCACAGACAGACTTGCCGTCACCCTCCTCCAACCCATCCCGCACCTCCCCCCCCCACCCCCCTCTCCCCAATCCCCTCCCATCCACCAAGCCTCTCTCTACAACTGGCCACAACGCGACATCCTTTGAATCCAATGGCCAAGAGGTATCGCGGAGTACCCGAGGTATTAGCGGCTGAGGGACTGGAGAGGGCAGAAAACACAGGGGCGCCACCTATTGTTAGTAGAGTGCCGGACAGTTTACGGAGATTGATTCGCTAATCAAAGCCGAGTGAATTCAACGCTTGCCTAATCTGAAAAGCTTGGCAAGCATTACAAGGGCAACCTGGCTTTACGCATTGGCGAACCTGTAGGTAAATATATAGCTTTTCAGTTTTTGCAGGACTAAGTGACACCCATGCTGAAACCGCCTCTTCCCTGAGGCCTAGCAAATGTTGTCAACTACCGTCAGCAAACTTGCAGCAATTTTCAACCATCTTTGTTCCGAAGGTATATGTTAATGTTTTAATAATACAAAATGCCTTAATATTGACAATTATGTCCTCGTGTCCGCTTTGATCTACGATCGAAAGCATTCTCTCAACGGAGGGATTTCCGCGTATGTCAGAGCCACGTGCCTGCAGTACCCCCTCCCCCACCTCACCTCTACCCCACCGGCCTACACACACAGACTCTCATCCTTTCGAAAGTCGTTAGAGCTTTATACTATGCTAGACAAATAGACACTTACACGATGAGGCGGAAGCCATTCAAACCAACCATGAGTCAGCAATAATGATGAACAGACATGCTTATGGTCAACATATGTCTGCAGACCTAAATATATTGCAAACAAAAACGTTGCTTCCTCATAGATAGCCTCAATGATGGTCTCCATGCTGGCTATGTACATCCAATGGGATCATCACACATCACTGATGGCACTGTTGATGGCGATCTCCCGACAGATGGCGCCCCGCTTACGATATAGGCCCTCTGCCACGCGTAGAACTAGGTCAAATTTAATCCTCAGAATTATCTTTCATTCGCAAGAATTAAAAACCAATCTAACGAAAGAAATATTCATATTTTAGTATTTTTAGCATTGACTGTGCTACTGGTAGCGTATCCAGCACGTTCTTTCGTTATTGAATAATCTGTTCTTTTTAAACTATATTTTTGAGTTTGATGGAGGTCACAATGCGTCGAGCGCTTGAGACTGTGACCCGGTGTTGATCTGAAGCATGTTATCGCTTATCTCCACAAATGTAATCGTGCGATAACCGAACGTCAATATTTTGGAAATTCTGCATCGAAAATGCAAAATTCAACCCAAACAACCCCCCGAAAATCGTTCGTCACCCCAGCACCGTTGAGGTCAACCATTTTTGTTGGTAGTTACGTGAGACAGAGATCATGGAAGAAGCAGGCGCCCTCCACGGGAAGGGTAAGGATGGTCTAATAGTATTAACCTGGGTCAATGAAGTGCGACCGAGTCAACGAATATTTGCGAATCAGGCCTGGAGAGGGATAAACCTGAATTTAAACACAGGACGACAGGGCTGAATGAGCTGCCTTCTTCAGGGAGACACGGGATGAAACGCGAGCCACGACCACGAGGGTGGTGTTCATTCACATCGGCCCGACACGCCGTATTGTAGGAAATTGACAGCCAAGGAAATAGAACTATTTCAAGGGTTATTTGCTCCATCACGCATGCGCCACTCGATCGTGGACACCCAGCTCTAATAGGGAAGTAGTTTTGTGATTAGGTCTGTAAAGCGTGCCGTTAAACTAAGTCGGCAGGGTCGGCACTAGGCACGGGAAACAAAGAGAGGGAGAGAGGGAGAGGGGGGGGGGGGTATTTATTCATCGTGATGGTCGCGACCGGCGTGCCGCCCGGCTCCGGGCTGTGTCGCAGCCTATTGGCGGACGTGGGCGATGAGAGTGGCCCCAATTCACCCATGAAGGGCCCAGTGTTTCACCAGAACTTCACGCTGCCAAGATCGGTCGTAGCACTTCGCCGAAGCACGGGGGGAAGCAAAAAAACCTACCGTATTGGCTTTGCTTTTGGTCCGTGGCATATTTCTGGTCTAGGCTGCTAGGGGAACGTTTGGGTCTCGCGCGGGCTCTTCAGCCAAAACGCCTTCTGCACTGCTATGAAAAATGGTCCATGTTACAACTTGCGACATGGCCTGATACAATAAGCACTGGGGTCTTTACCTATACGGTGTATAGCGTTATTTGCCATACAAGCAACCCACTAGTAATAACATATATTCCATCATCTACTTTTCTTGAGGTTTTATATTTAGGTTATTTATTGTACTGGAATAGTTACATGTACTCCATTTCCATGGCGACCGCCAATCTCCATCGGTAAATATATCGTCAGGCCTCGTGTTATTATTTATTTGGTCAGTTATGTCTTTGCCCCGAGTCGACGTCCTTCAGCTGTTTGATAATAACACAGGGTTCGGAGGGGGGGGGGCGTGCAGGTGCTATATACAGCACAGTGGAGATTCTGAACTCAATTCCCGCGACGAACACTGGCCAGAATTGTAAACCCCCATCGCAATACACTTAATACGATCAGTATTTCTGGGGTCTATCCATTATCAAATGCACTTCTAATTTAACTCTGACCTAAACTTGATGTTTAGTGGGCCAATAGACACAACGCAGCCCAGTATTATCTATTTGTCGTGAAGAAGAGTGATGTCTGGAGCGGCTCAGTTCTATTCCTGCCTGTACATTTTTATATGTGTTTATTTGTGTCCGTCTACATGCAAAGGCAGATGTCTTTGACAACATACGCAACAATTCTTGGCCCATGACAACAACTTGCCCCAGACACAACCAACAGGGCATTCAGCTAGCAGATGCGTCCACACTGGGCTCGACCGCTTCCTTCTACTGTACACACTGGGCTCGACCGTTTCCTTCTACTGTACACACTGGGCCCGACCGCTTCCTTTTACTGTACACACTGGGCTCGACCGCTTCCTTCTACTGCACACACTGGGCTCGACCGCTTCCTTCTACTGCACACACTGGGCTCGACCGCTTCCTTCTACTGTACACACTGGGCTCGACCGCTTCCCTCTGCTACACACACTGGGCCGGACCGCTTCCTTCTACTGTACACACTGGGCTCGACCGCTTACTTCTACTGTACACACTGGGCTCGACCGCTTCCCTCTACTACACACACTGGGCCCGACCGCTTCCTTCTACTGTACACACTGGGCTCGACCGCTTCCTTCTACTGCACAGATTGGGCCCGACCGCTTCCTTCCACTACACACACTGGGCCCGACCGCTTCCCTCTACTACACACACTGGGTCCGACCGCTTCCTTCTACTGCACACACTGGGCTCGACCGCTTCCTTCTACTGTACACACTGGGCTCGACCGCTTACTTCTACTGTACACACTGGGCTCGACCGCTTCCTTCTACTACACACACTGGGCCCGACCGCTTCCCTCTACTGCACAGATTGGGCCCGACCGCTTCCTTCCACTACACACACTGGGCCCGACCGCTTCCTTCTACTACACACACTGGGCCCGACCGCTTCCTTCTACTGTACACACTGGGCCCGACCGCTTCCTTCTACTGTACACACTGGGCCGGACCGCTTCCTTCTACTACACACACTGGGCTCGACCGCTTCCTTCTACTACACACACTGGGCCCGACCGCTTCCTTCTACTACACACACTGGACCCGATCGCTTCCCTCTACTGTACACACTGGGCTCGACCGCTTCCTTCTACTACACAAACCGGGCCCGACCGCTTCCCTCTACTACACACACCGGGCCCGACCGCTTCCCTCTACTACACACACTGGGTCCGACCGCTTCCTTCTACTGCACACACTGGGCTCGACCGCTTCCTTCTACTGTACACACTGGGCTCGACCGCTTACTTCTACTGTACACACTGGGCTCGACCGCTTCCTTCTACTACACACACTGGGCCCGACCGCTTCCTTCTACTACACAGATTGGGCCCGACCGCTTCCTTCCACTACACACACTGGGCCCGACCGCTTCCTTCTACTACACACACTGGGCCCGACCGCTTCCTTCTACTGTACACACTGGGCCCGACCGCTTCCTTCTACTGTACACACTGGGCCGGACCGCTTCCTTCTACTACACACACTGGGCTCGACCGCTTCCTTCTACTACACACACTGGGCTCGACCGCTTCCCTCTACTACACACACTGTGCCGGACCGCTTCCTTCTACTACACACACTGGGCTCGACCGCTTCCTTCTACTACACACACCGGACCCGACCGCTTCCCTCTACTACACACACTGGGCTCGACCGCTTCCCTCTACTACACACACTGTGCCGGACCGCTTCCTTCTACTACACACACTGGGCTCGACCGCATCCTTCCACTACACACACTGGGCCCGACCGCTTCCTTCTACTGTACACACTGTGCCGGACCGCTTCCTTCTACTACACACACTGGGCTCGACCGCTTCCTTCTACTACACACACCGGACCCGACCGCTTCCCTCTACTACACACACTGCACCCGACCGCTTCATTTTACTACACACACCGGGCCCCACCGCGTCTTTCTACTACACACACTGGGCCCGACCGCTTCCTTCTACTACACACACTGGGCCCGACCGCTTCCCTCTACTACATACACTGGGCCCGACCGCTTACTTCTACTGTACACACTGGGCTCGACCGCTTCCTTCTACTGCACACACTGGGCCCGACCGCTTACTTCTACTGTACACACTGGGGCCGACCGCTTCCTTCTACTGTACACACTGGGCTCGACCGCTTCCTTCTACTGCACACACTGGGCTCGACCGCTTACTTCTACTGCACACACTGGGCCCGACCGCTTACTTCTACTGCACACACTGGGCCCGACCGCTTACTTCTACTGTACACACTGGGCCCGACCGCTTCCTTCTACCGTACACACTGGGCTCGACCGCTTACTTCTACTGCACACACTGGGCCCGACCGCTTACTTCTACTGTACACACTGGGCCCGACCGCCTCCTTCTTCTGCACACACTGGGCCCGACCGCTTACTTCTACTGCACACACTGGGCCCGACCGCTTACTTCTACTGCACACACTGGGCCCGACCGCTTCCTTCTACTGCACACACTGGGCCCGACCGCTTACTTCTACTGTACACACTGGGCCAGACCGCTTCCTTCTACTGCACACACTGGGCCCGACCGCTTACTTCTACTGCACACACTGGGCCCGACCGCTTCCTTCTACTGCACACACTGGGCCCGACCGCTTACTTCTACTGTACACACTGGGCCCGACCGCTTCCTTCTACTGCACACACTGGGCCCGACCGCTTCCTTCTACTGCACACACCGGGCTCGACCGCTTCCTTCTACTGCACACACTGGGCCCGACCGCTTCCTTCTACTGTACACACTGGGCTCGACCGTTTCCCTCTACTACACACACTGGGCCCGACCGCTTACTTCTACTGCACACACTGGGCCCGACCGCTTACTGCTACTGTACACCCTGGGCCCGACCGCTTCCTTCTACTGTACACACTGGGCTCGACCGATTCCTTCTACTACACACACCGGGCTCGACCGCTTCCTTCTACTGCACACACTGGGCCTGACCGCTTCCTTCTACTGTACACACTGGGCTCGACCGCTTCCTTCTACTGCACACACTGGGCTCGACCGCTTCCTTCTACTGTACACACTGGGCCCGACCGCTTCCTTCCACTACACACACTGGGCTCGACCGCTTCCTTCTACTACACACACCGGACCCGACCGCTTCCCTCTACTACACACACTGCACCCGATCGCTTCCCTCTACTACACACACCGGGCCCGACCGCTTCATTTTACTACACACACCGGGCCCCACCGCGTCTTTCTACTACACACACTGGGCCCGACCGCGTCCTTCTACTAAACACACTGGGCCCGACCGCTTCCCTCTACTACATACACTGGGCCCGACCGCTTCCTTCTACTACACACACTGGACCCGATCGCTTCCCTCTACTACACACACCGGGCCCGACCGCGTCCTTCTACTACACAAACCGGGCCCGACCGCTTCCCTCTACTACACACACCGGGCCCGACCGCTTCCTTCTACTACACACACCGGGCCCGACCGCTTCCTTCTACTACACACACTGGGCCCGACCGCTTCCCTCTACTAAATACACCGGTCCCGACCGCGTCCTTCTACTACACACACTGGGCCCGACCGCTTCCTTCTACTACACACACTGGGCCCGACCGCTTCCTTTTACTACCCACACTGTGCCGGACCGCTTCCCTCTACTACACACACTGGGCCTGACCGCTTCCCTCTACTACACACACTGGGCCCGACCGCTTCCCTCTACTACACACACCAGGCCGGACCGCTTCCTTCTACTATACACACTGTGCCGGACCGCTTCCCTCTAATACACGCACTGGGCCCGACCGCTTTCCTCTACTACACACACCAGGCCGGACCGCTTCCCTCTACTAAACACACCAGGCCCGACCGCTTCCCTCTACTACACATGCTGGAGCCAACCGCCACCTGAAGTCAAATCACGAGCCACTAGATGAAAATGTCGGTATCTTTTCCAGGTTCACATAACAAACAAACCCACCCCCCCCCCTCTCCCTCGCGGATGGGGTGGCGGCGGGAATGCTACCTTGTCAGCGCTACTCCATCATATTCCCTATGTACCCGCTCTCCCACCCCGGCCTGCGCCGTCCCCCGCTCCAACCAACCCACCCCTGCCCTCCCTCCCCACCACATCACATATCTCATCCATACCGTTCTCTCTCTGCCCTGACGTTCAGGAGGTTGCTTATCGCCAGTTATTTCACCGAGAAAACAAGTTGTCGGGATTATAACCTTGGCGGGGGAATTATCAAACACCCAGATGGGGGCTCTCAGGACATAAAAGATGGCGGTGCTTGGCTTGTGTACTTGGTCGCCTTATCGGGTGTCTAGTGGGTGCCATGTAAGTGGTACAATCTTCCCCGGCTAATAGAGATATATATACATACCGCTGGCGCCCTCTGGAGGTCTCCATGTGAAGCATAGACGGATAGTACTGTATAGTCACGTGACAGCCTGGGTTCATTCCTTCGCTCTCTTTCAAGCCCCCACATGGCGCAATATAGTACAGGGAGGATGGGGAATGCCCTTTGTATTATTGGTCTCGGTGTGTATATAAATATATATATACTTGTATTTATATATAGCCATACCCAGTGTAGGCCACTTTATACATATGTATATCTATTTACATATATATATATATATATATATATATATATATATGCACTGGACCATGTGTAGATGGGGTAATGGTGCAGGCCATCCGGTATGTATGTACACCAATGACCTACATTCCTCCCTATCTCGTGGAATGGTTGTCTATAACAGCGACAAGAGATGTGAGCACGCGCGCAGTCCATTGTCACTCTATAAAGCACGTGGCACGTCATGCCTCCACGCCCCCCCCCCCCACCCCACTCGCCCTCTAGGCTTTCCTTCCGTTCGGTTTCGCCCTTTTCCTTTCCTTCCCCCTCTTCCCTTTCCTTCTCTTCGCTTCCTCCTCCTCCTTCTTCGACGACCATCATCCAACGTCACAACCGAAAGCTGGTGCCCTGCTATAAACTGGCTGGGGCCTCTTCCCCATTCCATCCTTCTTTCGGATTCCCCGCGTTGTAGGCTAGTAACACCGCTACGCCTTTATCTCCGCCGGCCCAGGACCGCTTCCGGTTCTGTGTAGTGACCCGGATGTGACAGCGCCCCTGGCCAAGTCGACTACAAACACGCGAGGATATCCCGGCATGCATTACGGCAGTCGGCCCCATAGGTCACTTCTCCGGCGTGATAACAATTAATCAATTCGTTGCCCTCTCAGCGCGCGCATCGCATCAGCATGTTCCGGGCATGGGCACATCGGCACATCGGCGCACCGGCACTTCGGCGCATCGGCTGGTCTAAAGGTTCACAGGGGATTGAAGCGGTACACTGAAGTACGGAAAGCATCCACATGAATGTCTCTTGTCGGCATTAACGCCATCTCGTATATATCTCATGCAGTTGTGACGTTAAACATAAACCGACCGTTAAAATTGTTTCGCCAACCCGTTGAGGGCATACATGCGTCGCTATGGTTATAGCTTTCAGATTGGCATTGGGATCATCAGTTGTGATAAGCAAGCAAGTCAACTGACATAATGTCAAGGGAAACGCTAACGCCAATCACGAGTGGTAAAGGACACAATGCATGTCAACATAATGCCAACGGACACAATGCATGTCTACAAAATGCCAACGGACATAATGCATGTCAACAAAATGCCAACGGACATAATGCATGTCAACAAAATGCCAACGGACATAATGCATGTCAACAAATGCCAACGAACATAGTAGCTGTTAACAACATGCGAAGGGACATAACAGCTGTCAACACAATTCCAACGAATATAATTTCAATTAACACAATGCCAACTAATATAACGCCAGAACGTCACTGGTATTACCCATTTATCCTTATATGTTACTATAATGGCGTATAAGCAATCTGATCCTGCATCTTCCTAGTTTATTGCAATGGATATTTCAAATCAAGTGTCAACGTTTCCTAGACCCTAAATCACAGGTCTGATGCGCAAAATGCAAGTGCCAGATTAAGAATGTTGATAAAGCAGCCATTGAAATGAACCAAAGACATCTTTGACGAAGTTATATGAAATTCCCTGTGTCTCAAACCGTTGTGATCAAGTGATTCTTCAATCGAGATCAACAGTCTGGATCAGTATTTCTGAGTATTATCAGTAAGGTGACCCGAATCCATAATTGCAGTCAGTATTTCTGCTCATCGACCCAAATCAATAAGTGGGATCAGTACTTCTGCTAATCGACCCAAATCTTTTACTGGGATCATTTATAACTCATCATGGACCCTAATCTATAATTGGGATAGCTGTTTCTGCTAATCGACTCAAATCAATCATTGGGATCAGTATGTCCGATTATCCTCCAAGATCAGCCATCAAAATCAGCACTGAAATCCGTCATGGTATTCGTCACGAAAATTAATAGTTTAAAAACATCAGCCGATAAGTTCATTCAGTCCATGAACTCAATCCTCAGGCTCGCAGCTGTTATCAGCGGACACCATGCGGCCGGTTCAGTCAGCACAGGGACGCCCCCTAACGGCCAAGTCTTCGGATTCCACCTTTTGGCCCCCGCTTGGCAGAACCGGCTACGTCATATCCTGTCGAGGCCAGGGACGCTGTGAAGCCGGCAATCCACGTGGGACGGTGGCAGCTGTTATCTCGCCCGTCGCATCCTCGCGGTCCCACGGTGTTAAGTCCATACATCGCCAGTAATGCCGAATTAACAGGCAGAAGGCGCGGCGCTTATCTACATCTTACACCTCTATCGTATTTCTTTCTTTTGGACTCGTGAACCTCGTCGTTCTGTTGAGCTCAGTGAGATGGCTCTCTTCCCAGCGGCGCGACTGCCCGCCAAAGCAGTCAACCCCCTCGTGCCAAAGTCATTTAAGGCCAACAAGGGGAGTCTGTGCCGACCATGCCCAGTCGGTGAGGGCCGTCCCAGCTATTGCTCTGGCGCACGCACCATGATTCCTGCATTATTTACATCACGTCTTGAAATTCAACGCCTTCCGCGTAATATTCATTGACAGCGTCCTTCTCGCGTGAACGTAGACTTTTATCAGCCATGACCGGTGGATTCTTCTATTTTTCTGTATGTATCGCTCCCTATCCCAATATGATTCCCACTGGCGTTCATAAAAGCCTCGCTATAGGGTGTGGGATAGCGCCCTGATCCCTTTCATTTTGTTCGCTTCCTCCCATTGGATTTGTAGGTAATCGCTGATGTGGATATAAGGACAAAAAAAGCACTCCCTCGCTTGTCGTTTCAGTGGCCATTCATTGGTGCCGCACGGGGGAGCCACAGTAGGTCATGTGATAGCTCTGCACACACCTCGGGCTGCAAATAGGGCAGATTCAGCGAGTTGTTTTTCCCTCCTCCCACCCCCCCGCCCCCCCCCCCCCGACGGTCGCAAGGGCCTCATGTTGGCCTTACGGAGTTTTTGGGTTGACATTTTGGGAAATGTTGACACCGGCTTAATGGATAAAAAGGGGAAGCAGTTGACTGACTCACCTGGTCTGCCAGTTGTAGACGTAGCCCTCGGTCTCCTCACAGAATAGGCTGATGTGGTCGCCTACACACAGGAAGTCACTCAGCATCATCGCCAATGACGGTTCAATCCACATCCCATTCTCTCGAGGCAAACTGTAACGAGATACAGACAGATGACGCAAAATGTACTTCACTGGACGCTCTTCACTACCAATGGTGGCCGCTGTCACCATGTTATTAGCATTGAACCGTTCACGGGCATGTTATTTTCCACTGCGGAGGGGCGGAGGGGGGTGGAGGGAGGGGGGGGGTAGAACGGGCGGTCATGTTCTCGGTGTGTAGTGATGGGAGAAGGAATAAAAAGGCGAAAGAACCCTGAGCCAGACGACTCAATGCTCTTTGCGATTATGACACGGGAGGTGTTTTATTTGCGGGGAGGAAGGCCGGGAAGCTAAAAAATAATATTCACATTTAGCCCGAGATTCCCGAGCTTCGGTCGATCGAGCAGAACGATTGGTCAAAGCGTGCGTACTTCCGGTTCTGCCGCCAAGGCTGTCTCGCCACCCACGCCGGCCTCCCCTCCCACTCTTCCGCATTCAGGATACCCGTACTACCGGTGCCTGTTTAGCCCACATATTTCGGATTGCCGGCCACACTGCGTGCGATCAACTCAGGGCACAGCGCCCCGGGGCCGTGTTTTTAATACTATATTTGTGGTCCACTTTTCGTCAACAAAGTCGCCAACCACGTCATTCTTATCTCACCCTTCCCTCTCCCCAAGCCCTCCCAATATGTATGTTTTTACCCGCTTTGCAATCGACAGTGTGTATTCGTCCGTTCATTGATTGATGGTAGCCACTACACCCGTTCTGGTTGTGTATTATAGGACCGCGGTATATAGCCAGTAGCCGGGTTCCCCGTGGTAGGGGTGGGGGAAGTGGGCGGCGGGACGGGGCTGGAGGAGCGGGGTGGGGTGGTGGAGGTGACGGCGGAACGGGTGGGGGGGGGGGGGGCTGGAGACGGTAAAGGCGCAAACGCCAGGATCACCTCAGAGGCGGATGAGAAAAAAAAAGAGATCGCGTTTGAAAATCAGATTGGGCCTCAAACACTTGTCGGCCACTGATTGAGATTGTAGCAATGGTTCTCCCTCAAGCAGAACACCCCTCCACCCAGCGACGTGGCGATGTGACGCCCAGCTGGGAGAACCACGTGGCCTCGTCATACACGTATATATAGGGCCGCGGTTAATGCGTCTAAAATGGCGGAATGACAGATCGAAATCTCCCGGGAACGGGCGAGGAAGGAGGAGGGGGAGGGGGGTCTCTGATAAGGGAGGATTTTGGAAGGAGAGAGGTGGGAGGGGTGGGGGGGGGGGGGGTATTGGGGTGAGATTTGGCACAGGCGGGCGCAACCCAAACAGGGCGCCCAAACAGCCAGTTGCGCCGGCGGCAAATGACTGCAATATGGCGGGCTGACGATGACTGCCTCGGGACAAAACTCTCCGCAGGAAGACCACCATTAATCCCCATTAAATGAATTGTAAACAAGGCAAAATGGGCGCCATTGCCGCGTTTCTATTGCAACAGCTTTACGGCAATAATTGTCAGACATCTAGTGCGCTTGAGATTCGAGCGGCGGGGGTGGGTGGCGGGGTGTGGGCGGAAGGGGGTGGGGGCAGTAATGGGGAAGGGGGGTTGGCGATGTGGAGTTTAATGGGTGTGGCAGGGGTGTAGGGTGGGATGTTGGTGAAAGAGAGGCGCATCTGGGGATGTGGGAGCGGTATTCACGTCGGATGTATTGCCTTGGCGTATGAGACGGTTTCATGGAGTTATTCAAACATACCAAGGCGACGTCTCATGGCAAGACATTCGCCGAACAAATGTTTTCATGTGTGATGTCATGTATCGCGGCCGTGGAAGAGGCGCAAAATAACCGTAATATCTTGTCTCTCAAGTGATATATCCGCCACATGGAAAGCCATCAATAGCTCATGGCCGTATTCTGTTCGCCGTCGTATTTATCCCTAGTTTGCCACATATGAAATAATTGTCCATATTTATAGGCGCTTTTTTCCCCCCACCACTGGTGACTTCCGCCCTCTGCCGTGTCCGCATGCAGCACCCATCGGAAGGCATATCACACAACTTGATGGTTT
This sequence comes from Arenicola marina, assembly GCA_964019135.1. Classification (NCBI taxonomy): domain Eukaryota; kingdom Metazoa; phylum Annelida; class Polychaeta; family Arenicolidae; genus Arenicola; species Arenicola marina. The sequence goes on along the minus strand of OZ025248.1, from coordinate 40,315,130 downwards.
TTATATGTGCCGTCTGCTGGTATTCTCGATTGCGCGATTAAATGACGTCATCACGATGGTATGGCAAGAAATGCGCTCTCGAGTGAATATAACTTGTGTTATTTGATGATTTATCTCAGTGGTAAACTTGTACTGGACCACCTACCGGATTACGCAAGTGTGTAGTCATTGTAATGCACTTGAAGTAGGAAATTATTCGCCTCTTCCAACGTGTCTTATCTGGCAGAGTAAAAAAGGCATGCATTAAATTGTCTATACAGGCGCCAGTGCCGTGTCGGTATAAACTGACCTGTAGGTTAAGCGCGTAGCGATTCTGCTCTCCCACATAAACATAGAGACACTATATTGTCCGTTCTCCTCACCTCAAAGTAATCCCCAAGCAAGCAACATAATTCAGAGAAAATGACATCACCGCGGCAGCAATAATTATTTCTTGTGGATTCGATCAATTTTTTTAATGTTTTATACGTTGTTGGTATCGGCCACAGGACAGTGCAGACAAAGGTCTGTACCACACGTGCCAAGCACGCCCCATGCTCTACATAGGGCTTTTTGCGTGAGAAATCCAACTGACTTCCACGCGAAAAAAAAACATATTTAGTTAAGAAAATAGACACAGGCCATTTCCCACTTCACCAGGTGTTCCAGTTCACCATTTGAATGCATTTCTCCATAGAAAAACGCCGGCCTAAATCCATTATTCTCTATGTCGTAGAAATGTTATTGTCTGTCCGTTTGCCGACGAAAGATCATATACAGTTAAATCTATATGTATATGTAAATTCGCGCAATAAGATAGATTTCTTGCGCATTTGATTTACATGATGCCCATTATTTAATCATTCAGACGTAAAATGCCATAGTACTGGATGCCAATGTATGCGCAAGGCCTACACTCTGTACATACACCCTGGGCAAAAGGTGAGAACATATGGGAATGTAATCGATATTATTGAATGGCAATGACATCAGTCACGCTGCAATTATCATAACGACCCTGTTACTTGCGGCGCACCGCAATGAGAAGGCTATGATCATAGATAGACGCCATGAGCCTGTCAGTCATCGCTGGCCGGGGCCCGATGCGTCCAGGGATATGGATTACCATCTTTATCCTTGTCTTTATCCTTGACTGTCGGAAGATGGTCGACCCCAGAGGGCAGAGGGGGCTGGGCCTAAGGAGCCGGCCGGCCGAGGGTGCGGCGTTGCGTAACGTGACCAAAGACCCTTTGAAGCGACATGTGGCCTTGCCTACTGCAATGTCCTTCCGCGCCGGACTATAAAAACCGACTGGAAGGGAGAGCCACGGGTATCTGGGCCAGATGGTCAAAACCGGACTGGTGGAGCGCCGGGGGGAAGGAGGGGGGTCGAGGTGAGGGTACGGGAGGGCCGGGGGCTGGGGGTGGGAGGGGGGTGATGTGAGCCAGGGCTTGATGAAGGGAGAGGTTGAAGATGTAGGGGAGGCGGGTCGCCAGGGTTGGAAGATCGGCAGGGCTGGGAGAGGGTCACGACGAAAGTGAGACAGATAGAGGGGTTGGGGGAAGGGGGAGGCGGGAAGGAAGAGGGGGAGGGGGGAGGAGGGGAGGGTAATCGATTGTGTGATTTCTGATATGGCGTCGTTGAAAACTAAACTGCTATAAATTGGAGATACTAGACAGGAGATCTAATTCGCTTGTAATCATTAAATCATATGGATGTGCCATTGACCGGCCGGCTGCCGGTTAAAGCGGGGCAGACAGGGAGCAGGCGGTGGGGGGGGGGGGGACGGGTGGCGGGGTGGCGGGGTTGGCGTGGGTGGCGGCGTGGCTGGGTGGCTCTCTCCACGAGAACTCAGGGAGTACCAACCCGTCCGGCGCTGAGAAGGGTCCCAGCCAGTGAACAAAGCCCCCTTTTAACCCGGCCGTCCGGCGTACCTTTCACTGCCCGGCGCCTCATCCAGGCGAGTCCATTACACGGGCACCCAAGCCTGTCTGGGGGGAGGGGTGGAGCTGGGGGGGGGGGGGAGGGGCAGGGTGTAGCGGGTGAAGATGGGTGGCGCGGGGGCGGCAGGCAGCACAAGTGGGAGTTTAGCTTGAGGGTGGGGGAATGATGGGGCGGCGGACCGGGGGTAGGGGGGGTGGTGGTCGTGGCTATGTGGATACGCTATACCAGGATAAACTACATCCAAAAGAGTCCTTTAAACTATTATTCGGCCCACAATGGTCGGGGAAACAGACAACGTGCTGTGTGGGTGGGTGGTGTTGGGTGGGGGGGGTGTTGAAGGGGGGAAGCAGGGGGGGGGGGTGGCCTGAGGAGCCACTGGGGCGCCAGTGTAGAGGCGGCAGAAGGATTGTCGAGGAGGGCAAATATCCAAATCCTATTGTGCCTGGCCGTGGCTGGGAGTCTCGCATGGGTGGTCCCTAATACTTGTGGTGTCCGCTACCAATGTGACGGTTAGCGGGGGTGGCCGAGACAGCCAGGGCTGGGGGGAGGATGCTCACGGCAGGACTCATGGCCCAGTTATTGGATCAACCCACGCCCCCCCCCCCTTCACCCCCCGGCCCCCCGAGTGGCTCCGTGTGGGGGCGCCACTAAGCACGGGCCACTCGACAATTGTCATCTGCCCGGTAGGAGTAACCGCCTCTGTCCACACCACTAAAGGATTCACAAATGCGGCTGTACTCCGCCGGACACGTGCCGCCGAGGACGCCAGGGGGCGCAGCGATAGCCCGGATCCCTGGCATCGCACGGATCGCACGGATCGCACGGACCACTGGAATCGCATAGATGGAATTATCGAGTGGATCGCATGGATAGCACGGATCTCACGGATGCTCAGATCGCACGATTGCTCGCATCGGATGGCAGGGATCCCATCGATGGAACGACTTGCACGAATCACCAGTACCGCATGGATCGCATCACATAAATCACTTGAATCGCATGAATCGCATGGATCGCCCGTACTGCCCGTATCGGTGGAATCACATGGATCGCCCGAATCGCATGGATCGCCCGAATCACATGGATCGCCCGAATCACATGGATCGCCCGAATCACATGGATCGCCCGAATCGCATGAATCCCATGAATCCCGCAGCTCAGCTACACCCCCCCACCCTCTCTTGACACCTCTACCCATGGCCACCTCTTATATCTTACCCCACCCTCACGATCCGCCATCCGTATGTACAACTATCATGCCATTCCAAGCATGTGATCTCACTATCCACCCCGGTAGCCGTAATCACCCCTCTGTCTCTCAGTCCCCCTCAACCCCGTCGCCACCCCCCTCCCATCCCCCGTACTCCCGACCCCCGTCACCCCTTAATCCCCCCCCCCGACCGCTCCACCCACCCCCTTACAACATAAACACACACACGTATGCATGGCTATCCTAACAGTGGCCGTCACCAGTGTGATCGAGAGGGGACGCTGCTGCAGGCTCAGGCAGCACGTGGCGTGGCAAATCCGGGTCGCTGGCCGGTGGGAGGGAGCCGAGTCCTTATTCGGGATCCACCCCGGCGGGTACGACGTGACGGAAGCGGTCAAACAATGCACAATACAAAGGGCCAGCTGCTTTTCTGAACGGCCGGGCTGGCTTCCAAGGTCACCGTGTCCTGTTGCCAATTGGCCGTAGCGCCCTCTGGGGAAAGCGTGGCAACAATAATTGCCGTGGACCGGCTTTTGGCGGGGTACCTGAAGGACCTAACCGACCGCTATTCGGAGGACTATATAGGCCTTGCGTGACGAGGGCTCGGGCTTCAGCACAAGTGGGTAGATATGTAGATGTGGACGGGGAGGATGGGGCCCGGGTCTGGACGGGGGGGCGGGGCGGCCGAGTAACGGGAGGCGGACGAGAGTGGGGAGAGGGGGGTGGTCGAGGACTTGTGCGCTTAAGAGCAGAATGGAAATGAAGAGGATGGCCGAGGGGTCAGGCAGAGAATACTTGTCCAAGACAACCCTGGCACGACATTCTTATGCTATGCCTCGACCGGATCTATCTCCGGCATAGGAACACCCTATAGGAATACAGTGCCTCCCACCGACCCACCCCGGGTGAGGCGTTTAATATGGCTCTCGAACACCGCCTCATCGCTTTCATTTGTAGTAAAGTCCTCCTCCCCAAAAACTCGCTTGTCACATTTTCAGAAGCGGGGGATCGATCTGGGAAATTCCAAAAGTCAAAGCGATAACTACCAGGTTTTTCCTCGTCTAACTCTTTTGCGCGACCAATTAGTAGCAGCGACATAACTCGTTTCCATATTCCATACTAATCCCCACTCGCTTTCAGTTCTCCACGATGAACTCCCCTATCTTCTCCATAGAGTCGCATAACGCTTACTCGAAGTCAACAAAAAGGTCTTACCCCGACATTCGAACCAACAGTAAATGAACGTGTTCCATAAATTCCATTGATGGCTTCGCTTCACCCCGGGACTGGATACCATGCACCGACAACCTCTCCGGTCAGGCGGTTAACGTATGCGGCGAGGAAACCGCGGCTGACTTACAACGGACCTCAACCTGTCTTATTACTTTACAAATGACAGTTTACCTGCCCCTCCCCGCCCCTCCTCTTTCCACCTAACCGCATCCTGACTCACCCCGCGGTTCCCATCCCCATTCACCCCCGCGCCGGGAACAACAAAAACTGAACCCACGACGAGGCAACGTATTCACCCTCACATACTCTTCCTCCCATTTGTGCCTGCGGGATCTTCTCTCTTTTTTTAGCCCTTTTTGAGTCTCCCTCCTTCGACGGCAGATAACAACGGACCATTTAGCGTCGGTTGTCTCGGTGCCGTCGAAAATCGATGGCGAGCCACCGCGACCAGAGCGACAAGCCCGCAAAAAAGACATCCAACCCATTGGCCACTTCCAGACATCACAAAGCAACATCTTTTGTCGACACTGTGACGAATGCGGTTGGCTGCCAACATCTGCCACGTGGACCGCCCCAAAGTAGTCACGTGACAGTTCGCACGTGGTCTCCCACATCCGGTCACGCATGGGAAAACTGCGGATGAAATATTTATGTTTTATCGGTGTGGTTTGACACTTCATTCTGGTCGGTTACTGTCAGTGATCAATTCATTTGAATGGAACAAAAGTTCGTTCTGTCTACAGGCGAACAGTTACACGGTCACACGCACGTATCAAATCCGCTTTGCCATGTTACTATTGTCCTGACTATTCTACTACTAGATTACTGCGCTGAGAGTTTGTAACGTTAAATATGACTATTATTGTATTAGCTGCAAGGGTCATAACTATGCGGATTACGATGTGGACGTTTAATGTATAGTAGTAACAGGCATTCCATCAAGATACATCTATAAGAGACACATGACTGTTATGTTAAACAGAAACTACAATTATTCCTATTATATTGTTACTAGTAATATTACTAATACTTTACTTTTATTACTGTTATTATAACTACTAATATGCTATTATTACTACTGTTATTATTATTGTTATTAGTAGTAGTATTATTTGTATTAATAATTGTAATTACTAGTATTATCTTTGTATTATTACTACAGCAGTGAGAACAATTCCTCTACAGTCGGTCCACCGTCCATGTGTCGTGCTCAGTGATCTATGATGGCTGTCTCCTCCCACCAGTGCTTCTGGTCTGCCAGAGCAGCGGGGTCAATGCCCGGTATATATTCCTGCTCATGCCGTAGGCCAAGAACTGTGCCTCCGCCAAACTCCCAAGATACCAGGGTTGAAGACTTTAGTCTGGCCGCGATTATATGATACGCGATTTGTTGAGAGTTTAAAAATGGAGAACCCATTACGAGCCAAGTCATTTGGCGTCGCCAATGTCATAACCCAAGAGTAAAGCTTCTTCTTCCATCAAGCAACGGCCAGTGGAGTAATAAACCATGTCAGAAGTCACGAATGTCTCAAATTATCGCTCCCGTTGAGACGGCATGGATAATGGAAGGGAAGCATGGATAATGGAAGGGAACCAGCCTTAGGGTTAATGCCGGGAGAGAGTCACTTCAAGTTGCATAAGACGATGGCCAACACTAGTCATAAAGCCTCTTAAAACAGAAGAGGAACACAAAGGTCATTGCGGTAATGGGGCGCAGAACTTAAAGGTGAATACGTGCGTTAAATTGCTATGCATTTCGGCCACTTCCCTAACCGTATCTTCGTTGTAAAAAAACAGATAGCAGAAGTCTCAATGTGTTAGCCATTGGGCAGAACAATCTTGAACATTTCACCATTTGATCCCTTCGCGCTTTTCCATTTTATTTACTGTACGTCGTGAAGTATTTTTGGACGGACAACACAAGCGGCACGTTCATGTATATGGCACCTGATCCGTTTATCAATGCTACGCCCTTTCGGTTTTATTTCCAGGCCGTTCCGCCATTCCGCACCATCTTTTGGAATACAAGTTGCAAATAAGTCCCTGAGTATTTTGCTTTGTCAATTCAATGTGCCAGAGGGGTAATAGTTACGCCTTAGGCGGAGGCCACGGGCGGCCTAGCTCAAGAGTAACCAGGGAGGCGGGGACTACATCAAGTCCCAGCCATCGGGAGAGGACAAGGCCGCTGATTGCGTTCAGGGCTGCATGGAGTCTGCCCTTGGCGTTCCAGGACAGACAGAGAGATCAGCCATACATACATGATATATACACTCACAGAAACCGGAGCCACTGCCTCGGAAAACCATCGTCGGCGCTACCTTCTACCTTCCGTCTACAGGTGCTTATCAGTCTGACGCTCTTCCCGTCCGCCTCACGCCCCGGCTTCCTCCGCCTCGCTCCGGACGGCAGGAAGGACGCCCCGACGGCAGGAGGATGCATCCTAAGCGACTCGGGCATTAATGGCCGCTTCCGTGTAAACCCACCTGAACCATGCGAAAAATAAAATTCTCTCTCTCTCTCCCTTAGCATGCAGGCTATCCCTACTTTATTTAACCCATATGTGAAGTTGGCTCTCTCTCTCTCTCTCCCCTTCTCACTAGCAGGCTATCCCTATTTTATTTAACCCATATGTAAATTTGTTAAACATAGGAAGGACTAACATTACAGCGGTCCTAGCTATCCCGTGTTATTCCTATTCAAACCTGTTATACACAGCCCCATGTAACATTTGTCCTATATATCGCCACTAGCGCCATAAGACGCCAGCAGACTATCATTCTGTGGGGTTCATCTGATAGATTGTGATGAAAAACATGTGATTTCGGGGACAGCTTCCGACATAGACATACACCACGAGTGTAACCATAGAGATAGCCGTAGACCTAAGGAATCATCAAACAGATACTTAAATTTGACGATAATTGGCGATTTGGAAGCCGTTGAAGATTCGGTTCTACTGCCCACCGCTAGGGGGTCCAAAGACAATGCCATCTGCGCGTGTACCAGGCCCGTGGGACAAGGCGCACAGAGGCATCGATTGCTGTACCGAATCTTTTTTAATGGACTGTTTGAAAGCTAAACAAGGCAAAACCGTGCTAACACGCCGTCCAAGCCCGCCTAGCACCATGGTACTGCTTGCCTTCCTGGACATGCTCTTCTAGGCGCCCGTGGCATGAGGAGTTCCACAGTGAGGGCAGTAGTTTGAACATTTTATCCGGAAGTAAATTCTCGGCAATGATAAATGGTAGCACGGCGCATCAGTTTCCGTCACGTGTGGAATGTAGGAGGTAAAGTCCATCGCAAACGACAGCATATCTCACATGTTATGGTTGTATAGCGTATGGTAGCATATCTCACATGCTATGGTTGTATAGCGTATGGTAGCATATCTCACATGCTTTGGTTGTATAGCGTATGGTAGCATATCTCACATGTTATGGTTGTATAGCGTATGGTAGCATATCTCACATGTTATGGTTGCATGGCGTATGGTACAATCGCACAAATCGTATGGCTGTATAGGGTATGACTTCACTCATATGGGCACACTGCGTATGGCCCCAAATCACCCAAAACGCATGTGCGTACATAATGTATTGCATCACGTCATTGAAGTCTATGGATTCAGAACGTACGACAGCTTATAGCAATATAGATATAAGTACATGAACGTAGGAAACATGCCGCAAGAAGCGGAATAGCGAAAACTAGCACGCATCCTGTCCGGACATTGACTTATAATAATATAGAAGCGTCAGTCTATTATTAGACCAGATGCTGCCATATAGAATATATCGATATTCACCAGTCACTCTATTTACGACTGCTGAACCAATTAAACTAGGTCAGAGTAGGTAGGGAGTTCGGCATTTGTACGAGAGTGCGTGGCCGGTGCGCGGGGCGAATCCCACGTGTGCCAATGTCTATGCTTGTGCAGGATAGAGATCCCTGTGTTGTTGTGATATTATACAAAGATCAACTATTATACAAAGACGCAATCGAATGAGTCATATACATGTCATCGGGTTTTTTTTGTCGTTCACATAGAAACATAGAGCACGAACCAAAAACCTTCACCACGTGCGTTTTTTTATGGAGAGCGTGTTGAATATGGGAAGCTGTTACGCGTGAAACAGTTGCTGCAGAACATTAGCACAGCGTAAATCAAGTCTCATGGGCTTGCTAATAGTGGCCGGGACCCACGTGTTACCCCTGATAATACACACAGAACTGATGAAAACTAAATAAATAGTACATACAACACACAGTGGGAATGCCCGACTACTGTAAGAACGCGCATACGGGCCACGAACGACACTGGTCATGAAGTGATAATTAACACCCTTAGCCACGTGACCAACTGTGTCTGGATTTCGAGTATCGTCAAGGTCAAGTGATCAACAAGCCATTTGCAACCGACAAACGAATGAGGGACACTCGTTTATCAAGCCGTCGTCTTCGGCGCTCCCTCCTATGAACCGGTCTGAAAGATTGACGGAATTATAATATTTTCACACTGTAAATATTTAAAAAGACCGTTTGTCGTTTATTATCTAAAACTCTAAACATTCTTTGATCAGAGCCAATAAGCTGTAATGTTTTCACGTCTTTTAGGGGGCGGTAGACAGCTAGCATTCAGTACCGCTTGGCCAGTTATTATTCATTACAACCAGGTTTGTTTTGGGGTTTTTTCCCTCTCTTTTCAGCCAATGGGAAGAACGGCGCAGTGAACGTCAGGCGGAAGACAAGCGTTGTCGGCGTTTAGTCGGCGTTGACTGATGCCTGGGTCAATCTTCTATGGTTACGTGAGGGGCAACTGCCCCTTCCCCCCTCCCCAGCCGCCCCCCCCCCCTACCTCCCTAGCGTCGTATCCGCGGCACAACACGGAAACGCAACGCGAAAGCAACAAAAAGTTACAGGAACATCTTGGAGCCATCGGCAGGCGGTGGAACCAACCTTCTGGTTTGTACCACTCTCCAACCTCATGGTGCCATACCCCAAACACGAGAGGGCGCGCCGCGGCCAGCCGAAATCCACCGCCGCTATCTCTAATATTTGCAGTTGGCGAGGTGTTTAACTGGTCTGGTCTCGAAATCCCGGGAGTCATCACACTCCCTGCGAACCCAACCCCATCCTGACCCCCCAACCCCCAACCCCCCGCCCCCCCCCCCCCGACATCCGTCCCAACCGCCCCTCACCCTCAACCTGGTTCACTACTCCCACCGCCACACCACCCCACCCCGCCCCCCTCCCCGCTCCCCATGGCCCTCACCAGACCAGATATGATTGCCCGTAAAACCACGGGGTTGTGAGGATGTGAGGACCTGGGTACGGACCAGAACAGGAAGTTGTTGCTTCCAGATTTGACTGACAAGCGGTTTGACGAGAGCTAAACCCCCACGGGGTACAGTGCAGTACCGTACAGCGCATGCTAACTACAGAAAACCGGCAGCTGTCTCGCCAGAAGAAATTTCTAGCCTCGAAATTTAGTTTGTTCCATGCCCTATGGCACGGTGCAGGCCGTCATTGAGTAAGGCGGACACGGACAGGGTGTAGGTGATGCTGGCATTGAAATTATCCCTCCGCCGTATCCTTGAGCCAATATTGCCGGGCAATGTGGCCACCATAGAGCGGCTCGCTGTCCCCAACCAACAAGGAGATCCAAATACGCTGATCAATACAAATCCAATGAAAATCCCGGACTGAGTTAGAAGGGGATGAATGACATCTCAAACAGAGTGTAAAATCTTATTTGCCGGCATAAAAATTAATAGTGTAGCGTTTCCACCAAGTTTGTTCTCGACCGAATCGCTGTTACATGGGACGATTGCGGCACCAAGGGATTTCAATATACTGTCCTCCTATTCAGGCTGTTCTCGGTTTGTTTGTCACCAGTGGTACTGATTTCATCAAAGCGGTGATGTGGTGGCTTACTTTTGATGTATTGACCTACTTTTGCCTGCATCGTCGTCTGCTGTACAGAATTCCTCCGTGAAATTCCCGCCCTTTTGTTTGACCTTCCCCTTCTTCCTATCTCCCAGAACAAATGGACGGCGCGACGCAATTGGACATTCAATCGTACCTAGAATCTACAATCAAAACCTGACAAGGGTAGCAAAGGGCGAAAGGGGCACAGTTTGAAAAGGAATTACATTCCGTGCCTTCACTTTAATGTTAGTTAATATTCAGTCGGAGTTCCTGCCGTTTGGCGTGTCTTAGATTGCCCGCTGGGTGCCAGTGGGTCTGGAGCTTTCCCAAGGTCTGGACCGGGACTGGGGGCAATGATACGGCCTGGGTGGGTGCCGGGCAGAACTGGGGGCCGGGGTGGACATGCGGGATGGCGGTGTTATTGGGGGTCAAGTCGTAGACGGGGTCAATGAGGCGTATGCCTAGATGACATCTTGGTGGCGGTGTGGTCTGTTCTTGGGTCCCGTCGAATTGGGGAATCTGCGCGGCCACGCTCACACAAGGCCAATGGATCCGTACAGCCTTCCTCCACCCCAGGACCACACTCGACTACGTCACCAAACACCCCGCACCCCACCATTGCGTGGCACTGTATCCCTTATCCACGGAACACTACCTACCTCCACCCCACCGTTATATATCATCGCTATGTCACCCTACGTCACCCTCCACCCTACCGTTATATATCATCGCTATGTCACCCTACGTCACCCTCCACCCCACCGTTATATATCATCGCTACGTCACGCTACGTCACCCTTCACCCCACCATTATATATCATCCATACGTCACCCTACCTCACCCTACGTCACCCTCCACCCCACCGTTATATATCATCCATACGTCACCCTACGTCACCCTACACCCCACCGTTATATATCAGTCATACGTCACCCTACGTAACCCTACGTCACTCTACGTCCCCCTCCACCCCACCATTATATGCCATCCCTACGTCACCCTACCTCACCCTACGTCACCCTCCACCCCACCGTTATATATCATCCATACGTCACCCTGCCTCACCCTACACCCCACCGTTATATATCATCGATTGGGGTTAGCGCGTTAAACGGCAGATGAACAGGTTCTGGGTTCGAATCCGGAACTGGGCACCTGACCTGGGGCATGCGTCCCCCGCTGCTGCTTCCCATGGCCCCGGGAGGTTCCTTGGTCCAGTTTAGATGCATAAAAACACCACTTCATGTCTTGGTCACGTGGCTGCCATCGCCTTGGCCACTTGGGCACGTATCACCAAGATCAGGGCTCGCCTTGGGCACGGGATCCCGGGACCGCATCTGACCACGTGACCACCCTCTGGGTTATCAGATGACGTCAAGGACTCATGGACGACTCTATGATCGCAACCCCTCTCCATCGCCTCTCCGTACGAAAATACCATCTTCGCGCCTCGTAACCCTCATATTTTCGCCCCTGTTTACCCCCCACCCCCACGCCCGCTCTCTTCCTCTCCAACCCTTAATTCCCCGTCTGTCATCAGCCAGCTGTCTCGCAGCCTGCCAGACTCACCACCACCGCCGCTGGCTGACCAAACACTTGACCTGTGCCGGCCCACCCCCAACCCCATCAGTCTCCCGTATTTCTTCACCTGCCCCTCTCCCCCTATCCCTCTGACTCCCCCCCCCCCACCCCCACTGCCCACCAGCTGGGCTGGCCGCCCCAGAGTCGCGTGACGTCCATATCCATATCCCCCCCTCTGTCTGGCAGTTCAGAGATTAGAGGGTATTACTCTCAAATGACGACTCGCCGTTTCGTCTTAAGACAAACACCCCAGTGCTGGCCAGAGCCCGCCGTCCGTGTGAGACTGATGCCCCCCGCCCCCTCCTTCTTCCGCCCCGCACCCACTCCTTCTTCCCCCCCCCTCCTCCTCCCTCTCTCCTTCCACTAACCCACCCGCCTCTTTTCACCACCCCGCTCCCTCCCTCCATCCTTGGCCGAACCCAACACCCTCATTCCACAACCTACTACCCCCCCTTCTACCACACCACCCCCTCCATCCGCCCCGCCGCTCATTCCGAAACCACTGCCACACCCTGCGATGATGGTGGGAAGGCGGGGGGGGGAGTGGCGTGGGGAGGGGTCGGGGGCCGGGGTCGGGGGTATATTCGCGGGATAGGGTGAGGGTCAGACTTCAGGCTCCTCCACCCCATGCCATTGGCATCTCTTCACCACCACCACCACCACCACCCCACCAATCCCCACCCCTACCAAAACCGGTTCCCGAAATGGACATGGAGAACGCGGGGGAGAGGGGAGGGGGAGGGTGAAGTGGAGCATACAGCTTACAGGCAGATTGGAGAGACGGTAATACAGAGCTCCAGGGAGAAGGGGATACCAGGATCTAATTTTCTTTCATCCCCTCAAACGGAATCCTGTCTTCACGCTTTCATCGACGCCAATTAATGCTAAGCTCCATCCTTAACACAATCCAAACATGACTGTTAATCATTTGGCCCAACATGGCGGCCATTGCTTCACTCTTAATCAGGACCCCCCACGTACCACGTGACTGGACCGGAAGTCTAACATCTAACTTCTCACTGCAGTAAACTTTCCATGTATATGTCCTATAAATTATAAAAGATATATTTTTCAATCAACGGAAAAAAAAGACAAATGAATCAGCTAAATGGCAAAAACATATCAGTTGACATGACGATAATTATTCAAAATAACATAATTAAAGTTATATTTCCATGTCTTACTTCATCACCTTGATATTGCGCACATTGATATGTTCAGCAAGCTGTAACTGCCCCGTTCTGCATGTATTCGTCACCAATATGATGATGGTATGTGGTACACAGGCAAATCGTCGGCGCCTAAGCCACTTTTTCCTTTCACATTCCTATTCAATATCGATATTGAATGCCGAGATTATTAACCTTATAACATTACACTACCGGTTGTTTTTCTTGTTCTAATCAATGTCCTTGAATTTCATGAACCTATGAGCAACGTGGTCTGGTATGGCGGCATTATTCTGCCCGATGTCATCAGTTATTGCCATCGGGGCCGTGGAGTGTTGACCGTGCTGACGATGACAAGGTACGGCAACAAATCAATCGAAGAGAAAAGAAAATACCGATGGGTAAGCGGATAGCTCTGCCATCAGGGTTCACCGAGGGGGAAGGAGTTACAGGTTATGGCGAGGTTAATAAAGTGTAGGAGTGGAATGCAGGGGCGAAGCGGGCGGTAACATGATACCAGAGCAATGGAAATGAAATAGACGGGGGGGGTGGAGAGGCAGAGGAACCGACTGATGAAACAGGAAGGGGAAAGGGGAACAGATGAACAGTTCGTGGGAGGGAGGGAGGGAGGGACGAGGGGTGGAGGGGGGGGGGGGCGGTGAAGATTGCGGCGAAGCATGCATAATTGAATGAAGATTCCGGGTCTGTAGACCATTGACCAACAGGTTTGTTCTAATTATTGATAGAATTAGGCAGGTAAACTGCTGCAGCTGGTTGCCGCCTTCCCGGGGGACTTGTTGCCCGGCCTGGCCGCCGGCTGGAGGAGACGGCCTAACGCCGGCCACCAGTGGCTCCTGGGGCTCCCGACAAACCTGCCCGAGAACACCATAATTCAATCCGGGGAAGCGCGGCCCGCTCGCCGCGTCCTCCTCCGGGACGAGCGGGGTGGGTGGGTGGAGCGGGAGGGGGCAGTCGGGGTGGGGGGGGGGGCGGTCCGCACGGGGTACCGGGGGGCTTCTCAGAGGGTGGTCCGTGAGGAGGGGGGGGGGCGTAGGGTTGGTCCGCCGAGGGATGGGGTGAGCTGTCGGGGGTGGGGGGGGTGGGGTTCGGGGGCTCCGCCACGGGGTGAGGGGGTGGGTGGACTGTCGGGCGGGTCCGCCACGGAGGCTAACTGACAATCGTTACCAATGAAGGTGAACTGGCGTGGCAGACCGCGGCACGATCCTCATCCTTCAGTGAAGACTCGTTGGGAATGAATGACATATAATATATATGTACAACATGAAATGAAGTCACCGCCTACAGACACTCTGCCATACGTATGCAGTACATGGAACCCTCGTATTTGCCCTGTCTGTAAGGCCCATCCGTAAAATATAGTAACTGTAGTAACTGAGGGCAATAAAACAGTTAATGTTTCCTCGTTATATTCCACGGCGCGCCTTAATCTGTAAGCATCATCCCCAACTTGAACGTAATGTCTCGCACCGTCGCAGTTTTGTAATGTGACTGATAACATGTCACAATTATAATTTTATATATAGGTATATATATAACAGGTCACAATTTAATCAGGATGTCCGCTAGCTGACAGTTACTCCCCCGTCCCTCACTCTGGTATTCGTACACCCCACGGCCCCCTACCTGCACCCCACCAGAGCGGAGCACTTAATTAAAACGTCTTCTTGGGTGCTATTATAATTGAGTTTGGCTATGGATATACTGTGCCTGGTGGGGCGTGAAGGTACCGATGCTGGAGTTTAGCGTAACGTATATGAGGGACATGGTTGCGTAATGATCAGGCCTGTATCAGGTCATATGGGTGCAGGTGTGACCGCCACACCCACATCGCCGATGCAGAGTAAAGGCCAGTGGTGTATGCCGGAGCATAGTGGGCATGGGTTAAGCGACATCCTCCGTTCATTTCATGACGCCGTTATACCACCAAGTCATGGTTGGTAGCGAGCAGTGCAACAGGGCACATTTCACATTTTATAATATATATGTTAAGGCGTATTTCTGTTCTGATATATGGCTGTCGGATGTAGGTAAGACGTTACGCATATAGCCCCCTGAACCCCCGAAAACTTCATAATCGACCAAATTCCTGACTGAACAATAACGTAATCCCTTGCCTCCAAAAAACAAAAATCACACCCCCATGGGCCTGAACAGACAGCAATATGGCCCTCATATAATGGATATATAGACCCCAGCACTGTAGACATCCAGCACAATGTCCCAGCCTTCACAGGCCAGCAAGGAGCTATAGATGTAGACCCCTAGCTAGCAGACGACCATATACGACCATCATCGGACCATGGGGACCCAATGGACTCATACCTCAGTGGGCATCCATCAGACCCCTATAGAGCCACCCCCCCCCTCCCCCGCCCGTCCTAGCAGCCATCGCAGACCCACACAGACCCCCAGGGGGCACCCGTAAGACCTCCACACCACAGCGAGTGTCGTCGGCACCCCTGTCTGTCCCAGGGTCTCAGGGGGCCTACGGATGGGTGTTCGTGGTGCCACGTAACGTTGCTATGTCTACCAGATGGCCCAGGGGGTGGTGGGGTTAGGGGGGGGGGGGTCAGCGGGGGAAGGGGGGGGGGGGGAGTTGAAACGCAGTCCTCATCCCCACCCGCTTCCTTCTCACCAGCCCCCACCCCCGCATGCTTCCTTCTCACCAGCCCCCACCCGCACCCGGTCCCTTCTTACCAGCCCCGACCACCACCCGCTTCCTTCTCACCAGCCCCGACCACCACCCGCTTCCTTCTCACCAATCCCCACCCCCATCGCACCTGCCACCCGCTTCCTTCTCACCCCCTGGTCACGCAATAAAACAAGCAATCGGCCGATCAGTGACCGTGACGCGGTCTGACAACCACTATATGTTGGGGTGTTTCGCCCCGTCATCCCTTTGTCGTATATTAACCGTTTTCACTTCACTCGCGGCATATGGTATTTATGTATCGATGTAGGTCAACAGCGGCCGGGGGGGGGGGGGGGGTCATGTATCACAGCATGACAGGCAAACAAAGCATAGCACCTACAATGAGAATCCATCCATGGGCTGAAAACTAGTCATTTCAGTGGGCGATAATAGGAGTATTTGAACTTGATTATTGAGGTATTAATAGTATGATTAATGTTGATACGATGACGAAATATTGTATGTTAATGTACTTAGCCTGTATATCAACACTCTATCAAGTCGCCTATAGTTTCAGGGCCAGAATAAGGCATCTCATTCTGTAGCCTGGTGATAACCTGCCCCCATCTTTACGTGTTTACTTGTCGCATGTTGACGCATATGCTGTTCTACAGGTCACCCCAGTGCGCTCAGTGCGCGACAATGTTACGCAACGAAGACAATCGATTACGCAACTCGCATCCTACGGTACGGATGCAGGTTGGAGAATCAAGCGGGGGAGGAAAAGTCAGGTTCAAAGGCACCGACAGATTCCAAAAGATTGGTGCCACGTCACTCCGTCATCGTTAACCCATTTGGGTCTAATAATAGAAGCAATTGTTTACGTGTTTAGTTTGATCTTTACTGTCCAAATTTAGAACATGAACACATGTCCCTCCAGGCACATTTAAGACATTACACTTTTAGCTTGGTACGAGGACTATTCAATTCAAAGAGAAGGATAAAGAAAGGTAAAACTGGAAAAAAAAATCTATTGGAGGCAACGTTTGATGAAAATGGACAAAGAGAAGTCCAAGTTAAACAAATCGTGGGCTGCAGGTAATACATCATTCTTTCCAAAGGCTCGCAAAGAACCCTTTTTCGGTCTTTTTCATCATATGTAAGGTGTGTTTCATATTTCGTCTCTTCGTGCATAGCGTTTTGAAAAACCTATTGGAGGATAAGTCGAGGACTAAGCAACTGCCCGTAAGCCATTCGCTAATTGTATAGCATATCAGATAACAAAAGAGTAAGGAAACAGCAGCCTAAACATTGAAGAGGTATGACTCCATGAAATCGATTTCATTCCACGAAGGAATGCAGGAAAATAAAAATGTTGTTTCAACCAAATAAAGGGTTAGCCTATCCACACAGCATTAATTAGGTAATCGAAGTTTGAATACGACCAATTGACGGTTACGCCGTGGGTGAAATAATACCCACCACAGGCGAACTGCGCCAAGACATATAAACGATGTGTTTCCCTGGGTTTCTAGCCGCATTTACCTTCACGTTGGTATTATCCCAGTTTGGTACGTCTGTCACAGATTACAGATAAATGGTGTCCGCAACATGACATGCACTCTCCTTCCACAGTGCCTGTTAAAGTATCTAGGTGGCAGCAGTGCGCGCCCGCTGTGGTTGGCGTGTAACAGCAGAACGCACCCACCGTCAATGCACGCGACACGTAATGTTGGGTTGAGTGTTACCCCGTCACGCACAAACAGAACCTTCTGATGTACTGTCCATGTCCATATACCAGTACAATAACACATCCAGGAGACATCACCGGGGTGAAACCACTGCGACTGGTATGCTACGCTTGGCTGGGTAGTGCAGCGACCCCCCCCCCCCCCCCCTCCGCCCTCACTATCTCCACCTGATTCAACCTCGCGTCATTTTGTGGATAGACCGTCATATGTAACACCCCCAGTCATTGGTGTAACATCTGCGTCAGATTCAGCAAACGCGATTACATAACACCCCTTTCGTCAGCAACTGCAATTGTAATAACATACCCATCCACCATTCATTTTATTGAACCGCTACAGCTCAATAATAAATTATGTCAATCGCCAAACGAAGGATTAACTAAAAGTCATGATGGATAGCTATCACAAGTACCATTTAAAGTAAGCACTGGTATTTGGTGAAAGATGATCATAATTAAAGTAACCCCTTGTAGATATATTTGCGAGCTGGCTTACCCTTAGTATATCTCTCCAGCAGGGCGGTCGGCGCTACCCGAGTACTGTCGGGTCAGTGGTGGTCAGTGGTGGTATCCGATCGAACTGAAGAATCCGTTTGTCAAAGTGACCACGGTAGTCTATATATATATAAAAATATATATAACAGCTATCCTCGGCTATGGTGTCCCCTCATCACAAATCTGACTTACCGATCGACGCGTCGGCTTCAGCAATAATAAACAGTATCTATTTCATAGGTGATGCGTATGACACGCTGACCCCCTTTCCTGACTCACTGACTGGCGGGGAGGGACTAGGCGGCCACGACATGGGAGTCTCGGATCCCCACAGCCGATGACGGCAGCTTGCGTCGGCTGCAACGCGCGTGTCCCCCGCTGTCTGTTGACGGCAAGCAGCCTTGGACCCTCATCCCCGTCAACACAATGATAAACAACCCTCACTATGGTTTCCAACCAATATACAGCAGCGTCAATACAACGCGCCCTATTGGTGATGACCGGGACGCAAGCTGCTTACATCATACGAGGACATATTCCGGCGGCGCACATTTGTATTGAGACACAAGGGTCGTTATTTAATTAATAAAAGCCGACGAGCGAGAGCCACTTCTGAGGGTTCATTCAGTGACCACCACGAGACTTGCGCCACCTAGGGAAAGAATGTCGCATTGACTCCGCCATCATACGGGTAGATTGGTCGGCAAGCAATTTACTAAACTCGCACAAATTGACTCATCCGCCTCATCCAGGAGATATAATTTCCCCCAAAAATATAACTTCCGGGAAATTCAGCGAACATGGATATCATAAGAGTTTTCCCCACACACGGCGGTGGCAGGGCGCCGCCTCCACCAGGGCAACCGGTGGCACACAAGCCTCATGGTCGGCGGCGTGCTGGGCATACATCCGAGACAGCAGCGGGTACTCCTTCAGCTATAATATTTCAGTCTCTCTTTTTCCTAAAGAACTATTGATCTAAATAAATAATTGCAAATAGTAAACTAAATATACATTTTGTTGTTCTTCCTCGTCTGCTGCTTCGTGTGATGTTCGGAGTGAAATTCTTCTCGGGATTATTCGGCGCTGTTGAATACTGTCATTCACAACAGACTGCCGACTGACTGACTGACTGACGGCTGCTGTCCGTATCCGTGGTACGGCGCTGGTGGGCTAGCCTGACGCTCACTGGAGTAGCCGGGCGGTCTCTCTATTCACACCGCCAGTGAAAGTTTGGGTGAGACGATGACGACACGAGTGGCTGAATGAAGCCCCCGGGCCTGCCGCTGTCGCCAATGAGCTCAGCAGCCACCAGCAGCCACCAGCAGCCACCGGCAGCCAGGCACCAGCAGCAGCAGCAGCAGGCGGATGGGTTGGCAGTCAGCAGGCGCGCAGCCGATGGCAAGAGGCGGGAGGGAGGCAGCGTGCTGCTGTTGCGTGGCTGGCCGTAGTTGTGGTCGGTGGGCGGGGGGATGATGGTATGGGATATTGTTGGCGGGACGGGGGAGGGGAGAGGGGGGTGAGGGGGTCGTGGCTGAGTGAGCAAGCGGTGGTGGTGTAGTGCTGGGGTGGGGGTGGAGCATGAGGTGGTGAGTAGCGGCGGCGGTGGTGGGGGTAGCCCAGTGAGGCCCGCAGCGGCCGGTGGCTGTTGACTATTGCCCGCCTCCTTGCCGGTCGGTCCCGTCCCACCGTCAAGCCCAGAAGCGGAGGGGAGGGGAATGGAGCTTTGATAGCCGAGTCGAACCCCACCCCTCACAACCCTGGCGGTACGGCTTGGGCCTCATACCAACTATCTACCCCCCCCTTCCCCCCTGTTCCTCCTCTCCCATCTCCACCCCCCCCCCTCCCTCCACCCTGCCCCTTCCCTCTCCAACACCACGCCCCCTGAGCCTTCCGGCCCTCGTGGCTATTCAGATCTGACACTCGTGCAGCCGGCCGGCGCGCCCACCACTCCGGTAGCGTGGAACCCGTGTCTGCCGGACCAGGACCACCGCAAACCAGTCTGCCTCCCAACTTGGCCGGGAGGCACTGGGGCAGCGGGACCCCGGGGCGGGCGGGGTCTGCCGCTGTGGTGGTCCTGGTCTGGTGGCGGCTTCCGGAGGGGGGGTGGGGGTGTCCTAAAATGGGGAGCCGGGATAGGGGTGGGGTGGCAGAAGAGGACATAAATGGTGGTGGGGCGTGGGGGCAGAAGAGAAAATGGTGGTAGTGGGGTAGAGGGGGGGGGGGGAGTAGATTGGGGCAAAGGTGTCAAAATTTATGTAGGTTTCTCACCGCCTATTCAACAATTCCTTTCCCGACCAATTTAACCTAGTCAGTTATATGGTGAGGAGATAAAACTTCAAAAATTGAATGTCATGTTTTTGTTTTACATGGGGCTGTCGGTGGGTTATTTGGCTCCAGGGTAGGCGGGGAGTAGGTGGGGGAGGGGGGGGGGGGGCGTGGCAGGAGGGTGGGGGGTATATGTAGAAGAGCAACGATCTGTGCTGGTTTGTTTAATAAAAGAAGCGTTAGGTCATATCGCGCGACTTCCTCAGCCACTTGCATGTACCTGTTAATGGGTCGACTTTCACGGCCACTAGAAAGTACCTGTCAAACCCGTCAACTTCCTTACCCTCCTGGGTACACCTGTCCACTTGAATTTGCCTGTCAGTGTCGACTTCCTTAACCATTTGGATTTGCCTCTCAATGCGTCGACTTCCTGAACCACTTGAGATTACCTCTCAATGTGTAGGATTCTTTATGCACTTGGATGTGCCTGTCAATGTGTTGACTTCCTTATGCAATTGGTTGTGCCTGTCAATGTGTCGACTTCCTGAGCAACTTGGGTGTGCCTGTCAATGTGTTGTCTTCATTATGCACTCGGGTGTGCCTGTCAATGTGTGGACTTCTTTATGCAATTGGTTGTGCCTGTAAATGTGTCGACTTCCTGAGCCACTTGGGTGTACCTGTCAATGTGTCGACTTCATAGTCCACTTGGGTGTAACTCTCAATGTATAGGCTTCTTTATGCCCTTGGATGTGCCTGTCAATATGTCGTCTTCCTTATGCAATTGGTTGTGCCTGTCAGTGTGTCGACTTCCTGAGCCACTTGGGTGTGCCTGTCAATGTGTCGACTTCCTGAGCCACTTGGGTGTACCTGTCAATGTGTCGATTACCTGAGTCACTTGAGATTACCTCTCAATGTGTAGGCTCCTTTATGCACCTGGGTGCCCCTTTAAATCTGTTGACTTCGTTACGCACTTGGGTGTGCCTGTCAGTGTGTTGACTTCATTATGCACTTGGTCGTACCTGTCAATGTGTTGACTTCATTATGCACTTGGGTGTGTCTGTCAATGTGTTGACTTTATTAAGCACTTGGATGTGCCTGTCAATATGTCGATTTTCTTATCCTCTTGGGTGTACCTGTCAATGGGTCGATTTCCTTACCCTCTTAGGTGTACCTGTCAATATGTTGAATTGTCTTTCCCACTTGTGTGTACCTGTCAATGCATCAACAAATCGACTTCCACGGCCACTTGGATGTACCTGTCATTATGTTGACTTTCCCATCCACTTGGATGTATTTGTCAATGCGTCGACTTCCTCGACCACTTGGGTGTACCTGTCAATGTGTCGACTTCCTCAGCCACTTGGCTGTACCTGCCAGTGAGCGTGGTGCCGCCATGGTGCTCTACGTGCCAGACTAAGGAGGGCAATGGGTACAATGTGCTCTTGACATCAAACGACTTCTTTTAACTGGAGCCTGATTGCAATGCCATTGATTGACAAACGCTCGTACTGAAGAGAATCGCTTTTACAGCTCCTAACCACTTGGCTACATTGTCAATGGACAAGAAAAGGAAGTTGAAAAGGTGTGATACGTGCCCGTCACAACAACTTGACACGTGTGTGCATAAAACTCATGGTAGCTGCCTCGTGGTCGTGGCGCCAGCCCACAAGATGTATCCAATGCATGCAGACTGTACAATTATAGTGTTGACGGTGCGTCTACAACGGCAACTTTGACGGAGAGTTTATATACATGAATACAGCATCACATTTGTGGCTCTCACAGATCATTTTGTATGTCTGCCAACATTGCTTCTGTGTATGCCCATTGTGTATGTGAATGATTGCATAAAGGAAGTTAGTATCAGGGTCTGCCGAGTTTATTCCATCGGTTGTGCTGGTCTTTAAGAATTGGGGCGTCTCACGGGTGACGGCGTTATACACCCGTCACCATTGTCTACGTGTAGTTGTACAAGTCTGGTATATATGTCTGGTGTAGATGTACATGTCTGGTGTAGATGTACATGTCTGGTGTAGATGTACATGTCTGGTATATATGTCTGGTGTAGATGTACATGTCTGGTGTAGATGTACATGTCTGGTATATATGTCTGGTGTAGATGTACATGTCTGGTGTATATGTACATATCTGGTGTAGATGTGCATGTCTGGTGTATATGTACATATCTGGTGTAGATGTACATGTCTGGTGTAGATGTACATGTCTGGTGTAGATGTACATGTCTGGGGTAGATGTACATGTCTGGTGTAGATGTACATGTCTGGGGTAGATGTACATGTCTGGGGTAGATGTACATGTCTGGGGTAGATGTACATGTCTGGGGTAGATGTACATGTCTGGTGTAGATGTACATGTCTGGTGTAGATGTACATGTCTGGTGTAGATGTATATGTCTGGTGTAGATGTACATGTCTGGTGTAGATGTATATGTCTGGTGTAGATGTACATGTCTGGTGTAGATGTACATGTCTGGGGTAGATGTACATGTCTGGTGTAGATGTACATGTCTGGGGTAGATGTACATGTCTGGGGTAGATGTACATATCTGGGGTAGATGTACATGTCTGGGGTAGATGTACATGTCTGGGGTAGATGTATATGTCTGGTGTAGATGTACATGTCTGTTGTAGATGTACATGTCTGGTGTAGATTTACATGTCTGGTGTAGATGTACATGTCTGGTGTAGATTTACATGTCTGGGGTAGATGTATATGTCTGGTGTACATATTTGGTGTATATGTCTGGGGTAGTTATACATGTCTGGTGCAAATGTTGCATACTGTATACATATACATGTAAGATGCAAATGCTCTTTTATCTGTCGACCACAATGGTATAATATTTTGCACATCTAACTCTTCAAGAAATATTTCCAAACGATTATGGTTTCCAACCAAGCAGAACGAACAGATGTGAGCGTCGGTTACTTATCATTATAATAATATTAGTGAATGGAATGAACAGTGGGATCCAACTGGGAGGGAACGGAGAGGGGGGTGGGACGGTGTATAATAGGCACGGGATCGGCTAATGATACATGTCATAGGCAGCATTGACCATGATGAGCCTGTGAATCAATTGACACTATTTTATCGGTTTTCATACAAAATGAAACATTCTTCGGACACTCTAGGTACTTACGCGAATGAGGCGGCCTGACAACCACTGATCTGTCTTGCTTTTATATGGGCGGCGAGTGTTGGGGGTGGATGGTGGGGGTCATAATGTAGTTAAGGACACACTCCGTGGTGGGGGTGGGGCGTTGGACGGTGGGGTTCACCGTGACACTCCCTGCCACGAGGCGGTGTAATAAATGACATACGGAAGCTTTATAGGATCATAGCATGAAGCAGGATAACAGTTCGGGAGACCCCCCCCCCCCCCAACGGATACACCCCTCACTGTGGTCAGTAGTCACACATGGGAAGGTGGCGGAGGAGGGTGGGGGTTGAGGGCTACGACCATAATGTGATAAATACCGCTTTGGTGCTCCCCCCTCTCCCTCATTCTCCCCATCCCCCAGACTCCCCTCCCCATCAAGGCAGAACCCATCGTGATCATGTCAACAGTAACAACGCCTGATAAAACGATTAGACGACAACGGGCGCTCTATAATCTCTCAAAGAAGAAAAAATTTAATAAGCTGAAAAAGACCCTCTCGACTGATTCCTGCCGTGCCCGTGCCCATGCCCTCGCCCCCCCCCCCCTCCCCAAAAAAAACAACCCACATCCCACGCCATTATTATCAAACTCGAACGCGTGGCTAGAAACCTTACTTTTCACGGCAGCGTGACGAAACTCACAACAAATTGGCCAGACGACAGCGAAATTCAATTTCCCCATCGAGCGGCGTGGCGTCAGCGGAGATCGCGGGGACCTTGAAAAACTCGCCCCGGCTGTCCACTAGGACCGCGAGGGGGCGCTGTTGTTTGCGCCGGCGCATTGATACCTCGTTACCACGCCACGCGGCCATTGTTACGTAAAAGTCCCCGCGGGTAAACGCATCCTGTAGGGCAATGATCCGTCAACCAGACGGGCTTTGATCGGGAGAATATCCCCTTAAAACTGACATGTATGTATATGCGAGTCGTTTATTTCGTTATTAATCGCTGTGTCATTTATACACGTCGCGTGAAGTGGGGTATAATAAAGCATGATGGCCGTGGGGGACGGGTTCTAGATACACGCGGCGAGCTAGATCAACCAGCGAGTGAAAGGGCTGGTACAGAGGTAGGGTTTTATTATAATGGCTCCGCTGCCCTATAGTTAATAGTATATTGTATGGGTCACACACGCAAAGTTTGTTGATTTGTGTAACCTACATCTTGCCCCTAAGGCAAGGGGGTTGGCGCAGAGTCTCATAAACAACGGTCGGGGGGAATTTTTGCTAAAAATGAGAGAACAGATGATGCATGCTTCTTCCCTGCCGCCAAATACGCCAACATTCGGAATAGGTCTAAACTTTAAGTTGCTGCTGGCAGTCAAAAGTTCATGGTATATAGCGATAATCAACGTCGTATACATGTCCGAAGTTCCTCTGATGAAATCGTTCAGAAATGAATCGTCATCAGGACTCGCTGATGTAGCTGAAGTGGTTTTGCTTGTTGGTGGTCGTGTGTTTTCTCCGCGTGATAAATAGTGCCCTTACGTTGTCAGTTCGCAGGTTATTGCCATCATAATATGCAGGCTGTCAGCGACCACGAGTACATCAAACAAATCGTAATACATGTGGTTGGCGGTAACGAAAGAGGCCTGCACTGGTGGTATATTGGTCAAAGAATCTATTACAGCAACGTTGTGCGCAATGGGCCAATACCAGAACGTGCGTATCTCGTACTTCTGTGACGTCAACGCATTGAAGTTACCCGCAAGAAAGGAAGTTCAATGCAGATGGCGCCTACAGTTGTTCGTTGGAACCAGACTGGTGTTTATGCTCTGGTGGTTGGAGGGGAACCAGGCTGGTGTTTATGCTGTGGTGGTTGGCTAGGAACCAGGCTGGTGCTAATGCTGTGGTGGTTGGCCAGGAACCAGACTGGTGTTTATGCTGTTGTGGTTGGCCAGGAACCAGGCAGGTATTTAGGCTGTAGTGGTTGGTCAGGAACCAGGCTGGTGTTTATGTTGTGGTGGATGGCCAGGAACCAGACTGGTGTTTATGCTGTTGTGGTTGGCCAGAAACCAGGCAGGTATTTAGGCTGTAGTGGTTGGCCAGGAACCAGACTGGTGTTTATGCTGTAGTGGTTGGCCAGGAACCAGACTGGTGTTTATGCTGTAGTGGTTGGCGAGGAACCAGACTGGTGTTTAGGCTGCAGTGGTTGGCCAGGAACCAGACTGGTCTTTGCTGTGGTGGGTGGCGAGGACTCAAGTCGTAGCAACATGGCGACGAATGCAGCGCCTCCTAGCAGATACATATTAGCCTACTCAAGTTTACGAGTCGTCCAATATCCACCATTTACACGCATGGTCTCCTATAACCATGGTTTTTCTTTTCAAATCAGCTTTTGTAATTCTTCATGGCCTTCCACCACGTTCACGACAGTACATCTATGTGCAGTAAAGACAACGCATCTATTATTGCTAAATTTATCCAGGGCGGCTGATCGCAGTAACATTTTTGGGAGCCATCTTTAACTTTAGTGTTCGACCCTCAATAGTTCTACCACCGACCTCCGCATATCATGCAGGCCGTATTGTGACAATGAGAGGGATCAAAGTAAGGACCGAGGAGCCATGTCTCCGCTTAATAATCGCGAAGAAAAGACATCGTTATCCAGCGCAAGCATAGCCACAAGTGGGACTCTGACCAGGCATTGGAGAACAACACACTCGTCGACAATAGCCGAGCATGTTACTTAGTAGGTCACGCGGTAACTCTTCATGCTTCACTGATAGGCTTTTCACCGAATTATGTCTTCACTACCCGTTTGTCATAACAGCTGTCAGGGTGATATTGCAGCGAACAGGTCAGATATATACCCCTGTAGGCGCCAGAGGGAAGGATGATATCTGCCGCTAAGCTATGCAAGTATGGCCTAAGTAATATCTCATGTTGTCACAGCGACTCCTGTTTGGACGATTCCGATGGGGTGCAGGAAGGCGTATACCAGTCATTCAGCGTGGGCCAGTGGCGGCACATGCCACCCTAATAACGACTGGCTGTAATGTATGTCACTACTCTCTGATGTATCAGTTATAGCCTCGTCAGCTGTATCTGCCATGGGAATGGGAGAACGGTATCGTAGGGTAATAAAATGGCCCCTATAGATTTACGTAACATATAGTATATTGTAAATCACCACAGGTGATTAACTTTTAGTGTGATGAGGATTAATGATTAATAAGTATTAAAAATAGGTCATTATGTCACAGTTGCAGCTTTTCCCGACCAAACACATGTCATGAACCTGTGACATAGAGTGGCCTGAATACTGCATGACTAACCATATTGTTGTCATTAATATTTATTACATGGCGCCGGCTGAACATCCCTAAACAGTGGGCTATAGACAATATGTGACACAAAAGACATGGTTTGTTGCAAGGTGTCGAGCAGAAATAACTTTTTTCTCACCATACTCACTGCCGCATATGAAGCACAGGTTAAACTTCTTATGTATTTCCGTCTATCCCTGCAGCTCAGCGTGTGTATTCCACACTGGCTGCCTGACATGAGAATCACCTTATGTTCGCCGTTCTATTACCCTACGATATATCCCTGCAGTTTAATAAGGGTGTGTATTCACGCTGGTTGGGTAACATGACAGCATGGTAAGGCCATGCATAAACCTGGCACTGGGTAAGCAGGGAAAATTATTGTTTTTACGCTTGTCAACACCTACAGCCACTATTCCTGCGAACACAGGGATGACGAAGGCTGCCCCCCTCCGTTTTTAAAAATAAAAACCCAGAAGAATGGCATTTCTAGAAGACGGTGCTATTGAGGTGTATTGGAAATAGTGGCCCAAAATCTACGAATAGGACATGAGAATCGTGCCCAGCGCTCCTCACCACCCTCTTCCTGTGTGGCAAATGCTGGATCCGTTCCGAAAAAAATCTTTTGCACAGACAGAACGAGACCTATATTCGTCGGTATGTGTTCGATATGATATCAGGGCCACTGTTTACCAGCCCTGTTGGCATTAGGTCCACCGTGGACAGGTTATATGTACCCCGCGCGTATACATGGCTAGACGGTGACGGCGAGGGTGACGCCTCATTTGCGTATTGCTCTCACATCCTAGGCGACAATTAAAATCGATGGACCTTGACCTTTCCTAGAGAACACAATTCCAATGATAATCCCGAGAAGTGTCAGTCCAGATCCTGGTCAGACGCACCTGTGACACCATAGAAGAGCACACAAAAACACACGCTAGGACATTGACAGCTAATCTTTAATGAGACTACGTTGTTAAGCTGGGTCCTGGGCCAGGGTTTTTTAATCAACGAATGCACAATAGACCCCGACACCTAGTTCCCTGCTTGTCGTTTCCTTTGCGCAACACGAAGAGATGTCACCGGAAGTAGTGTCATGAATGTTAAGCCATATATCTCTTAGGCCAACGCCAAGCTAGCCTCGTCACAGTTACTGCGATCATATTGTTCAATCACAAACTATGCCCGATGAATATAGTACCGAGCAAAGAACTAAGATATAATACAGATGCATTATTTTTCAATAAATATTACAAATTACTTTGTGATTGATGCGCTCTGCGTCGCAATTAATGATCTAAATATGATCTGTTGTTATTAAAACCAAGGCCACTTTGAAGAATCGCAGCTTCGAACTAAACTTGGATGTTATATTGGCCATACCATTGCTTCCATAGACAATATCGCCACGTTACGTTAGTGTACTGATCATGTTATATTAGCCATACCATTGCTTCCATAGACAATATCGCCATGTTGCGTTAGTGTACTGATAATGTTATATTAGCCATACCATTGCTTCCATAGACAATATCGCCATGTTACGTTAGTTTACTGATCATGTTATATTAGCCATACCATTGCTTCCATAGACAATATCGCCATGTTGCGTTAGTGTACTGATAATGTTATATTAGCCATACCATTGCTTCCATAGACAATATCGCCATGTTACGTTAGTGTACTGATCATGTTATATTAGCCATACCATTGCTTCTATAGACAATATCGCCATGTTGCGTTAGTGTACTGATAATGTTATATTAGCCATACCATTGCTTCCATAGACAATATCGCCATGTTACGTTAGTGTACTGATCATGTTATATTAGCCATACCATTGCTTCCATAGACAATATCGCCATGTTGCGTTAGTGTACTGATAATGTTATATTAGCCATACCATTGCTTTCATAGACAATATCGCCACGTTACGTTAGTTCACTGATAATTTTTCGCTGTATACACTTAGAGTAAATAATTACTTGAAATTATGAAAAACAGTGGAAACAGGACTCGATGCAGATAAATTTAAATCGACACTTTTTCACCGGTTAATTAAAAAGAAGGGAATTTGACGTATGATTATCAGATTGAACTCAAGATGAAATGTATTTGACTCTGCTGGACGGGGTCACAGTTGAAGTAGACTATGAACCCAGAGGCCTCTCCCTGATGTGCTTTATACTCTATAGCCGTTGCGGCACGGTCATTAAGACCCCTGATGCCTGTTCATTTGCCCTCCGGAGCACCCACTCCTTGCAGCCTCCACTCCAGCGGCTCCCAGTTTAACTCTCCTCTTCTAAGAATCAGAGGTGGGGGGGGGGGCGGCATAGGGAGTAGAAGGCGCGGGGGGGGGGGCGGCATAGGGAGTGGGAGGCGGGGGTGGGTATGTCCAGGGTGGGCGGGCAGAGGGTCGCTATAATTCAGGGCAAATACGCTGTCGGTTAAACTAATGTTTGCATTCAGGGAATCACTCGTGATGGTGATGCGAAGACATATTGTTTGTAGACGCAAAACAGAGTGACGAATGCCAGGCTGGACACACAGAGAGACGATAGATAAAAAGTGTCCGATCTTGCCCTGCACGGACTCCCCGCCCTCCCACCGAGCACGTGTGTGGTGAGGATCGGCAGCCGCCAGGGGCAGGGAGGCCGTAGTAGTAGGTTGTAGCTCAATATACGCCAATGATAACAGTTATCAAATCATTCAGAGTGTCGCCTGTTTTCACGCGCTATATACCTATGGCCTCCAATAAAGATGGCCGACAAGGGATACTAAATTTAACCCCAGCGGACGGAAAAGCGTCTGACAGATGTTGTTGTCGGAATTGTTATTGTTGTCATGCTAGTGTTATATGGTCACTCGCCCCCCCCCCCACCCTACCACCCCCGACCCCTCACGCACACACTCACTGCCCACTCCAAGTGACGTACTCTGTATCAGTCACGGCATCGGCACGGCGTGGATATGATCATATATAGCCCTAACCACCCCCTTGGGGGGATTTCGGGGCGGGTGTTACTCCCGCCTGGGCGGTCTAGTCACGAAACACACCCCCGCGAGCCCTAGAGGGGCAACCATTAACCACCCCCCCCCCCACCCGTCCGCCGCCCACAGCCCCCCCCCCCGCCCGTCTCCACCCCCAACCCCACTCCACCGGCCTTCATCAGAACCTCTCGACACTTTGGAAGCTCTGGCTTCAACATTCCCCCGTCATCAGCGACGACACCACCCCCACCTCCAATAACGAATAGCTCCCCCCCCCCCCCTCCCGCCCCCACCACTGCCAGTTAATGACTCCCTCAAGGTCACAACCCCTCGTGATCCGATACCCGAACTAGGAACTTCACCCCCCCCCCCTACTCCTGACCCCTCGTCAGTATCCATACTTCAAAGCCCACCCCACCCCACCCTACCCCACCGCCATGGCACGCGAATGATTGGGGTCGACTGAGGCAGGGGGCTACCCCCCACCCCGCCCACATAGCCACCCCTTACATCCCCCCGCTCCATTGTTTCCTTCATTGCAATGGCCGGTTTTTCACCTGGATTCACCCATACCCTGTTTACCATTACCAACCGCATTAAAGCTAATCATTATATGCATGTTAGAATTAACCACCGACGCGTTTCCACGTGATAACTACAGGTCAAGCATCCGGGTTCCCCATTAGAAAGCCATCTTTATATTAACGACCGTCTTGAAAGTCCCTCCCAGCCAGGCATAACGGTGAAACAACCCACATCTTAACGATGCAGTCTCAAGCATCAAGGCATCAGGTAAGCTTGCCCCATCATTAGAGAAGGCCCCGGCAGTGTCCAGACAACAAGCACCAGAGAGTCAAGCACCTGGGTTCAAGTCGGTTCTGGATCCAGATTTACGACCCCCGTGGGTCAATCCGGATCGCCAGGATACCCAGGGATTCCCATCGGTGTCGTACTCCGGAAGGCCACCATGGCACTACTGGTTTCCCCGGATGCCAGAACGCCGGCCGACCAGCCTTGATTGCCCGGAGCCCAGAGACCAGATCATACAATCAATATGTCCCCTATAATTAAAACCACCGTCCCTATATATAACCATATATATATATATATATATATATATTACAATTCACAGTTGTGCGACCCTCCTCCACACATCCATTTCAAATGCCAGCACCAATCCGCATCAGCTTTACATCCCTGGTCCATCATTTCCATGACAACCGTTCGGTGGATAAGGCGACATAAAGCTGGATTGCTTGTCTGATAAATAATCACTGTTACGTGGGATGTCTTTGCTTAGGCTGAACGGCTTCTCGTCCATCAGTGCGTCAGTGGGCCACTCCATGAAATAATAAAGACTGCTTCTATACATAGCGCAAACATCTCAGTATTTCCTCGAAGACATCTAAACATTTACCGCCAATACTCGATTCTCGTCTTTCCAGATATATTGTGATTTCATGACGATCTGACACAATCTCAGCAGCAGTTTTTGAGGGCGGTCTTTTTTCTATTTGGCGTGGGCGGTAGGCGCCCTAGCGTACATAACCAGGCCAAGCCACAGCCGCCATAGGGTGTAGACCTATGTACACTGAACAAACACCTCAGCCCGACCCTGCTGGCGGCCCTGCTGGCCAAGCATGATGGATGATCGGCCTTCGTGACGCTGGGAAAGGCCCAAGTGACGTGTCCGCGCAGTAATCCCAATTAGAGTTCCCCACTTCCCGGCATGACGTTTCTCCAACTGTCGCCCACCATACGCAATGATTAATGAACGCATTGCTTAATCCGGGGTTAAATCCTTATCGTCAGCCCCCCGCCCCCCACTTATTTTACCATCATCAAACCACCCCACCCGCTCCCAATCTCAGCCAAAAAGAAGAAAAAAGGCAACATTCAAACGGAGGTATCGCTATTAGTAGCTCGCAAACGGCATTTATCGTGAGCAGAGGAATAATGGGTAGAGGGTGGGAGAGGGTGAGGGTGTGGGGTGGGAGAGGGTGAGGGTGTGGGGCGGAGAGGGTGTGGGAGGAGGGTGAGGGTGTGTGTGAGAGGCGGAGAGGCGGGGGGAGTGGGTGATAATACACGCAGACACTCGATAAAACGCTTCCAATTGAGCGGCTCTTACGAGGGAATCGGGATTTGTTTGAACAGGACCCAGTTACACCTAGTAACCTTCGTCCCCTGCTGTCTCAAAGCACATGGGATTGCGAATAAATTTACGCACCCTCAACCCCCTCCCCCGCCCAGCCTCGCAATCCATCAACACCCTCCCCTTCCACCCCACATAAAAAAACTGCAGGCGCGGTCGGGTTCGTTCCCGGTGGATGCCCCCCCGGAACAACAGTACACGGAGGGAGGGGGGGTGGGCGACCCTCATCTACAATAAAATCACAGCGAGCATTCGTCTTCCAGACTGCCGATCAGTACAAATGGTGCCACGGCGCAGGTTATTTTTGTTCTTAACTTGCAGTCGCGGGTCGTTAGGCACTATGTGGCGTAATGATTGCCAGGCGATAGCTTCGTCATGGCTCTTAAGTGATGAAACAACAGAGAGACCCTCTCCTGTCCAGCCGCCCACCACGTGCGTCAACATTGGCGACCGATTTCTAATATATCGTCATTGGTAATGTCGTCAAATAGCGTTGCGACATTTATCGTAATAATAACTTTCGCCAAATGGCGTCGCGACACTTATCGCTATGGTAAATGTCGCCAAATAGGGTTGCGACGTTTGGCGTAACTGCAAATGCCGCTAAATAACGTCGCGAGATATATCGCAATGGTGAATGTCGCTAGTAAGTATCGTTGCGACATTTATCGTAAGGGTAATGGTCGCCCAAGAGCGTTGCGGCATTAGGTCGTTGCACATTTTGCGTCAAATATTGACCGACAAAATGTCCAAAACGTACAGATTCGATTGACAAATTGCACCGCCCCAGTTGACGTCTATTTTGCGATTTTTCATAATGACATTTTTTTTTGATGGACGTTTGCCATTGTCTGTATGCTGAGGTCATAATGTATTATCGCCGATGTAGCAGAAGCCATCATTATCGGTTGTGTTTTTCATTGACACAGCAGACACAGTGCATTTTCGCGTCCGTTCCTGATATTCGCCATAAGCTTGCATCGCATGTCTGGTTTGCATGGGTGAAGCAGGAGTGATAATTAATGGCGGCGCGATCGTAAGGATCAAGGAGCAATTGTAGTTCATCACCTATCGCATATGTTTTGTTTTTAGCAGAGGTTATAATTTACTGAATGTGGTTACATTGATCTTACATTGACATTTAAATTACACGTACACGACATTTAAATGACAATTAGGTCTACTGTGACATTTAAATGAAAATGAGATGACATTTAAATGAAAAGTAGATGAGATTTAAATGACAATTACATGACATTTAAATTGTAATTATATGGCATTTAAATGGTAATTATATGGCAATTATATGGCAATTATATGGCAATTATATGGCATTTAAATGGTAATTATACTGCAATTATATGGTAATTATATGGCAATTATATGGCATTTAAATGACAAATAGAGGACAAGTCGTTGATCAGTCAATGATGGTCATACCAAAACGATATGACTCCCTGTATTCCGAAGATAATGGTATCTTCCACTAAATAAGTAATTCTAACCCTATACTAAGGTTGATTTGGGACATTCACTAAGCACCAAATGAACTTCGGGGTGAAAACTGTGGGGCGAGGCGACTGGGGTTAGGCCGGGTTGGGTGAGGGGGGGGGGGTGGGGGTAAACAACGATGAGCTGTCCTATACCAATCAAGAAGTGAGTCATATTGATAATATTGTATCCTCGGTGGGCGTCACATGAAAAGTAGCGCCAGAGCAATTTTTTCGCCCTTTTCAAAATCGATGAAAATCAACCATTCAATTCCACAATACGATGGAGAGAGTGGGGGGAGGGGGGGGGGTGC
The DNA here is from genome assembly GCA_964019135.1 of Arenicola marina. NCBI lineage: Eukaryota > Metazoa > Annelida > Polychaeta > Arenicolidae > Arenicola > Arenicola marina. The sequence continues at coordinate 40,281,518 of OZ025248.1, read as the reverse complement.
GTGCGTAATACGATCAATGACTTAATAATTATATAAATCTGTGTCACAGAAGACGCAGTCGGTCCCACAGAAGGCACAGAAAGCCCTGGTACTATCAATAACAAAAATCGGCTTCCGCTATTAATAAGTGCATGAGTGCGGCAGCGCCAAGGCTTTGTGGGTGGAGGAACCGGGGGGGGGGGCAAGAGGGTAAAGGGGGGGCTCATCCTCGTCCTTGCGGCGTGGGCGTGCGTGTGGTGGGTGGGGGTGTGGGGTGGGTGATGGAGGTGTCTGATGGATGGTGGGTAGGGGCGGTGGGTGTGGGAGTGGGTGATGGATGTGTGTGATGGATGGTGAGTGTAGGCGGTGGGTGTGGGCAGTGGGTGTGGGCGGTGGTTGCAGGCGGTGGATGTGGGTGTGGGTGATGGATGGTGGGTGTCGTGATGAATGGTGGGTACGGGAGGTGGGTGTGGGCGGTGGGTGTGGGTGTGGGTGATGGATGGTGGGTGTGGGCGGTGGGTGTGGGTGTGGGTGTGGGTGATGGATGGTGGGTGTGGGCGGTGGGTGTGGGCGGTGGGTGTGGGTGTGGGTGATTGATGGTGGGTGTGGGCGGTGGGTGTGGGCGGTGGATGTGGGCGGTGGGTGTAGGCGGGCGGCCGGTCACGGCGGTCACTGGGTGCCCTGGGCTGGCTGTCACGGACCCACCAGCTGTGGTCGCCGTGACTGTCTACGTGGGCGGGTTACGGAAGGACGCCAATGGCTGAGAGAGAGAGAGAGCGAGAGAAGGGGGTGGGTGGGGGGGGGGGGGGCACAAGAGCTACTGGGGCCACAGACAGACAAATGGCGGGCCGTCTCCCATCCCTGCAAGGCATTCTGCAGCCATTGGCAGTCGTGAGAATGTTTAGAGTGTGGAGGAGCGGAAGGAACAACACAAGGAATGGCGGGGTGGGGTTAGTATCGGCTGTGGGGGTAAAAGCGAGGAAATAAGGGTGGGGGAGAGGAGGGCGTGGGGGAGGGGCGTGGTGGAGGGGAAGGGGGGAGGGGGAGTGGGGGGGGGGGGGGAGGATCCTACTGCCGGATTGCCCGCTGGAGCGCATCACACCCTGTCTGCTTCTGCGTCGTTTGATGGAGATGGATCCCAAAACGAGGTTCCGGGAACCAAAGCGAGATAGAAGCCAAGCGTGAAAAGATTTGAGACCATTGAACGATCGAATATCATTGTAATTATGACGTAGATTGAGATTACCGCATCCGTATTCCGAAACTCTTGTCGCTGTTAAAGCTGGGAAGATGATGGCGTTAGAATGAAGTGCCATATGGAACAACACACCTTGTGACACCCTATCGATAGATCTAGCGCAAACTGGACCAGCAAGGTAGTTTCAAATTAAGCCATTGTGCCAAGTAAGCTTCCACAAATGGAAATTTGTGTACGGGTAAAAATTGTTGCAGGAACAGTCTTTAATTCCATGTCATTTTAAAGTCAAGTGACGCATGGACCTGTTTTTGTCCACACAATGTTCACGTTCAAACCTTGACCCGATTTTGCTTTAAAACGCATTGGGCGAAGATATGTGGCCAGTTCTCAACTTGTACATGCAGATATTGTACTGGCAGGAATATGAAGGTACGGGCGTGTGTAGTACATTATCAGCCTATTAACCTTGTTCAAACACGCCGTCTACGCACGTTGTGATGTCATCGGTTTGTTAATGTCCGCTCCTCTGTCTCTCCCAACATCACGTGATACCGGGATGAGTACAGTTCCCCCTCACGCATCGCCACCGACTCACAGACAGCCACAAAGACCACCCCCCGCCTCCCCCCCCCGTCCGGTCTCCAAATCGCCGTCCCGCCCATCGCTAACGGTCATATTCTCCGTGTTATTGTCAGTACATGCCGCAACAGGGAAAAACAACGCCCGACTACAGCCCCACCCCGTCTCACCCCCACCCGCACCCAACCCCACTCCATCCCAGACCCACCCCATCCCAGCCCCACCCTTCCCGGATCCATTATATCCCAAACCCACCCTATCCCAGCCCCACCCATCCCAGACCATCCCCATCCCATCTCATCCCACACAACCCTGCAAGGGCTGGCTCAGGTGTATTATTGTAAAGGACCTTAGGCCCTCAAAGATCTCGCGGAATCACTTTTACCCTCTTACCCCTTTACAGACACACGCCCCATTGCCACCTGCTTACACGACGGTATTTACACGGTTTCGTCACTCTCCACCTCTCATCCGTTTCCCACCTCCCTCTCTCTATTTCTGTTCGCCCCCCCCCCACCATGCACCCCTTACCGCCCGCCCCGAGCGCTCGTTCCGGAGTCCCATGTGTTGAGCAAGCGTCACTAAATGGTCATACCGCCTTGATGGCCCATTGTCAGTGGTCAGTTGTCAGGGGTCGTGGTGCCTCACCTCCACCCCACCCCCACGCGTCACCCCGGTAACCAACACAGACGTCAGACAAAGCGAGTCGCGTGGCACTGGCCCGTCGCGCCTGCCTCGGCCTCCGTCCTCCGTGGCCTGCAGGCCTTCTTTGATGACCCACGTGCGTCTTCGGGCCATTAAGAGACACGGGTGGCGCCCCCCTAACGGTCACCTAACACCACGTGTCCGTAGACCCATTAGCCTGCGCGCCATTGGACACAGAGAAAGCGACAGAGAGGGTGAGACACAAAGAGAGAGAAAGGCTGCGAGACAGAGACGGAGAGAGACACCGCGCTGGAGGAACAGAAACCTCGAGCAATTGCATTATGGAATACGCTTCGACGCTCCCGTCTTTCAGCGCCAACATTCGCGGCCATGACTTCTTCCGGGAGTGAGTGCGTTGATGGACAGGGCAGGCAACCAGAGACCTAGGGGGGTGTAGGTGGGTGTGGGTGTGGGTGTGGCGGGGCGAGTAGTGCATGGGGGAGGGGGGGGGGTCACAGATGGGATCAGGGTCTGTGAGGCGTTGATGTTACATCTACTCCCTCCGCCGACGATAATGGGGCCGACAGAACCCCAACGGATGCGTAATCTCAGTATTATTAGGTAATGCAACGGGAACCCACGGATAGTGGATAGTCCGACCTCGTCTTCCACCCGCCGAGACAAGTGTAATGCAGGGACTTGATACGCCTGGCGGCTGCCGCCATGACCTTCACACTGCGTAACGACAGACCTCGAAATGACATCCTTCAGATTCCAAGCGCTAATGAAACATCTCCTGCGCCTCCAGCGGGTGTTCCCCTCCAGTTGGCAAACTCGACCGTACGAGCAATTGCGAGAACGAAATTGTGCTAATTTACACCGCATCTCAACCGACTAAACTGCGCAAGTTCCAAATTACGTTTCAGTTTTTACGCCCCGATCAAGCTGCCCTAACTTTATCAATAGGTTAGCAGCATTATATCTTGTGTCTTGGCATTGTCATAGATTTGGATCCCGATCCAGTGTTAACCATTAGGTAGAACCACAATGAGCACCGTGCTATGAGTAGTAGTTTGAGCAGTGGCCTATTTTCGGAACTGTACACTCGCGGTCACTGTGTGCGACGGGCAGTCGTCACTTGCCAGTCGTCTCTTAACATCGGTACTTGGCAGTCGTGATGTACGAATGTAACAAGGTGAAATAAAACCTCAATGGAATCTACCTGATATCTCGCTCGTCTCATTGACACGTATCCGGGCCAGGCTACAACATGGTGGCAGCGGTAAAGCGGACCGCATAATATGTAGCAAATGGACAATTCGTTAGTGCTTGCAAAGGTGAATGTGTGAAACAATCATACAACTTACCGCCTGCCTAAACTGCTAATCGCCATGAACGGAGCGCCGCATATGGACTGGTCTGCGACAGACTTGATCGGTGCTTTCCAGATCTTCAAGCAACGCTCCCAGTTATTCTTTCGGGTCAAGAAAGTGACGGCTGACGAACAGGTGGATCATATCCTACTGGCTGTCGGTGAAGAAGGTCTGCGCATTTTCAACTCCTGGACATCACTAACCGCTGATGAACGCACGAGTGCAGATACAATCTGGCGAAAATTTGAACAGCACATCGAACCAAAGTCCAATTTCCGACTCGCCCGTCTGTGCCTACAACGGTATAGGCAACACACCAATGAGAGTGTCGACGATTTCGTCACCCGCTGCAGACTACAGGCAGCGAAAGCAGAATTTCGAGATGCTGCTGAAATTGAAGACCGGATCATAGAGCAGATAATTGCAGGAATACGATATCCGGAGATCCAGAAAGAACTTCTTGGAAAAGACAAGACATTGACATTAGATGCAGCAATCACCACTGGTCGAAATCATGAGGCCAGTATGAAGCATATGACACAGTTCAACAGTGTACAAGGCCAGACATACGACGCTGACGTTCATACCGTCAAAAGGAAAAGTGTGGATTGTACATTTTGTGGGCGTGAATATCATGCCAAAGAATCATGTCCAGCACGGAATGCCATCTGCCATTGGTGCAACAGAAAAGGACATTGGCAGAATGTTTGTCGCGCGAAGAAGCGGGGTAATAGTCGCGGTCGTACACAAGTCGACAGTCCAGTCGACAGAAGACGACGTCGTGCAACATCATGGTCGAGAAATAAGACAGATGTAAATTCCGTAGATGCATCGAACACCAGATCTGTCGAAGATGCCTTCGAAAATTGGTCTTTCGACACTGTCAATGTCAACATTAGCGCAGTTGATCGAACGGATTCAAGGGATGAAGTTTTCACCAGAATCAACATCCAGCTTCCGGATCGTCCTACTTTACCTTCGGATCTTCGTGTCAAGGTTGACACGGGCGCACAAGGCAACGTGCTGCCCCTACGTCTATTTCGACGGATGTTTCCAAAATGGCTCGACGGAGAAGGATTTCCCTTGCCAGACATGACTGATCAAAGCCGGAAGACACAGCTTACAGCATATAACGGCACCGTGATCAAGGACTATGGAACCATCACGATGAAATGTCAATTTCAGGACACCGTTTGGAACGACTGTGTGTTCCATGTCGCCGAAGCTCACGGTCCAGCCATCTTAGGATTACCTAGCTGTCGAGATCTTCGCATGTTAACACTTCACTGTGCGCTGGAAATGGAAGCAAACCAAAAGAAGATATCCACGATCGAGGACTTGAAAGCAATCTATCCTGATCAGTTCGACACCATTGGAGAATTCAAAGAAGCTTATCATATCACAACAAATCCACATGTACCACCAGTCGTACATGCTGTGAGGAAGTGCCCCATCAAGTTGAAGGACGAGATAGAGAAGGAGCTGACAGAAATGGAGACATTGGGTGTCATTCGCAAAGTTGTTCAGCCGACTCCGTGGGTTTCCAGTATAACATTTCCAAGGAAAGAATCAGGCCAGATCAGAATCTGTTTGGATCCAAAAGATCTCAATAAGGCGATTATGCGCACACATCATAAGACGCCGACAGTGGAAGAGATTATACACGAACTAAATGGAGCAACGGTTTTTTCCAAGTTGGACGCAAAGAATGGATACTGGAGTGTCAAACTTGATGAAGAAAGCCAACTCTTGACCACGTTCAACTCCCCCTTCGGGAGATACTGTTTCACCCGAATGCCTTTTGGACTAATCATGTCACAGGATGTGTTCCAACAACGTATGGACATGATATTGGAACAGTGTCGTGGTACAGTAAGCATCGCGGATGATGTCATCGTTTACGGCAGAGATGAGGCTGACCACCAACAGAACCTATTGAATCTGATGGATATAGCACGTCGCGAAGGGTTGGTGTTCAATAGCACCAAATGCATCATTGGTGTTCCGCAGATTAAGTTCTTCGGCACAATCTACGACTGCAATGGAGCTCATCCGGATCCAGCCAAGGTGAAGGCCATCCATGACCTTCCAGCTCCAAGTAGCGCTAAGGAGTTACAGCATTTTATGGGACTTGTGAACTATCTCAGCCCATACATACCCCATCATTCTCAGCGATCAGCTAACCTGAGAGAACTCCTGAAGAAAAACATCGATTTCAACTGGACTCCGAGCCACGATGCAGATTTCGCAAGCCTAAAACAGAGCATAGTAGACGACACAACACTGCGATATTTCGACCCCTCGAAACGCATCGTTGTTCAAGTGGATGCGAGCCAGCAGGGACGCGCCGCAGTGCTACTGCAAGAGGGCCGACCCGTCATTTACGCATCAAAGGCTTTGACAGAAGCCGAAAAGCGATATGCCAATATCGAGCGGGAACTTTTGGCCGTTGTGTACGCGTGTGAGCGTTTTCATACATTCTTGTATGGCATGGATTTCACGGTGGAGAGCGACCATCGTCCACTCAGTATGATACACGTGAAGAATCTCACAGCAGCTCCTCCGAGACTGCAACGAATGTTGTTACGACTACAGGGATACAACCTCACACTGTCATACCGCCCTGGTAACGAAATGATTTTACCTGATGCCTTAGCACGTCTTCCCGGGGTAGACCGTCATCAGATCCAACTGGACATACGTGTCGACTTGGTCCAGTTCAGTCATAACAAGATCGAGGAACTTCAGCGCGAAACCGCCAAGGATCACATCCTATGTGGGTTATGTGACATCATCATTGCTGGATGGCCGGAACGGATGAAAGAATTATCGTCCTCATTGCGACCATACTGGTCAATACGAGACCAGCTGAGCATCGAGGATGGCATGGTGATGATGGGGGACAGAGTTGTGATACCAGAATCCCTACGATCCGATGTTCTTCGACGATTACACGAAGGACACTTGGGCGAGACGAAAACCAAGCTACGAGCAAAGACTTGTGTTTATTGGCCTTGCATCAATAAGGACATTGTGAACGTTGTGTCCAGGTGTGGAGTGTGCCAAGAACTCCAGCCACGACAAAAAAGGGAACCCCTCTTGTCACATGAAATCCCTACCCGTCCATGGCAGGTCGTCGGTACAGATTTGTTCCACTGGAATGGATCTGAATATTTACTGATAGTGGACTATTTCAGCAAGTTTCCTTTTGTACGCAGAATTTCGGGATCCGCCACAAGCAGTCAAATAGTCAAGCTCTCGAAACAGATCTTCTCTGAACATGGGGTCCCCGAGAAGATAATCTCAGATAATGGACCACAGTTCGCTGGTGCACCATATGAACAATTCGCAAAAGAATGGATGATTGACCACGTTACTAGCTCACCCGGGTATGCGCAGTCAAACGGAATGGCGGAACGAGCTGTTCGCTCAGTTAAACGTTCCTTATATATAGATCTCGAGATGATCCATACCTAGGTTTGCTGTGTCTACGTTCAACACCAGTCGACGACACCATACCATCCCCAGCGGAACTCCTACTGGGACGGCGAATCCGAACCAACTTGCCCGTGAGGATCCGCGCTTCGTTTCGCATGGTTCAACGCCAAGCAGTTCAGAAAGCGAAATATGATGAACATGCGCAACCCTTGACAACCCTTCTTTCTGGTCAGAAAGTCCGTCTGCAGGACCCATCCGGAGGCTGGGTCCCAGCACGTGTCGTTGGAAACTCCGACGAACCCAGATCGTACGTCGTTGAGACCCCCAACGGAGGTCGATATCGTCGCAACCGTCGTCACCTTATGGATATTCCCAACACAGACGACGCCTTACCACTACAAGCTGCAGAACAAGCGTTGAAACCTACGTCAGTCACCGACATCCCATCTACATCGTCAACAACAGAGACACCACCAGTCAGCCCCAGGAAGACTGTCACGTTCAAGCTACCTGAGACGTCTGACAGTACGGAGACACCGACCTACCAAACTCGCTCTGGTCGAGTTGTGCGCCCAACCAACCGTTATGGACATAATATATCCAAGTGACTCATTGACTCTAATGTTGATATTATTTTGAATATTGGATATATATATATAGTTTGCCATTATTGACAGGATATATCATCGAACACAGACTCATACCGCTTAATTTGTGTCATACTCCGAGTCCTGCATTAATGCTAGTTAACTTCAAAGCTGTTGACTAAAGTGTATAACTTTTTTTTTTACAAGAAGGGGGATGTCATAGATTTGGATCCCGATCCAGTGTTAACCATTAGGTAGAACCACAATGAGCACCGTGCTATGAGTAGTAGTTTGAGCAGTGGCCTATTTTCGGAACTGTACACTCGCGGTCACTGTGTGCGACGGGCAGTCGTCACTTGCCAGTCGTCTCTTAACATCGGTACTTGGCAGTCGTGATGTACGAATGTAACAAGGTGAAATAAAACCTCAATGGAATCTACCTGATATCTCGCTCGTCTCATTGACACGTATCCGGGCCAGGCTACAACAGGCATAATGTTAACTTTTAGGATAATTTTAGCAAAGATTCATCTACGCCATTTTTAAATCCTAATTAAATATCAATAAAATGTTCCGTGCATTACGGTGAAGGTCAAACAGCTTCTACCTTTCAAAATACGCCTTTACAAATTATTTGCTACATCGTTCAACCTTATTTTGAAAAGTGTGTGATTTGTCATCTCCATACCTATGTTAAAAGCAACGTTTTTATCTGCCACTAATATGACCCTTTTTCTTTACGTATTTATTGCCATAAAGACTAGAAGAAGTTCATAATTTCCATCCTCTTTGACAGATTATTTAAAATATGCGATTGCCTCACAAAGAATACATTGATGTTATTGTTAGGACACTGGCCACGGCAGCTAATGTATCTAGGTCTGAATGACAAAACACAAATGTTAAAAGCATGACAGCATAACAAAAATGTAAATTATCTGACGAGGTTCATTTGCTACTGATAGACCTCACATCTGTCGAGGTACACCTATTGTTCGGCTGATTGACAGCATATCATCTCCATTTTTCTTCTGGGAGATACATTTAAAGTGAGGACAATTAACAATCGACGCTGCTTCTCTAGTCATGATGTACCCAAGAGTAATATTCCTGCAACTTCTATCCGGTTACTTGCCAAGCTTAAAAATGTCTTTTATTGATGCTAGCCCTAAGTGTAAAATATTCCCAACCTAAAATAGCGGTGAGTTATTACTTACTTGGGAAGTGATACGTTCCCCAGACATATCGAGGTGCCGGGACTTTTTTCCCGGCGGAGGAATGTCCCTCATGGGAGGTCTGTGCTGCGGTTTGTTTTAAACCATTTCTCGGCGTCCTGCCTTAAGTCACTAACCACACGGTGCACTGAACGAAAGCGATGGATGGACGCGCCAGTGGCTTGATTCGGCCATTAACATGCTAATAGGTGCAGTGTTGTTTTTATTTTTCCCGTCCTAAGTAATTTGTATGACAGCGAGAAGATAATAGACAGCTGATGGACCCGTCACCTGTAAGCAGTTGACAGTTGCCATAACAGATAAAACCTGACTGGTGTAAAGCCTGTCAATCCGGGTGCAATCAGGATTAATTCCTCAATCCTCGGTTATGATTCCCTTATCCGGTGATGGTAATAATGGGCATGACCTTAATACTGGAAATCCTATCTTCACGATCAGAAAGGCAACATGACACTGACACTACCGGTATCTCGCCTCGATCCCAAATACGTTGGGCGGCGAGAAGGGCAGCTGTACTTAGTGTTGTGGAACGAGTCGAGATCTAAAAGAAAACCTGCACCATATGTACTAGTATTATTTTACATGTGGCGCCCAGGCCTGCCGGGGCCAGGGATTGGGCAAAAGAAGTGCCATGTTCATCTACAATTTCCCTTATTATTGTTGAACATCACCAGTTTTGCTATCTTTCAGCTCGAAGTCTATCCTTTATCACTTGCCATGCCTGATGGTATATTGCGCTTCACTTCACGCTCAATAGCGCTCCAGATGAGCATGAAATCAGGTCTCATGGTCCATCAGGTCAGTGACATCTCATTCAGATCGGTATGATATCCTGTCTCTAGGCACACCAGATCGGTATGATATCCTGTCTCTAGGCACACCAGATCGGTATGATATCCTGTCTCTAGGCACACCAGATCGGCATGATATCCTGTCTCATGATACACCAGATCGGTATGATATCTTGTCTCTAGGCACAGCAGATCGGTATGATATCCTGTCTCTAGGCACACCAGATCGGCATGATATCCTGTCTCATGATACACCAGATCGGCATGATATCCTGTCTCTAGGCACACCAGCTCGGCATGATATCCTGTCTCATGATACACCAGATCGGTATGATATCCTGTCGCTAGGCACACCAGATCGGAATGATATCCTGTCTCATGATACACCAGATCGGCATGATATCCTGTCTCATGATACACCAGATCGGTATGATATCCTGTCTCTAGGCACACCAGATCGGCATGATATCCTGTCTCATGATACACCAGATCGGTATGATATCCTGTCTCTAGGCACACCAGATCGGCATGATATCCTGTCTCATGATACACCAGATCGGTATGATATCCTGTCGCTAGGCACACCAGATCGGAATGATATCCTGTCTCATGATACACCAGATCGGTATGATATCCTGTCGCTAGGCACACCAGATCGGAATGATATCCTGTCTCATGATACACCAGATCGGCATGATATCTTGTCTCTAGGCACACCAGATCGGTATGATATCCTGTCTCTAGGCACACCAGATCGGTATGATATCCTGTCTCTAGGCACACCAGATCGGTATGATATCCTGTCTCATGATACACCAGATCGGTATGATATCCTGTCTCTAGGCGCACCAGATCGGTATGATATCCTGTCTCTAGGCACACCAGATCGGTATGATATCCTGTCTCATGATACACCAGATCGGTATGATATCTTGTCTCTAGGCACACCAGATCTGTATGATATCCTGTCTCTAGGGGCACCAGATCGGTATGATATCCTGTCTCTAGGCGCACCAGATCGGTATGATATCCTATCTCAACTCGTACGACAACTCGTCTCATGTTACACAAGATCGGTATGACATCTAACACATTGTACATCAGATGAGTATGACATCGCGTCTCATGTTACACCAGATCGGTATGACATCTCGTCTCATGATACACCAGATCGGTATGATATCCTGTCTCTAGGCGCACCAGATCGGCATGATATCCTGTCTCATGATACACCAGATCGGTATGATATCTTGTCTCTAGGCACACCAGATCGGTATGATATCCTGTCTCTAGGCACACCAGATCGGCATGATATCCTGTCTCATGATACACCAGATCGGTATGATATCCTGTCTCTAGGCACACCAGATCGGTATGATATCCTGTCTCTAGGCACACCAGATCGGTATGATATCCTGTCTCTAGGCACGCCAGATCGGTATGATATCCTGTCTCTAGGCGCACCAGATCGGTATGATATCCTGTCTCTAGGCGCACCAGATCGGTATGATATCCTGTCTCTAGGCGCACCAGATCGGTATGATATCCTATCTCAACTCGTTCGACAACTCGTCTCATGTTACACAAGATCGGTATGACATCTAACACATTGTACATCAGATGAGTATGACATCGCGTCTCATGTTACACCAGATCGGTATGACATCTCGTCTCATGGTACACCAGATCGGTATGACATCTCAACTCATGGTACACCAGATCGGTATGACATCTCGTCCCATGGCACTGCAGATTATGACCTCCTCTGTGGTACATACTGTGCACGTTTATCTAAACTCTAGACTTATTGCCGTTAGGCCATAATGTAATGCACTTAGAATGACTGACTAATCTTGTTATGGCAAGACTTGAGAGTGCTGATTGATAATTAGTGAACTGTACGATACCCAGTGTACAAGGCACCTGGTAACAACTGACATCAAATCAAAGATAAGAGGAAAACTGTGTCAGGAAGTAATGGAACACCCTTAGGGATGGAAGGGGAAGTAATAAAACCCGGCTTTCTGTTTACCCGAAAAGGAGAACATTTGAAATGTTATTTCAGGCCACTTTTTTGCACATGAAGGCTAAACTGCACTAAATAACCCTGCCGGGACAACAAACTGGGGTGGGGTCAAACATGCCCCAGATACAGGTCTCAGGGCGCGAACCCATGACCTGCTGATCTGCCGGGTTTACCCACTGACCTAAGGGGGCCCCTCATCGATCAGCGAGAAGGAACGAACACTGCGTTCTGCCAACTCAGCCACTGGTTCTATATTAGAGGCTCCTTAACAGTAAGTCACGGTGAGGCATAGCTAGATAGCCTCATATGAAACGTGGACATCTTTGCACAGCCCTTGGGTAAGCGGCCTGCATGTACACGCCCGAAGTTTATCTGAGTGCTAGCTTCTCCTCACCTGGTGTGATGATAGCTGGCTGAGGACTACCCACGCTTTCTTTTACATCACATGCCGGGACTCTCGCACATGGACGTTTTGTGAACCGCAGCCACATTGGCCGGTGATGCTAATCTAGCCCGTCACAGCTCGTTGTGTCCAGGCCCTAGGAAGCGGTAAGGCAGCCGCGCTGCCGGGTCTGCCAACTTCCGGTATGTAAATGTAGGGTTATGTTTAGAGTCAGTTGCGTGTGGTACTCATGGCGGGGGGTAGGGGTGGGGTTGGGGGGGGGGGGGTTCTACCGGTGTTATCAATGCAATGCACTGCATCTCCATATGTTGTCGACCGACGAACCTCCAGGTCACACGGACTGGTTGTATTCAGCCACATTTACATATCCATATAACATATCCATATAACATATACACATAACATATCCACATAACGTATATAGATAATATATCCAAATAACACATCCATATAACATATCCAGGTAACATATTCACATAGCCTATCCATATAACACAGCCAGATAACATATCCAGATAACATATCCACATAGCCTATCCATATAACAGCCAGATAACATATCCATATAACATATGTAGAGTGCCTACATTCACAGGAAGACGTGTATCTCTACAAAACATGACTTTAAACCATGAAGAATTTTGTTATAATCAAAAGGCTTATGATTTGGGATCCGATTGTAAATATTCCCGTAGATTTTCCCATGATGTGGGAGTTGAACGTTCTACCCGCCAAACAACCTCTTTCCGTCTGACACGTGTAAGTCGTAAACGTAATAAATAAAAGTGTAGGTGAGCCCAACCAGGGGGAGCGCTTGGCCTACACGTTAAGCTGTGAGCTGAGCTGAACCGGGTTGAGTTGGACCTGTTAGCGGCGTCAGATCAGATCCACGCCCAGCAAACTCCAACTACACATAGCTATACAATCATATCTTCAAGTAATACAACGCAGGAAATACCGCTGGATATGCACCTGAACAGGAGACACCCGGAAAAATAAGAAACGCGAAACGCAAACGCACGAATAAGTCAGGCTGACGGCTTGGGTATAGGGTGCGGCGGGGATGGACCGGCTTGGGTCTAGGGTGCGGCGGGGATGGGGCAGCTTGGGTATAGGGTGCGGCGGGGATGGGGCGGCTTGGGTATAGGGTGCGGCGGGGATGGAGCGGCCTGGGTATAGGGTGCGGCGGGGATGGAGCGGCTTGGGTATAGGGTGCGGCGGGGATGGAGCGGCTTGGGTATAGGGTGCGGCGGGGATGGAGCGGCTTGGGTATAGGGTGCGGCGGGGATGGAGCGGCTTGGGTCTAGGGTGCGGCGGGGATGGGGCGGCTTGGGTATAGGGTGCGGCGGGGATGGAGCGGCTTGGGTCTAGGGTGCGGCGGGGATGGAGCGGCCTGGGTATAGGGTGCGGCGGGGATGGAGCGGCTTGGGTATAGGGTGCGGCGGGGATGGAGCGGCTTGGGTCTAGGGTGCGGCGGGGATGGAGCGGCTTGGGTATAGGGTGCGGCGGGGATGGAGCGGCTTGGGTATAGGGTGCGGCGGGGATGGAGCGGCTTGGGTCTAGGGTGCGGCGGGGATGGGGCGGCTTGGGTATAGGGTGCGGCGGGGATGGAGCGGCTTGGGTCTAGGGTGCGGCGGGGATGGAGCGGCCTGGGTATAGGGTGCGGCGGGGATGGAGCGGCGTGGGTATAGGGTGCGGCGGGGATGGAGCGGCTTGGGTATAGGGTGCGGCGGGGATGGAGCGGCCTGGGTATAGGGTGCGGCGGGGATGGAGCGGCTTGGGTATAGGGTGCGGCGGGGATGGAGCGGCTTGGGTATAGGGTGTGGCGGGGATGGAGCGGCTTGGGTCTAGGGTGCGGCGGGGATGGGGCGGCTTGGGTCTAGGGTGCGGCGGGGATGGAGCGGCGTGGGTCTAGGGTGCGGCGGGGATGGAGCGGCTTGGGTCTAGGGTGCGGCGGGGATGGGGCGGCTTGGGTATAGGGTGCGGCGGGGATGGAGCGGCTTGGGTATAGGGTGCGGCGGGGATGGAGCAGCTTGGGTATAGGGTGCGGCGGGGATGGAGCAGCTTGGGTCTAGGGTGCGGCGGGGATGGAGCGGCTTGGGTCTAGGGTGCGTCGGGGATGGAGCGGCTTGGGTATAGGGTGCGGCGGGGATGGAGCGGCTTGGGTCTAGGGTGCGGCGGGGATGGGGCGGCTTGGGTCTAGGGTGCGGCGGGGATGGAGCGGCTTGGGTATAGGGTGCGTCGGGGATGGAGCGGCTTGGGTATAGGGTGCGGCGGGGATGGAGCGGCTTGGGTCTAGGGTGCGGCGGGGATGGGGCGGCTTGGGTCTAGGGTGCGGCGGGGATGGAGCGGCGTGGGTCTAGGGTGCGGCGGGGATGGAGCGGCTTGGGTCTAGGGTGCGGCGGGGATGGGGCGGCTTGGGTATAGGGTGCGGCGGGGATGGGGCGGCTTGGGTATAGGGTGCGGCGGGGATGGAGCGGCTTGGGTATAGGGTGCGGCGGGGATGGAGCGGCTTGGGTCTAGGGTGCGGCGGGGATGGGGCGGCTTGGGTATAGGGTGCGGCGGGGATGGAGCGGCTTGGGTATAGGGTGCGGCGGGGATGGAGCGGCGTGGGTATAGGGTGCGGCGGGGATGGAGCGGCTTGGGTATAGGGTGCGGCGGGGATGGAGCGGCCTGGGTATAGGGTGCGGCGGGGATGGAGCGGCTTGGGTATAGGGTGCGGCGGGGATGGAGCGGCTTGGGTATAGGGTGCGGCGGGGATGGAGCGGCTTGGGTCTAGGGTGCGGCGGGGATGGGGCGGCTTGGGTCTAGGGTGCGGCGGGGATGGAGCGGCTTGGGTCTAGGGTGCGGCGGGGATGGAGCGGCTTGGGTCTAGGGTGCGGCGGGGATGGAGCGGCTTGGGTATAGGGTGCGGCGGGGATGGAGCAGCTTGGGTCTAGGGTGCGGCGGGGATGAGGCGGCTTGGGTATAGGGTGCGTCGGGGATGGAGCGGCTTGGGTATAGGGTGCGGCGGGGATGGAGCGGCTTGGGTATAGGGTGCGGCGGGGATGAAGCGGCTTGGGTATAGGGCGCGGCGGGGATGGGGCGGCTTGAGTATAGGGCGCGGCGGGGATGGGGCGGCTTGGGTATAGGGCGCGGCGGGGTCGGAGCGGCTTGTGTCTAGGGTGCGGCGGGGATGGGGCGGCTTGGGTATAGGGTGCGGCGGGGATGGACCGGCTTGGGTATAGGGTGCGGCGGGGGTGGAGCGGCTTGGGTCTAGGGTGCGGCGGGGATGGAGCGGCTTGGGTCTAGGATGCGGCGGGGATGGAGCGGCTTGGGTCTAGGATGCGACGGGGCTGTAGCGGCTTGTGTCTAGGATGCGGCGGGGGTGGAGCGGCTTGTGTCTAGGGTGCGGCGGGGGTGGAGCGGCTTGGGTATAGGGTGCGGCGGGGATGGGGCGGTGTGGGTTTAGGGTGCGGAGGGGGTGGGGCGGTGTGGATACAGGGTGAGTCTGGGGTGGGGCGGTGTGGACATAGGGTGCGGCGGGGATGGAGCGGCTTAGGTCTAGGGCGCGGCGGGGATGGAGCGGCTTGGGTATAGGGCGCGGCGGGGGTAGAGCGGTGTGGGTATAGGGTGCGACGGGGGTAGAGCGGCTTGGGTACATGGTGCGGCGGGGTGGGACGTTTTGGCCTATCGAGACTGGCGAATGAACACTTATAAAACACACGTGTTCACACCGACCCACATGTTTTCTGATTACGTCAGCAAATAACCAAGCAAAAAAACCCCGGAGCAGCCCTTCCTTTGCCATCTGCTGATGCCCGTCAAAACTCAGGCTGCGTTTTGCGGGTGTATGTCCCATGATATATCACTTGGCGACGGAGTCAAATTAACTAAAGCAACAACGTGTTGGAAGCTTATATAACAGGGTGAGCCATAAAGTTAGGAAGCGCTGCCGGCGAGCGGGTGTTATGGTACGTAGCTTTGCCATGGCAGATGGAACTGCTATTTCATAACAGCTCAAGTAGTACTCACGTTAATCATGCACGACGCCGTTTAACTCATAATGGATAATGACAGTTATTATATAACCGTTATGATGCATCTACGCTCTGCTATGTCCGAAATGTTATTTCTAAAGATAGTAACGCAATGAACAGTTGGGGCAAAAACAACTCTTGGTGGCGTGGGAACAACTGGAAGCCGGCGTTGATTGACCTGTTCATTTCGGGGGGTTTATCCCTCGATTAACCTTACCACCTTGGTTTGTCCCGGGGGTGTTGGCACTATTACTGAGCCATGGCTTACTACGCTGTCCAATGCAGCTAAACAGGGGGAGGCACTGAGCCCGTAGCTCTGTATAAACTTATACCATCTCGACCTGTCACTGGCTGAAAGATCTGACCTTCGAAGCACTTTATGTAGCATTTAGGTCTTCTGGAACCCGGAGCCGGGACACACCGACAAACCGCCAGCAAAATTACCTCTCGTGTGGAATTCTTGGTGTCAGCTGATTTTCAATGTTAGGGAATATTTGCCTTTAGATGAGGCGACTGCTTGAGGCCCGCATGTAGCGGCAGCACGGCTACGTAGGTCTGTGGCCGTGTAACCATAGCGACACTGTCAACCTCGTGTGCCATCAAATAACAATGTACATGACTTCAGTATACACATATATATACATTATAACAATGTACATGAATTGTACATACATATAAATATATTATATATGCCTTATATCATTTTATAGTATGATAATGTACATGACTTGTATATATATATATATTATAACAATTATTATATACGTGTACCATGGACCAGCCGTCTAGTACCGAAGAAACTACTACAAATGCATATCATATATCATATTATATATACATGTATATACTATAAATCAAAAAGTGACAATATCATGATATGACCAATAAGAATAAGAATAAGACAATACTACCGAGGGGCGTCTCTGCAGTCTGTGTCATGAGTTCACCCCGGTAGACCAATACACTATGCAGTCGCTGGTACAATATCACAGCCAGTTAATAACGCTGAAAGGAGCACCGTTTATGTGCGGTCAGCCGCTGCCTGGTGAGCCATGCGACCACCGAATCTGGTAGGTAAATGCGGCTCTCATGTCTTCTGGGCTCAAGCCGGGATCTACGGTGGGACCACATGGCCATGACCTTGACCTCTGTCAAACCCATCTCCCGAAGGTCGTAGAGCACGAATATATAGCCTTTACGAAACGCGGTTTTTTTACGCCTCGACCTTCGCGTACAAGATATTAACTATCAATGGTGTTGTTGTCCTTCTATGACCTTAGGATCCATACCTATCATCAAGTTTGCGGAAATTAATATTAACAATATTGCTAGAGTATTCAGCCCCAAATGTGGCTTTCTGTAATAACGTTTCAACATTGAACAATTTGCACCCAGTAAACATAACTCGGACGAAAATCTTGCTTTGACCTAGGATCGTTGAAATCGTAAATCGCGTACTTGTTATTGAGTTGAAGCTTAGAAATGGTGATGATTCCCCGGATCCTTCTATTCAGCGCCGGTGTTTAGCCGTTATAACGATACCCAGTGACCCACAGATATGCCATCGATTTGGGGGGAGGAAGCCGTTGAAAACCGTTTGTTCTCAGAGACTGGTTTGACCTGGGCTGCGGCCATTGACGCCTTGGACCCGGGGTAGGGCCATTCTGAAAGGGCGGCCTCTGGTGGGAGATTGAGGCAGCGCACTGAACACCTAACCCGCAACTACATACAACCACTGCCGCCGCCCCCGCCACCCCCGCCACCCCACCACCCCTCGCCACCCCTCGCAATCTCCGCACACAAATACTATTCCCATCGCTTATTTATTATTACAAGACAACGCTAATGCTGAGATCCACATAAACACAGCCTCTCCCCACCCACACCTCACCGCCGCCGTTGCCTGCCCCCTCCACACCTCACCCTACCCACCCCCCTCCTCCTCCCTTCTACCAGCCCCCCCCCCCCCACTCCACCCCAACAACACTCCCACACCACGCCTCCCGCCTTCTATTGTTGAAGGTGCTCAAAGCGTTACAATTTGGACAACAAGGACCCCCAGAGGGCAACGCAGCTCCGACGACAATGGCGGCCCGATTGGGAATGCGGGAGTTTACGGTAAGCCGCGCCTCGGCGCCGTTCAAAATCTCTTTCCCAGGTCTTATTTTTCTGAGCGAGCCAAGCTAGAGGTGAGGCCAGATTGTGTGTCGCTGCATTTTGCGGCAGCGGACCCATAAAAGGAGATTTTTTGCTTCACTGCGGGACTATCGGTGACTTCCGGGGCGCGCAAATACGCCAAAATAGCGTCTGATTTTCTTTGCCGGTTTCGTCTAAATGATGCCATAATGATGTCGACTGGAGGAGGTGGGGGGGGGGGAGGGTAGGACTAGCTCTAAGGGCCACTATAGGCCCTCCTATTGGCCTGTCAATCATATCGGACTCCACTACACCGCGCCGCTTAACTTTAACGGCGAGGGGTAGGGGTGGGGTGAGGGGGTGCGTGTGTTAGATGGAGACGGGAGGGGAAGGGGATATTTATGACGGTTGCTGGGGGAGTTAAGAGTTGTGTTGGATGATAGGTCGTCACAAAGGTCAATCAATATAACTGTCCCCAGCCAGGGTAAACGTCTGCAACCCTATGGTCTCTCTCCTCCCCTATCACATTTTATCCTGTGAGCCACGCAATGAGCAAGCCCCCCCCCCACTTCAACCTCATCTACCATCTACCCACCCCCCCCTCATCTGCCTTCTTTCTACCCTACCCTTCCCTCATCTGCCCTCTACCTATCCCTCCCTCATCTGCACTTTACCCACCCCTTCCCTCATCTGCCCTCTACCCACCCCTTCCCTCATCTGCCCTCTACCCGCCCCTCCCTCATCTGCCCTCTACCCACCTCTCCCTCATCTGCCCTCTACCCACCCCTTCCCTCATCTGCCCTCTACCCACCTCTCCCTCATCTGCCCTCTACCCACCCCTTCCCTCATCTGCCCTCCACCCACCCCTTCCCTCATCTGCCCTCTACCCAACCCCTCCCTCATCTGCCCTCTACCCACCCCTCCCTCATCTGCCCTCTACCCACCCCTCCCTCATCTGCCCTCTACCCACCCCTTCCCTCATCTGCCGTCTACCTACCCCCTCCCTCATCTGCCCTCTACCCACCCCTTCCCTCATCTGCCCTCTACCCACCCCTCCCTCATTTTCCCTCTACCCACCCCTCCCTCATCTGCCCTCTACCCACCCTCTCCCTCATCTGCCCTCTACCCACCTCTCCCTCATCTGCCCTCTGCCCACCCCTTCCCTCATCTGCCCTCTACCCACCTCTCCCTCATCTGCCCTCTGCCCACCCCTTCCCTCATCTGCCCTCTACCCAACCCCTCCCTCATCTGCCCTCTACCCACCCCTCCCTCATCTGCCCTCTACCCACCCCTCCCTCATCTGCCCTCTACCCACCCCTCCCTCATCTGCCCTCTACCCACCCCTCCCTCATCTGCCCTCTACCCACCCCTTCCCTCATCTGCCGTCTACCCACCCCCTCCCTCATCTGCCCTCTACCCACCCCTTCCCTCATCTGCCCTCTACCCACCCCTCCCTCATTTTCCCTCTACCCACCCCTCCCTCATCTGCCCTCTACCCACCCCCTCCCTCATCTGCCCTCTACCCACCTCTCCCTCATCTGCCCTCTGCCCACCCCTTCCCTCATCTGCCCTCTACCCACCTCTCCCTCATCTGCCCTCTGCCCACCCCTTCCCTCATCTGCCCTCTACCCAACCCCTCCCTCATCTGCCCTCTACCCACCCCTCCCTCATCTGCCCTCTACCCACCCCTCCCTCATCTGCCCTCTACCCACCCCTCCCTCATCTGCCCTCTACCCACCCCTCCCTCATTTTCCCTCTACCCACCCCTCCCTCATCTGCCCTCTACCCACCCCTTCCCTCATCTGCCGTCTACCTCTTCCGCCACTTCTCCCCCAAACTACGCCTCAGGCGCCGTCAATCCCAATCTCTTTATCCTGATGACGATGTGGCAGTTTGATGAACCGACTCACTGATGATGAGAGGATTTAACATGACAAACCTGGTGCCTGGCAGTTGGTAGCGATACTTGTTCGTCTATTCCTTATGTATCTGGACATAGTTACCTGAATATTTGGGTATATGTTATAATTTATGCATTTCACGAAGTAGTACAGACCGCAAAATTAGAACAAATTGCGTTATATCTGGTGAATAAAGAGGCTCAGGCAGCTCAGGTCATCAGGCCTGAACATTGTTTCCCTGTGGATTCGTTGAGGTGAGGGAGATCCACACCCCACCCTCTCGTAACACATACACATCATAATATTTTGCTCAACCCAGCGTGTCCAGAATTAAGATCGGGAGATGAATACAATCTTTTTTCAAAAGAATTTTGGGGTCAATCGCCATTCTTTCCAACTCGTCAACATAAAAACTCGACGAATATTCGACGTATTTTGCAGGGAAAGAAAGCAAAAATTGTATCTAGTTTTGTGAAGAATTTAGTCGCGCAACAAGGGTCTAGCGCGAGGGTATGTCACGTGGGCGTTCGTGGTTACCAAGGTGACCACGCGCCCACTCTGGCTCGGCGAGTGCCGTACCTTCAGTGATGGCGGATTAATGTCCCGAGTTCTGTGAGAAGTAGTGCTGTGGAAGTAGAACGCTCAAAAATACCCCTCACCACTCCACCCCCCACCCACCCCTCACCCCGCCTCTCTTCAGAGCATTATCCCACAGGCTGAGATGGTGCCAATGGGGATCAGGGCAGCCGTATAGCGACCAACTGACGAAAGGCAGGCGAAAAACGCAACACTCAGAGCAGAGTTTCAATGGAGCAAAACACACGCACAAAAAAATGACCACGCTCAGAGGCGGAGACTATGAAGATTAGATAGTGAGGTGAAAAAGGCGAATAACTGAGGGAAAACGTGTGTAGAAGAAAACTGTAATGAGCGGATATCTATGAATTAAACCTGAGAGGAATCATTTCATTTTGTCGCCTCCGAGGTCATTAGTGTCAGTCATAGACAGGGGTATCTACGATTGGGGCGGCAAGAGGTCTCACCCCCCACCTCCTTCCATGCCCCCTCTTGGGGTGCCGGGGGCGGCAAGGATGTGTCTCAACTCACACCCACCCCCCTTCCCCATCCTCTCTTGGGGCGTTGGGACTGGCCCAGAATTAAATGCCGACCTATTACTGACCCTTAATACGCTGGTTTCAATCATATAAAGCAGTTCTGAGAACCTTTAATGAATTGGTTTAAGCCATTCACCTATCGACATTCCAGTAGTAATGAATGAACTGGTTTATACAGACCACCTATCGACATTCCAGTAGTAATGAATGAACTGGTTTATACAGACCGCCTATCAACAATGCATGAACTAATCTCACGTCATATAGACGCCCACTGTCATAATGATATACACAATGGTCTAGCCTGGTGTATAATTGATTCTCGTGGCCACCCTGATATACACAATGGTCTAGTGTGGTGTATAATTGACTGTCGTGGCCACCCTGATATACACAATGGTCTAGTGTGGTGTATAATTGACTGTCGTGGCCACCCTGATATACACAATGGTCTAGTGTGGTGTATAATTGACTGTCGTGGCCACCCTGATATACACAATGGTCTAGTGTGGTGTATAATTGACTGTCGTGGCCACCCTGATATACACAATGGCCTAGTGTGGTGTATAATTGATTCTCGTGGCCACCCTGATATACAGAATGGTCTAGTGTGATGAATAATTTGGCTCTCCTGGCCACCCGGATATACACAATGGTCTAGTATGAGGCATACGTGATTCCCATAGCCGCCTTAATACTCACGTCGCTGTTGAACATAGTGGCTAAGTGATGCCGGCGCGCGGTCCCCGGCACACCGTTTACTTCCTTGCCACCCCCCACCGCCATCCACCTATCAGGTACTGAACCCCGACCAAGTGATGATAACCCCGCCTGTCAGCACACCTATTCATTCTGCAGGACCGGGAGTGGCACGTGGAGGGGGAGCGGGGATGGGGGGGGGGCAGGGGGCGGGGCGGGGATAAGGGGCGGGGATGGCGGGCGGCGATGAGGGGCGGGGATGGGGGAGGGGGGTGCCAGTCGCCGCCGTCATCCAAACGATGGAGCGACGTCCCCCCCCCCCTACCCATGTCACTCTGCAACAGAACTGCTCTGTATTCAACCACCCGGCATCCTCAAAGCGATGAGTTATCTGAGGATTCGCGGGAGGAAAGTGGTCGTTGTGTCGGTGTAAGTATAACTAAGGAACCAGATGCTATCCCGCTATCGGGGGACGCTGGGTGGGGCTACTACATCAAGTGCATTGCGGGGGGAGAAAGCGTTACTTATGATAAGAGTTGATGCCGGACAGACACGCATGGATCTATCTCCCTGGGAGAGAACCTCATCTCAGACACCCACTAGACAATCGCAAATAATCATCAGCGTCTAGAAATGGACTCTAAAGGGACATCCCTAAAAATCATTAGTGAGTAGGAATTGTCTACGATTATTACAGATATTTTGCCATAATGTTTACACTCCTAGACACTATGAGTACGCCTTTACATTCAACCCTAGACACTGGTGATTACTACAGAGCTACCTGTCCCATTGTAGCCACCTCCTATACATTGAGTACAGAGATGTGCCATGATAGCCAACTCCTAGACACTGACGATTAGTACAGAGATGTGCCATTATAGCCAACTGCTAGACACTGATGATTAGTACAGAGATGTGCCATTATAGCCAACTGCTAGACACTGACGATTACTACAGAGATGTGCCATTATAGCCAACTCTAAAACACTGACGATTAGTACAGAGATGTGCCATTATAGCCAACTGCTAGACACTGATGATTAGTACAGAGATGTGCCATTATAGCCAACTGCTAGACACTGATGATTAGTACAGAGATGTGCCATTATAGCCAACTCCTAGACACTGACGATTAGTACAGAGATGTGCCATTATAGCCAACTGCTAGACACTGACGATTACTACAGAGATGTGCCATTATAGCCAACTCCTAGACACTGACGATTAGTACAGAGATGTGCCATTATAGCCAACAGCTAGACACTGATGATTAGTACAGAGATGTGCCATTATAGCCAACTGCTAGACACTGATGATTACTACAGAGATGTGCCATTATAGCCAACTCCTAGACACTGACGATTAGTACAGAGATGTGCCATTATAGCCAACTGCTAGACACTGACGATTACTACAGAGATGTGCCATTATAGCCAACTCCTAGACACTGACGATTAGTACAGAGATGTGCCATTATAGCCAACTGCTAGACACTGATGATTAGTACAGAGATGTGCCATTATAGCCAACTGCTAGACACTGATGATTACTACAGAGATGTGCCATTATAGCCAACTCCTTGACACTGACGATTAGTACAGAGATGTGCTATTATAGCCAACTGCTAGACACTGACGATTACTACAGAGATGTGCCATTATAGCCAACTCCTAGACACTGACGATTAGTACAGAGATGTGCTATTATAGCCAACTGCTAGACACTGATGATTAGTACAGAGATGTGCCATTATAGCCAACTGCTAGACACTGATGATTACTACAGAGATGTGCCATTATAGCCAACTCCTAGACACTGACGATTAGTACAGAGATGTGCCATTATAGCCAACACCTAGACACTGACGATTAGTACAGAGATGTGCCATTATAGCCAACTGCTAGACACTGATGATTACTAGTGCTCTGCCATTATGGCCAAATCCTGGACGCTGACGATTACTACAGAGATCTACCATTATAGCCAACTGCTAGACACTGACAATTACTAGAGATATGCCATTATAGCCAACTGCTAGACACTGACAATTACTAGAGATGTGCCATTATAGCCAACTCCTAGACACTGACGATTACTACAGAGATGTGCTATTACCGAGACGCCCTCAGTGATAGAGTCCTGTATCATCATTACAAAATCGGCCTTGTCTTCTCCGCCCAAGTCAGGGAGCCGCCGGGGGAGTAGCGACACGCGCCGCAGCCCCTGGCGGGCGGTGCCCATGGTGATCCCTCCAGATACAGTCAACCCGCGGTCACAAACCAATTACACATCCTTCCGCCTGACCTCAGGTGTCAGATCCCGTTTGTCTCCTGCTCCTGGAGCGGGGTGGGTGACCGCGGGAAGGCAGAGCAGAGGGGAAGGGCGTGGGGAGGGCGTGGGTTGCGGAGGTGGGGGGGGGGGGGAGGGGTCGCTTTGAGCTGGGTTTATAAATGGGCAAGGGGTGTAGGGTCTGACCGACGGTGCGGGTGCTGGAAGCGGGGCCGTTTTGGGCTGGTTAGGGAAGATGGGTGTCAAGCATGCCGGTGAAACGCTATCTGAATTCCTTCCACCCGCTGCTCGATATATATATATATATATACATATATATACCCTGATAGCGCACATATATATATATATATACCCTGATAGCGCGGGGCATGGTATGCCAACATTACTTATCTGCACGCTAAATCGTTGAATGACGTGGAAGGGTTAGCCGTCTTGACGGTTTTGGTTTTGGTGAACCAAATTGAAGAGAATCACTCCACATGCACTTCTAGCATATTATATATGCCAACACAATCACACCAGGCTCATCTAGGGAGTAGGGGGCCGTACTAGGCTCCTACACTATCTTAGGAGCCGCAACACGGAATAGTGTAGCAAATGACAGGAGTAACGCGAGAGCTATTCAACACAATGGATCCCCGTGACACCAAAGAACTTTCGTTGCTTGGTTTAGGAATGACACGTCGCTGGCAGCGAGTCCGATACACCAGACCGTTTGTTGTATAGTAGGCGGTAAGTCATATCCGTATCCCAGTCTTTGGTCTGTATCCGTGTGGCACATTTAATAACTGATTTAATAGTTGAGTGGATCAGTGTTGTGCTATGTCTGCTTGGTGTTGGAGACCAAAAAGCATTTGTCCTCTATAACAGTTTGTATTATACGATCGATATTTAATAAACCATTCTTATTTTAAATACATATTATGTTTGAAATTCAACACCCAAACATTCATAAACGCCATACTTTCAGTGATAAGAGATATGTGAGCGGTTGCGTTTCAGACCAGCATTGTACACATATGGATAAAACCGGGTGAAGCTGGAATATGACATCAGAGGTATCATGCAATGAAGGGAAGCTGGAATATGACATCAGAGGTATCATGCAATGAGGGGAGGCTGGAATATGACATCAGATGTATCATGCAATGAAGGGAAGCTGGAATATGACATCAGAGGTATCATGCAATGAGGGGAAGCTGAAATATGACATCAGAGGTATCACGCAATGAAGGGAAGCTGAAATATGACATCAGAGGCATCATGCAATGAAGGGAAGCTGAAATATGACATCAGATGTATCATGCAATGAAGGGAAGCTGGAATATGACATTAGAAATATCATGCAATGAGTTGAAGCTGGCATATGACATCAGAGATATCAGAGGTATCATGCAATGAGGGGAAGCTGGAATATGACATCAGAGGTATCACGCAATGAAGGGAAGCTGAAATATGACACCAGAGGTATCACGCAATGAAGGGAAGCTGGAATATGTCATCAGAGGTATCATGCAATGAAGGGAAGCTGAAATATGACATCAGAGGTATCACGCAATGAAGGGAAGCTGAAATATGACATCAGAGGTATCACGCAATGAAGGGAAGCTGAAATATGACATCAGAGGCATCATGCAATGAAGGGAAGCTGAAATATGACATCAGAGGTATCACGCAATGAAGGGAAGCTGGAATATGACATCAGAGGTATCATGCAATGAAGGGAAGCTGAAATATGACATCAGATGTATCATGCAATGAAGGGAAGCTGAAATAAGACATCAGAGGTATCACGCAATGAAGGGAAGCTGAAATATGACATCAGAGGTATCACGCAATGAAGGGAAGCTGAAATATGACATCAGAGGTATCACGCAATGAAGGGAAGCTGGAATATGTCATCAGAGGTATCATGCAATGAAGGGAAGCTGAAATATGACATCAGAGGTATCACGCAATGAAGGGAAGCTGAAATATGACATCAGAGGTATCACGCAATGAAGGGAAGCTGAAATATGACATCAGAGGCATCATGCAATGAAGGGAAGCTGAAATATGACATCAGAGGTATCACGCAATGAAGGGAAGCTGGAATATGACATCAGAGGTATCATGCAATGAAGGGAAGCTGAAATATGACATCAGATGTATCATGCAATGAAGGGAAGCTGAAATAAGACATCAGAGGTATCACGCAATGAAGGGAAGCTGAAATATGACATCAGAGGTATCATGCAATGAAGGGAAGCTGGAATATGACATCAGAGGTATCATGCAATGAAGGGAAGCTGAAATATGACATCAGATGTATCATGCAATGAAGGGAAGCTGAAATAAGACATCAGAGGTATCACGCAATGAAGGGAAGCTGAAATATGACATCAGAGGTATCACGCAATGAAGGGAAGCTGAAATATGACATCAGAGGTATCACGCAATGAAGGGAAGCTGGAATATGTCATCAGAGGTATCATGCAATGAAGGGAAGCTGAAATATGACATCAGAGGTATCACGCAATGAAGGGAAGCTGAAATATGACATCAGAGGTATCACGCAATGAAGGGAAGCTGAAATATGACATCAGAGGCATCATGCAATGAAGGGAAGCTGAAATATGACATCAGAGGTATCACGCAATGAAGGGAAGCTGGAATATGACATCAGAGGTATCATGCAATGAAGGGAAGCTGAAATATGACATCAGATGTATCATGCAATGAAGGGAAGCTGAAATAAGACATCAGAGGTATCACGCAATGAAGGGAAGCTGAAATATGACATCAGAGGTATCACGCAATGAAGGGAAGCTGAAATATGACATCAGAGGTATTACGCAATGAAGGGAAGCTGGAATATGACATCAGAGGTATCATGCAATGAAGGGAAGCTGAAATATGACATCAGATGTATCATGCAATGAAGGGAAGCTGGAATATGACATCAGATGTATCATGCAATGAAGGGAAGCTGAAATATGACATCAGATGTATCATGCAATGAAGGGAAGCTGAAATAAGACATCAGAGGTATCACGCAATGAAGGGAAGCTGAAATATGACATCAGAGGTATCACGCAATGAAGGGAAGCTGAAATATGACATCAGAGGTATTACGCAATGAAGGGAAGCTGGAATATGACATCAGAGGTATCATGCAATGAAGGGAAGCTGAAATATGACATCAGATGTATCATGCAATGAAGGGAAGCTGGAATATGACATCAGATGTATCATGCAATGAAGGGAAGCTGGAATATGACATCAGAGGTATCATGCAATGAGGGGAAGCTGGAATATGACATCAGAGGTATCATGCAATGAAGGGAAGCTGAAATATGACATCAGAGGTATCACGCAATGAAGGGAAGCTGAAATATGACATCAGAGGCATCATGCAATGAAGGGAAGCTGGAATATGACATCAGAGGTATCATGCAATGAAGGGAAGCTGGAATATGACATCAGAGATATCATGCAATGAAGGGAAGCTGGAATATGACATCAGATGTATCATGCAATGAAGGGAAGCTGGAATATGACATCAGAGGTATCACGCAATGAAGGGAAGCTGAAATATGACATCAGAGGTATCACGCAATGAAGGGAAGCTGAAATATGACATCAGAGGTATTACGCAATGAAGGGAAGCTGGAATATGACATCAGAGGTATCATGCAATGAAGGGAAGCTGAAATATGACATCAGATGTATCATGCAATGAAGGGAAGCTGGAATATGACATCAGATGTATCATGCAATGAAGGGAAGCTGGAATATGACATCAGAGGTATCATGCAATGAGGGGAAGCTGGAATATGACATCAGAGGTATCATGCAATGAAGGGAAGCTGAAATATGACATCAGAGGTATCACGCAATGAAGGGAAGCTGAAATATGACATCAGAGGCATCATGCAATGAAGGGAAGCTGGAATATGACATCAGAGGTATCATGCAATGAAGGGAAGCTGGAATATGACATCAGAGATATCATGCAATGAAGGGAAGCTGGAATATGACATCAGATGTATCATGCAATGAAGGGAAGCTGGAATATGACATCAGAGGTATCACGCAATGAGGGGAAGCTGAAATATGACATCAGAGAAATCATGCAATGAAGGGAAGCTGGAATATGACATCAGATGTATCATGCAATCGGCTGAAGCTGGAATATGACATCAGA
This sequence comes from Arenicola marina, assembly GCA_964019135.1. Lineage (NCBI taxonomy): Eukaryota > Metazoa > Annelida > Polychaeta > Arenicolidae > Arenicola > Arenicola marina. The sequence goes on along the minus strand of OZ025248.1, from coordinate 40,252,916 downwards.
GGTATCATGCAATGAAGGGAAGCTGGAATATGACATCAGATGTATCATGCAATGAGGGGAAGCTGGAATATGACATCAGAGGTATCACGCAATGAAGGGAAGCTGGAATATGACATCTGAGGTATCATGCAATGAAGGGAAGCTGGAATATGACATCAGAGATATCATGCAATGAGGGGAAGCTGGAATAGGACATCAGAGATATCATGCAATGAGGGGAAGCTGGAATAGGACATCAGAAGTATCACGCAATCGGCTGAAGCTGGAACATGACATCAGAGGTATCATGCAATGAAGGGAAGCTGGAATATGACATCAGAGGTATCATGCAATGAGGGGAAACTGGAATATGACATCAGAGGTATCACGCAATGAAGGGAAGCTGGAATATGACATCTGAGGTATCATGCAATGAGGGGAAGCTGGAATATGACATCAGAGGTATCACGCAATGAAGGGAAGCTGGAATATGACATCTGAGGTATCACGCAATGAAGGGAAGCTGGAATATGACATCAGAGGTATCATGCAATGAAGGGAAGCTGGGATATGACATCAGAAGTATCATGCAATGAAGGAAAGCTGGGATATGACATCAGTGGTATCATGCAATGAAGGGAAGCTGGAATATGACATCAGAGGTATCATGCAATGAAGGGAAGCTGGAATATGACATCAGAGATATCATGCAATGAAGGGAAGCTGGAATATGACATCAGAGGTATCATGCAATGAAGGGAAGCTGGAATATGACATCAGAGGTATCATGCAATGAAGGGAAGCTGGAATATGACATCAGAGGTATCATGCAATGAAGGGAAGCTGGAATATGACATCAGAGGTATCATGCAATGAAGGGAAGCTGGAATATGACATCAGAGGTATCACGCAATGAAGAGAAGCTGGAATATGACATCAGAGGTATCATGCAATGAAGGGAAGCTGGAATATGACATCAGAGGTATCATGCAATGAAGGGAAGCTGGAATATGACATCAGAGGTATCATGCAATGAAGGGAAGCTGGAATATGACATCAGAGGTATCACGCAATGAAGAGAAGCTGGAATATGACATCAGAGGTATCATGCAATGAAGGGAAGCTGGAATATGACATCAGAGGTATCATGCAATGAAGGGAAGCTGGAATATGACATCAGAGGTATCATGCAATGAAGGGAAGCTGGAATATGATATCAGAGGTATCACGCAATGAAGGGAAGCTGGAATATGACATCAGGGGTATCATGCAATGAGGGGAAGCTGGAATATGATATCAGAGGTATCACGCAATGAAGGGAAGCTGGAATATGACTTCAGAAGTATCACGCAATCGGCTGAAGCTGGAATATGACATCAGAGGTATCATGCAATGAAGGGAAGCTGGGATATGACATAAGATGTATCATGCAATGAGGGGAGGCTGGAATATAACATCAGAGGTATCATGCAATGAAGGGAAGCTGGAATATGACATCAGAGGTATCATGCAATGAAGGGAAGCTGGAATATGACATCAGAGGTATCACGCAATGCAGGGAAGCTGGAATATGACATCAGAAGTTTCATTCAATGAGGGTAAGCTGGGATATGATATCAGAGGTATCACGCAATGAAGGGAAGCTGGAATATGACATCAGAGGTATCATGCAATGAAGGGAAGCTGAAATATGACATTAGAAATATCATGCAATGAGTTGAAGCTGGCATATGACATCAGAGATATCAGAGGTATCACGCAATGAGGTGAAGCTGGAGTATGATAACAGAGGTATCATTCAATGAGGGGAACAGTCTTCAGATCCGTGTACCGAACTCGAGGATCACGAACCTGGGTCTGTCGACTGATCTCCAGTTCAATGTGCTACCCATGAAGCAGTCCAGAAAACTTCCGGAAAAACACCGGCCGACTGTTATACTCTAGTACTGTCGGAAACATCACTTTCATAATATTTTTTTTGACCCACTGTCAAAAAAATTACAAGAAAGAACGACCTGGTACCGTGCGTTCAGATTATGATAGAAAGCTCAAATGGTGGTGAGTTATCCGGGAGAAAAAAAGCTCAGACGGGAAACAGACGAACGTCTTCAAGAAGATTTCAGAGGATATGATAAGGAATCCTTACCACCGGAATATGTGGAGTTGTGTATCCTGGCAAACGGATTGCGTCTGGAAGCAACAAGTCTTCTCCAGGCTTGCTGAACACCCTCAGACGTACCCACGTTGTCACGTGACTCGTCGGGATCTGGATGGCACTTGAGGCCCAGTAGGAGGGCACGTTACCCGGAAATGGCAGCCACTTCCGGTATGGCGCTAGTCTGGTGGCAGAAGTGGGTGAGGTCTGGCGAAGGAGGGTGAGGTGGGAGAGGGTGGGGGGTTTGTGCGGGGGTGAGGTGGGAGAGGGTGTAGGTTGGTGCGGGGGTGACGTAGGCGGGGGGAGGTGGGAGGGGGGGGGGGGGGTTGTCGTATTATCCTCGCCGTGACCTATAACGGCTATTATGTTTGCGAGGATCGACTGCTGGCTGTTTGTTCGTTTGAATGTATGGGATGAGGCACCGTGTTGATGGGAAGGCGTGATCCTCGCCCAACAGGGCTATAGGGGGTAGAGGGAGACCGGAAGTGTGGCCTTTTGTAGTGTGAGGTCTCAGCGGTATTGTTAATTTGGGGACCGCGCAAAAACAAGGCGCACTCCTAGAACAAACAACAGGTTTTGGTGGGGCGATATCGTCACGGTTATTCATCGTTTAATACACCATTCTCCATAGCCTCATAGAGCCATGACAGGTGTCGCCACCTCGCCGTTCACAGAAACTGTAATTACTCGCTAGGGGTCTCTAGCAGGGCCACCCGGGCAGCCCCCGGTCCCGGCCGGCGGGGTGGGGCGTGGCGTACCGGGAGAACATCCGGCGGGCGGCAAGTCTTGGGGTTGAGAAAACAGGACTTTTGGTGGCATTAGGGCGTCCTGTTGAGACTTGACCCTTGCACGTGTTGACCGCCCCCAACCACCCCGCCTCCCCCCCCCCACCTATGACCCCTGAGTCGCTAGCTGAGGCTACGGTCGGAGGGTGGGGGTAGCAGCAGTTCAATGTGTCGTGGTCCCACAACGGACGACCGGACGGAAAACACTCAACCATGGAGCGATGGCGGCGGTGACCTTTCCACCGAATATCGACAAGATCCCAAGCGAAGGGAGGGAGGGAGGGAAGCACGGGATGCGGAGGGGGTGGTGCCACCACTTTGGGGATTACTGGGTGTGTGTGGGTGCCGTATGGGGGTAAGACGGACGCTCGCGCTTATAGCTTGGCGGAGGGCAGGAGGTACGGGTCAGAAAGTGTAATACAGTAAATAGGAATAGGTGGGAGGAGGAGGAGGAGGAGGAGGGGAGGAGGAGGAGAAGGAGGAGAAGGAGGAGGGTGGGGAAGAGGAGGAGGGGTGGAGGAGGAGGAGGGGGAGGAGGAGGAGGAGGAGGAGGAGAAGGAGGAGGAGGAAGAGGAGGAGGAGGAGGCGAGGGGTAATACTGCATGGGAAGCCCGTATTGAACTAATGACTTCTGAGACAAGTTGACCCGTGGTGCATCCGCCTGACCCCCGATGAGTCCCCAGGGACTGGCACACCCGCCGTCTCCAAATATTCCCCCAATATGTAACAGCGAGGGTAAAAACACCGCTCGTCGGGCAAAGTGTCAAGGACAATCAATTAACAGAGTCAACCGGCCTGTTCAGAAGCTACTGGGCCACACGTAATGCTCAAGGAGGAACATTGACTGGCTTAATCGGACATGTACCGCACAGCAACATTTCACGTACGTCGCCAAACAACCGTTGTGGTTGTGACTTCGTTGAATAAATATGAACTGTTATCATTAGAAGATATATCACCTACAACATGGCCGTTATTATGTTTTACATCTGCGAAGGAGTGATATTTATGTATTATAGTAGATAATTATATATAGTGATTATAAAATTTGATATTTATTTATTATAATATAAGATATTGACTTATTATAATATATCATATTTATTTTGTATAATATAGGATATTTATTAATATGATAACATGAGATATGTATCAATTATAAAATATGATATATATTCATTACAAAATATGACATCTATTTAGTTTAAAAAATCAATGTATGCAACACATTAACTAGGTCAAACAGATACTAATGAATTCACACAAGATAACAGTTACAATTAGAAACCTTTAAGAACATATAAGAGGGACGCAATTGATGAATGTTTTTTTTCTCCTTCCCCCTCATCCAAGTTGTCGATCCATGTACCCGACTGGCTGACTGACTCCCGCCCCCACCGTGCCTCACCATCCACGCGCCATTCACCCCCCTGCTTGCCCAGTCGCCGCCTCACCTTCGGGAGGCTTCCCTGGGATAAACAGACCCCATCCTTTGAAGGCGCGACTGGGGAAACATGGCCGACCCTTGTGATATTTAGACATCTGTAGCCAACTGTAACTTTATGACTGTAGAGGCAAAGCAATATGTGTAGGTTCCTTGAAAACATTACGGTTGGTCGAGGAAGCGAGAAGGAGGGAGAGAGAGAGAGAGAGCGAGGGGGGAGAGGGGGAGGGGTGACATGGAGAGGGAGATAGAGTGAGTGTCAGACAGGGAGAAACATAGACATATAAAGTGAGAGAAAGAAGCGAGAAGACAGAGATCCGAACAGAGGGATACAGAGGACTTGGGGATATCTGGGCGAGCGATGTTGGTCCTCGACATCACAGCCTTGTTCACGTTTGTTATACTACAAGGTTGATGTAAGTGAAATATATTTGGAGGAAGTGTGTTTGCCCAGGGCACCAGACGTCGATATATATATTTATATATTCATATATATATGTCCCAAACTCGACTCCATGTGAATGCTCCCTCCTGGAGTATATAACCCAGTAATAAGCCCCGAGTTGATTGTTCGGCTTCGGGGGGACCGGGGGAAGAGGCTGAACACTTGCCACTGGTAATGTCTTAACGTGCGTTCATTCATTGTTGACAATTGACGTGTGAGAAAAAGCTTGACATAATGAAGATTGGCGTAATTACATTATCACATTGCAACTTTTCAATATAAACAATTATTGCACGCTGCTCGTATTATATTGGAATTAATTCGAACCGAAATGTAAAGGTATATTTCATTATTTAGATCAAAGAACTGAACGCGATAAATTCCAAAAGAGTGAAAGGTGTGAACTATGAAACTGTATGATATTAATTATCGGATTATAACTTGTCCCATATCGTGGCAAATGTAGCGATATAATGCTAAATACAAGACAAGTCATTAAGATTTAAAATCGCGATCTACACTAGACTACATACACTATTTACCGCGATTAGTTATTATAGCACTTTGGGATAATATGCTCGATATTCACGATGTAACTTTTAAGGCCCAGTCTTGAGCTGTCCTCCTCTTGGAGGTTACATATTACTCTTCCTAATTCGTGGCGATTCGCGATTCAGATGGATTCCCCCTCCCCCACCCCCGCCCCCCCCCCCTCCCTCCTAATACACTTACATGGCATCAACAACTCATCGGATGCTAATAATGTAAGGCACGTTGCACGTTGAAGAAGTGAAGAAATATGGTCAAGTTGTGTCCCTGCCTCACGTCGACAATAGACATGAGGAAGTGAATTTAAAAGGTTTGTCTTGTGATTCATGAAGTAATGTGCAGGCACGACAAAATGGAACCACGTCGCCCCGGCCCCCACCCACCTTCCACAGACTTGCTGCAGACCACGCACCCAGCGGAGGCCAAGGAATGCCCGCCACAGGAAGCCGCCAACAAAGTTCTCAGAACCCCCACCGTGGTCTCCATCCCAACTCAACACTCACTGGCTGCTATGGTGAGGGTCTGCTGCTGTGTTAAACCCTCATGTACTACTCCCCGCACCTTAATTATACTACCGCCACCACCTCCACCAACACCCCGTCTCCCATCCCACTCGCCCCCACGTCATAACACAACGCCCCACGCAAGGCCAAGGCGCTTCACGTCCCGCGAAGGCAATTGTTTCTGACTGACTGATAACCGGAAGTTTGAAAACTGCTTGTCAGACCTTTAAAAGCTTGGTGTCTGGTTCCATCTGACACACACCGGAGAACCAATATACGGCGCCCCATCCGCTCCATACCCCTCCACCCCCCCGTCACCCACCCCTACCCCTCCCCCGCCTCCACACACACAAAAAAAGACCTGTGAAATGGTAAGAAAACGGATAGCCAACTCAAGATATCTGACTGAGATGAATAGCGTGAAGAAAATACTGAAGAGGAATGGAAAGAGAGAAACAAAGTTCAAAGAGAGAGAGGGAAAGGAGGATCCATTGCCGCTTAATGCACTGAGGCAGGGGATGGCGATTAACAAGCAAACAGGACTGCCTTACACCAGTCAGACCAGATGCACTAACGGGACCAGGCAATTGGGGCAACGATGCCACATATTAAATGGAATACAGAAAAGCTGAACACAGTGACAAACTGGAGGGCGATCGGGACGTTTTAAGTCGAGTAATGGTATAGGTTACGGCATCTGATTACACCCCATGACATTTACATTCGGACGCACATTGTATTAGCATGACAGCGTCCTGCCAATCTTTACCTCCACAGGTTTTTTTGCCAGCGGCCTTGCACATGGCATCTGACGCTTAGACCCCTCGGACATAAAAACCCCGACCCCCTCCAACACAAAGAGACGCATGTTTGAGCGATATTCATGAGTCAATATAATATCACTTGGTTTGCGGAACGGAGAGCGGTTAATGGGTACGTGTCTAGTTGGGACCTGTCTAGTGGGGACATGTCTAGTGGGGACGTGTCTAGTAGGGACGTGTATAATGGGGACGTGTCTAGTGGGGACGCGTCTAGTGGAGACGTGTCTAATGATGGCATATCTAGTGGGGACGTGTCTAGTATGGACGTGTCTAGTGAGGACGTGCCTTGTGGGGTCGTGTCTAGTGGGGACGTGTCTAGTGGGGACGTGTCTAGTGGGGACGTGTCTAGTAGGGACGTGTCTAGTTAGGACATGTCTAGTAGGGACGAGCCTATTGGGGATGTGTCTAGTGGGGATGCGTCTAGACGGTATTCTGTCTAGTAGAGACGTGTCTCATGGGGACATGTCTCGTGGGAACGCGTCTAGGTGGGATATGTCTAATGGGGACGAGCCTATTGGAGATGTGTCTAGTGGTAATGTGTCTAGTAGGGGTGTGTCTAATGGGGACGAGTCTAATGGGGACGTGTCTAGTAGGGACATGTCTAGTAGGGACATGTCTAGTGGGGACGTGTCTAGTGGGGACGTGTGATTTATCCTAAGGCTAATTTTGCTGGCGTTGATCCTATGTGAAGACAACTGATGTAGTAATACGAGTTGGTCACGTGTTTAGTTCACTTTAACATATTAAACACTTGATGGTATAAGCCTCGTCTTGGAATGTCATGCTGATGAATTTGTGAATTTACTCTAGACGAACACACAGTCATAGATCATTAGCGTGATTATTGCCGGCTGATGGCTGATCTTCGCATAACCTGCCTTGCCACACAAGCCATTAATCATTTCGTCTCGATTTTGATTGGCAGATGTCAGTAGGCGGATGAACAGGCTTAAGTCTTAACCCAAAAAAAATGAGCGGTTTAATGTCAGTTCTTAAACTTACTACACGAACCATAATGTTGTACTAAAAGGCCAAGAATGGGTTTTAAGGAGGGGGCTTCTTTGAAGGAATGGAATGTTGGTGTTTTAGGCCACTTTTGTGCACATACAGGCTAAATTGGGCCAAGGAACCTCCCGAGACGATGAAGGATGAAGGAATGAAACATGCCCCAGATTAGGTGCCCGAGCCCGGATTCGAACCCAGGACCTATTGATCTGCGGTCTAGTGCGCTAACCACTACACCAGGGAGGCCCCCCGCCTCTTTGAAGGAGGGGGTTCATTGTTATGACAAGAATCGTGCAAAACACATCTACGATTTTTCGTCATATGTCAGTCAGTTCGATTTGTATGTTATCTGTGAATTTTTCATTGTTTTTGTAATTACATACACGCAAGCTAAAGCTACAGTATTTACATTATGTTACAGAAAATTGCTTCACATGCTCTATTTGGATCTAATGTTCAGCGATGGGCTTTAGAGCGCTTGGGTGATCCTATTGTCGGGCGGCTACTGATGAGTTTTGGATGACTAATGGAGATTTTAGCCCTGACTGACGGTCAAGTATAACCATTTCTGGTCATTTGTCTAGTCCTAACCGAAGGGCTGGCAATCGTAGCGCATTCCTATTCAAAGTCATGGTTGAGGATACAAAGGTTGGCGATTTGCTACTCGGACGTTATCGTGCGTCACGTCATGACGTCACGACATCATCATAATTAACGTGGCCAGGATTTGATCCCAAAACCGCGCTCTTATTTTAAACCAGGAGCCTCGGAATCTCAAGCGCGGTTCAAGCTTGTGGAACCAAGAAATAACCCGCATTTTACGTTTTTCGTTATCCTCACACTGCGGGTGGCGCAATCTCCTTGCGGTGGTTAGCGGACTAGACCTGGGCACCTAAACTAGGCCTTGTGTCATCCATTCATCCTTCATCGTACCGGCAGTTTAGTCCGTGCATGCACGTACAAAGGCCGCATTAAACACCAATTCATTCCACAATATCCAAGGAGGTGTCAATTTCGTGTCGAGGCACGTTGGTAAGAAGTCGGTTACAATGTCTTGTAATTTACATATTCATTGAGTGATAACTGATTGGATCATTGACGTATAATTTATTGGATAATTGACTTATAATTTATTGTGATTGTTTTGACTGAAAATTTATTGGACTGATAACAGATTGACCCTTCACTGACAATGGAATAATTCATAAAAGGTAAAAATTATCAATGATTATAATTATAAATGATTAAAATAATTATATTACTGTAAGAACCTGTGCTCGTTGATACATTCCGTGCAATGCAGGATATTTTTCTGGGGGGGTTCCAAATCGGTAGCCAACAGGACGAAGCAAGTGGTTAAACTTGTCTGTCAATCAACCACTTCAAGTCTCGCCAAAAATAATATGTTTTTTAATATGTTGGTCTCAGATGTTGGATGTCCTTGTCAAAACGTCCACTCGATATTCTTCGAAGAGGGCGACCGACAGGTGGGGGGTGGTAGAGGGGGGTGGGGGGGTTAAGACGATAGAGTGGCGCCCGGGTTCATAATCTGGCGGTGTAAGGCAGTGGGTGTTGAGGCTGGAGGTGAATAAGGCCGTGGGGTGGTTGGGACGTGGGCTCTGAGGGTGTAAGACGATGGGTTGGTGGGGGGAGGGTAAAGGTGGAGTGAGGTGAGGGCTGCAGAGGGTGGGGGCTATCAGGGGATAGGACGGGCCTTCAGTGCCAAGACTGAGCGACAACTTGGACGTTTCCCCCGTAGACCAATTACCGGTCGGCTGCGCTTCTTCCCTTGTTTCATTCTCAATGTCGTGCTATATCACTTTAAACCACTCCCGAAAAAATCGACTTGCCATCCTTGCCCAATCCCCTTCCCCCAAACCTCCGTTCAGCCCACCTCCATTGCTCCCACCTTCACATGCCAGGGCGTCCAAGCATCCCCCGCACCCCTCCCCTCCCCTGACCCCCTTCCCCGCCCTCTCCACCCCTCACCCCCTCCTGCAGGTTGCGTGAGAACAGACGCGGCAGGCATGTTTCAACGGAAACCGGAAGTCGGCCTCTGACGTCACGCGACCTTGAGGCGAACCTTTGAACATCCCCGACATTGTGAAGATATCTTCCGTCGCGCGCTGGCGACCCATAAAACAAAATCACTAGGCGCCGGCCTCTTTGTGGTTTCAAATTGGCTTCAAGTCGCCCAAATTCCACTCTAACTTATGGTCGATCGCAAGGTGAATGAGAGGCTTTGCAACCAAATAAGCCGTGAGGTAGACCAGGCAAGTAAAACACGAGGGCTGGTATACAGCCGGGACAATACGGACAACCACGTCATCGATACGCCACACGACGCCATTTGCGGCAAAGAAGAAAACTGATGAGTGACTTTCGGGGAAAGGTGCATTAGCCATTTTTTCTGGTAATCGAAACGCCCGATACTTCCTGACCGTCACCCTAGAGCTTTCATTGTACAAACATGGCAAGCATTGTACATCCTCATCTGTCAGTCGTCGTCATCTGTCTCGCCCTGAGCACACCGAAACTGACGAAATATTTCTTTCGTAGTTTACTTAAACTTTAAGTGGACACAATGAACAAGGGTCAAGCGTATCCAGGGATAGCAGTGACTTCATGTATTTACCGAACGTCTTCAGTCCATCGAACATGATTAGGTCTAAGTTAACTGTTAACGTTTATCTTCTTTTAATCGGGCTAATTCTTCCTCGGCATTAATCACAGATGGATTCTTTGGAGTGATCAGCATCCAATTTCCAATTATGAGCTCATATTAAGGATATTTTTTTAATTACTGTTTTTAAATTACTATTGATTCAATTACATTTAATAAATTATTGTTTTAAATTACTATTGATTTAATTATATTTTTTTAAATATGTATGGTACAAACCGCGTTTTCATTTTGTCTCGAGCCTTACAATAAGGCCTGTTAAATGAACAAGCAGACGAACAAAGGGGACACCATAAGCTATTCACAGGTAAACAGCACTTCATCTGAGACTGCGGCGATAGATGACAAGGGATCCTTAACCCACAGACCCAGACAGACGAGCGAAGGCCTGCCCCCCCCCCCACCCCACTCCCTACACCCCCCTCCTCCCCCACTCCGCCTACGGGTGCAGAAACATGTGTACAATGCGGGACAGCAGGGGGTCCGGCCTGCCCACCTGGCCGGTCGCAACACCCGGGTCAACACCGCCCAGCGGGGGCCAAACGAGGACCAGCTGGCGGCCCGACCCCCGAGCCAGGTCCAGCCGGCCTCCCCTGCACCACCCTCGCCACCAATCTAATCCCCTCCCCTCCCTGCCACCCCAAGCCTCACATGTGGTATCCCCACCTCACCCCTCCCTTCCCTTCCCCTCCTCTCCCCTCCCCCTCCCCCTCCCCATCCCCTTCCCTCGCCTCCCCTCCACCTCTTCCGGACCCTCGGCATTTCATCCCTTCCCCCTCCCCCTACCCTTCCCCCGGCCCTTAATCCTCCAATCCTCACAACCCTCCACCCACCCTCTTGCTTCTGGACATAGGATCCAGATCTGAAGAAGATACCACGGTGAGGTTAGGGCGGGGGCAATGACGAGGGCGGGGCGCTGGAGGGACCCGGCGCTAAGAGGGTCAAGCAGAGTGGAGGGAGAGAGGGAGTGGGTCGGCCTAAAGCAGGCGGTGGTTTGTGATGGAGATGATCAGAGGTCAGGGGTCAGGGATCGGGGAGGTGGTCGGGTGGGGGATGGGCGGGGGCGACAGTAGGTGAGACCTTTGGGCAGATGGTCAAGAGAAAACAGGTAACAACGTTTTTATGGTCCTCAGACAAATGTCTAAGTCAGCAAGTAGATCTCCCCAAGCTCTTGCATGTGGAAGGCCATGTCCAGCTCCCGGGCCTGGTTGGTTAAACAGGGACGAGATGTAATACTCCTAGCTTTAGACGCGCCATATGCTACAATAACTAATCCTGGAATGGGAAGGGTGGGAGGGGGGGGGGGTCCAAGGGTTGATGAAAATCTTCCTCGTCACATCAATCATATTCCACCAACGCCCGCCCCCCCCCCCCCCCAACGGGTATCACTCCTTGAAGACGTTAAATAGGAAAACACGGGCAAGCTGATATTAAATGAAGTGTCTGTTTATGGTCCATCTTCGACCTTAGAGACAATGAAAGGGATTATTATAGTAAATGGTAGTAGTCATACGTGAACTATTTTGAAACAATGGAAGAATATCTTTTTCTCACATTGCAATTGAAAATGATTATTAATAATAGTACGTGATCTCTCAATTGGTATACCATAGATAATGTGTGATGGGACTGGAATGTCGTGTATTATGTGAGGCTATAAAATGCCGCTCACGTGTCTTACGTGTTTAATTATTTCGCATGCGAATAAAAGGTTTTAAAGATCAAATCTATGAAACTGAAGAATCCTATCCCTCGTAGCCCTCCTGTTGGTCGGGGAAGACATGCTGCGAGATCTCCTTCGCTCTTTGTTATATCTATTATCTCTCTATCGCCATGTCCATTTCAGGCATCATTTCCGGGCGCTACTCACGGCGATCGTGCAGTACCGCACACTCTCTCTTCTATATCCCTCATCATCAGACCCAGTCGGCCGACACCCCACCCCCTACCTTGCCCCAATACCCCCTATCCCCACCCCAAGCTACCCCCAATACCCCCTACAACCCACCCCCTACTTACCACCAACACCCCCTACACACCACCCCCTACCTACCCCCAATACCCCCTACACCCCACCCCAAGCTACCCCAAAAAAAAAAACCTACACCCCACCCCAAACTTACCAACAACACCCCCTACACACCACTCCCTTCCTACCCTCAATACCCCCTGCAAACCCAGCTCCTACCTACCCCCAATACTCCTACACCCTACCCTCTACCTACCCCAACACCCCTACACCCCAACCCTATCTACGCCAATACCCCGTACACCCCACCCCCTACCTACCGCCAATACCCCTTACACCCCACCCTCTACCTACCGCCACATTATTGCCACCCACTGAGATAAATTGATGGACAGCAGTGTTTTAATGCAACTAGCAGTCACTTTCTGCAGTCACAGGAAGACCGCCACCGGAAATGGTACGTTACATGATGGCTTGCTGCTTGCTGTATGCTTAGTTCCCAGACGCGTCACCTGCAGTACGCCATGGGGAAGGAGATCGATGCTATAATAATCAAGGCGACCACCGGTCGTTATGTGTAGATAACAGTCGAACGGCTCTCACAGCTCCCTAGATATACTTAATGGTCAGCTTTTTATCATGTTTGGTAGGCAACGCTCATTATATGATGGAAGACTCCTTACGCGGCCTTACTTCGAGAGTTTGCCGTTATGTCTTCTAATGATGTCTCCATTGTCACATCTTGAGGAATGTGATAAGAAGATAAGAAGCGTGATGGTGACGTTGGCGTATCTATGGGTACCCCCACTGCTATCAGGTGAGTTAAGAGGCTAACCAGCGCCTGTACCATCCAACTTAATCATTTTAAAGGTGTCTGTGTCCATCATCTTGGGTGGACCTTACTCTTAGAGTAATTTCCATTCCGTGTGGCATTGAAAGCAAGGCGATAGACAACATCCCGTCACTCACGATCCATCTGGTCTCGTATTTCTAATTAACTAATTAAAAGAGATTCCAGTAAATATCGGTTAAAGTTATCGTGGGGTTTAACGAGTGCATCAACCGGTTTTCAGTACATTTTAGGAAAAAAGTTAGGAAAATATATTGCAAAGGTATATTCTGAACGCTACGTGGATGCCCACAACAATCCCAGACTTTTGCTGAGTAATGGTTGATCAGACTTTCTTGTTAACTCATGGCGGAGCATCAATCTTGTGGCTAAACGGTTTAATTGTTATGCTCCAACCGTATTCAAGTATAAAATAAGTTCAACGATATTGATAATTTATGAATAACTTGCTGAACGACCGGCTAACTACTTGGCTGGCTAGCTGGCTGGCCCGATGGCTGGCTGGCTGGCTGGCTGGCTGGCCGGCTGGCTGGCCGGCTGCCTGGCCCGATGGCTGGCTGGCTGGCTGGCTGGCCGGCTGGCTGGCCGGCTGCCTGGCCCGATGGCTGGCTGGCTGGCTGGCTGGCTGGCCGGCTGGCTGGCCGGCTGCCTGGCCCGATGGCTGGCTGGCTGGCTGGGTGGCGGTATGCTTGTCTTGCTGGCTGGCTGACAGGTTTGCCCTATGGCTGGCTGGCAGACTGGTCTGGGTGACAGGATGATTAGTTGATAGGATGGAAGGTGATAACATGGATTGATTCCTAGCTGATTGGCGTTTCTATCGGCTAAATCACTGTGTGCCTGGATGACCACCTGACTGGCGGGCTGAATATTTAGCTATTTTGCTGGCTCGTTGTATGGATGGTTGAATGTCTGGCTGGCTGAAGTGATAAGTGGCTGGATAGCTGGCTGGCTAGAAAGTTGGTTGCCTGGAAAGTTGGCCGGATAGCTGACTGGCTGGAAAGTTGGTCGCCTGAAAAAGTTGGTTGGCTGGAAAATTCGTTGGATATCTGGCTGGCTGTATATATAATTGGCTGAATAGCTGTCTGATTCAAAAGCTGGCAGGATGGATAGTTGGTTGGCTGGATAGCCGGGTGGCGGACTGGGATCATAGTTGTTTCGGCACCAGAGCGGTTGTATTATACTTGCAGGTTGGACATCGTTATTGTTCACACCTGTGTCAGTTTATCGACTTACAATAATACTGCGTCTTATCAGGCTGGGTCTCCGTGTATAGCGTCAGCGAGTGGCGAGGGCGAGGGTTAATGGGCTCTACGGCCACCCTGTTATACTACGGCACCAGAGCTTGACAGACCTGGGGCAAAATACCGGGGGGTGGGGAGGGACAGGGTTGGGGTGGGGGGGGGGGGGGGCAGGGTGGAGGCCAACGAACAGTCTCAACAAGCACCGAGGCATGTCTCCCGCCAGTATGAGTCGACTTAGATAATTACACTACCACGCCCTCCCATCCTCTGGCTTGTTGGTAGCGCCTAATACATAAATACCCCCGCCAAACAAATCTCCATTGATGGTCGGGGGCTTCAGCGAGCTGGCGGCTTGTGAGGCCAGTCCCGCCGCCAGTAAGCAAGGCGGAGTGTGGAGGACAACTGCTACACTTGACCGAAGCGCAGCCGCCGTAATTGATTATTTATCGTGGCATAAAACACACATTCAATCATAGCGGTGGACTCATATTGGGAGAGTAACATTACTAAATGCTGCTCCATGGTTTGGTGTGCATCCTGACTTTTGCGTGGGTTTCCCTACAAAACTAAGAACGTTGGGTAATTTTCCAACACCGGGAAAAAAGATGCTGGTAACATGGTGCGATCGCGCTGGCAAGACCATGGGTCCAGGATCCACCCGCCCCGCGTCCGCCCCGCGTCCCGCGTCCGCCCCGCGTCCGCCCCGACCTCGCCCCGCGCCCACCCCGCGCCCGCCTATGGCCCGCCGTGCACCCGCAGCTCGCCCGCATCACCCCCACCCTGCTCCCTCTCCGTCCCCAACCCGAGCCCGTTGCCTCACGCCTCGCACCACCCCCACCCCGCGTCCGCACCCGCCCCTGGCCCGCCCCCGTCCCGCCCCCACGCTACAATAGGCATACGCCACATATCACATTCCCTGACCTGTCTGCACCGAACGGTATATTGTCGTCGCCGCCAAATAAACCACTCGCCGGTCCAAGTCTATACAACTACGGAATGGCTCACCAGGCGGAGACACTGGGCTTACCAAAAGACAAAAAGGTCACAGCGTGCAAAGTTCACGTGGTAAGCGACCTGCCGTGATGGCAACGTTCCCGATACTCTTAGATGCTGAAAAAAATGCCTTCACTTTGTAGAAATAGATTTACGTGGTTTAACTTTATTGAACGACGCCCGAGTTAACATGTGACAGCGATTCGGGGTGAGATTTGTTTCCTGCAGAATGCCAAGCTCCCCACACGGTGGCGCCACGCAAGATCTAGCGGTGCACATGTGAGTCAAAGGCAAAGAGTGCAAGAAGAGTACAATCACAATTACGCCTCCCCTAACCCCCCCCGCCCCCCACACCCTCGCTACGCCTCTCCGTCTTTATTTGAATGTTGAAGGTAGATCACATGATCAGGCAGCCAATGATAACCCAAAGGGTCAATAGAATGCTATTGCTTAACTCAACTGCAAGCTGTTTTAATAACTATGTATCGCGATATTTCTCGCCGGTCACGCCAACATATGTCTTGATGCCTACATTATTGCTTCATGTAAGAATGAATCTTGTATTAAGCAGTAGGCCTAAGTCTAATAGCGAGCGCAAGCGAGCTCTTAAGGTAACAGCAATGCATATTCAAAGTGCATTTCAAGCATAGGCTTAGGACTTTCGTTTCGCGTAACAACCCCCATGAGACGTTTTCGGATTCGGAGTAAATATCAGCTGTACATAAATATATTCAAGCAAAGAGAGGTCGAAGCCTATTACGTCATGTCTTTAATAAATAAATCAGCTGCCCCACAAAATTAACGAATAAATTATTCAATGTTAACACTGGTTGTATAGTTCAAATTAAAGTTAATTTATAAGCGACGCGCTAAATGTCTTGCCAAGCAGAGCGCTCTTGGTGACCGCCCATCGGCTGCTGTCATAGTGAGTATTTGTGACGTCAAAATGTTATACACATGACGTCACAATGGGAGTTCCTAAGCAACCGCATGATATGCCACAAGCACATGCATGGTATACGTCATCCCGCCAAAAATATTCTTTATGGCAAGCCGAAGTGAGATTATTTTTGAATATTAATCTAAAAGATGTATCCCCTCGGAATATCTAAATTAATAAAAATAGGCTCGCATTTTTTAGGTAGCACCTATCCATATTATCTCCTGAATAATAAAGACACACATAGCTTCACAGATTTTGGATATAAGGTAAACAAATTGTTTTATTTATGCCACATGTCGAAATTACATATCTAACTTTTGTGCAATAATTTGTTGGTATATTGACTCAAATTTAACTGATAAATTTATATATCTCGAAGTGTATATCTTGATTCCGCTCTTCGTTTTCCCATTTTGCATGCGTTTTTTTTCTGGAACGAGGTTCGCACTTGTTGTGCTGCACAAGAGATTCACCGCCCAAATAGCGAGGTTCGCTATAGATAGATATCTAGATATAGAAATATACCGGACATTTACATGATCCTGTGGAAACGGAATCCATCGAGCACTATAAGTAGGACTTACTTAAGGTCGCGGTGTGCTTTATTTTGGGAATTAGCGACATTCGAGATAGATGGACATATGTGATTGGGACTGATGATAATCATTCCGTCGGCGCCGTCTTTGCATAGATGACATGAGAGGGGGATATATGTATGTATGTATGTATGTATGGAGGCGAGGCCGGAGCGATCCCTCCATCTGGCTCCTAAGATATACTTCTGGCAATCACACCGGCAACAGTTGTTTGTTTTTGTTGATATCGAAGGAACCGGAGCACAAAACGCGTTTCTCTCTCGTATCCTCTCCCACTTTCTGTATCACTCTCTTCCAGTATTTTCTCACTCTCTCGCGCTTTCCCCGCTCTCCCCCCCCCCCCCTCTCCCTCTCTCTTCCCCCTCTCTCTCTCTCTTCCCATCTCCCTCACTCTCTCTCTTTCGCTTGCTCCCTCCCTCTCCGACACGGGACCAGGTGTTTGACTTACATATTCCACACATGTATGATACGCCGCTGGTCGTCATGTGGTGCGCCCAGAGGTGCTACTCCTGTCACAAAACGTGATTGGGTCTGATAGCAGACTTTTCACGAGACATGGGTTTAACTTCATGCAGGAGTTTGTAAATACATATACATTTCCTGTACAAGACAGATCTAATGGGTTAGGAGAGGAGATATCAATCTGGGTGTGGCGATAACAAGGGGAAGTTTACAAATCCCTCGCAGATACTGAGCAGAAAAAACAGTCGAAAAAGACCTTCGGCTCGCCCACTTTCTTCACTTTTCTGTTTATTTCTCTTTACTCATTCTCTCTCCCTCTCTTTCTCCAGCTGTATCTCTCTGTATGTCCATCTGTCTCTTTGACTATATCTGTTTCGCGCTCGTCTCTCCTTCTCTCTGACCCTCGCGCTCACCCTCTTTGTGCATATCTCTTCATCTATTTCCGTGACTGGCTCTCCATCTCTGGATCGCTCTCTACGTGTGTGTTTTGTCATCTCTTTCCTTATCCTTTCGCTGTACCCGCCCTTCATCCGCGCTGTTTATATCGTCATCCGAACGTGAAGAAATGTGCTTACGTAAAAAAAAAATCCGTGAAGGATGTTACGAAAAATTGCGACCGGGAGCGTGGGGTGCTCTATGAAAACTTGCGCCCGGTAGGGGTGGGAGGGGGGTGCTCGGAGAACCCGACATTTACAGTGTATGCTCAAGTTCTCAAGGGGGGGGGGGTGCAACCCCCCTAATTAAATCCGCCCCTGTGATCTTACGTGAAACAGATTCTATACTGTCCTTCTTTAAGAATTTACATTTGGCCCGATGTGACTTTGAGCGCTATTGCTTCTGACTTGCGGTAACTATTTCCTGACTGACACCTGCAGCGCAGTGCGAGTCTTCTGATTGACGCAATAAAGACGTCAGCCGTAGGTTCCGCGGTTTTACAAAATCCGAGTCAAACTAAATGCAAGGAAAATCATTACCGAGAACATCGCCGAGCTTCGCATCCCGTCATGTCACCTGAGCGCCGGTCTCATGGTGGCGTATACAATAGGTTATATACCATAATATGAGCAATAACTATTGTACCTACCAAGTGGTGATTTTACGCTATATACTGTATGGGTTCCTTTCCGGGGAAGATACTCCTGTAAAAGCCGATGACAGATGGACCCACCTAGTTTCTTCTCCACATGGTAATGATTTATCTGCCGAAAGCCCTAGGTCCAACTTGCAGTAGCTTGCCGCCGTTACAGTTTTCCTAGAAACGACGTACGTACTGAGCCTGCACCAACAAGCCTCCCAAGGACTGAGTTGTATATTTATACATAGAGCGTACACCATATATATCACCACCTATCGCAGAGCGTGCACTTGATCCCCCACCGATGTACCATCAACAGTCTGTGCGCGCCTCGGCCGGCGAAATATCACCAGGATTTACTGACGACAAGGCTGGGCGTGTTTAGACATCTTTCTATCAGCGAGCCTCGTAGTACATGCTCGCAGCGGCCTCTTCGTACCGAGTCACCCACCTCGTCGGATCCCGACCACCGTGCCTGGCTCGAATCCCGCCTGTGCAAATCAGGATTTTAAAAATTTATTATATCCATATTTTTCATAAGGTCGAACTGCTGATTAGAATCGCGTGTCTTTCTTCGCAAAGAGTGTGTGGGGGGTGGGGGGGGGGAGTATTTTGGTGATATCGGGAATTACAGAAGTTAGAGCGTCCTATTTAACCCAGCCGAATCCCGCCGAATCCCGCCGAATCTATCCGCCCCCGCGATTCCTGCCGAGTCCAACCGACTCCTGCCGAGTCCAACCGAGTAAAACCGAGTCCTGCCGACTCTTGCCGAGTCCAACCGAGTCCAGCCGAGTCCATCCCTGTCTAGCCGAGCACAACCGAGCCCCGCCGACCCTTGCCGAGTCCAACCGAGTCCAGCCGAGTACAACCGAGTCCCGCCGACCCTTACCGAGTCCAACCGAGTCCAGCCGAGTACAACCGAGCCCCGCCAACTCCTTGCAAAACGGAAATCCAATAGAAAGCCCACGCCTCGACTGTGACGACAATGCATGGCGATGTCCGTGCTGGTGTTGTGGGAAGCTATGATCAATGACCGGGATTTGTTAGTTAATCCAGGATGTTGTAAACTGGGCAACGGGTCTTAAATCTTTGACAAATATGATCAGGTTATTGTTGCCTTTTTCTCATCAGTACGTCCCTCTGCATCGGTCCCTTGGACACTGATCCGACCTGGGACTCTCCTTTTCCCTGGGACTTCCTCTGCATGGGAACCTCATTTTGCCTGGGACACTCATTCTGCCTGGGACCTTATGCCTGGGACTCTCCTTCTGCCTGGGCCCCTGCCTTTGCCTGGGAAACTGCACCTATGCCTGGGACCCTCTTTCTGCCTGGGAACCTCCTTCTGCCTGGGACCATCCTTTTGCCTGGGACCATCCTTTTGCCTGGGACCCACATCATGCCCTCTTCGCCTGCCTGGGAACCGCCTTCTGCCTGGGAACCGCCTTCTGCCTGGGACCCTCTTTCTACCTAGGAACCTCCCTCTGCCTGGGACCCTCCTTCTCCCTGGGACTTCCTTCTGCCTGGGACCCACCCCATGCCCTCTTCGTCTGCCTGGGACTCTACTTCTGCCTGGGACCCGCCTTCTGCCTGGGACCCTCCTTCTGCTTGGGACCCTCTTTCTGCCTGGGACCCTCTTTCTGCCTGGGTCCCTCCTTCTGCCTGGGTCCCTCCTTCTGTTTGAACCCCCCCCCCTTCTGCCGGGGACCCATCTCATGCCCTCTTAGTCTGCTTAGAGTCTGAGACCTCTGCTTGGGTACCTCCCCGCTGCCCCCCCCCGTCCCCTCCCCTCCCCTACTCACGACATCTCCTCCTCCCCTATTTTCAAACAGCCCCTTCCACCTTACCTATAATTTGTTTAAGTACTAAAGAAAAACAGACTAAACAATGCGTCTTTTATCAAGGTGTAGCCAAACAATTGGAATACTCCATTACTCTGAAAAGCCTTCTTATGCTGCCTATAAGTTGGACAGCCTCGAGAGACACATCGTCTACGTATGCAATGAAATCAGCAATAAATACTTAAACAAATCCCAATACTTGATCACTACCGCCAGGCATATCTCACTCCGCGCATGCCTATCGCCTTCACCCCAAGATCCCCAACCCAAGCACGCCCAGTAGATTCGTGTACCCCCGCTAGGTAGCTCCACCGTCGGCTCCGTATAATCAACGGTTTGGCCACACGAGTCCTCCACGAACATGGACTCAAGAGGAAATCCGTTTTCAAATTAGCAGCTCGCCGGTCATACACTAGTGACTTTAGCTCAATCAGCCAGTGCTCCGAGGCATGTGGCATTCAGAATCATAATTGGCTTTCTCTGTTTGATCGTTGTTTTATCGCTGCTCTCTTTTCGAACATCATCGACAGCAGCAAAATGTAATTATGAGTTTCAATTGAAGCAATTTTTGTGGCTGTTCATTCTAATTGATCTGAAAACACCGTTTTGCGCATTTGTTTCAGTAGTAAAAAAACGATATGCCAGCCAGCATTTGAATGGAAGACAACACCAGTGAAGAAATCCCTTTTAGCACCTGGCAGTGTATCAGCCACAAACGCACACGGAATAGATTGTGTGATATACTCGTGGTGTCCAGAATATATATAATACCATGAATACAATCAGGTGTGGTTGCGTCGTTTGTAATATAATCTATAGCATATAGATTATTTAAAGCGAATTGTGAACTGTGGTCTAAAGCCTATGGTAGATCGTGGTGGTGTTTTATATACAAGAGAAAATGGTCATGTCCAATACACCGTCCAGGTTGTCAATCATTCATTGATGTCACTGTTGCTTTTATCGAATCGTGTGGCGAAAAAAGTCTTCCACGTGCGTTATGTCCGACAAACAGTCCGACAAAAGCAGCATGTCACTGTTGTCAGTTTCAGACGCGTACTTTTCACTTTTACCTACCATCAGCTATGTTGGTCAATTTCTTACTCACGATTAACGAAAAGGACTCACGCGTGGGCGGGGCTTAGCTCGGGGCGTGGGCGGGGCTTAGCTCGGGGCGTGGGCGGGGCTTAGCTCTGAGTGTGGAACGGTGTAACGTGGCTGCTTTCTCCCCTAAAGTACTGTTATGACGTCATCCTATTGTCTAAACTGTACACTAATTTTCAAGAGTGTACTGTTTTAGCGAGCTGATAAATTGAGATTGACTCAACAAGACCAAACTATTCACCAGTCAAACAATCATCCTTCTATGCTATAAATCGACAATCGCTGTCGATGCAAATCATGAGCAATAAGTGAACTTCTCTGAAACAAATCACACAACCACAATGGATAATGAACTTGAAGCTTAACACCCGATAGTTGGTTGGTTATTCAGGACGCTTTAACCACTTTTGGTCATATTGCGTCAATGGGAGAAGGAAGGGAGAGTGGAGCCGGGGGTAACCCCCTACTCTTTACGAAGAAGGACATGGGTCTTTATCCTGCTACCAGACAGACATGGCCCCGTTAAAACAGATGCATGTTTCTCTTAAAACAAGCGTAGATCGCAAAATCAAATTTTAGAAACTGAAATTGGGATCATGTGTAACTCTTATGCAAAATACATACCGCATTTCCATTTTTTCCTTCTTCAGTATCCACACTAGACATCATTTTTCTTCTCGGAGAATTCCACAAAACTCATTATGCAAAGCGTATCCTATCCATCCACATCGCAACATCACTGCATATCATATCCTTTTACTATCCAATAATGTGCACGATTGCATCATATTCCGACTTCAAGTGATAAAGTCTGTATAATGACTCATAATCGAAACACGACTTCATGCTTGCAATCAGAAGATGAACTAAACTTACTTGTGACGGCAGGGTTCAATGGTTCTTCCATGATAGGGCCAACTATTGTTTCAGCTTAGCTCACTTATTACTCAAGCCTTTAGCCAGCAATTTTTGCATTCGGAAGCGAGAGTTGAAATGTACATCTTAAAAGAACTCCTATTCACTCTATGGGAAACAGGTAAGGCTCACCGTACTTTAAGGGCGTGTTCGATTTACCTCAAATCGACGGGAACCGAAACCGTTTTTGAAACCGTTTTCAACGGTTTGCCCACCTTAAGGCGAACGCATCGGTTCATTTGTTTACAGTTTCAGCATGTATTTTGGCAATGGCCATGTACTGATGAATGCATGCCAGCATAAATATGCCGTCTTTTTCATTTTCTGCCCGTGATTGGACTGTCCGTAAATTAATTAGTTTTATACTTTTGTCCATAAGTCTATTCATTACATTAATGATTAACTATGGTGTATGTGTTGATTGAACTGGCAGTTCCGTGGAACCGAAACCGTCAAACCAGCTCTCTCAATAGTTTCAGGGTTTGAGCAAATCGGTTTCGGTCCTTCTCCTGTCGAACAGTCAGTTCGGCAAACCTGTTTTGGTTTCATGCAAATCGAACACACCTAAGTCAGAGAATACCCGTGTAACAGTTCATCCTTAAAAAGATATCTACTCGGCAACTTAAAACTGACAACCGATAGGGTTTGGACCGATATCTCCGGAAAAACCGACGGCCGGAGGTTATGGGGAGAGGCGGGTGCGGAGGCTATGGGGAGAGGGGGGAGGGGAGGCTATGGGAAGAGGGGGGGAGGTTATGGGGAGAGGGGGGAGGGGAGGTTATGGGGAGAGGGGGGGGAGGTTATGGGGAGAGGGGGGAGGGGAGGCTATGGGGAGAGGGGGGAGGGGCGTACATACCAATAAGGAGTGGCGTTGAAAGTTCACCCAAAAAGTTGATCCATATGTAAACGGGTCCACTAGTATAGCTATCTGTAGTATAAATGGGTGCAACAATTAATCATTTAATAGACTGGCATTATTAATATACATATCTATATGTGTATACATTTACACATCTGGCGCTCACAACCCAATAAGAACACCCCGCCAATAGAGTTATTTGTTATGATAGTTGGAGTGACGCTGGTATAATCTATGTACGAGATATGCGACGCAAACGGGACTTTTTATCCTATGAAATGATTAAGCGGAAATACAACCTAAAAGTTAATATATTACATTACTATGGAATGTGCAGAGTATCCTTAGCAGCTGGAAAGAAATGTTGACAACATCAGACTTCAGACAAAAGGTACAATGACCATTTCATGAAACTTATTTAGAGACGAACCAATGTAGTAAATATGTTTATGATAAGCTCATGCAGAATGTGGCAACGAAACCGGTTGCTCCGTATGAAAAATGGGAAGTAGACATCGGTAACGATTTACCAGAGATAGATTTGTTTGTTCAACGTTTAAACAAAATAACAAAGTGCGCAAGATTACAGGACTTTCAGTTCAGATTTTTGCATCGTATTACATGTGCTAACGAAAAGCTGTATATAGTCAAATTCATTAATGCCGTTCTGTTTTTGGCCGATATTTTTGGTAAAATTAAAGTGAGCGCTCGGAAATTTACAGACAGACTGCAAGGCCCAGAGGCCCAGTTATTTCAATCATACTTATATATAAAAATCGTCACAACGGCCGCGGTTGTTATAGATAACGGTTGCTATAGTTGCAATGGCGCCGCTTGGGCTGGTGGTAACACGGCCATTTGGCGGTAGGACAAGCAGGCGATCGCACAAAGTGAGCGGCTTACCGGAAACCGGGATTATGGCTCGCCATAATGATACCGCCATCGGGTTCCCACTGCAGCGGACAGGGACGTCGCGAGGCTTGGAATGTTACGCGCAGTAAACCAAAACCCATGATCAAAAATGGGCCCAAAAAACTGAGACACAATACAGCATTGTACGCTTGCCATTTGTCGGCTCCGGACTCACTGCACTTGGCTGTCTGTCGCATGGCCGGGCGGTTGGTTCCTTCCACGACAGCCTAGGATGTTGGATGGTTGGTCTACTGCCATCAATTTGCACATTACTGTGATGCTCGAAGCAGAAAATTGGCGCTTGGCCCCCGGCTTCGCCCCCTCGTGTTCGTCCCAAGCAACAATCAAAATGGGTGTCTAGCAAAGAGCGAACCAAGTGGTTATCAATTAATCAGATTGTGCCGGGCTTGATTACGACAATTACGACAAACCAGCGTTGATCCCCAGCCAGCACGCAGGGGTGGGGCTGGATGGGACCCCCTCCCCTTCCCCCTGCCCCTTTCCGCCTTCCCCGTCGTCAGGCAGACATGTTCCCGGGACTCATCTTCATGGAACTAGCGAGACCTTGAGGATAGCCTGAGCCTATGGGGTGTGG
The DNA here is from genome assembly GCA_964019135.1 of Arenicola marina. Taxonomy (NCBI): domain Eukaryota; kingdom Metazoa; phylum Annelida; class Polychaeta; family Arenicolidae; genus Arenicola; species Arenicola marina. The sequence goes on along the minus strand of OZ025248.1, from coordinate 40,228,195 downwards.
GGCATGGAACACGGACAGAGACTCGCCTTGCCAATAATGTCAGTTCCGATTTAAAAACATTTTTTATGTACATGCATATTTGGCCGAATTCCCGTGAAGCCATCATATATCCCATACCTCCCCCCACCCCTGTTCGCCTTTCCCCAATCGTCCTTACAAAGTCAGTGTTTGGCTTTCGGGCGCGAGGCGGGGCCGGAGAGAGTGGGGGGGGGGGGCTTGATGCGGAAGCGGGACGGGGGAGGAGGGCGAGGCGGGTAAGTACATGATAATCCACGGTGTAATCCAGCCAGGGTCTCGGGCAGTGGCGGGGTCGGATGGGGGGCGGGGGGGGGCATAAGGGAGGGAATGGGTAGAAATGGGGGTTATCCTTTGCCTGATTGCTTATACCCCCGTCCGGCGATAAACACAGTCTAAATATAGGCGGGCCGTATCGGTGGGGATGTGCAGTTTTTAAGCCGTTTTCATTGAGAAATGGTTCCGTCCTATTGAAAGTTGAGCACCGTGTCAAAATCGATGGTAGGCTGAGCAATGCAATCAGCGCCATGGGACAGCCCCGTGGGGGCTCACGGAAGCGAGCGGGGAGGGGGATGGGGAGAGGGGCGACGAGAGAGAGAGGGAGGGGAAACGAGAGAGAGAGAGAGACTGGGGCGGGCAGGGAGGGGGTAGTCGCTCAGCAAGGCGCGTGCATGGGGTGAAGGCCCGAAGGGTGAGGGGTTGACGCCTCGGGGGTTACCGCCCTATATAACACCCCCCTCCCCCCCCCCCGTGCTACTACCACCCCCGACCGTCCAGGGACGTGTTGCAGGCAGTCTGAAAAAGGGAGTTGGGAGGGTGGAAGCGGGGGGGGGGGGGCGGGGGGGGAGGTAAGGTGGGGGGGGGGGGTTGACAACCTCGATGCCCCAGACAACATCACTCTAAGACTTACGATACTACCTCTCCCCACCTCATCACCCACCGCCGCCGTCACCCACTTGTGCCGTGGTGAGTGGTGGGGGGTAGGATGATAGTCAGACCTCCCCCAGCCCCCAGTACGCCCTGACTGGTCCCCAGGGAGTCAATCCCTCACCCCGCCCTGTAGTTCCTCACTTCTTCTTCGTACACTTTTTTGCCTTTCTTTCATGCTTCGTATTCATCTTGTTGTGTCCACACAGGCCGATTGTGGCGAATGTGAACACCATGATTATGAATTGCGGTTATACTAAGCAAAGAAACGCACGCAAAAAACAAGGCAGCTTGTCCATCGCAGTCGCTTCTTCATCTAATAACTTCCATTTGATGTCAATGTATAAGTCAATGTTCACCCCTCTTCCGCTGTCCTTGATCGATTCTTCTCAGTCTGTCTTCTACTCTGTAATCCTTACTTTTTTTCTCATTCGCTCTGGGGTTTTTTTACGAGCCTTGGTATTTCGTACCCTATCATAACGTATTGCCTCACACAGAGCGCTTGTACCGTGCTATATGTGGAGGAGGTACCTAGGGTGCTTTGGAAGCTTTATGGACATAAACCCGCATGCTAACATAGGTAATCTTTATTAGAGGTGAATCTCAGGAAGGTAATATTCCTAACCTGCCCCTCCCAATAATGACCCGCAAAAATGTCGAAAGAAACATGGCATGAATTGAATCCAGTATCGACCCGGTTCACATATAACGCAAGAGCCCATCATGAAAACTTCACTCCAAACTTTATCACACAGCCTTTGATGAGAGCTTTATGAGAGTCCGAAGCACCCTCCGTGAAATAGCCATGGCGACAAGTTAGAGGCGAGTAATACGCAAGTGAAACGCCTTCCGAAGGGGCTCACTGCACTTTCACGTCTCATAGTAGTGTATCCAGGGGGGGGGGGGGCGGCGTCGTCTAGCCCCCCACCCTCCCGCTTGGATAGATGATGGTCATTTTTCGATGCAAAATGTACTGTGGAAAATTTTACACATTATGGCATGCAATAATCATTAAATCAAAGCATCCTCGCTCCCCTCCTAAATCCGCGTCTGTATGTTCATTCATAGTGGATTAAAGCAGCATTAACCCAGCTTCCTGCCAGGTACTTTTATAACGTACATATATATATATATAACCACATATATAAAGACCATGATAACACCCATCCCTGGGGCCTTCACACGGGAGAGACCTCCGAAGAACCATTAAACAGATAACATTAAATGAATAATATTAGTTAGATGAGATCGACCACATCGTTTCCATACTTCTCTTTGCCCCCCCCCCCCCCCCCCACCCCCGCAGCAGCCCGTCAAAATATCGCACTCTTAGCATGCAAATCCCGGGAAGGACACGCGAGGAAAGAAATAAATAGCGCCACGGAATACACATGAGGATGTCTCTCCAGCCATGGCGGGGCCCGCGGGATGGCTTGTCGTGGCCATATCAAAGCAAACAGTGTGCCCCCTTACCTTCGTGTAGATGATATAGCAAGCGAATATCCTTTAGCTAGTTGAACCGGGCCTCTCAGAATCCTTCACGTGTGCGTGCCGGTCGGTGGCGGGGTAGAGGGGGGAGGATTGGGGGGGGGGTCGTACCCACACGTTCACGGGTGGCACGGCGACAAGGCAGTTGGTTGGCAGATGTCCATGGTCGGATAGGCGATGGGAGCGAACTTGTTTTTTCCTATTAGCCACCGTTACCACATGAAACGGCCGCGTTATTCCAAGCCAAAGACAAATAAAAAAAGATCCTTTTTCTTAACACAATGTAGTCAATATATCGTTTTCTATTCCAAAGGAATAATCGGCGCAGCTTGCATCCAGTTATCTCGCGAGAGCTGTCTGTCAGCTCATGGTATACAGTCTCTAAATGGGCCGAGGCTGCCCGCTCGGACGTCGCGGGGGTCTTTCCGATGGCGCGGTAAGTGGCGAAAAACGCTCGATGGCTTCGTTTTATTATTTGATCTCTCCCTGCCTCCCTGACAAACGCTCTCCTCCAGTGAGTGTAGACGACGATCTCTTAAATTCGCCCCTCCCGCGCAGACACGTCCAGGGTATATAAAGGCAGTCAGGGGGGGGGGGTGCAGGGGGAGCTCCCCGTCCGGCGGTGGTGTGTACGTGCCAGACGGACTGACAGACTGACTGACTACCGGCGGTTACTTCTCCCGCTGGTCCCGGCGGTGGTGTGTACGTGCCAGACGGACTGACAGACTGACTGACTACCGGCGGTTACTTCTCCCGCTGGTCCCAACTCAACACTCCACCATCTTACTTCTTGACTTACTTCTTCCTACACACAAGCTGGAATAAGCAACACAAAATCACCGACGGGATGTAGCAGGCATTCACTCCATGCCCAAGTCCCCCCGGGTAAAACGGTTTCGACTTCAATTGGTGCAGTAGCCTAAGCAAAGACTTCAATGGAGCAGCGAAGAGCGACTTTTCCTCGTCTCTCTCTCTCTATCCCACTCCCTTTGGCAGATTTCGACACGCGCTCTCCTCGCTCGCGAGCTGGTGGCGCCAAAATGACAACGAGGCGAAGCGCCGAGATCGCTTTTGCACGCACCGGTGAAAGGCAGCGCCGGGCAAAAAGACAGACCACGTGATCCGACGTCGTCAGCCGGTTTTGTGGTTCTGACACGGTGGGTTGGCATGGATGGTCGGGACTTGTGATATCCAGGTAAACAAGCCGTGAGGCCCCATGTGAGGCGGCGCCTGAGGCCCGTCACACCGCATAACCCAGCAGCGGCCTATGGTGGAGGCAATCATTAGCGAAAGCTGAATTTAACGAACGGATGAGAAAATAAATTGAGCCATGTTTCGGCTTGTAACATTATCTGAGAGTAATAATAAAATAACAAACTCAGCAATAACGCAACGAGAAAAGAATATTTTGTTCGGCATAGAACGATCTGTAACATGGTAATTCTTAATTGTTTTAATCGGTCATTTTGCGTTGTGAAGCTAAAACAAAGCAAAACGCCGGGTTGATTGACGTTTTGACAGTTTACCAGCTATTTTAGGCCACTATCCAGTTAAATTGGCTAAAAATTACATTACGTCTTCGTGCATTGGTGATATGTTTTGCATGGCCAGCATAAACACCATAAATAACCATTAAATGGTTCTTTAGCGATATGTTTCCCATGCTGTCTACAACAGTAACACATTCCATGTGCCAAGTCAATTTTGTCCTTTCAATGATTTGGTTCAGAATATAAAAAAACCTAAACCGGGGCATTTATTTTTGCTTCAGGGAATAGTCTTGTACTATCCTATTCCACCTAACCATTCGTGCAAGCAAATTGCATTCCTAGCTTAGGAATCCGGTCGTGTTTTTTGTGTTATTCTGTGTTTCTACTCATGATCTTCTATTCTGTTGTTGTCGTGATTTATTGTTCAATTGTTATCAGTACTGCTGTTAACGCGTGTATTAGTACGAGTGAATTTGTAAATTGTGTGTGTCATTGGACAATAACAGATTTCAAATACAATACTTTTGCGAACCTATATACAAAAGGCATATCGTGGATGGGTGAGTACAACATTCTTGACAAGTTTAGTTAATTAAATTAGTCCATCAACATATTCCATTTCAATCATATTTGATGTAATTGCATGTTACGACGGCCATTAAAGAATGAATTAACATTATTTTCATTACGCAAAACTGCACCTTTCTTCAAGACATTGTTAACATTTTCTTTTCATTACAAAATCTCCCTATGGGTTAACAAAAGACGCCTTTCGGTGTCATCTGCTAGGTTGCATCCATTATCGCTCAGAATTAGTTCCCCTGTAAGGCGCCAGGCGTATGCGTAGTAAACAACACCCTCATATGGCCCATGCATTTTATGGGATTTTTTAAAAATTCTCAACATCTTGGTGTACGTTAAAGGGCAAATCTGTTGATGACACAAAAAACCTCTTTGCAATTTTATCTTGAACATTGATGTGGTTCATTGTTAAACAATGTAAAGTTCGCCACAACCAAAGCAGCGCAATGACATAATGATGTAAACTAACGTGTCGACAAGGTTAAAGTTGCCGAAAATGTTGCAGTAACCTTGTTGACCTTTTGCTTTGGTTGAGACTAAAAAAAATAAAAAAATATTAAAGGTTTTAATTGAAGGTTTATGTACACGTAAACCTGTTGAGAAGGAAACAAACACGTGATGCATGTAATTTAATAACTGCCGGACAAATTTGATTCGTGGTAATAATTAAAAGCACATGCCCCGTGCTTACGTTCGATGCCCTTATCGTAATAAGAACTATATATAAGAAGAACTGGCCTCAAACGTCGCTAGATATTTACCAACAGACTGACCCCAAATAACATAATGCAAAGGGTACCGGCGTCAGATCGCCCGAGATACCTGCTTCATCTCAATGACGAATGACCGTCCTTGAAGCCAATGACAAGTGGTCTACATCAGAGGGGTCTATTGCCAGCCGTGCGTCACGCTCAGGGCTAGCGACAGATGCGGCCAGAAGAGAACCCGGATGTTACCCACAAAGATTGTGACACGGAGTAAGTAGGGCAAAGGGCAAAGGGATTACTTAAACCTGGGAACCAGCTTCTCGGAAGTGGAGGGGGGCGGGGGGTGGGGGGGGGGGCGTCCGATACACCCCGATACAAGTCTGAGTGAATCTGGGCAGCGGAATAAACAAAGTAACGATATCTCACTACGGACTCCTCATCCGAACTCTACTTGGTCTTCCGGAAATTGCCTACGTGCATGGGATCATCGGCGTCATGCGATGACGTGGCCGCTATGTCCAGTATGACCTTGACTCGGCGCCGCGCGGGGTTAAACGGTGAGGCGCCAGAAGACGAATGAATGAGTGAATGGCAGCGGGCAAGCGGGGCCGGAAGCGGGTGTGTTAATTAAGTCTGGACAGGGGCTCAGGGCCTGCGTGGTCAGGGGGTTCTGGTCGGACGACCGGTTTGAAGGTGGGGTTAAACAACCGGCACCTAATGGTGTGTATATGTATGTCAGACCGACGGGTGGGTGAGCGGCTAGGCGGCTGCCCGTGTGTGGGTGAGTGAGTGGGTCGGTGGGTGGCGGGGGGGGGACCAAGGGGCAGGGACGGCCAGGGGAGGGTGTAGCTTGGGAGGAGCACTTGCCAGACATATACATGTGGCGGTGATTTAAGGGATGGAGTACAAGGAGGAAGAAGCGACGAGGCGCCCCGAATGACCTGTCCCTCCCCTCCCCATCCCCCCCCCCCCTCCGGTCGCTAACCATCCTAATAGAACGAGCTCAATCACCGAAGCCAGCCACAGACGCTGTGGGCGTGTGGGGAGAGGGTGGAGGCAGGGGTCGAGGGGGAGGCATGAGGGGAGCTGGGAAGGAGTGGGGTGGCCAGGGTTTCTGGGTAGTCTGTCGTTAGGGTCTGTAACCCTCAAGGTCGCACAAAGGAACCAGCGATCGTGAAGGGAGGACAGAGGTGGTAAGGGTATGGGCACGGATAGGGGTAAGGGTAAGGGTAAGGGTAGTAGGGGGCAGTAAGGTTAAGGATGGGCATCGGGGTTGGGGTGATCGAGTGTGGAGAGTCATAAACGAACTTTACGTATAAGCGTCCAAATAACGTTGCTTGGTCCGCTCCAGTGAGCATCCTCTCCCCTTGGGCACCCCTTCCCCCTGGACGCCCCCCCCCCCGCCATTCTCCTCCTCGCTGCTTTCCGCCCCCACACATCCCGGTATCCGCGTCTTTCTTTTCCAGCCACGCCGCCAGGACCAGTACAAGATCAAAGACTTCCGGTGTCCCCTCGATGCGACAGCCGCTGCGAGCGCCTCGGTCGCTCTCTGGCCTGCTTGATATGTTCTGCTCACGGCCATCTGTGGCGTCCAGCGAGCGTCCATAGTGCAGAACACGACGACGTCACACCGGGATGGGCGAGCAATTTACGACGTCATATACCAAGAGTTCTCGCAGATAACCAAGATTGGTTTGTTGGTTGTATATTCAGGACGCTTTAACCCTTCTCGTCATATTGCGCCAATGCGAGAAGGAAGAGAGAGTGGAGCCATGTCCCCAGGGTAACCCCTTACAGTGTGCGAAGAAAGACATAGGATCTTTATCCTGCGACCACATAGGCATGACCACAGAGTCACGTGCCGTTAATAATAGGTTAACAATGTACGACAGTGACATGATTATCTTTTGTCATGTAGTACACGGAGGCTGAGGTGTCCACTGGGGAGGCACGCCTTCCGTTTACGCTGCTCAATGTGCATACCAGTCACCCTTTCGTCGGGAAGTAGTCAGTAAGAAGCAGGTACCTAGCATCCGCCATTACTGACCACTTTAGGAAAAAGACACGAAGAAAGATGTGTTATTTATCATATTTACAAATTACTGGAGCGTTTTACTTTATTTCATCACCAATTCCATGATTTTCAGGGGACAACGTATCTTCAATTATTTCGTTCGTGTATTATCATATAATTTTTTTTTTTTTTTTTAAGTAGGTTCCATGCGAGAGACTCTTATTCCCTAATGGGACTCTCCTCAACCAATGCCAAATAGTATCAGGATTTATTATAACATTAGTGTGTACATACTCCTGCGCTCTTTTCCTTCACATGCATTCAATGTAACTCGGCATTAGTTAAATTAACGACATTTTCTCTCTCTCACTTATGAAAGAAATATGAAAATACAACATATGCTGACTCGCCGATCAAGTAGACTGGCATGGCCATGGCCTCAACCAACCATATGACTATCTGAGTGGCTCCAAGCGTTGGATGGAGCTTCACCAATGATTCATGCACTACATTGTGCGTTAGGCTGGGGCACGGGCACCAGAGGGACACCTGTGCTGTCCAACAATCACCGTACAGGGTATTAATTACCGGCGCCTATCCTTGTATTAATGCCGGGACCAGCCTGCGTCGCACATCGCAATGATGACTCGATCCCGGCACCAGCTTGCGTGGGCAAGGGGTAAACGCTCGCTCCTCCCCCCCTCCCTCCCCTCACCCCAACAGTGTAAAGCGCTTTCCCCCTATGTTGAGGGTCAATATTGATGCAAAGTTCAATCACGTGCGGCGAAACGTTTTAACAATTCAGCGCTTCTCTCCAGTAAATGTAAGAATCTTAGTTTTCCATGTCCATCCGTGGCCTCAGGGCCCTCGCTCAGTATGCCATGATGCAAGACAACACATCCTCTACCAGTACCGGTTTCCGCCATGTTTTCTCCTTATAGAACGGGGAAAACACCGTAATACCAAACCTGGGAGACTTATAGTGGCGTGATGCATGCAGGTAGCCATGGGAAATATTAAATAAAACAGGGCTCGCATCTCCCAAGTGGCCTCTTCCACTTAGCCTCGGGGTTTTAAATTTAGGATTACGTCACCGCGTAGCAATAAAACCGAGCCTCGGGGAATTCTGCGGAAGTTAAACATGCCGGGGAGGAAGTGACGATTGACACCTCAGCCTGGAGGGCAAGTGAGCAAGTGAACCCACCGAAGAAGCTATTAAATAGACAAGTTCAGATGTCAACAGATTTGTCTTATAAAGGTCAATAAGGTCCATAAGTCGATGGCACTTTAGTTAAGATATTATCGTATTAGAGTTTAATTGAAGCTGGTTTGTAAACGCGATGATGATATTGTGTATATAGCGGGATTAAGCATGCGGTCTTGAAAATTGCAATAGGCTACTGCTCGCATTTGCAAGATGGCGCACAATGCACAATCTTAACCTCGTAGATGGCTGTCCATCTCGGTGGCGCCTCTGGTGGGCGCTCTCTATAGCACACCATGGCGATATTCCCGGTCTGAGCTAGCAATGATTCCACACTGGATATACCTACTATAGGAATTCCGCCATTCTTCAAACCGGTCATATCAGCTTGCAGCTAAAATAGTCGACTTTGATCAGCCTAATGTCTGGGCGAAAAACACGGGGAAGGGAAGAAGTGAGACGTGCAATCCCTTTGGAGCTGACCGAGCCAAAGGCTGGCAAAGTAAAGCGGCCTGGCTCGCGTGACGTCACGCCAATTTTGATGACGTCACTATTGCCGGCGGCTACCATTGGTGTCTCCTGGGTGACGTTATCTAGCGTCGCCAGAAGGAGGCGTACTGGCACCCAGCGACCGCCCTGGTCAAAGAGTGCAAGATGTCTGCACGCGCTTCCCGAATTCACCCCTCTCTGGACTTTGCCCTCTTCACCTGCCGCTGTGGGGCATTGGATAAAGGGGGATACGCGTTCATTGGTTCCTTTGTGTGGTAGGCCTAATCTATATCACGCGGCCATGGGGAACGCCAGCCCGTAACCCGTACCGCCGCCTGCCCTGAGCCTGTAACCCGTACCACCGCATGCCCTGAGCCCGTAACCCATACCACCGCATGCCCTGAGCCCGTAACCCGTACCGCCGCCTGCCCTGAGCCTGTAACCCGTACCGCCGCCTGCCCTGAGTCCGTAACCCATACCACCGCCTGCCCTGAACCCGTAACCCATACCGCCGCCTGCCCTGAGCCCGTAACCCGTACCGCCGCCCGCCCTGAGCCCGTAACCCGTACCGCCGCATGCCCTGAGCCCGTAACCCGTACCGCCGCCTGCCCTGAGCCCGTAACCCGTACCGCCGCCCGCCCTGAGCCCTTAACCCGTACCGCTGCCTGCCCTGAGCCCGTAACCCGTCCCGCCGCCTGCCCTGAGCCCGTAACCCGTACCGCCGCATGCCCTGAGCCCGTAACCCGTACCGCCGCCTGCCATGAGCCCGTAACCCGTACCGCCGCATGCCCTGAGCCCGTAACCCGTACCGCTGCCTGCCATGAGCCCGTAACCCGTACCGCCGATTGCCCTGAGCCCTTAACCCGTACCGCCGCCCGCCCTGAGCCCTTAACCCGTACCGCTGCCTGCCCTGAGCCCGTAACCCGTCCCGCCGCCTGCCCTGAGCCCGTAACCCGTACCGCCGCATGCCCTGAGCCCGTAACCCGTACCGCCGCCTGCCATGAGCCCGTAACCCGTACCGCCGCATGCCCTGAGCCCGTAACCCGTACCGCCGCATGCCCTGAGCCCTTAACCCGTACCGCCGCCTGCCCTGAGCCCGTAACCCGTACCGCCGCATGCCCTGAGCCCGTAACCCGTACCGCCGCCTGCCATGAGCCCGTAACCCGTACCGCCGCATGCCCTGAGCCCGTAACCCGTACCGCCGCCTGCCATGAGCCCGTAACCCGTACCGCCGATTGCCCTGAGCCCTTAACCCCATACCACCGAGCCATACACAGTGATAATTATTTTCGCTTCAGGATTTGAGTTGAAATATTGTTGCAGGCCGTTTTTATGTTTAATGGCGCCATTCGTCCCGGCCAGTTTACGTGCATTAAGGCCCTTAACGATTGAGCTCCGTACACGCAGGCCAGTGGTAAAGACACCTGCTCCGTCGTAGGTCTTGAACTGCGTTGTCTACGAATGCTGAGCGGATATCGAACTGAACGTTACTTTACCAATAACGGTGAAACTCGTGAGTCACACATGGGAAACATTGATTGAATGAAGCCCATCCCCCTCACTCGCAACAGATTCCGAAGCATATTCTAATTCTACAAATATAGCAGGAGTAGCCGCGTAATTTGCAATGCTAAAGTTACCCCCCGATTTTATTTGCATTTGGACAAATGTCCCAACCTATGGCAAACTATCTACATATTTATTAACTTCATCGCATACATTGAATCGACCGAGCCGCCGTGAACTTTAAATCCGATTGGATTTAATTACGCATTTTCTGAATTGCCGTAAGAAGTGAATTTATCGAAAACAGAAATTGCGCGACCAAATTGGACTAGCACGAAACACGATTTTGAAGTCCAGTTGTACTTCCTGTAGGGGAACATGGGGCAAAATGACCACCTTAACTTTCTTTGTCTGTTTTGGAGGACAAGCAGTGCTATAAAGAGAGCTAATTTTTGGTAAACTGACAACAGTAGTTTTGTGAATAACATAGGTTGGATACATGCGAGGGACACGAACAAAATTTTTACTAGCACACAAAACATGTTTTATGTCACAGTGGGTTATTTTGCCCCCCTAATGGTGCAAAATGGTCAGCACATTATTTCAGCATGTTAATGAGTGAACTGAACAGCCTTAGAAGGCAAACTCCTAACTGTCTGGAACAGTTTGACCCAAAAGGATCACACACAGGAATTCCAAAAAGCGTTTACGTCAGCAGAGGCGGATCAGGCGGGGGGACACCCCCTTCCCCCACTTTTTGCCATTTTTCAGTGCAAAATTTAGGCCATCTGAGGCGCGGAACTCAGCTTTCATGCGAAGTCCTACTGTTGAACAGACCCGGGGCATGGGCGGATCCAAGGGGGGCGACCCGGCCCCGGCCCCCCTTTTTAGGGCGGAAATGTATATAATTTATACCATTTACCGCCCCCCCTATCCAGCATATCTGGATCCGACCCTGAAACCGGCCCCCGGATTTAAAATTTTTCCCCCAAGCTAGTATCCACTGAGCTCGACTTTCTTCCAGTGTTTACATTAGATGGAAACAGCCCAGAATCTTTTACTTCTGTAACGAAGATCAGCTGTCTGCTTCAGCGCCCATGTAGATTTGTTAAGGTATCACGTAGCAAACAGGAATAAATATAAAACGCTTCAATACATGTGGCAGCACCGCAAGTGCGCGATATTGTGGTGGGCCATTTGACCCCGATGGGTCATTTTGCCCCATGTTCCCCTACAATCGTGGAAAAGTACAGTTATGGCCGACACACTGCTCAGTCGTTTCTATATATGGGGGCGGGGGGGGGGAGGGGGGGGTGGGAGGGGGGGGGGCAAGGGGTATTTGCGTTCCTCGGTATTGGGCTTTTCATTTCACCGTGAACTGGGAATGAGGAAAATAATTCTTCGTGATCTGGGAACCCGACCCCCCCCCCTTGCCTAGCCCCTTGCCACCCCCCACCCCCCTATATGTCAATCTGAAATGTTCAAGGAAATTACGCTGTGGATAGATCGCGTCAGAGGCTTATAGTCCTACAACATGGGTTCATCGCATCCTATCCACATTTTTTTGCCACAAATATGTCCTTCTTGACAAGGAGTAGGGGGTTACCCGGGGACATGGCTCCGCTCTTCCCTTCCTTCTCCCATTGACGCGATATGACCAGAATTGTTTATAGCGTCCTGAAGATAAATTGTTTATAAATAAAAATAATCTATACTAATCTATAATAATTGTTTACAGTAAAATATACATTGAACGTATCATTTCCTCATTTATCAACCACCTTTGTGTTTATTTGACAGAATGTATTCCTTGTTTCTAACGCTAGTTGAATAGACGCCGCAGACGACATTTACCTAAATACTCCGTTTTTTTCCGGAGGCATGTGCGTTCAATAGGTTATTGCACAATAGTGTGCATGCCCTATTGTGTGGCATGTATCCTTATTCAACGACAGACAGTGGCACCAATGCATATCGATCCCAGCTACCCACAATAAGGTCAGACAGCTGATATATTCCGTAGCACAAAGGGCGCGGCGCCACATGCACCGGAAAACATATGATTGACACCGCATAACGGACCACGTGCTTGGAAGCAAACTTCAACTTCATGGAATTTTCAAGCTATGATCTACATAATTGTAGCGCCCCATAACGGGTAAACCGATTCGTTGTTTATTTTTATATATCTGGCAGTCACCAGCGGCATCTATCGGCATATATAAGGCAGTGTAATTCCTACACTAATAATGTCACGGTTATCGGTCATTGTCATCGTGGTGGGAGCCGATTTTCTGTGATCATCAATCATTTCATTTGCTTGTTTTCATCAACGGTTCCTCAAAGCAAGCTGTCAAAACGTAGTCGTCGGCTATTGATATGTTTACCTACGTGTACGGAATGGTGTCAAGGAAGTGAACGTCAAACCAAATATGGTCATGACGTGCAGGTCAATACAGATGTGTTCAGAACGAGCAGAGCAATACAGATGTGTTCAGAACGTTCAGATCAATACGGATGTGTTCCGGACATGAAGGCCAATCCACATGTGGTCAAGAAGTCAAGACATGTGTTCAAGACGTCCAGGACAATACACATGTGTTCATGGCGTACAGCTTGATACATATGTGTTCATGGCGTGCATGTCAATCCTCGTGTGCTCAGGACGTGCATGTCAATGCACATGTGTTTAGAATGTGCAGGTCAGTACACATGTGTTTTGGACGTGCAGATCAATACAGGTATGTTCAGGACGTGCAGGTCAATACACATGTGTCCAGGACGTGCAGGTCAATACACATGTGTTTAGGACGTGCAGGTCAATCCAGATGTGTTCATCCCGTGCAGGTCAATACACATGTGTTTAGGACGTGTAGGTCAATCCAGATGTGTTCATGTCGTGCAGGTCAATACACATGTGTCCAGGACGTGCAGATCAATATAGATGTGTTTAGGGCGTGCAGGTCAATCCAGATGTGTTCATGAGGTGCAGGTCAATCTGACAGCTGACTTCTATGTCGGTCAATAGCACGTGTGCTAATGTTTATTGTTGATTTTTACATACCGACGTTAAATAAAACTTGATCTTATCTTATCTTATTCTATGACGAGCCAATCCCTCTACTTGTAGGTCTATAAAGGGTGTCAGGGTAATGCATCGAGGTATCTATATCTGCCTCCTGCAATGAAGAGGTGCACTTACGAGAGTGTCGGCTGGATTCGGAGGAGGGAGGTGGGAGGAAGGGTGGCGGAGGGGGGGGGGGCAAAAGGGGCTCGCCAAGGAAAAGGGGTGAGTGTGTGGAGTGGAAGGGGGTTGGGGAAGAGGAAGAGAAAGATTTGACTGAGGTGTACTGTCAGGGTGGGCGAGAATATAGTCACATCTCAACCCAGCCGTCCAAAAATCACAGTAACAACCCAGAATTCCTGACAAGCCCCCGACGACAAAAATCCTTTGAAATCCAGTCCTGCTTTACTTCACTCAGTAGGCAGTCACTCCAGTAGGCTTGCCCCGGACCCCCCGGAGCCTCGGACCCCCGGACCTTAGGACCTCAGGACTCCCGGACCCCTGAACCCTCAAACCCCCGGACCCCACTCGGAATCCTGGGCCACTCAGTGGAGAACCGGGAATGGTGTGAAAACAGGGGGGGGGGGGTTGCTATAACCAGCCGTGAGTCCTTTGATCAAATAAACCTGGCGCTTCACCCAAACAGACAAGGGACGGAGGGAGGTGCGCAATTTTGCGACAACACGGTTGATTAACGCTTACAGCACTAATGCGTGTACCCTATTACCTCCAGATGATTACCATTACATTTTTTGCCAGTTGGCGTGCTTCGCGCATCGTGAACTACCAAGCTTGGTGGTTCATGAATGTGAATTAACGCATAGGTAGTGGGTGTGCACATACCATGTACAGCACGTGAATAGATTCTGATTCACACGAACCCAAAACCTGTTTACCGAACTGGCTTTTTTCACTAAGCCAGTAAGTGTTTTCTCGAAACAGTGAAATTCAATATCCCCGTAAAGCACGCTGGTCGTTTGCGGGGGTCAGAGGGGAAGGGGGCCTTGGTACACAGCTGAAACTGGGTTCGGTTTGCTGTCAGTTTCCTGGTCACCGAACACACATACAGCAATCTGGCTGCTGTAAAGTTGGCCCGATCAGCACACCTGACCGGATATCCCGTTACCAGGTCAGCCTAAGACCTTAATGTCCTCCAAGCCTATTGCTCTGTCTAACCAACGCCTATCAGCGCCATCCGCTGCACGTGGATGGCCATGATACGGTGGGCATGCTCCGTGCTTGGCCCACCGTCCCTGCGTAGGCCAGCGTTTGGACCAGTGGGTCATTATACCTGTCAGTAAACCTCTCTTACCGACTGTGGCAATGTAATGAGAAATCATTGAATCTTTGAGGGCTGGGTGACGGATCGACTGCGGCACTATTCAATGAAACCTATTAACCGGCTATCGTTCTAAACCATTGATCGCTCTAAACCATTGACCATTCTAAACCAATGGCCGCTCTGAACCAATGACCACTGGAAAGCTCTAAACCATTGGCCACTCTAAACCACTGACCGCTCTAAACCAATGACCACTGGAAAGTTCTAAACCATTGACCACTCTAAACCAATTTCCGCTCTGAACCAATGACCACTGGAAAGCTCTAAACCATTGGCCACTCCAAACCACTGACCGCTCTGAACTAATGATCACTGGAAAGCTCTAAACCATTGACCACTCTAAACCAATTACCGCTCTGAACCAATGACCACTGGAAAGCTCTAAATCATTGGCCACTCCAAACCAATGACCGCTCTGAACCAATGACCGCTCTGAACCAATGACCGCTCTAAGCCAATGACCGCTCTAAACCAACGACCGCTCTGAACCAATGACCGCTCTGAACCAATGACCGCTCTGAACCAATGACCGCTCTAAACCAATGACCACCCACGGCCGTTTCAGCCCATAGCCAACGTCAGCCTATAGGGGGTGGGTGTAGGAAGTGGGGGCAGTCAGCGATCAGTGTGGACTGGAGACCGCTGTCATAACTTAATATGATGTTCCACAACATGGCCGACCGTCGCTACGGTACGAAGAACAGGTTCCTCCGAACAACAGAGGCATACCTCGCAGACCACAAACAACAGAACACTTTGGACAAGCTGAGACACCAGACGACCCAGGTGTGGCCAGGGAATCTCTGTCGAGCCGTTCACAAAGGTGGAAACAAATCATCCGTTACCGCCGTTACGCCAATCGCCGCCTCCATCTCAATGAACCACACCATCGCCATTTAGACCACCTCTCCTCTGGGCTGGTGATGCTCGACGCTTTTAAGTAAGTTTTATACAGTTATCCATAAACTATGATCAATTTGTCTGAACTGGTGTCTTCAGATGATCAAGGAAAGCTTAAGTTACTTACTATACTGTATTTGTCCAATTTGCCACCGATCTATAAGTAGGAAAAGTGCGTGAAAATTATTTAACTCGAAGCATTTTGGGTTTTATTCGAAGTATTTTGCAGTTTTGTTAATTTCATTTGCTTACCCTTGGCCCATTGGCATATGGCCCTAAACGAATATTAATTATTATGTTATTAATAATGTAATTAGTGAGACTATTCATATTTTGAATCCATGTTAATAGTATGAATAATAATATCAATGAATATGCTATTATAATTCAATAGTAGGTCCACACCCATAAGTCAGACGCAAAAAGACATGAATATCGTAGATACATATGTACATATATTTATATATATATACGCCAGTGACACCATACACCATATCATAGTTCAGATTATTCCACTGTGAGGCGCCACTGCATGTGCAATGCATTCTGGGTATTATTTTGGTCTTAGCGGGATGTCAAGATGGCGTCATCGCATGACAACGTATTTTGTAGACACTTAAACATGCAATATTGTCATCTATGTAACGGAAAAGTTACGCAATCTGGATATAAGTTAGACATACTCATTAATTTTATACATGCCGTGCTAATACCCTGGAAATATGGCATTTATCTCCATAGAAAAAAATCAAGATAACACCAAAATATTTCCCAGAACTCTTTGCGCCAGTCACGTTTGTCCAAGATGGCGTATAATTGCGAAGTCGTGTATACGCCTCAATCGTCGGAACAGCAAGGTTCCGGAGTGAAGCCAAAGGCGTCAGGTGTGATCGCGCCTCTCCGCGCAATGGCGGCTCAAATAACCTCGCTCACCTGAGAGGGGCGTGACCTACGGCACGTGTCTCCCTCTCGCCGCTTCCATCTGCCCCTTGTTAGCGCAATATGATCACCGATGTTCGTTAAATGCTCCACTGCCATCTACCAAAACACCCAACGTGCCGGTCGCGCGTCTAAGCCCCACGTGTACATACACACATTGACTATTTACTAAGGTTTCCAATTGTTACATTTTTGGGGGGCTTACGACGAAACATAAGCGATGTTTTTTGTGGCCTGTCTATGCATGTATTACCTGCTGCCGGTTTATGCTTGATTCAACACAAAACTGCCGCTGTTATTTCCAACTCTCGCGAATTGTGCTTTGGAGTGCTAAATATTGCGGATAATTGATTTTGACTTAATTGAAGGCGAGGAAGGCATGCAGAGCGCGAAGCCGATATTCCTAGCTGTAATGCGAGACGCTATTGGCTCATTAAAGCAATAACATCCAGGTAGAAAGGTTAGTTCAGTGGCAAACTCACATGGGTAGTCCATGCCTACATCGAATGTAAATGACAACCATCGTAATAAGATGTAAACAAGTCGATGTTTTATATTCTTCTCCTGTAACATTGTTCTGTCTGTGGTAGGTTGGCCTGTGCCCAGGGCTGTTCCCTGGTCTGCATACAGTGGCTGTAACAGTTATCCTCATAACACATTGACATCATTGGAACTCATTGTTTATTGTCTGTGTCTACTTATATACTATTAATGTGCATGAACACATATGTGGACATCACAAGTAAGCTTACGTTACTCAGAAAACAGTTTCACCAGAACTGGGATAAATAGCATGATTAAAGTTCAAGCTATAGTTCAAGGTGCTGGCAAAGCATACGTTACGCGGTTATGCTACATTTTTATTTTGGTTACCAAATTCTATCAGAGAAAAACTAAAAGATTAAAGATATCATTCATTAAGCTCGATTTATTTAATAATCTATCATTTATAAGGCCAGCAATTTACAGACAGACGTCTTTAGACTGTTTTGTTCGGTTTGTAAATAATTTGTTTGTTGTTTGCTTTATTATTTACATGACGAACACTAAGGAATGAAGGGAATACTGACATACTGAAGAAGAATAAATAATAAAATCACATTCATATAATCGGACTAACTTTTAGGTGACGATTTCTCAACACATAAGAAAGGATCCCAATTAGGTATAGTTGGTTTTACATGTGCTTGCCGCATTCCATAAGCCGTACTTTATAATGGCCGGGGGGCCATTAACGGGGTAAATAATGCGTAGAGAGACAGTGGAAAGCGTTTGTACTGGTTTTTATGTCGATGGCTTCTCCACCAGATAACAATTGTCTTCTATGGAAGACGCGATAACTGATCGACGCCAAGGCATCGCATGGTTAGAACGCAACCCCGCTGTATACGCCTGAAGGTTATTCTTATAGTTATGTGGCATGCTGACGGTTTAAAATTAATGAAGATATTCTTCGTGAAAAAGAGGAGATTAGAAACTGACGCTTCGGCATACTTTATTGTTTATGTGTAGTGACTTCACATATTAACAGGTTGTTAGCAATTGCGACTAGACACAACTGGTGGGATGCGACATTCAGGCTGACAGTTTACAGCTTACAGCTAACAGCTTACAGCTTACAGCATACAGCCTACAGCTGGCAGCTTACAGCTTACAGGCCGCCATTAAATACCATACAAATCAAATTAAATCAAATCACTGAAAAAGCCAACGTGCTTCGTCGCAGATATATACATAGAATTACAGAGTTGTAATAAAAGGTAAGCTGATGTTGACGATGCCTTGGAGACTATTTACACCTCTTGCCACAGTTCATCGCTTGACAACCTAAAACTGCTGACTTACAAATGCTGCAACAGTCCATCGCGTGCGAAGTGAATTAGTGATGCATGCACAGCGGACTAAACGCGGCTGAACTGCGGGGATCGGGGTCAAGGGTCAGTCCTGGTTGCGTGAGTCCATTCGACTGAGCAATCTGGGGTGGTCTGATAATGACGAGAAGGCTTGATGCGGAAGGTCTGTGTGCCGGCGGGTAGGGTCTCTGGCTGTGTGCCGGCGGGTAGGGTCTCTGGCTGTGTGCCGGCGGGTAAGGGGTCTGGCTGTGTGCCGGCGGGTAGGGTCTCTGGCTGTGTGCCGGCGGGTAGGGTCTCTGGCTGTGTGCCGGCGGGTAGGGTCTCTGGCTGTGTGCCGGCGGGTAGGGTCTCTGGCTGTGTGCCGGCGGGTAAGGGGTCTGGCTGTGTGCCGGCGGGTAGGGTAGGGTCTCTGGCTGTGTGCCGGCGGGTAGGGTCTCTGGCTGTGTGCCGGCGGGTAGGGTCTCTGGCTGTGTGCCGGCGGGTAAGGGGTCTGGCTGTGTGCCGGCGGGTAGGGTCTCTGGCTGTGTGCCGGCGGGTAGGGTCTCTGGCTGTGTGCCGGCGGGTAGGGTCTCTGGCTGTGTGCCGGCGGGTAGGGTCTCTGGCTGTGTGCCGGCGGGTAAGGGGTCTGGCTGTGTGCCGGCGGGTAGGGTAGGGTCTCTGGCTGTGTGCCGGCGGGTAGGGTCTCTGGCTATGTGCCGGCGGGTAGGGTCTCTGGCTGTGTGCCGGCGGGTAAGGGGTCTGGCTGTGTGCCGGCGGGTAGGGTCTCTGGCTGTGTGCCGGCGGGTAGGGTCTCTGGCTATGTGCCGGCGGGTAGGGTCTCTGGCTGTGTGCCGGCGGGTAGGGTCTCTGGCTGTGTGCCGGCGGGTAGGGTCTCTGTTTGTGTGCCGGTGGGTAGGGTAGGGTCTCTGGCTGTGTGCCGGCGGGTAGGGTCTCTGGCTGTGTGCCGGCGGGTAGGGTCTCTGGCTGTGTGCCGGCGGGTAGGGTCTCTGGCTGTGGGCCGGCGGGTAGGGTATGGTCTCTGGCTGTGTGCCGGCGGGTAGGGTCTCTGGCTGTGTGCCGGCGGGTAGGGTCTCTGGCTGTGTGCCGGCGGGTAGGGTCTCTGGCTGTGTGCCGGCGGGTAGGGTCTCTGGCTGTGTGCCGGCGGGTAGGGTCTCTGGCTGTGTGCCGGCGGGTAGGGTCTCTGGCTGTGTGCCGGCGGGTAGGGTCTCTGGCTGTGTGCCGGCGGGTAGGGTCTCTGGCTGTGTGTCGGCGGGTAGGGTCTCTGACTATGTGCCGGCGTGTAGGGTCTCTGGCTGTGTGCCGGCGGGTAGGGTCTCTGGCTGTGTGCCGGCGGGTAGGGTCTCTGGCTGTGTGCCGGCGGGTAGGGTCTCTGGCTGTGTGCCGGCGGGTAGGGTCTCTGTTTGTGTGCCGGCGGGTAGGGTATGGTCTCTGGCTGTGTGCCGGCGGTTAGGGTCTCTGGCTGTGTGCCGGCGGGTAGGGTCTCTGGCTGTGTGCCGGCGGGTAGGGTCTCTGGCTGTGTGCCGGCGGGTAGGGTCTCTGGCTGTGTGCCGGCGGGTAGGGTCTCTGGCTGTGTGCCGGCGGGTAGGGTCTCTGGCTGTGTGCCGGCGGGTAGGGTCTCTGGCTGTGTGCCGGCGGGTAGGGTCTCTGGCTGTGTGCCGGCGGGTAGGGTCTCTGGCTGTGTGCCGGCGGGTAGGGTCTCTGGCTGTTTGCTGGCGGGTAGGTTCTCTGGCTGTGTGCCGGCGTGTAGGGTCTCTGGCTGTGTGCTGGCGGGTAGGTTCTCTGGCTGTGTGCTGGCGTTTAGGGGGTCTGGCTGTGTGCCGGCGGGTAGGGTCTCTGGCTGTGTGCCGGCGGGTAGGGTAAGGTCTCTGTCTGTGTGCTGCTGGGGAGCTGGTGGTATGACCATCTGCAGTATCTCCCGGCGGTCACATGTGTGTCGGTGCACTCGGGGTAATCCGTGCAGGTATATGTATTTAGCTTGCTGAAGGAACTAATTATCCACAAACATGTCACGCCTCGACTTCTGGCATAATACATACCAGCCAGCCCAGCGAAGGAAGAGGGGTGGGCCGGGGCGGGAAAGGGAGAGAAGGGGGGGGGGGGTGGGGAGGGAGAGCGGGCGAGGGAAGAGGGGAATCGGGGGGAAAGGGGCATGGTGTGGATGGGCGGGAGGAGGGCGCGAGCTAGGGAAAGGGGATAGCAGATAGAAGGTGAACCTGTTGGGAAAGGAAGAGGCAAGCTGGGGTGGCCTGAGAAAAAAGAAACCGGTAAGGATTGGGGTGGGATGGCGATGTGGATGGAGAAAAGAGAGGGAGAGGAGAAGTACTAGAGAGCGGGAAAATAGGAGCGGGAGAGAGACAGACGGGGTGGGGTAGAGAGAGAGGAGCGGGAGAGAGACAGACGGGGTGGAGTAGTGAGAGGAGCGGGAGAGAGACAGACGGGGTGGAGTAGAGAGAGAGGAGCGGGAGAGAGACAGACGGGGTGGAGTAGTGAGAGGAGCGGGAGAGAGACAGACGGGGTGGAGTAGAGAGAGAGGAGCGGGAGAGAGAAAGACGGGGTGGAGTAGAGAGAGAGGAGCGGGAGAGAGACAGACGGGGTGGAGTAGAGAGAGGGGAGCGAGAGAGAGACAGACGGGGTGGAGTAGAGAGAGAGGAGCGGGAGAGAGACAGACGGGGTGGAGTAGAGTGAGAGGAGCGGGAGAGAGACAGACGGGGTGGAGTAGAGAGAGAGGAGCGGGAGAGAGACAGACGGGGTGGAGTAGAGTGAGAGGAGCGGGAGAGAGACAGACGGGGTGGAGTAGAGAGAGAGGAGCGGGAGAGAGACAGACAGGGTGGAGTAGAGAGAGAGGAGCGGGAGAGAGACAGACGGGGTGGAGTAGAGAGAGAGGAGCGGGAGAGAGACAGACGGGGTGGAGTAGAGAGAGAGGAGCGGGAGAGAGACAGACGGGGTGGAGTAGAGAGAGAGGAGCGGGAGAGAGACAGACGGGGTGGAGTAGAGAGAGAGGAGCGGGAGAGAGACAGACGGGGTGGAGTAGAGAGAGAGGAGCGGGAGAGAGACAGACGGGGTGGAGAGAGACAGATGGGGTGGAGTAGAGAGAGAGGAGCGGGAGAGAGACAGACGGGGTGGAGTAGAGTGAGAGGAGCGGGAGAGAGACAGACGGGGTGGAGTAGAGAGAAAGGAGCGGGAGAGAGACAGACGGGGTGGAGTAGAGAGAGAGGAGCGGGAGAGAGACAGACGGGGTGGAGTAGAGAGAGAGGAGTGGGAGAGAGACAGACGGGGTGGAGTACAGAGAGAAGAGCCGGAGAGAGACAGACGGGGTGGAGTAGAGAGAGAGGAGCGGGAGAGAGACAGACGGGGTGGAGTAGAGAGAGAGGAGCGGGAGAGAGACAGACGGGGTGGAGTAGAGAGAGAGGAGTGGGAGAGAGACAGACGGGATGGAGTAGAGAGAGAGGAGCGGGAGAGAGACAGACGGGGAGAAGTAGAGGGAGAGGAGCGGGAGAGAGGCAGACGGGGTGGAGTAGAGAGAGAGGAGCGGGAGAGAGGCAGACGGGGTGGAGTAGAGAGAAAGGAGCGGGAGAGAGACAGACGGGGTGGAGTAGAGAGAGAGGAGCGGGAGAGAGACAGACGGGGAGAAGTAGAGAGAGAGGAGCGGGAGAGAGACAGACGGGGTGGAGTACAGAGAGAGGAGCCGGAGAGAGACAGACGGGGTGGAGTAGAGAGAGAGGAGCGGGAGAGAGACAGACGGGGTGGAGTAGAGAGAGAGGAGCGGGAGAGAGACAGACGGGGCGGAGTAGAGAGAGAGGAGCGGGAGAGAGACAGACGGGATGGAGTAGAGAGAGAGGAGCGGGAGAGAGACAGACGGGGAGGGGTAGAGAGAGAGGAGCGGGAGAGAGACAGACGGGGTGGAGTAGAGAGAAAGGAGCGGGAGAGAGACAGACGGGGTGGAGTAGAGAGAGAGGAGCGGGAGAGAGACAGACGGGGAGAAGTAGAGAGAGAGGAGCGGGAGAGAGGCAGACGGGGTGGAGTAGAGAGAGAGGAGCGGGAGAGAGACAGACAGGGTGAAATAGAGAGAGAGAGGAGCGGGAGAGAGACAGACGGGGTGGAGTAGAGAGAGAGGAGCGGGAGAGAGAAAGATGGGGTGGATTAGAGAGAGGAGCGGTAGATAGACAGACGGGGTGGAGTAGAGAGAAAGGAGCGGGAGAGAGACAGACGGGGTGGAGTAGAGAGAGAGGAGCGGGAGAGAGACAGACGGGGTGGAGTAGAGAGAGAGGAGCGGGAGAGAGACAGACGGGGTGGAGTAGAGAGAGAGGAGCGGGAGAGAGACAGACGGGGTGGAGTAGAGAGAGAGGAGCGGGAGAGAGACAGACGGGGTGGAGTAGAGAGAGAGGAGCGGGAGAGAGACAGACGGGGTGGAGTAGAGAGAGAGGAGCGGGAGAGAAACAGACGGGGTGGAGTAGAGAGAGAGGAGCGGGAGAGAGACAGACGGGGTGGAGTAGAGAGAGAGGAGCGGGAGAGAGACAGACGGGGTGGAGTAGAGAGAGAGGAGCGGGAGAGAGACAGACGGGGTGGAGTAGAGAGAGAGGAGCCGGAGAGAGACAGACGGGGTGGAGTAGAGAGAAAGGAGCGGGAGAGAGACAGACGGAGTTGAGTGGAGAGAGAGGATTGGCGAGAGGGTCAGGGGAGTGCGAGACGGAAAGGTGCTCTCAACGAAAGGGATAGACGTTGTTGGAAAGAAAGCAGGGCGAGAGGAGGGGGGAGTGGAGATGCGAGGGGAAGGGGCGTGGAAAGGAGGGGGTGGGAGGTAATGTTGACGATAAAGTTCAGGTGAGAGAGCACGGAGTGCGCACGACGCAGCATAGACATTTGGGAAAGATGCGCTGAAGAACCACGTGGCACACGTTGTTCCGCCATGTAAACTACCATATCCAGTGGTCATCACTACTGTAAAACCCGAACCATGTCTGTAAGCATTTCGAAGTGGGCTTGTGCAAGATGTATATAGCAAGATCACAATATTAAATTTCTTGTCGCATATAGTGGTAACCAATGACCATACGTACAACAACCGTTCTATGTGAAAGACGCTCAATTTGACAAGCGTGGCACCAACACGTGAAAGGCCCACACAACGAACGGATGGACGATAAGTGAGCCAACAGTTTTGCTTAAAATTGACAGGATATCCGAAGGGAACGGCGACGGAGCTGTCTGTACCGGCGTTGTAAGGAAGAGCTCGTTGTAATGCTCCCAGCCGTTATATATCGCCAAGGGGCATTGAAGCGCGCCCATGCCGTGAGAACTCCTTCGCGCACCCTCACTTTTCTGAATGAAGGAATTCGTTTAAAAGTAGCATGCTCCATGTATGCCCATCTCCCCTTTCAGGATGGCGGAAGGGCAGGGGGAGGGGGCGGGGGCTGAGGGGGGGGGGGGAGGGGGCTAAGGGGGAATTAAGGAGGCGAGGGGGAATCCGCATTCACGATCGGTCTTGCATGTAGGTGTGGTTTGGTCATGGGAAGATAGAGCTCTTCACGTGCAATGTGTTAGTGTTGGTGTCCTTGATGCCGGATAGCAATTTAGTAATATAACTTCTCGCTGTCTGCTGCATGCAGCCATATTATATACATCATCATAACTGACATAATCGTAATTGCCTTCATTGAATTCTTTTGGCTTTTTGAAGGGTCAGTGAAGGTAGAGTAAGGTGCAAACGTAATGGAGTAATGGAGAACGCTCCTCGGAGGTCCGTGGTAATCTGTAGAGCTGGTTTGCCGTGGTTACCGTGCTTGTGCATATCTATAAAGCAGATGGTGATGCGTAATAATTGCTAAGCTATGTCACAGTATGCCAGAATAAAAGAACATTGCTTTATTTGAGTGCAGAGGGGGTCTCCCTAGCTCAGTTAGTTACCACGCTCAGCCAGATCCAGATGAGCAGGTCGTGGGTTCGAGCCATGGCAGCGGCATCTAGTGCATGTTTATCCAATCTGACGTCATTGTTCGAGCTTTCATGTACACAAATGTGGCCTAAGACGCCAATATATGATTTCGCTTCGGTGTAAAGTTCACGTGTTAAAGCTGTCAAAAGTGTGTCGATCCCACACACTATGTTACGGTGCTGCATTCGCCAGCTGGTATATTTACTTTTTATGGTCGGCCGCTAGCCGCCGGGAAATGCCTGTCGATATTTATTGAAAGCCAAATTAAGTTTAATCCTTTAATTGTCAGCTCGTATCTCATCTAACTACCTGCCGGTATAGAGAACTCCCAGAACCTTCTACATAAGGTATTGATGCCATTGTCATTTTACTGGTGGGCCACCTGGACCTCGCGTCGCTGCTGTGGACGCGCGTGGTCAGTCGCACGGTATTTGGTTATTAGAGGGTAATTTATTATCCAAGCAGGTCTGAACGGGTATTGTGTCTACACGCTCGATGACCACTGCCACCCTATTTGCATAAATTAACGCAGTCCCCATATAAGCAGTAAACTATCTAGATATAGACACTTGGACGCACAGATAGACAGAGACAGACGACGGGGAGGGACGAGCGTGAAGGAGTGAAGGCGGAGGCACGCTGGGCGGTGGTCAGACGGCGTAGGCCGCGCCCCGCGGAGGCTAATGCTACCACCATCTCCCCCAACAGGGTTGCCGTGTAACGCCGTGCGAATAATATACTATATCAAGTGCGAAGAGACGAGTCGTATCACATATACCAATGTATAGTGTACGGGAACGCTAACATACGAAAATATGATATTCGTTATCAATAACATTAGCTTGGCTCCACTTAAATAAGATGGATCATAAAGCGATTCGAGTATTCTTGTATCAGATCAGTTTTGAGACAACACATATGTCTGTATATCGATATTTTCCTGGTGATACCAGTCGGTTCTGACATATGTTAAAGCATCATCATCTGAATTTAGTTCTTGAATATCGCTTGATCAATATGATACCGGCCATTATATACATTTTACATCGATACCGGCCAATGTATACATTTTACATCGATACCGGCCAATATATACATTTTACATCGATACCGGCCATTATATACATTTTACATCGATACTGGCCAATATATACATTTTACATCGATACCGGCCAATATATACATTTTACATCGATACCGGCCAATATATACATTTTACATCGATACCGGCCAATGTATACATTTTAACATCGATACCGACCAATATATACATTTTACATCGATACTGGCCAATATATACATTTTACATCGATACCGGCCAATATATACATTTTACATCGACACTGGCCAATATATACATTTTACATCGATACCGGCCAATATATACATTTTACATCGATACCGGCCAATATATACATTTTACATCGATACCGGCCAATGTATACATTTTAACATCGATACCGACCAATATATACATTTTACATCGATACTGGCCAATATATACATTTTACATCGATACCGGCCAATATATACATTTTACATCGACACTGGCCAATATATACATTTTACATCAATACCGGACAATATAAACATTTTACATCGATGCCGGCCATTATATGCATTTTACATCGATACCGGCCAATATATACATTTTACATCGATACTGACCAATATATACATTTTACATCGATACCGGCCAATATATACATTTTACATCGACACTGGCCAATATATACATTTTACATCGATACCGGCCAATATATACATTTTACATCGACACTGGCCAATATATACATTTTACATCAATAACGGACAATATAAACATTTTACATCGATACCGGCCAATATATACATTTTACATCGATACCGGCTAATGTATACATTTTAACATCGATACCGACCAATATATGCATTTGACATCGATACTGACCAATATATACATTTTACATCGATACCGGCCAATGTATACATTTTAACATCGATACCGACCAATATATACATTTTACATCGATACTGGCCAATATATACATTTTACATCGATACCGGCCAATATATACATTTTACATCGACACTGGCCAATATATACATTTTACATCGATACCGGCCAATATATACATTTTACATCGATACCGGCCAATATATACATTTTACATCGATACCGGCCAATGTATACATTTTAACATCGATACCGACCAATATATACATTTTACATCGATACTGGCCAATATATACATTTTACATCGATACCGGCCAATATATACATTTTACATCGACACTGGCCAATATATACATTTTACATCAATACCGGACAATATAAACATTTTACATCGATGCCGGCCATTATATGCATTTTACATCGATACCGGCCAATATATACATTTTACATCGATACTGACCAATATATACATTTTACATCGATACCGGCCAATATATACATTTTACATCGACACTGGCCAATATATACATTTTACATCGATACCGGCCAATATATACATTTTACATCGACACTGGCCAATATATACATTTTACATCAATAACGGACAATATAAACATTTTACATCGATACCGGCCAATATATACATTTTACATCGATACCGGCTAATGTATACATTTTAACATCGATACCGACCAATATATGCATTTGACATCGATACTGACCAATATATACATTTTACATCGATACCGGCTAATGTATACATTTTAACATCGATACCGACCAATATATACATTTTACATCGATACTGGCCAATATATACATTTTACATCGATACCGGCCAATATATACATTTTACATCGACACTGGCCAATATATACATTTTACATCAATAACGGACAATATAAACATTTTACATCGATACCGGCCAATATATACATTTTACATCGATACCGGCTAATGTATACATTTTAACATCGATACCGACCAATATATACATTTTACATCGATACTGGCCAATATATACATTTTACATCGATACCGGCCAATATATACATTTTACATCGATACCGGCCAATGTATACATTTTAACATCGATACCGACCAATATATACATTTTACATCGATACTGGCCAATATATACATTTTACATCGATACCGGCCAATATATACATTTTACATCGACACTGGCCAATATATACATTTTACATCAAAAACGGACAATATAAACATTTTACATCGATACCGTCCAATCTATACATTTTACATCGATACCGGCTAATGTATACATTTTAACATCGATACCGACCAATATATACATTTTATATCGATACTGGCCAATATATACATTTTACATCGACACCGGCCAATATATACATTTTACATCAATACCGGACAATATAAACATTTTACATCGATACCGGCCAATATATACATTTTACACCGATACCGGCCAATATATAAATTTTACATCGATACCGGACAATGAATACATTTTAACATCGATACCGACCAATGTATACATTTTACATCGATACCGGCCAATGTGTACATTTTACATCGATACCGGCCAATATATGCATTTTACATCTATACCGGCAAATCTATACAATTTAAATCGATACCGGCCAATACATACATTTTACATCGATACCGGCCAATATATACATTTTACATCGATACCGGCAAATATATACATTTTACATCGATACCGGCCAAATGTATACATTTTACATCGATGCCGGCCAATATATACATTTTACATCGATACCGGCAAATATATACATTTTAAATCGATAACGGGCAATATATACATTTTACATCGATACCGGCAACTATATACATTTTACATCAATACCGGCCAATGTATACATTTTACATCGATACCGGCCAATAGATACAGTTTACATCGATTCCGACAAATATATACATTTTACATCGATACCGGCCAATACATACATTTTACATCGATACCGGCCAATACATACATTTTACATCGATACAGGCCAATACATACATTTTACATCGATACCGGCTAATGTATACATTTTAACATCGATACCGACCAATATATACATTTTACATCGATACCGGTCAATAGATACCGTTTACATCGATACCGGCCAATGTATACATTTTACATCGATACCGGCCGATAGATACAGTTTACATAGATACCGGCCAATGTATACATTTTACATCGATACCGGCCCATGTATACATTTTACATCGATACCCGCCAATATGTACATTTTACATCGATACCGGCCAATGTATACATTTTACATCGATACCCGCCAATATATACATTTTACATCGATACCGGTCAATAGATACCGTTTACATCGATACCGGCCAATGTATACATTTTACATCGATACCGGCCCATGTATACATTTTACATCGATACCCGCCAATATGTACATTTTACATCGATACCGGCCAATGTATACATTTTACATCGATACCGGCCAATATATACATTTTGCATCGATACCCGCCAATGTATACATTTTACATCGATACCGACCAATATATACATTTTGCATCGATACCGGCCAATGTATACATTTTACACCGATACCGGCCAATATATACATTTTGCATCGATACCGGCCAATATATACATTTTGCATCGATACCGGCCAATGTATACATTTTACATCGATACCGGCCAATAGATACAGTTTACATCGATACCAGCCAACGTATACATTTTACATCGATACCGCCAATATGTACATTTTACATCGACCGGCCAAGGTATACATTTTACATCGATACCGGCCAATGTATACATTTTACATCGATACCGGCCAATATATACATTTTACATCGATACCGGCAAATATATACATTTTACATCGATACCGGCCAATGTATACATTTTACATCGATGCCGGCCAATATATACATTTTACATCGATACCGGCAAATATATACATTTTAAATCGATAACGGGCAATATATACATTTTACATCGATACCGGCAACTATATACATTTTACATCAATACCGGCCAATGTATACATTTTACATCGATACCGGCCAATAGATACAGTTTACATCGATACCGGCAAATATATACATTTTACATCGATACCGGCCAATACATACATTTTACATCGATACCGGCCAATACATACATTTTACATCGATACAGGCCAATACATACATTTTACATCGATACCGGCAAATATATACATTTTACATCAATACCGGCCAATGTATACATTTTACATCGATACCGGCCAATAGATACAGTTTACATCGATACCGACAAATATATACATTTTACATCGATACCGGCCAAGAGATACCGTTTACATCGATACCCGCCAATATGTACATTTTACATCGATACCGGCCAATGTATACATTTTACATCGATACCGGCCAATATATACATTTTGCATCGATACCCGCCAATGTATACATTTTACATCGATACCGACCAATATATACATTTTGCATCGATACCGGCCAATGTATACATTTTACACCGATACCGGCCAATATATACATTTTGCATCGATACCGGCCAATATATACATTTTGCATCGATACCGGCCAATGTATACATTTTACATCGATACCGGCCAATAGATACAGTTTACATCGATACCAGCCAACGTATACATTTTACATCGATACCGCCAATATGTACATTTTACATCGACCGGCCAAGGTATACATTTTACATCGATACCGGCCAATGTATACATTTTACATCGATACCGACCAATGTATACATTTTACACCGATACCGGCCAATATATACATTTTGCATCGATACCGGCCAATGTATACAGTTTACATCGATACCCGCCAATATATACATTTTACATCGACCGGCCAATGTATACATTTTACATCGATACCGGCCAATGTATGCCTTTCACATCGATACCGGCCAATAGATACAGTTTACATCGATACCAGCCAATGTATACATTTTACATCGATACCCGCCAATATGTAAATTTTACATCGACCGGCCAAGGTATACATTTTACGTCGATACCGGCCAATGTATACATTTTACATCGATACCAGCCAATATATACATTTTGCATCGATACCGGCTAATGTATACATTTTACATCGATACCCGCCAATATGTAAATTTTACATCGACCGGCCAATGTATACATTTTACATCGATACCGGCCAATGTATACATTTTACATCGATACCGGCCAATATATACATTTTACATTGATACCCGCCAATAGATACATTTTGCATCGATACCGGCCAATATATACATTTTACATTGATACCCGCCAATAGATACAGTTTACATCGATACCGGCCAATGTATACATTTTATATCGATACCGGCCAATATATACATTTTACATCGATACCGGCTAATAGACACATTTTACATGTTTCATTTTAAAAGTCTCTAAATACACTGATGAGCTCTTTTTGACACTTTCTGTGACATTTGATGTACTTAGCGACGCATTCCACAACAGCCGCACCCCTGGTGGTGAATGGTGTCCTTGAGAACGGACGTCTCCAGGAAATTGATGCGCTTCAGCCTGTGCGTAAGACTGTGGTGGGCGGTAATTGATTTTGGGTCGGGTTTGTCCTGTGCATGTTTTACGCGTAAGAACGCCAGACACGCACGTCTGGGAGGTGTCTGCGGACCGGGCCCGTCACTCCGACCTTATCGCCCGAAAACCGGTGATCGGGGCGCACGCAATCACTGGACCTGAGTTATGGGTCGTCACAACACCCAACCCATCAAAGTCTCATTGTGGTGGGCGCGAGGAATGCAAAGTGGCCTTCCGCGTATGCCAGGCCCGGACTGGGCGGGGGGCCAGGGAGCGGAGCGGGGAAGATGGGGAGGAGGGGGTGGTTGGTTGGTGGAGGTGGAAGGGTGTGGTTATAGGGTGGGTGTTGAGAGGTGTTACAGACTAGGGAGAGGGAGAGGCATTTTAGGGAGGGTTGGTGACGGGGTGGTGGAGGAGGAACGACGTTGTAAGGTGAGGGGGGTTGGGGGGTGTTACAGACTATAAAGAGGGATAGGGACGATCATTTTATATTACAAGTGAGGAGGGTGGTTGAGGGGCGGTGGAGGAGGAACGACTTTGTAAGGTGAGGGGGGTTGAGGGGTGTTACCGGCTAGGGAGAGGGATAGGGAATATCATTTTATATTAAAAGTGGGGAGGGTGGGTGAGGGGGTGGTGGAGGAGGAACGACTTTGTAAGGTGAGGGGGGTTGGGGGTGTTACAGGCTATAAAGAGAGATAGGGAATATCATTTTATATTAAAAGTGGGGAGGGTGGGTGAGGTGGTGGTGGAGGAGGAACGACGTTGTGAGGTGAGGGGGGTTCGGGGGTGTTACAGGCTATAAAGAGAGATAGGGAATATCATTTTATATTAAAAGTGGGGAGGGTGGGTGAGGTGGTGGTGGAGGAGGAACGACGTGGTGAGGTGAGGGGGGTTCGGGGGTGTTACAGGCTATAAAGAGGGATAGGGCGATCATTTTATATTAAAAGTGGGGAGGGTGGGTGAGGGGTGGTGGAGGAGGAACGACGTTGTGAGGTGAGGGGGGTTGGGGGGTGCTACAGGCCAGGGAGAGGGATAGGGCGATCATTTTATATTAAAAGTGGGGAGGGTGGGTGAGGGGTGGTGGAGGAGGAACGACGTTGTAAGGTGAGGGGGGTTGGGGGGTGTTACAGGCTATAAAGAGGGATAGGGAATATCATTTTATATTAAAAGTGGGGAGGGTGGGTGAGGTGGTGGTGGAGGAGGAACGACGTTGTGAGGTGAGGGGGGTTCGGGGGTGTTACAGGCTATAAAGAGGGATAGGGAATATCATTTTATATTAAAAGTGGGGAGGGTGGGTGAGGTGGTGGTGGAGAAGGAACGACGTTGTGAGGTGAGGGGGGTTGGGGGGTGTTACAGGCTAGGGAGAGGGATAGGGCAATCATTTTATATTAAAAGTGGGGAGGGTGGGTGAGGGGTGGTGGAGGAGGAACGACGTTGTAAGGTGAGGGGGGTTGGGGGGTGTTACAGGCTATAAAGAGGGATAGGGAATATCATTTTATATTAAAAGTGGGGAGGGTGGGTGAGGTGGTGGTGGAGGAGGAACGACGTTGTGACATGAGGGGGGTTGGGGGGTGTTACAGGCTATAAAGAGGGATAGGGAATATCATTTTATATTAAAAGTGGGGAGGGTGGGTGAGGTGGTGGTGGAGGAGGAACGACGTTGTGAGGTGAGGGGGGTTGGGGGGTGTTACAGGCCAGGGAGAGGGATAGGGCGATCATTTTATATTAAAAGTGGGGAGGGTGGGTGAGGGGTGGTGGAGGAGGAACGACGTTGTAAGGTGAGGGGGGTTGGGGGGTGTTACAAGCTATAAAGAGGGATAGGGAATATCATTTTATATTAAAAGTGGGGAGGGTGGGTGAGGTGGTGGTGGAGGAGGAACGACGTTGTGAGGTGAGGAGGGTTGGGGGGTGTTACAGGCTATCAAGAGGGATAGGGAATATCATTTTATATTAAAAGTGGGGAGGGTGGGTGAGGGGTGGTGGAGGAGGAACGACGTTGTGAGGTGAGGGGGGTTGGGGGGTGTTACAGGCTATAAAGAGGGATAGGGACGATCATTTTATATTAAAAGTGGGGAGGGTGGGTGAGGTGGTGGTGGAGGAGGAACGACGTTGTGACATGAGGGGGGTTGGGGGGTGTTACAGGCCAGGGAGAGGGATAGGGCGATCATTTTATATTAAAAATAAGGGCTTCCCAGACCGCCCTCACCCCCTTCTCCATCCCCTCCCGCCTCCCCTACCCGGCAGCTTAGGTCACCGTGGTGGCGTTGGAAGAATTGGTCAGCCGTGAAATCTGTTGTGGCTTGTATGTGATGTATCATTCCCTAAGACGTTGGTGGGGTGGGGCGGGGCAGACGGCGAAGGGGAGAGAGAGGGAGACGGTGGGACGAAAATGGAGATGGAGGGCGAAGATGAAACACACAGAAAGTGAAACATGAAATCAAGGAAGCTTCATACAAAAAAGAGGGTGGCGACGAAATATATCACCTCACGTCACCCCTAAATATAAACGGTGACATGAATAAATGCCGGTTTCGATGTTTTAGTGGCAAATTTACTAAAATATCTAAGTTAGATATTGCAATTTGTGTCCCTCCCTGATTCTAAAAAAATCAGTTTTAAAATAAAATTAAAAATGATATAATGTATTTTCTAACCGTCATCGTTCAGGCGAAATGTGCAGGAAAGTGTCGCTTCATGGTCATGGTCATTCCTATGTGAAATCAAAATATCGAAATGGTGCTCGCACATCATCCAGCCATCCTCCAGCCGTCCTCTCTGTTTTCACAGTATGGTATCGGCAAAATAATTTACGATATTTGTTATGCACGCGCAAAAGTCTTTTAGGGTTTATTTATCCATAAACTTGGCTAATGCAATATATGTATATATTCATGCGATTTTTTTCATATTATGACTCTAAAAGTAGCAACGTACATCATAGGCTCATGTGCAATAATATTAAGAGCCACTGCATATATCTCAATAAAGCGGCCGACTTTCCGAATGTGAAAGACGCAATGGAAGAAGAATCACGGCTCACATCCCACTGCACATGGCTGGGGTCATTGACGGCCATAAGCTACACAAGGTGGGCATAGACGTCATCAATGAAATATTGGCCTCTGCAATTAAACACAGCCGTGGACATATATATATATATATATATATATATATATAGCCTAGAGCAAAACCGACTTCCGGTGTTTCGGCAATGGCAGCTGCGGATTGGATGATTGATTATTACTGCGCGTACTATTTTTTGCTACACCCAGCGATCCGATGAGGTCTATATATAACCCCCACGTGCTGTCAGTCATGCCACTGTTTGTACATTTAATTATATAAACTACCCACCGCTTGAAGATTCCAGCGGTTGCCACGTTTCGTCCCAATGATAGCGGTGTGTATTTTGTTTACGGGGCTTTTATTGCCGTCCGTTGACTGCATTATTATTTCGTGTTGTCGGTTGTTTAACTGAACACTCGGTAGTGAGTGTGGGAGGCCCCCAGTAATTGAAAGTTGCCGACAACTGTTAGTTAGCTCCGAGAGGCCGAAGATTTACGGAAGTCCCTGGGTGCGGCTCGTGTCAAGGAGGTAAACCGAGAGGAGAGTCTGCGGGTCTGCCTTACTTCCATGTGCTGCCGCCCGTGTTGTAATTAAGGCCCAAGCACCACATCCCTTGGCAAAGATAGTAACACGCATCATTTAAATGTCAGCCAGCAACATAAATCGGCTTAAAGGATAGATCATTTGATTGGCGAGGGTGGGGCGTAGGAGGCTATTGTTTCTACTGTAAACGGTACCATGTGTTGCAGATCCGATCAGGGCCAAACAAACCCAATAGTACGAAGATAGGACATGTTTATGACATGTCCCAAAACTACATGAAAACACGTTTCTCATTGCCAAGGTCAGATGAGGTGATTTTTTTTGTCGTTCACCCTTAGATATTTAAACCCCGATTCTCCTTCATGTCAAATGGCGCATGCCTTCTGGCGTACAATCAGTCAGTCGTACACATAATGTGAACTCATCGCTCGCAGTTGAAGTAGCAGCACTAATAAGTTAACCTTGGCAGCCGTTCAAAGCTAAAACTCAAGATTAGATGTGCGTGCTGGGAGCCACTAAAGCGCAAGGCCCACTGCATGAAATATGGGCAACTCACAGACCGGGTCACGCGATAACTATGTTATATTATTTAATCTCCTTTTGCACGCCAGCGTTACCCGCCTATTGATCACATTGAATTATATCATGCATATACACATGTCTGTGCCATCCTCCCGCCTTCCCTCCTCCTTCTATCCTGTCAGTGCCATCCTCCCAGCCAGCCAACCTTCTCCTTCTATCCTGTCAGTGCCATCCTCCCAGCCAGCCAACCTTCTCCTTGCATCCTGTCTGTGCCATCCTCCCGCCTTCCCCTTCCTCCTTCCATTCTGTCAGTGCCATCCACCCAGCCAGCCAACCTTCTCCTTGCATCCTGTCTGTGCCATCCTCCCGCCTTCCCTCCTCCTTCTATCTTGTCAGTGCCATCCTCCCAGCCAGCCAACCTTCTCCTTGCATCCTGTCTGTGCCATCCTCCCGCCTTCCCTCCTCCTTCTATCCTGTCAGTGCCATCCTCCCGTCTTCCGCTTCCGCTTCCTCCTTCAATCATGTCAGTGCCATCCTTCCCCACGTCAACTCCTCCCTTCACCCTGTCTGGGCAACCCCCCCCCCCTACCCCCCCACCACCCCCCAACTTCCCTCCTTCCATCCTGTCTGCGCCATCCTCCCAGCCTTCACTCCTCCTTCCCTCCTGTCTGCGCCATCCTCCCAGCCTTCACTCCTCGTTCCCTCCTGTCTGCGCCATCCTCCCAGCCTTCACTCCTCCTTCCCTCCTGTCTGCGCTATCCTCCCAGCCTTCACTCCTCCTTCCCCCCTGTCTGCGCCATCCTCCCAGCCTTCACTCCTCGTTCCCTCCTGTCTGCGCCATCCTCCCAGCCTTCACTCCTCCTTCCCTCCTGTCTGCGCCATCCTCCCAGCCTTCCCTCCTCCTTCCATCCTGTCTGCGCCATCCTCCCAGCCTTCACTCCTCGTTCCCTCCTGTCTGCGCCATCCTCCCAGCCTTCACTCCTCGTTCCCTCCTGTCTGCGCCATCCTCCCAGCCTTCACTCCTCGTTCCCTCCTGTCTGCGCCATCCTCCCAGCCTTCACTCCTCGTTCCCTCCTGTCTGCGCCATCCTCCCAGCCTTCACTCCTCCCTCCCTCCTGTCTGCGCCATCCTCCCAGCCTTCCCTCCTCCTTCCATCCTGTCTGCGCCATCCTCCCAGCCTTCACTCCTCGTTCCCTCCTGTCTGCGCCATCCTCCCAGCCTTTACTCCTCCTTCCCTCCTGTCTGCGCCATCCTCCCAGCCTTCACTCCTCGTTCCCTCCTGTCTGCGCCATCCTCCCAGCCTTCACTCCTCCTTCCCTCCTGTCTGCGCCATCCTCCCAGCCTTCACTCCTCGTTCCCTCCTGTCTGCGCCATCCTCCCAGCCTTCACTCCTCGTTCTCTCCTGTCTGCGCCATCCTCCCAGCCTTCACTCCTCGTTTCCTCCTGTCTGCGCCATCCTCCCAGCCTTCACTCCTCGTTCCCTCCTGTCTGCGCCATCCTCCCAGCCTTCACTCCTCGTTCCCTCCTGTCTGCGCCATCCTCCCAGCCTTCACTCCTCGTTCCCTCCTGTCTGCGCCATCCTCCCAGCCTTCACTCCTCGTTCCCTCCTGTCTGCGCCATCCTCCCAGCCTTCACTCCTCCTTCCCTCCTGTCTGCGCCATCCTCCCAGCCTTCACTCCTCGTTCCCTCCTGTCTGCGCCATCCTCCCAGCCTTCACTCCTCCTTCCCTCCTGTCTGCGCCATCCTCCCAGCTTTCACTCCTCGTTCCCTCCTGTCTGCGCCATCCTCCCAGCCTTCACTCCTCCTTCCCTCCTGTCTGCGCCATCCTCCCAGCCTTCACTCCTCGTTCCCTCCTGTCTGCGCCATCCTCCCAGCCTTCACTCCTCGTTCCCTCCTGTCTGCGCCATCCTCCCAGCCTTCACTCCTCGTTCCCTCCTGTCTGCGCCATCCTCCCAGCCTTCACTCCTCGTTCCCTCCTGTCTGCGCCATCCTCCCAGCCTTCACTCCTCCTTCCATCCTGTCTGCGCCATCTTCCCAGCCTTCACTCCTCGTTCCCTCCTGCCTGCGCCATCCTCCCAGCCTTCACTCCTCCTTCCCTCCTGTCTGCGCCATCCTCCCAGCCTTCACTCCTCCTTCCATCCTGTCTGCGCCATCTTCCCAGCCTTCACTCCTCGTTCCCTCTTGTCTGCGCCATCCTCCCAGCCTTCACTCCTCGTTCCCTCCTGTCTGCGCCATCCTCCCAGCCTTCACTCCTCGTTCCCTCTTGTCTGCGCCATCCTCCCAGCCTTCACTCCTCGTTCCCTCCTGTCTGCGCCATCCTCCCAGCCTTCACTCCTCGTTCCCTCCTGTCTGCGCCATCCTCCCAGCCTTCACTCCTCGTTCCCTCCTGCCTGCGCCATCCTCCCAGCCTTCACTCCTCCTTCCCTCCTGTCTGCGCCATCCTCCCAGCCTTCACTCCTCCTTCCATCCTGTCTGCGCCATCTTCCCAGCCTTCACTCCTCGTTCCCTCTTGTCTGCGCCATCCTCCCAGCCTTCACTCCTCGTTCCCTCCTGTCTGCGCCATCCTCCCAGCCTTCACTCCTCCTTCCCTCCTGTCTGCGCCATCCTCCCAGCCTTCACTCCTCGTTCCCTGCTGTCTGCGCCATCCTCCCAGCCTTCACTCCTCCTTCCCTCCTGTCTGCGCCATCCTCCCAGCCTTCACTCCTCGTTCCCTCCTGTCTGCGCCATCCTCCCAGCCTGCCAACCTTCTTCTTTCCACCCTGGCTGTGCCATCCTCCCGCCTTCCCTCCTCGTCCTATCCTGGCTGTGCCATCCTGACTGTGCCATCCTGCCTGCCAACCTTCTCGTTCCATTCTGGTTGTGTCAGTGCTCTTCTCGATATCTTCTGTCTGTGCCTTCCAATGCCACATTTCATAGATCCATACTTACAGCATGCCCATCCTATTGAGGTCCTATAATTGTATGATGTATCCGCCGTGGCTTTTCATCTCCACGGAGCTAGCAGGGGTTTACGTCTCTGTTTTCCAGCGATATTTTCCACTAGCAGCACAGAAGTCAATAAATGTGCCATATACTTTTCATCTCTTGAACACATACGGCCTGAGAGCGGTCCGTCTATGTCCCGATACTGGAAGTCTCCGCACTACCCCCCCCCCCCCCCCGCCCCCCACGCTACACCCCACCCCCTCCACCGCACGCCGTCACGACCCAATATGTCTCCCCCCACTGCTTCACCACCCTCCTAAAACTGGTCACGTGCTGAGAACAGAAGCGCAGTTGGCTGTAGTACCTCAAGACGATACATATTTGTATTCATGACCTTTGAGACATAAAAGGGGACGGGAAGGTTACTCCAAGGCACTCGAGATCATAAAACCATCTAATCAAGAGCCCACTAAATTTACTGCCAATAGCAGTTTGTGTGGAGCTTTTGTTGGACGCGATATTGGCAGCCTCAAACCTTCCCGTGCACAAAACACTTCCATAGGAAGGAGAGTGGGGGACTGGGAGTCACATTTGGCTTGGCGTACCCGCAGAGGTAATATTATGAAGACTGGTATAGTTGGAGGGCTCTTCATTGCGGGAGGGCGATTATTCCTTTGCGATCTGTTTCTTATATCCTCAACCCAAGACCTAGACACATGTTGCCATGGAAGCAGACACTCCAAGGCGAACGACCCCGCGTCCAAGACGGGGTTCAACCACCTTTAAGAGGTATATCCAAGCACCCCTGTGCGGTTTCGAATCATTTGGCTGCACATTACATGGCTACACGACACTGAACGCTGGAGATTGTGGTTATGAGTAACACCAATGGTGCCAAACGCCACTTCCGTTCTTCAACATCTTGAAGGTTTTACGAAGAGACACAACCGCGGAGGACTCACATGGGTTTATTTCAGGAAGCCAGACTGAGATATAGCATCAAGCGAAATGTACTCGCAAATAAGGTGGAAGATGGCGTCTTGGAAGCGGTCGATAACGATGTTAATTTCAAGATGTTCGTTATATCGGTTGAAACGTATCCTGAATAACAACAATGTGAAATGGACTTTTATTGCAATCTATTGCCTTAAATTTGGAACAGATTTCTACGGCCTCGAAATCAAGTCACTGAGACCGATGATGAATCTCGGTATCGTCACACTGGATGACTATATATGCAATTTTATCCGCCATTTTCGTTTACATGATTATTGATTAACAATACATTAATACTGTGCGGCTATGTCGTGTCGTATGCATGCTCAAAAGTACGATCAAAGGCCAGCATATCCTGTTAGCAAAAAGCCATGAAACTTTCAACGCGGGTGGGTTGTCCTCATGTAAGGACCACAATTGACATCATTTCACTCTTTAGCACGGATATTTCATATGGTACACATATGTTCAGATGTACGTTAATGTTTATGTCAGGGGAAACACAACAAGAAAATAGTGCCAAATATAATAAAAATATAACTTGTTCAGAGTTATAACAATAATAAATTTATGTTGCCATCCCCGTTACATATTGAAGTGCCTCGCGTGCAAATTAGTTATCACCTGTTTGAAGGAGAACTATCGTCATGCCAAATATTGCATTGAATTATCTCTGGATGAATTTCAGAAAAAAAAACCTATATATTGACATCTCCATCCCCACCACCACCTATGCCATCGAGCAACACTTCCTTCAATGTTTCCTTTGGATACCATTAAAGATTTTTTTGTGGTGGGGGGGGGGGGGGTCCGGAGCAGGCCAGCTCATCTCGATGACCTCCTTACTGCTCCCATAATGCACAGCGCCGCCTTATGTCAAGTGCCGGGGCCTCGGTGTCTCCCCCTAGCGGACGGCAGTTTGCTTTGCTTTTCAACAGCAGTCCCGGTGGCTGGTGACGGCCGCCACTGTCCACACAGCAACATCAAATTTTCATGGCGATCACGGACCATTGGGTACCTCACCCTATTACTCGGCATGTACACGGGACGTAGGGTAAACCCGGACCGCTGTTTTGCCTTTTAATAATGGAAAATTGCTCTGCCCGCCCTGGTCGATTCCTCGAAAGCTGGTCCCCCCGAGTGGAAACAATGGGGAGCCTATAAGTGCGGCACACCATGGTCGTCACTCCCTATAAGAGTCCTGGAGGAAACGACGACTATATCACTTTAACTGACTTAACAACTTCGCGATGAATTCCCCTCTTATTAACCCAAAAAGGGTTAATTACATCGCATGCGAAATTGCTTCCGATTCCCATTCGGCGAAGCGCGAAGGTTGCATCGACGTTCAGGTTTAATTTCGAAGGTTACTTTGATGCCATGATTAATACTGAATGAGGCAGACCGAACTACTTCATCGGGCGGATGAATGTGGCTGCGTCAATAGTCCGCCGCCATTGCCATTTTTCTCTACTTCCGGGAACAGAATACCGCGGCTCGCGTCAGGGATGAGCCATACACTACAGTGTTTGACCCAATATTACATCTGTCGCCATGTTAATGAACCAAAATTACATTGCTATATCTTATATATGTGGATACATGGAATAGCGATGAAATACGTGTCATTGATTTAGGCCAAAACAGAGATACTGTATTAAATGAGTAATCCGAGATCATCATATAGATGACATTACACCCATATGGTCCTTTTGTTTAAAAAGAAATGTCTTCAGGTTCAGTCGCAGCGTAATTAGTTACTTATTAGTTAATTAATTAATCGAAATCAGATGGGATATGTAAATAAGTTTACATTAAAAGAAACAGTTTTCGACTTTATTTGGAAAATATGTGGTAACAATCTAAAGTAAGGTCGTGACTCTCAACCAAGCCCAACAAACAGAAAATGCCTCAACTAGGCCCTATCGGCGTTACCCTGTTTTCACTTTCCAGAATACGTATGAGAAATCTTTTCAATTTTACCGCCAAAATCCGCTCGGAAGAGGTATTAGAGCAACCCGCTCTATGAACGTGAATTTTCATAGCCTCCCTCCCTCCATAGCCTCCTCCCTCCAATCTCTATATCATTTTCCATGATAAATGTCCGCTATATAGGGACATTTTTTCATCATAAATGTCCGCTCTATAGGGGTATATTTTTCATGTCCGCTTTCCCATGCATCAAGGCACCCCCAACTGCTCCCCCCCACCCCAAACAGATGTGCATAATAGTGCCCCCCCCCCACAGAGGGCATTCCGCTATAGTCCCTCTGCCCCACGTCAAATATAACCATCAGAATTATTCTTCACAGGCGAAAACTGAAACTGAATCAAATGGAAGATTTATTCCCACGTTAGCATCAAATACACCATTGTCTGGCATTGACTGTGCTACTTGTAGTGTATCAGACAAATTCATTCTACTTTGATTCATTAGAGGCAATGTTACTTCCGAACTATGTTTTCGAGTTCGATCGGGGTCAAATGCGTGAAGCGCTTTGAAGTTTGACCCCGTGTTATTTTGAAATACGGCTTCGCTTTGCTCTTCCATTGTGGTCGTACGACTACGGAATGTCTGTATTTTCCAAATTCTGCATTGCAAATACAAAATGCAACAAACAACCCTCTAAACCCATTGGTGACCCCAGCACCGTTGATGCCCACCTTGTGGTTGGCGGTTACGTGCGGCAGTCCACAACAGCCGACATCTGACATGACTTGACTCATCGGCTACCTGTCATAAGTGTACATAAAGTCCGCTGACCTCGTGCAATTGATTATTTTTTGACCTTCGACCAACTTTAATCGTGCACTTGAACGGATCTGCCATGTCAGTGGCAATAAAGCCGAAATGACTTACTGTAGTAAATGCAAGGTGCGATTGATAAGTGGGGGAAACTAAAGCAATGTTTCTTTATAACATGGCAGAACGACCCTACAGCAGACAAACTATATCTTATTGACAAATACTTGACTTCACATCCTCCGGAGAGCCACATGTTTAATTATGACAACATTTGATTATGACAACAAAACATAGCATTCCATATATAATCCTTGTATTTAGACATAGGGCCTACTATTTTAATGTAATCAGCATCTATCAAATTTCATCAATAAAACTAAAAGGGCGTAGTGTCTTTCAAGACATACCTTCACTGACATCATTTTGGATAGCTATCTTGATGTCCATCTTCTTTTTTTTCTCTGATGCTCTCCGCACCGGGAGGTGTGCCTCCATGGTGTAGTGATCAGCGCACTGAACCGCAGATCAAGAGG
Organism: Arenicola marina; assembly: GCA_964019135.1. Taxonomy (NCBI): domain Eukaryota; kingdom Metazoa; phylum Annelida; class Polychaeta; family Arenicolidae; genus Arenicola; species Arenicola marina. The sequence continues at coordinate 40,185,914 of OZ025248.1, read as the reverse complement.
TCCTAGGATCGAATCCGAGAGTTCCAATCCGATATTGGTGAAAGATACATCTCTCGGAGAAAGGTCTGAAAGAATATAGTATTACGAGATGCATGTCACTAACATAAATTAACGTATATCGTATTAATCGGTATCTATTGTAATTGATAACATGCGTTCAGATATTTGTACTCGATCACATTGGCTATAAACGCAATGTACTCACGTAAGCGATTATTAGTGTTCAGGTAATGCCAATGGTAATCGATTGTATCGCTAATGTAAACTTATTAATGGCCACTCTTATAGACTACTTTTCAATACTAACAGTTAGTCATTTCCCCAAGTTACTTGGTCTCTGTGTCTTAGTCTACATTTGGGCGCCGCTCACGTATATGTAATGCTAACAGTATTGCACCCATTCACCTCACCGAATGCAGCTAGTATCTCATACCTTGCATAACCCCCTCCCCCCCCCCCACCTCTCTCCACTCCTAAGACACAACCAGACATAACAAATTAAACTGACTGGGTAGTTTTACTGGTCCACATACTAGTTCCCTCCTCTCAGCCCCCTCCTTATCTTGTTTGCATTGGATAGCGAGGAATGGTACGGAATCATTTTAGCCTATCTATATGTCGGGCGTCTGGGTGTTTCATGGGACAGGAAGAGGGGAAGGGGGCGAGCGGGGGTTGGTGGTGGTGGGGGTGATGGTAGATGCTTGTGGTATTACCTCCAGCAATATATAGATTAATCAGAGGAAGATTTGTTTTAAGCTTTCTCAACGGGTGTTAGATATTCATTCACATATATTGCATTGGTTCGAGTTAAGTTGCTCGCACAAATCACAGTAAACAAACAGAGGTGCTTAGCAGTAGCCAGTCGCAGTGTATGGGATGGGCTTTAATAATCACCCGAGATCTGACGTCACAATGGTCGTCAACAACATGGACTGTATGTCTGCCGTCTTTCTAACAAGATAGCTGATGTTTTTTTTCTGAGAAATGTGCGATTGGATCAGAGCCGACATTTATACCATTTAACATCTGAAAATCAAAACCGGCCATCCCTATCCAGCATATCCGGATCGGACCCTGAAACCGCCCCTCCCCCCCCCCCTATTCTGGATCCGCCCTGTATTTTATTCGTGCCGTCCACACATATCGTCCATGTCCGAATATTTGACTGGTACAAAGTACAACATGTGCTGACGTCATCAATATTCTACCTGCAGCTGGTCTCGCATCCATCATAGCCGTCTCGTCGGGATCACGTTAGTCTCGTCGGGATCACGTTAGTCTCGTCATCCATACAACATGTGGGCCATAGTATTACTCTTACCATGCCAAATACCACTGGCCATGCAATGATGAAGACTACGCCGTCGAAGTATAATTGAAGCCAGCCGCCCACCAAAGCCAACTTTGATCTGTACAAACCAGACCCCGCGTCTGGCGGACGAGCCGGGCCAGCGCCGCGCGTGTCGGAAGTAAGGGTCATATCCTGGCAGCGACCTGCCCTTCCGGTTAGGCATCGTCGTTTCAAAATCATCTTACAAACGTAGTCTGGGGCGTTTAGGGGTCCTTTTCCGCGGGGTACATTACGGGGTTATCTGCCGTCTGGTAAAGTGTACGCGACCCTGTACAGTTCAAGGTATAGATCTGCCGAGGAGGCTCTCAGATCATCCGGAAATAACGTACAGGACAAATGGGGGATGTTGTCAAATCATTGGCGAATTTCGTATACCGCATAGTACAGTGCTGCCATCTACTGTTCGAGAAGGCAGCTTTTGTATTACTTTGTGTTCGCATGGGTGATTTCATCATAGGATGACACCACTCTTCCGTGTAGTTAATACGGAATTCGTCAACGAAAGGAACCTTTGATGGTCGTCATTCTGCATGCAACCAGCAGCCTTCATCAATGGATCTTTATTCCCAAGCTTTCTTCTTCAAGGCTTTATTTGGTGTTTGCTACCAAGTCTTTGTCCACATGCCTTTATCTGGCCACCGGGCGTGTTCCCATAGGACACTGCTACGAGGTGTGTCTGCCCCCCCCCCCCCCCGCCCCCACACCGACCCCCTGCTCAACCAAGTTGGATGCCAGGCTCGCAATGTGTATGTGTATTTGGGGCAGCAAGGTCATGTCATTCTTTGCCCTGTCCAGCCATCTTATTCTTTGTCAGAGCAGCCTACATAGCTCTGCGTCTCTAAAGTCAAAGAATCAGTTTACCTCTTCCCACCCTAGCCATTTAAATTCACCCATATGCAACATTAAACGTGTGAATTAAACTGTCTTCGTGTGGAGGCCACAATCCTGCCTTCAATAACCGAACTAAAACGAAAACCATTCCCGACACTGGCCACTATCCTTCGACCACTCTCCACCTCCACTTCCTCCCCACATCCCCCAAACACTCCAGTTTATCATCTACCTGTTTTTAGAATTGTTACACATTCAAATGGATGTGTCCAGATTGCTTGCGGACACTAAATAAGGATGGACGTGGGCCGACACCAATGAGGCTCCGGTTTCACTTCGCCGGGACCGGGCCGCTTCATTCTCCATATGGTCACCTCATTCCACAGCATTGGTCGTCTGTCGGCTTACTGAGCCCCGCTAATGGCATGTCGACGGTAGGGCGGTCGGCCCAACGCTGACCCCGGGCTACAGGTCACCTCGGGGTGGCGGCTACGGGGGCGAGAGTGTGTGTGTGTGGGTGGGGGGGCGGGGTGTTTTAAGGGAGGCGGCGTAACTGATGACGAAAGGTAGGGGAGGGGAACAGGGAAACAGGGCGCAAGGGGGGGGAGGGGACAGGGAAACAGGGCGCATAGGGGGGGGGGGGGACATGGAAACAGGGCGCAAGGAGGGTGGGGGGGGGGGGGCATGGAAACAGGGGAAGGGGATAAGAGGGGGCAGAGGGGCAGTGGTACAATTGGTAAGAGACGGGCGATGGTCCCAAACGACTGGCCAATAGCTCTCCGCTCAACGTGAGCAAAGAAGCCAAATACTGGTCTATTAATGAATTGTCCCAGTCAATATGCTTTCGGCTGCCCCTGTTATAGAACAAAGAGTGGACCGATAAAGCACTCATCGCCCCTCCACCCTTTGGAAGCAGTGTTGCGTTGGTGGTAATGGGTGAAGTGGAACAGGAAAGCTACCACGGTGTCGCTGAGGCCAGTAAGGGGCCATCATACCATGTGCTGCCCATGTCCTGCCAAATGCATTTGTTACGTGACCTTACCGGAGAAAAGTAATATCCCTATTATAGTTTATGATGTAAGAATATGACCCAAGAGCAAAACTAAATTAATACATTGGCAACTTCTTCACCACACCGAAAATAGCAATGTTCTCTCGGCATTATAGCCTAGAGGAGGCATCAGAACGGGCCGACTTGATGTTCTACACAATCATAGAGGTTCAGGTATCAACTTTAGGCTGAGTTCGTTATCTAACTAAATGAGCACTTCTATTGTGCGTTTGGAGTCATTTTGGGCCGGTAAGGGCCATAGCATGTCTATGGTGAGGTTATAATAAGCCCCCCCCCCCTCACCCTCACCTCCAACAAGCGAATATTGGACAAAATACACGTCCTTGGTGCCATCCAGTGTACGGCAACGACTGCAAAACCTGATGATATCCAAGAGAGGGTTGGTTCTCCCCTACAACTTTATGCATCATTATCACAGCGCAAATGGTCGATCTTCAGTATCCGAGAAAAGCTCAAATACTAAACGCAATTATTTGACCCTTATTCCAGTTCCAGGTACCGGGTGTTCTTACTAGATCGCTCTGATACAGACTGATGCTTACATGTGTCCATAAAGTAGTTTGATGATTTATGCTGCCAGATATGGATCCGCATATGCGGTTTGGTTCGTTGGGACCACATTGTAGTATTAACCGATCGTTATCCTATTATTAAGAAGATCTAGCATGGGAAAAAATCTACACTTAGCCAGAAAAATCCCCATCTACCGTTAGCTGAGCTACTGTCAGGTAATGTAATGGGATGGTATCTCATAGATGCATCCTCAGTAAACCAAATGAATAACAAATACTAACATAAAATGGCCATGGTCTATGCCAGCAATAGTCGAATGCTAGTCGAAGTGGGGACATGAATAATTGGGTAATATGAAAAAGGAAAAACCTAAACAGCTATGGGGTTAGCATCTAAAACCCCAGCGAAAGTTTTAGAGTTTTCTATTCATAGAGCAAGTGTTATAAGCGATATGCATATTCATGAGCCACGTTTTTACGTAAATCGATAACTCCTCACACCGACCTTGTACAAAGAGAAATCGGCACAGGGAGAAACCAGGAGGCAGAGGGTGACAACAAACAGTCAGAAAAGTCGAGTCAGAGGTCCAAATAGAGATAAAATAAAGTAGAGGCAGACATACAGAAAGGGCCAAAGTATGAACTGAGTGAGACCCAGAGGTGGGCAGATATCGACAGCAAAAATTTAAGGAGGGCGGTGGGGGGGGGGGGGGGGGGGGGGCAGCGGTCGCCATACGAAGTGATAAAAATGAGGCCGAAGTCAACAAATGGAGAGGCACATGGGAGGCAGAGGTCAACAGAGGGGGGGCCAAGTGGGTTGGGCGCGGGTGAGTAAAGGTATAGCTGACAAAAAGTCAGAAACCGCTAAAAAGAGACAAAATGCTAAGAGAACAGCTGAACAGGGTAAGAGAAAGGGCAGGAGAGGTGGGGGTGAAATAAAGGGTTGGAGGGGGGGGGGTAGGGCAACATTACGAGACAGGGCTGGGTCAGGTACTGGCTGACATAAAGAGGGCTGACACACGGTGAGGGCAAAATAAGGGCTGACATAAAGTTAGCTGACACAGGGGGAGGGCAAGTTAAGGGATGACATAAAGAGGGCTGACACAGGGAGGGCGAGGTAAGGGCTGACATAAAGAGGGCTGACACAGGGGGAGGGCAAGGTAAGGGCTGGCATAAAGAGGGCTGACACAGGGGGAGGGCAAGGTAAATGCTGCCATAAAGAGGGCTGACACAGGGGGAAGATAAGGGCTGACATAAAGAGGGGTGACACAGGGGGAGGGGAAGGTAAGGGCTATCATTAAAAAAAGAGGGGTGACACAGGGGGAGGGGAAGGTAAGGGCTGACATAAAGAGGGCTGACACAGGGGGAGGGCAAGGCAAGGGCTGACATAAAGAGGGCTGACACAAGGGGAGGGCGAAGTAAGGGCTGACATAAAGAGGGCTGACACAGGGAGGGCGAGGTGAGGGCTGACATAAAGAGGGCTGACACAGGGGGAGAGCAAGGTAAGGGCTGACATAAAGAGGGCTGACACAGGGGGAGAGCGAGGTAAGGGCTGACATAAAGAGGGCTGACACAGGGGAAGGGCAAGGTAAGGGCTGACATAAAGCGGGCTGACACAGGGGGAGAGCAAGGTAAGGGCTGACATAAAGAAGGCTGACACAGGGGGAGGGCAGGGTAAGGGCTGACATAAAGAGGACTGGCACAGGGGGAGGGCAAGGTAAGGGCTGACATAAAGAGGGCTGACACAGCGGGAGAGCAAGGTAAGGGCTGACATAAAGAGGGCTGACACAGGGGGAGGGCAAGGTAAATGCTGACATAAAGAGAGCTGATACAGGTGGAGGGCGAGGTAAGGGCTGACATAGAGATGGCTGACACAGGGGGAGGGCAAGGAAAGGGCTGACATAAAGAGGGCTGACACAGGGGGATGGCAAGGGAAGGGCTGACATAAAGAGGGCTGACACAAGTGGAGGGCGAGGTAAGGGCTGACATAAAGAGGGCTGACACAGGGGGAGGGCAAGGTAAGGGCTGACGTAAAGAGGGCTGACACAGGGAGGGTGAGGTAAGGGATGACATAGAGAGGGCTGACACAGGGAGGGCGAGGTGAGGGCTGACATAAAGAGGGCTGACACAGGGGGATGTCAATGTAAGGGCTGACATAAAGAGTGCTTACACAGGGGGAGGGCGAGGTAAGGGCTGGCATAAAGAGTGCTGACACAGGGGGTGGGCAAGGTAAGGGCTGACATAAAGAGGGCTGACACAGGGGGAGGGCAAGGCAAGGGCTGACATAAAGAGGGCTGACACAAGGGGAGGGCGAGGTAAGGGCTGACATAAAGAGGGCTGACACAGGGGGAGGGCAAGGTAAGTGCTGAAATAAAGATGGCTGACCGAGGGGGTGGGGGGAGGGGGCAAGGGCTGAAATAAAGGGGGCCGACGCAGGGTGAGGGCAAGGTAAGGGCTTACATAGAGATATACGGGAAGGTCAAGGTCAGAGCATACAGAGAGAGACACAAAGGGTGATCCAAAGGCGGTGTTATGGCCGACATAACCTATCAAAGATATGGAGCAGCATAGCGACATGACACAGGCGGGACTGACGGAATTGGTGTCGGAAGCCTCCGTGTTGTCGCCTAAAGACTGGGCGAAGACCCGCTGTGATTTAGTGAGTGTTGAGTGATAGATGGATGAAACAGTGCCCAGATAATGCTGGAGATGCAGGGCCACATAGTGGCGGGAGGAGGTGGAGGTGGAAATGGAAATGGTGGTTCAGATCAGGGAGGTGGAGGTGGAGGTGGAGGTGGTGGTTCAGATTAGGGAGGTGGAGGTGGAGGTGGAGGTGGAGGTGGAGGTGGAGGTCGCGGTGGAGGTGGAGTGGAGGTGGAGGTGGAGGTGGAGGTGGAGGTGGAGGTGGAGGTGGAGTGGAGGTGCAGGTGCAGGTGCAGGTGCAGGTGCAGGTGGAGGTGGAGGTCGCGGTGGAGGTGGAGTGGAGGTGGAGGTGGAGGTGGAGGTGGAGGTGGAGGTGGAGGTGGAGGTGGAGGTGGAGGTGGAGTGGAGGTGCAGGTGCAGGTGCAGGTGCAGGTGCAGGTGGAGGTGGAGGTCGCGGTGGAGGTGGAGTGGAGGTGGAGGTGGAGGTGGAGGTGGAGGTGGAGGTGGAGGTGGAGGTGGAGGTGGAGTGGAGGTGGAGGTGGAGTGGAGGTGGAGGTGGAGGTGGAGGTGGAGGTGGAGGTGGAGTGGAGGTGGAGGTGGAGGTGGAGGTGGAGGTGCAGGTGCAGGTGCAGGTGCAGGTGCAGGTGCAGGTGGAGGTGCAGGTGGAGGTGGAGGTGGAGGTGGAGGTGGAGGTGGAGGTGGAGGTGGAGGTGGAGGTGGAGGTCGCGGTGGAGGTGGAGTGAAGGTGGAGGTGGAGGTGGAGGTGGAGCTGGAGGTGGAGGTGGAGGTGGAGGTGGAGGTGGAGGTGGAGGTGGAGGTTGAGGTGGAGTGGAGGTGGAGGTAGAGGTGGAGGTGGAGGTGGAGGTGGAGGTGGAGGTAGAGGTGGAGGTGGAGGTGGAGGTGGAGGTCGCAGTGGAGGTGGAGGTCGCGGTGGAGGTGGAGTGGAGGTGGAGGTGGAGGTGGAGGTGGAGGTGGAGGTGGAGGTAGAGGTGGAGGTGGAGGTGGAGGTGGAGGTGGAGGTGGAGGTTAGGGAGGTGGAGACAGATGCGTTGGCTAAGATGGTAGAGAACGAACTGCAAGTGCTGCGGGGCAGATGGAGGTGGAGAGCTGATGGGCAGGTGGGCAGATGGACGTGAAGAGCTGATGGGCAGGTTGGCAGATGGACGTGGAGAGCTGATGGGCAGGTGGGCAGATGGACGTGGAGAGCTGATGGGCGGGTGGGCTGGTGGAGGTGGAGAGCTGATGGGCAGGTGGGCTGGTTTGAGGTGGAGAGCTGATGTGCAGGTGGGCTGGTGGAGGTGGATAGCTGATGGGCAGGTGGGCAGATGGACGTGGAGAGCTGATGGACAGGTGGGCTGGTGGAGGTGGAGAGCTGATGGGCAGGTGGGCTGGTGGAGGTGGAGAGCTGATGGGCAGGTGGGCTGGTGGAGGTGGAGAGCTGATGGGCAGGTTGGCTGGTGGAGGTGGAGAGCTGATGGGCAGGTGGGTTGGTGGAGGTGGAGAGCTGATGGGCAGGTGGGCTGGTGGAGGTGGAGAGCTGATGGGCAGGTGGGCTGGTGGAGGTGGAGAGCTGATGGGCAGGTGGGCAGATGGACGTGGAGAGCTGATGGGCAGGTGGGCAGATGGACGTGGAGAGCTGATGGGCAAGTGGGCTGGTGGAGGTGGAGAGCTGATGGGCAGGTGGGCTGGTGGAGGTGGAGAGCTGATGGGCAGGTGGGCTGGTGGAGGTCGAGAGCTGATGGGCAGGTGGGCTGGTGGAGGTGGTTGGTGGCGGAGTAGGAATTCCGTCAGCTGTGAGAAGACAAACAAGCCAGCTACATGAGGACACCATTGCGACGTCGCCACTAATAACACCGCATATGGTAGCCGCCTGTGACATTAGAGCCACTGTGTAAAACTGTCCTCGCGACTCCAGCGACGTCTTACTTCATCAGGACTTATACATCATCTAGTTAGGACTTAGCATGTCCTTATTGGGACTTAGTGTATGAACTATCATTGCATGCGAGGTACAGGTGTGATGAAAGGCGTTATTCTCCGTCAAAGTGTTTCTAGTATTGCGACAAAGACGCCCACGTCAGGGAGTTAACACGGTGGCAATGTGTTTTTCATAATGAAGGCAACCAATGCAAATTCCTGATTCGTTTATATCAAGCTGGCATATGTCGCCGCTGCCATTTGGTCGGACGGTTTGTGCGTCAGCGTAATCAAGGTTGATATTTATGTTCGTTCATCGTTTAAGCATTGTTGCGAGCTAATAAAATTGATATTGACTTTGTAATATTGGGGTCACACATGCACATAACGAAGATATCTCCTGTGGCGAAGGAATGCCACCTGCAATCACATAATATAGCTGCCATCAACGAGGGCGTTATGCTACATGATTAAAGTAGCTTCGGAGGAAGTTGAATATGGTGGAGATTTTGTGTGTAGATCTGTATATTGTGGAAGTTTCTCCAGACTAGCCCAACGTTTTTGGCGTAAATTTGTATCCTGTGGCGTTTCCCATACTAACCGTGCATTTTGTTTCAATTGTGATTTCATTCTTCAACTACTTGATGTTAAGAGACGAATTTATACATGCTTATATCTGACGTATTATGTTAAGCAACAGGAATTTGTATAGGCAATGCCTGTTTTCCGATTGCGTCAATACAAATATGTTTAAACTAATATGGTGGAGACACTAAACTAACCATACTGTCAGCCTGATCTGGCAGAGTCGGTGCGGTTGGTGTTCGCACTGAAGCCGCCTTTATTTGACATTTTGACATGCTATGCTATGTAAACTTTAGTTATTTATACATAATGTATAATACTATGAATGTATCAATATTTGTAATAAATTAATGAATAGAAGGGGACTTTCAACACATGCCTGCGGAATACAGTTATGAGTAGCGATGACTTATGACGTCCGTAAACCAATTACAGACAAGATAATCCGTTATAAGTAAACAAGTCCCGCGGACAATAAGAACCGGATATGAGTGCCGGGTACTCCTGATGGATGTACATCCGGGACCTATTCTGGTCGGTGGTGCTACTTCCGGTTCCGAAGATGGCGACATCAACACGTGGCCGGTACTCCTGATGTCGCCGGCGGCCGAGGACGTTAACACTGACAGATGACATGGCGGGGGCGGGTTAACCAAGGGTGGAGGGTACCAGGGGTGTTCCCGGTCAACAACACCTACTACACCCCCCCCCAATCTCTGCCCGAGACATCCATCTTAACCCTCATTTCCGACCATATCTCAACCATTGTCACATGGAAAGCCGAGGTTTGTGACGGTTCATACTGTGCACAAATTTGGTCAATATTCTTTTTTCAGTATGTCCAAAAATAGGGCGTATGACGTCACAAGGGACACACAAGGCACCGCTCATTAGGTGGCTGGTTATTCAGGACACTTTAACCACTCTTCGTCGTATTGCGTCAATGGGTGAAGGAAGGGAGATTGGAGCCATGTCTCCGGGGGTAATCCCCTACTCTTTACGAAGAAGGACATGGGATCTTTATCCGGCGACCACACAGACGGCCACAGCGGGGCTCGAACCACCACCCACGTGCCGTTAGGCTCTCAGGTGACCAGAGCACTCAATGCGAGCGCTCTAGCCCACTGAGCTATCGCGACGGCCCCATTAGATGAACGAGTTATGGACCTAAAATTATTTCATTTAAAGACCTAAACTGAGTTCATTACGGTGTATTACTTAAAGTTATGGTCCGACCGCTGTGCTTCATTGGGAGTCCGCCACGTGTTACCACGTTCGTGGCTGTTCACAATGGGACGGGGGGACTGATTTACCTGGGACATATTTTCCCGAGGGAGGTCACTGTTGTGACCGTACAACAATGACGTACTTTTCATATCCATGGTAACATTGTTATTATTACCACAGGGATGATGATCCCTGAGTCGTATCCCTCACAGTAGACACTCACAGCCACCTCCCATGCAACCACAATGGCAGGCCTATGGCGCAACACACCAGGCCGGGGAGCTTTTCATCAAGGTTTCGTAACTTCTGCTCGTATAGTTTAACCTTGTATTGCCGAGCCTAAGAGGAAGTGAAGTAATCATTCATATTTTGCGAGCATCGATTTGAATGATGTTGGACGGAAAAAATAACGTTACTTTCCGTTTCTCGTAAGTTTACGATCAGTCATTGAAGTTGGAATCCTCTGCTCTATTAAATGATATCGTTACCCCGGCAGATCCACGGTGGGTGTCCCAAGAGGTCCCACCGTTACCCCGGCAGATCCACGGTGGGTGTCCCAAGAGGTCCCACCGTTACCCCGGCAGATCCACGGTGGGTGTCCCAAGAGGTCCCACCGTTACCCCGGCAGATCCACGGTGGGTGTCCCAAGAGGTCCCACCGTTACCCCGGCAGATCCACGGTGGGTGTCCCAAGAGGTCCAACCGTTACCCCGGCAGATCCACGGTGGGTGTCCCAAGAGGTCCCACCGTTACCCCGGCAGATCCACGGTGGGTGTCCCAAGAGGCCCCACCGTTACCCCGGCAGATCCACGGTGGGTGTCCCAAGAGGTCCCACCGTTACCCCGGCAGATCCACGGTGGGTGTCCCAAGAGGCCCCACCGTTACCCCGGCAGATCCACGGTGGGTGTCCCAAGAGGTCCCACCGTTACCCCGGCAGATCCACGGTGGGTGTCCCAAGAGGTCCCACCGTTACCCCGGCAGATCCACGGTGGGTGTCCCAAGAGGTCCCACCGTTACCCCGGCAGATCCACGGTGGGTGTCCCAAGAGGTCCCACCGTTACCCCGGCAGATCCACGGTGGGTGTCCCAAGAGGTCCCACCGTTACCCCGGCAGATCCACGGTGGGTGTCCCAAGAGGCCCCACCGTTACCCCGGCAGATCCACGGTGGGTGTCCCAAGAGGCCCCACCGTTACACCGGCAGATCCACGGTGGGTGTCCCAAGAGGTCCCACCGTTACCCCGGCAGATCCACGGTGGGTGTCCCAAGAGGTCCCACCGTTACCCCGGCAGATCCACGGTGGGTGTCCCAAGAGGTCCCACCGTTACACCGGCAGATCCACGGTGGGTGTCCCAAGAGGTCCCACCGTTACCCCGGCAAATCCACGGTGGGTGTCCCAAGAGGTCCCACCGTTACCCCGGCAGATCCACGGTGGGTGTCCCAAGAGGTCCCACCGTTACCCCGGCAGATCCACGGTGGGTGTCCCAAGAGGTCCCACCGTTACCCCGGCAGATCCACGGTGGGTGTCCCAAGAGGTCCCACCGTTACCCCGGCAGATCCACGGTAGGTGTCCCAAGAGGTCCCACCGTTACCCCGGCAGATCCACGGTGGGTGTCCCAAGAGGTCCCACCGTTACCCCGGCAGATCCACGGTGGGTGTCCCAAGAGGTCCCACCGTTACCCCGGCAGATCCACGGTGGGTGTCCCAAGAGGTCCCACCGTTACCCCGGCAGATCCACGGTGGGTGTCCCAAGAGGTCCCACCGTTACCCCGGCAAATCCACGGTGGGTGTCCCAAGAGGTCCCACCGTTACCCCGGCAGATCCACGGTGGGTGTCCCAAGAGGTCCCACCGTTACCCCGGCAGATCCACGGTGGGTGTCCCAAGAGGTCCCACCGTTACCCCGGCAGATCCACGGTGGGTGTCCCAAGAGGTCCCACCGTTACCCCGGCAGATCCACGGTGGGTGTCCCAAGAGGTCCAACCGTTACCCCGGCAGATCCACGGTGGGTGTCCCAAGAGGCCCCACCGTTACCCCGGCAGATCCACGGTGGGTGTCCCAAGAGGTCCCACCGTTACCCCGGCAGATCCACGGTGGGTGTCCCAAGAGGTCCCACCGTTACACCGGCAGATCCACGGTGGGTGTCCCAAGAGGTCCCACCGTTACCCCGGCAGATCCACGGTGGGTGTCCCAAGAGGTCCCACCGTTACCCCGGCAGATCCACGGTGGGTGTCCCAAGAGGTCCCACCGTTACCCCGACAGATCCACGGTGGGTGTCCCAAGAGGTCCAACCGTTACACCGGCAGATCCACGGTGGGTGTCCCAAGAGGCCCCACCGTTACCCCGGCAGATCCACGGTGGGTGTCCCAAGAGGTCCCACCGTTACCCCGGCAAATCCACGGTGGGTGTCCCAAGAGGTCCCACCGTTACCCCGGCAGATCCACGGTGGGTGTCCCAAGAGGCCCCACCGTTACCCCGGCAGATCCACGGTGGGTGTCCCAAGAGGTCCCACCGTTACCCCGGCAGATCCACGGTGGGTGTCCGAAGAGGCCCCACCGTTACCCCGGCAGATCCACGGTGGGTGTCCCAAGAGGTCCCACCGTTACACCGGCAGATCCACGGTGGGTGTCCCAAGAGGTCCCACCGTTACACCGGCAGATCCACGGTGGGTGTCCCAAAAGGTCCCACCGCTCCCTTGCTTTCTTGACCCTGGTCATTTTGATGGAATTGGCACCATCCCCCCTCCTCCCGAGGGCGGGGGGCGAGAGCAAACATCACACAAATGAATTGCAACCCTACATCCCGCTAGCCCCCTACTCACATACTGAATCCGCCCAAATTCAAAAATATATAATTTCGGGCCTTGACCCTGGGATATTGTTGTCATGACGCCGATTACGCACTTACCCTCTATGAATAACGACACGAAGACGACGCCATGACACCACCGGACACCCCCCCCCCCCCCCGCCCACCCCACGCCCCCCCCCCCACCCACACACACACATGGGTGCGGCCATTACCCACGCCGCCACCCCCATCTGTCGCTGTAGCATGGCTGTATGTACCCCGACGATGCAAGTGCCCGAGGCAAGCCCGATAGGATCGCGGTAGTCCAGGACGCTATTTAAGGAGCACGGCATCCTCTAACAAATAAATCATGTGTTACGTCTGGACAGCGGCGTTCTAGGTACAGTTTGCTAACAACATATTTAGAATACACGATATATATGTATGTTTAAACTCAAACTCAAAATACAACATGTCTATTCAAAACATTTTGAAAGTTTGCGTAATATGGTAGGTGTAACTTTAATTGACTAATCACAAACTTTAAGGCCAATACAAGCCTGGGTGCACAAACATCAGTAACCCGAGGTATATAACCACGCATTTCCATATAGCAGAGGCCGATCTAGGAATGTTTTACAATGCCTTTACTGCTGTGGTACCGCCAAGCCTCGCCCTTCTGGCGCTCTATCACAGTGTCACCCATCGCCAGGCAGCTGGTGGGGGTGAGGGGGAATGCATGTCCACTAGCAGTAAGTGAATGGCATAATCCAGGCCACTGGCTGTTTCAATCATTCCTTGTTGTTCTGCTTCGGATGAAAGTGTTTTTTGACATATCAATACGCTATGGCTCCCTCCCGCAATGGATCAGTGGATGAAGCCACAGATCAACATACAGACATTGGGTTCGACCTTGGATTCGACCTTGGGTTCGACCTTGGCGCCGGTATCTGAGACATATGTCTCCATGTTTCCTATCAATCTCATCAACCCGGGGGTTGCTTGGCCTATTACGGCCTACCTATCCACAAAAGTGGCCCACAACGCCAAGACTTCAGAGCCATTCAGCCGGTTCTACCGCGCCTGCCTCGACCACCAGGGTGGCCATGACCTAGCGCCTTATGCATTACCGGTGACTGTGCCATGACAGATACAACGGCTGGGTAGCCATGGGACCAACACGATCTCCCCCCTTGTGGACTAATTAATCATTGCGTCCTTCAACCGGAAGTATTGCATGACGGGGCGCCCCTCTCTTTGGACTTCGGCACTTCCTGTCGTCGCGCAGATAGCGTCGTCCGACAAAACAACCTGTTGTGCGGAGGGTAGGTATTGATGACGTGTTCTAGCCGTGTGTGAGTGAGGGTCGACGCCATGGTTGGGTATTAATGACACCCCTGTGACAGGACACTTGGACGCCTGGTCGACGGAAAGCTAGTTTTAATACTATCATCATTGTGACATCAACAAAACGTTATAGCGACATCATCCCAAGCGGATAATAAAACAAAATGCTGTTATAACAATGTGAACACAGTCAATGTCTTCATGTTATATCAAGTGTCGGGTGTGCAGAGGTTACATGCGAATTAATGCAAGCGCCGAATGTACCCTTGATAAATATGGTCTGAATATCGTATATCCATGACCAGTGTAATGGATATATATAATAACCCACGAAAACTTGTTGTGTTTGTAATATATCAACAAACGGTACACCTCTATTGTCGCTACAACGATCATTGCCAACGGTGCACCACGATGACCACAAAAACGATATATGCCAACCAACGGTGGACCTCTACTGTCACTGTGATGACCTATGCCAACCAACGGTGCACCTCTACTGTCACTGTGATGACCTATGCCAGCCAACGGTGCACCTCTACTCTCTGCCACGACCTATGCCAACCAACGGTGCACCTCTACTGTCACTGTAGGGGCGGATCTAGGAATTTGCCAAAGGGGGGGGGGGGTTGCTCGCTCTGAAAACTTCCGACCGGGGGTGTGGAGTGTGCTCTCTGAAAAACTTCCGACCGGGGGGGGGGGGAGGGGAGGGGGGGGATGCTCGGAGAAGCCGACGTTAACAGTGTATGTTCAGGTTCCCCAACGGGGGGGGGGGGCTCTCCGAAAAACTTGCGACCGGGAGAGGGGGGGGGTTGCTCTGAAAAACTTGTGACCGGGGGGGGGGGGGATGCTCGGAAAAGCCGACTTTAACAGTGTATGTTCAAGTTCCCAAGGGGGGTGGGGGGCGTTGCAACCCCCGTAACCTTCCCCTAGATCCGCCCCTGCACTGTAACGACCTAATATGCCAACCGACGGTGCACCTTTACTAGCATTGTAACGACCTATGCCAACTAACGGTGCACCTCTACTGTCACTGAAATGACCTAGGCCAACCAACGGTACACCTCTACTGTCACTGAAACGACCTATGCCAACCAACGGTGCACCTCTACTGTCGCTGTAACGACCTATGCCAACCAACGGTGCACCTCTAATGTGACTGAAATGACCTAGGCCAACCAACGGTGCACCTCTACTGTCACTGAAACGACCTATGCCAACTAACGGTGCACCTCTAATGTGACTGAAATGACCTAGGCCAACCAACGGTGCACCTCTACTGTCGCTGTACCGACCTAGGCCAACCAACGGTACACCTCTATTGTCACTGTAACGACCTATGCCAACCAACGGTGCACCTCTAATGTGACTGAAATGACCTAGGCCAACCAACGGTGCACCTCTACTGTCGCTGTAACGACCTAGGCCAACCAACGGTACACCTCTATTGTCACTGTAACGACCTATGCCAACCAACGGTGCACCTCTAATGTGACTGAAATGACCTAGGCCAACCAACGGTGCACCTCTACTGTCGCTGTAACGACCTAGGCCAACCAACGGTACACCTCTATTGTCACTGTAACGACCTATGCCAACCAACGGTGCACCTCTAATGTGACTGAAATGACCTAGGCCAACCAACGGTGCACCTCTACTGTCGCTGTAACGACCTAGGCCAACCAACGGTACACCTCTATTGTCACTGTAACGACCTATGCCAACCAACGGTGCACCTCTAATGTGACTGAAATGACCTAGGCCAACCAACGGTGCACCTCTACTGTCGCTGTAACGACCTAGGCCAACCAACGGTACACCTCTATTGTCACTGTAACGACCTATGCCAACCAACGGTGCACCTCTAATGTGACTGAAATGACCTAGGCCAACCAACGGTGCACCTCTACTGTCGCTGTAACGACCTAGGCCAACCAACGGTACACCTCTATTGTCACTGTAACGACCTATGCCAACCAACGGTGCACCTCTAATGTGACTGAAATGACCTAGGCCAACCAACGGTACACCTCTATTGTCACTGTAACGACCTATGCCAACCAACGGTGCACCTCTAATGTGACTGAAATGACCTAGGCCAACCAACGGTGCACCTCTACTGTCGCTGTAACGACCTAGGCCAACCAACGGTACACCTCTATTGTCACTGTAACGACCTATGCCAACCAACGGTGCACCTCTAATGTGACTGAAATGACCTAGGCCAACCAACGTTACACCTCTACTGTCGCTGTAACGACCTATGCCAACCAACGGTGCACCTCTAATGTGACTGAAATGACCTAGGCCAACCAACCGTGCACCTCTACTGTCGCTGTAACGACCTAGGCCAACCAACGGTACACCTCTATTGTCACTGTAACGACCTATACCAACGACATATTGCATAGCTCATTGAGAAGCACATTGATAATATAGGTTTGTTCAAATTGTATTGGTTGGTAAATTAAACTTAAGAATTGTCTTTCAGAGTGGTCTACAATAGTCTTGAAAGTTTCTGAGATAAACAGGAGTAATATAGATAATGAAATAATGATACATCATAATGTTCGCAATTCAGTATATCCGTCATATATACGTGGCAGGAATATTAGAAATAACGCCAAATGAGTTCTAAATAAACATGACATTCTCTGTGAAAAGTGGAATTTCATTATTTGCGGGGTACTTCGTGGTTGTGTGTTTAACCCACGAATAAAAGGAAGATAAGAAACCACGAAAAGGTTACAAGAGTTTTATAACACCAAGTTTTATTACACAGGTCAATGACCGTTGAAGCCCAAATTTCATCATGCAGACGGTCTACTTGGCCAGGAACTAATCCATCCCTGGTGCCCATTTGGTAATTGCGTATTGCTAAGAATACACACTTTGATTTATTTAGCCAAGTAACTCTAGCCATAATTTGCAAATACATGCACAACGAAAAATATGTTCTCTTTTCATATCAGCCACAATGTGATGATGTGAATCATGGACGGGGAAATGGCTTACTACATAAAAATATTGGACGGAGCATTTGAATCGGAAGTAAGTGAAGGTGGAAGACTATGGAAAAGGCAGAACCGCTTTAATTGTGAGAAAGAGTGTTGAGGGGATGGACAAGAGAGGGCTGGTCGGTTTAATGGAGATGGGCGAGGGGGTTAGGGACAAGAAGGGGTGGTGGGTTTAAGAATAAGGGGGCGACGGACAAGAGAGGGTGGTGGGATGTGGTAACAGAGAGAGGGGGTGGGGATGGCGTGATGGATACGAGAGGGGTGGTAGTTGGGGATGGCGTGATGGTTACGAGAGGGGTGGTAGGTGGGGGTGGCGTGATGGATACGAGAGGGGTGGTAGGTGGGGATGGCGTGATGGATACGAGAGGGGTGGTAGGTGGGGATGGCGTGATGGATACGAGAGGGGTGGTAGGTGGGGATGGCGTGATGAATACGAGAGGGGTGGTAGGTGGGGGTGGCGTGATGGACACAAGAGGGGTGGTAGGTGGGGATGGCGTGATGGACACAAGAGGCGTGGTAGGTGGGGATGGCGTGATGGACACAAGAGGGGTGGTAGGTGGGGATGGCGTGATGGACACAAGAGGCGTGGTAGGTGGGGGTGGCGTGATGGATACGAGAGGGGTGGTAGGTGGGGATGGCGTGATGGACACAAGAGGGGTGGTAGGTGGGGATGGCGTGATGTATACGAGAGGGGTGGTAGGTGGGGATGGCGTGATGGACACAAGAGGGGTGGTAGGTGGGGATGGCGTGATGGATACGAGAGGGGTGGTAGTTGGGGATGGCGTGATGGATACGAGAGGGGTGGTAGGTGGGGATGGCGTGATGGATACGAGAGGGGTGGTAGGTGGGGATGGCGTGATGGATACGAGAGGGGTGGTAGGTGGGGATGGCGTGATGGATACGAGAGGGGTGGTAGGTGGGGGTGGCGTGATGGATACGAGAGGGGTGGTAGGTGGGGGTGGCGTGATGGATACGAGAGAGGTGGTAGGTGGGGATGGCGTGATGGATACGAGAGGGGTGGTAGGTGGGGGTAGCGTGATGGACACAAGAGGGGTGGTAGGTGGGGGTGGCGTGATGGATACGAGAGGGGTGGTAGGTGGGGATGGCGTGATGGATACGAGAGGGGTGGTAGGTGGGGATGGCGTGAGGGATACGAGAGGGGTGGTAGGTGGGGGTGGCGTGATGGACACAAGAGGGGTGGTAGGTGGGGGTGGCGTGAGGGATACGAGAGGGGTGGTAGGTGGGGATGGCGTGATGGACACAAGAGGGGTGGTAGGTGGGGGTGGCGTGAGGGGTACGAGAGGGGTGGTAGGTGGGGATGGCGTGATGGATACGAGAGGGGTGGTAGGTGGGGATGGCGTGATGGACACAAGAGGGGTGGTAGGTGGGGATGGCGTGATGGATACGAGAGGGGTGGTAGGTGGGGATGGCGTGATGGACACAAGAGGGGTGGTAGGTGGGGGTGGCGTGATGGATACGAGAGGCGTGGTAGGTGGGGATGGCGTGAGGGATACGAGAGGGGTGGTAGGCTGAGGGATAAGAGAGGGAAGTTGACATTTTGTTGAGAGTCACCACAATGGGACATGAACGCCCCAGAGCGGCCCCGGCGTGCCGGGTTCGACTCTTGGTTAAGTGTGAGCAACTTCCGAACACGGTCACAATCGAACCATCAGAGATGCGATAAAACTAAGCAGACTGAAAGGTCGAATTATAAATGTTGCCAGCGCCCAATATTTATGGAGTTGTGCTCTGCGCCTTATATCTATGGCATTTTGCTGCTTTTAATGTGTACTCTGTCATGCAAGAGAACACTACTTGCTTTTCTATAATTGCATATATTTGCTTCATAATTAAATGTAGCTAACCCCGTAATAGTCGGCTTTGGATGAGAATACAACGAACCCCGGGAACGAACCTGATCGATGAAGAAGTTACGAGTCCTTGTGGAACGTTCCTTGGGCATTCGTGGAAGAAAGCTGCCCCTCTATCTGAGTCAAACAACTCAGCTCCAACCCTCCCATACCCTTTCACCACCCAGCTCTAACTATCCCCACCCCACAGTTCCATTCACATCACCAGCCACAACCTCCCCACCACAAACACCTGGATGGGGGGGGGGGTACCTTACTGTTGTGGTAGAGGTGTGCCCCGCATGCCATACAAGGCATGTGAAGAGTGAGAGAAAGTACACCATTTTGACAAATGACATCCAAATCGGAGAGTGACATTTATGATTTATTCAATGCATTTAGAAAGTTGTATGACCTCACGCCTTTGTCTTAAACAGATGGTGCCACGCCAAGATAACTTAAGCTTATATTATTCTTCTGTGTTTACTTTCTTACATTCCTGAGTTATAACGCCCCAAAATATTAAAATGGAATACTTTTTCCTTTCCTTTTCGCACATAGCGATTGATTTCTGAGAGCGACGAACGTGACGTCAAAGAGGAATACAAACACGTTATTATATTACTCTGGTTTTCATATGTGTTACTCCCCAGTTTCCGTATAGCTCATGTCTTACTCGCGCAATGCACATACAACGTTAGCCTATGGGCATGGAATATGGACATTGGCTAACGAGCTAGCTAGCTCTGGTTTATGAGCTACGAGGTAGACTGTTATCATAACGTATCCCATACAATATCCGACATATTGCATGGCTCATTGAGGAGCACATTGATAATATAGGGTTGTTCAGATTGTATTGGTTGATGAATTAAACTTAAAGAGTTCTTCTTTCAGAATGGTCTACAATAGCCTTCGCAGTTTCTGAGATAAACAGGAGTATTATTAATAATTATAAATATTAATAATTAATAATAATGATGTACGCAATTCAGTATGCCCGTCATATATACAGGGCAGGAATATTAGGAATAACGCCAAATGAGTTCTAAATAAACATGACATTCTCTGTAAAACGGTATTTGCGGTGTGCTTCGTGGTTGAGTGTTTAACCTGCGAATAAAAGGCAGATAAAAGCCAGAAAAGCGTCCGTGTACCAGTGCATTCGCAACGGAACATGCGCAAGAGGAGTGTGAATGTTACAAGGGTTTTATAATACCAAGTTACACAGGCAACTGGTTACTGGTCAATCACCATCGAAGCCCGAATGCCATCATGCAGACTGTCTACTTGGCTAGGAGCTAATCCATCGCCGGTGCCCGTTTGAGCTGTTTTCATAAAAAGGAAAAAGGTAGGCGGGACGACTTGACCCTTGTTTTCTGTTGCATAGAAGGTACTTGTAGCGCGAAAGCCCGCACTCGATGGGGTGTGAAACTGGTTATCGCGCTGTGAACGCTGTCGGTAAGGTGAGCGGAGTTCCATATGAAAACAAATATCTTGTCAATTTGGGTTTCACCTGTACATTGACATACATGACGTCCACCCTCTGTGTGCTATAACGCTGCGCTCCCCACCTCCATCATCATACGGTCCTCCTCAGGTATACACGTCGTACCTGTGCCGTTATATGACTTCCACGTAGTAACACATGACCTTGCAGACCCTTCTGCATTTCGCTTATAAATGCTGTGCTGCTTTGTTATAGGTTCAAGTAGTACTGTAGTCGCGTCTCTGTACCGCCGTTGCCTTTCAGCGCTTAAATTCGTTTACCGTTCTTTGTAAAGTAAAGTAATATCGTCTCCCATGTGACTTTACCAAATCTACTTTCTCAAACAATTACAGCTGTTTTGTATTCAACGTCCCACACATGTATTCAATGTGCAATGTGCCGCTTGTTTATTGCTGGTACATACTCATACCTCCATCGTGTGGTCATACGAACTAATATGGTGATGGTTTCTTTGATTACGTCGTTTGCATTCATTATTATTAGGCGGAAGAACCTTCAGTGTTTACAGGCGTTCATATATGGACCAACCCGTCTATACATATGACTGGGGTTTAATGTCATGCGCAAAGCATGTGATCTAGACCGCTTCTCTTGTCTCTAACTCTGTGATAACTGTGACGAAACACAACTGTATTGTCATGATATAAATACTATGCCCTGATTTTATCTAGCCATGAGACACGTACTTCCTCCGTTCTAATGCTACAGCATTCACATGTGTTGCTTTACTTTCCGTCTTTAACCATGAACTGTTAATGCGGCGTGAGTGAATTTCCTTGATGCCTACCTCGTTGCAGATATTCTTTACTGTGCTTGGGAAATATTGTGATGCTTACCAGTGCAATGTATTGTGGACTCTTTGCGTTCTTGCGTACTGTTCCCTGGAATAACTGCCGAGAGGAATCTCTGACCACTTGGGTTCAATTTTTCAGCTTTGCTTTCCGTTACTATGCTGTTGCGCCACAATGATTGCGCAGTGACTTACAACTCATTCTTTTTCGCTTTCGCCTTCCATTGTCTTCTTTTTGCTAAAGTCTCCTGTTGCTTATGTTGGTATTTTTTTCTACACTGCGATGTGAATTTCACCGGTGTTATCGTCTCGTGAAGAGATAATTCTGACAAATGTTGCTCGACAGGACATTGCTTCGCGTTTAAATGGGGAAGAACTGGTAATGATGATGTTCGTGATTTGTGAGATAATACTTGTTCCTTTCATTCAATGACCTTGACCTTTGACCTACATTGCCCATCTTTAAACTTAGCCTTTCGGTGGGCCGTGGCGGGAGCAGGACAACTCCCCCCGGAAAATTCCCCCCCGGTCAGTCCCCCCCCCCCAGATAATTGCCCCCCGGATAACTCCCCCCCGACAATTCCCCCCCGGACAATTCCCCCCTAGGACAATTCCCCCCTAGGACAAGTCTCCCCCGGACAATTCCCCCCGGACAACTCCCCGCCCTCCCCCCCCGGTCAGTCCCCCCCAGATAATTCCCCCTCGGACAATTTCCCCCTAGGACAATTCCCCCCGAACAACTCCCCCCGGACAATTCCCCCCCGGACAACTCCCCCCCCCGGACAATTCCTCATCGGAAAATCCTCCCCCCCCCCGGTCAGTCCCCCCCCCAGATAATTTCCCTCCGGACAACTCCCCCCCCAGACAATTCCCCCTAGGACAATTCCCCCCCAGGACAACTTCCCCCTGGACAACTCTCCCCATACAAGTCTCCCCCGGACAATTCTTCCCCGGAAAATTCCCCCCTAGGACAATTCCCCCAGACACCCCCCCCCCCCCCCCGAGACAATATCTCGGACATTGTCACCCACATCATCCCACACGGAAACGCCCCCCCCCCACCCCGCCGCCAATCCCCACCGGTCAAACCCCAACATCTGTGCACAGATCCTCAATCCACCGGAAATAATGAAATCATCAGGTTATCCGTCTGGTATGCCTACTGATAATTAAACGTTATCCACGCCAATTGTTATGATAATAGGGCATGCAAGTGAATCTCGTTTTATGTGTGCGATACCTCACGAGATCAGATTTTGGGGACAACGACGTTATATGCGACCTTAAGTTTTCACTGCGCAGCTCACTCGCTCCCTGCTTGACAAATCAACACGCTGTCATTCTAGTCACGATTTAGGACGTGGAACCAGGCAAACTGCGTGGTGAGCGAGGCGAGAAAAGGGTGGGTCCCTTCTAGACCTGTATGCAACTTAAATAAGCACCTGTTAACTATCTAGTGACAATATATTGTTGAAAGACACTTTGAACTTGTATTTTCCCGTATCAATAACTGCGGGCAGTAAACTTGGCGCACTACAGCCCGCTGAATACCCAATATTTGAGCTAGCCTGACTGTGTTGCTGACGGCCGAATTACAGATGACAAGCGGAATAAACCATAATTCGCGAAAATGGGGAAACGGTTATTGTTTTCGACATATGGATTCATCTTGTAATTGACGAACATATATCCAATGTTTCTTAGCATTATACTGCTGATGCATATGGGTGATTTTATGAGCAGGTATGATAGAGCCACTTGGGCTCAATAATACTTAATCAGTATTTTACCACGAATGATTTTATTACATTTTTGTCCGAATCAAGAAATTCATTTTGAAGGCTTTGACAAATTATAACTAACCTTTATTTAAATAAAGCTTTGAATGGGGATAACATTATCAAATTTAAACAAACCTTAACTGTATTAACTTAAATATTGTGACATTATATAAATCCTCAATCATAGCCTTTGTATGAAAATATTTGATGTCAAATAATGTGTACAATGTACCTACATATTTGTCTGAGATATATATCACACATAGATCCAAGCATAGGGGAAATGATATGTCTTTTACATATGATTTTATCTATGATTTTTTTTTACATTTTTTTATTATATTTTTTGCAAGTGAGCAATCAAGTGAACATACCAATAAAACATTGCAAAGTATGTAAATATAAATTAGACAAGATTACAAAGTATGTGTATGCAAATGTCAACTAAATTTATGAAGAAATAAAAAAGTTAACAGACTGCATAAAACTCTAGAATATTTCAAGAAAATTGATGAATTTGCAAATGTCATGAATAATTTTGTCACCACAGAAAGTAGAAAGTTTATTATTATAGCCTACTGATCTGCACTGTCCAGTTATATTTAAAGCGTTGTAAACTGGTCTTTTCAAATATAATAATGGAACACGTTATAATATATACTATAGCAACCGAGCAGAAGTCTGAAAAAGTGACAATTCAACACCAGTTTATTAATTACGACATACAGGATTTATTAGCAAAGCAATATGTCTTGGTGCTCTTGTCACAACTGTAGCTATATGTAGAGAAAAGAATAAAAGTAACAACATGCGCCATATATATTGATGATTAGTATCATTTTATTGTTGTTTGTGATGTGAATGCTGGTTAAATGAAAATATATGTATATAAACCTGCCAAAAAATGTTTAATGTTACTTGTGTCCTTATGTGCTACTTGTTATTATAGATATATCTCTTAGTTTGTAGTTTTTTGTTTTATTAATATATATCATATGTATAGACCTTAGGACAACAGTACCTAAAGGTGTAATTTAATCAAAATTAAGTCGGACAATATAATAATGACATCTATCATTACAGAGTTATGCAGCATTAATTTCAAGGTAGATATCAATTTGCAAATGTCATGAACAATATTTATCACCCAAAGTTGATGATTATTATATTTATTAAAGTACACAGCTAGGATGTATTAACCAAGGAGTGTGCCCTTGTCATTACTGTAGTTGAACGCAGGAGAATTAAGAGATGAAGTTGACCTAACAAAATGTAAAATATATATTGATGATCCCTTTATTGGGATTTTTTATGTTTATGCTGGTTAAATGAAAATGTCTATATATCTCCATATATAATATATATATAAATATATCTCATAATGTTACTGAATTCCTTATGGGTTCATTGTTATCCATATTTTTAATAGTTTTTTTAAAAGTTTTTTTTACTTATATGTTTCATGTATAGACATCAGGACAAAATTAGCTATGAAAGGTGTAATTTAATCAAAATTACCGTAATTGGACAACCTTAAAAGGAAATTTTATGAATTTGATGAAGTATGAGGTATCTCTTGTTTTGTACCTTCACTTAGTTTTTGTATCTGCTACATTTGAAATACCTGCAGATTTTATTTCATACCATATGTTGTGAAGGTTATACACTGAATTATTATGGATTTTATATGATTACATTGAGCGTTTCCTTGTGCGTTTATGTCAAAAGTAGCAAAAAAAAGTGTAATTTAATTAATTAAAAATAAAAGGAAATGTTGCAATTAAAGATTTATGCAAAACTAAAGCTACCAGTAAGCTGAACGTAGACACATCAGCTATACAAATTAATAATATCAACACCAGTGTACACCTATAAAAATCTAAAAGCTTTTGGTTTTATTTTTTAAATAAAGGCTTAATTCCAGCATTCCTATAAAGAGGAAGCATAGATTATCTTTTTTTGCTAGCATATTTGAAAGGACCCGTTAAACTGAGGTATGACCGAAGTCGACTGCATACATGTATATACTTCTTGGATATTAAGTTTGCCGCCCCACTTTAACTTAAAAATGCGTGTAGCTATTTGATCCAAAGCATTTTACCGGTAAGCCGATAAGTACATGTAGGTAGCTCACTCTGTGGAAATGGAAAAGTCACAGTACTGGTCTATTTTGTGGTTCTCATGAAACTCTTTGTCAAAATACCCATCAAAACTATGATTGTAACAGAACTGAGGCAATTTAGAAAGATAACATTATCTACAGTGAATTTACAATGTTGTTCTTTTGAAATTTTGTTATTTGAATGGTAGTTGCATTCAGGATTGAAAAACTGTAATTTTGACGGCAAAGGCTGTCCTCACTCCAGATCAGTGTAAACATTGGGAAACCATCTACCTGTTGTGCGTCTAGGTTACTGAACGTGGCCAATATTATGGAAAATGGCATGTTCAAAGTGTCATCTACCAACATATCGACACAAAAAAGTTAAAAGTTGTTTATTTAAGAAGCACAAAAGACGATTTGCGAGCCACCCCTTGTTTGCCTCGCCGGCCGCGCAGCTTGCCTGGTTCCGCGTGCTATGTCGTAACTAGTATGACAGGGCTCTGCGCGTGGTATCCATTGTTACGCAGGGGGCGAGTCAGGGGCGCACTGAACAAAAAGCACGTGTTCGTTTGTTTGACCCCAAAATGCCAGGCCGGAAGTAGAACCCGCGAGAACTGACATGCCCTATTTGTACTACACAAGGACGTCCACGCTCAAGTCGGGGTGGGGCCAGGGGTCAGCCCTTACGCTGGTAGATGCTGCATCACGTAGGCTTACTTTTAGTTTTACTTTTGACAACTCTGTGTGCACGCATGGTCTAACGTCTTGGCCTATAGCTCACGATGAATAATATCTCTGTCATTATCGTGTAAAAAGGCTAAACAATCGCCGTGCAGGGGAATACCGATATCCACTAATACTTGTAAAGGCAGACTGCACGTGGTGCTAATTAGCTTCCTCGTAATGGACTAAATCAAAAATATTTTAATTATGAATCCTACTATTGAAGTATGTGCTTTTTGTAAACAAAGATATAGTTTTTGGGTTTACCTGAAGTTAATTCTGAGATAAGAGATATAAGCATGATTCACATGATTACTTAACATCAACAAATCTTGAAAGTATGTATGTTTAAATTACTAGGTAACATAAATAATTTAGCAAAATGACACAAACAGGCCTGGCATAGACCTGTAAAGCCAATGCCATGTATTCTGGAATGTTAGGAAATTCTATAATCCAACATTAGCCCTATACTTATAAACTATCTATATTTCCAATTAGTTATATTAATCATTAGCTTTCTATTGAATACTGCCAGGCCATGGGCTAATTAGTATATACTGGAATTTAGGTACCGGTACATGTGTGTATCCATTTACATGGCAATATCATACAACATTGGGTTAGGCTATCTAAACAAAATGCTACTGACATTTAATCTTCATAACAGCAGAGGGCTATCTCTATAAATTTCAACAATTAGTTATATGTATTACACTGAATCAAAATGTCTTAATTGTTGAAGTATCAGATTTTCCAAACATTAATATGATTTCTTGTATTACCTGAAGCTAAAGCCATTTCGGTACACAAACTACATAGCCATTAACATGTACCGGTATTCCAGAATGCCCTATATTCCATAATCAATTCGATTAATACTTTACTTATCCATTCTGAAGGTATCTTAAGATTGTATCTAATATATTATCAAAGAAATCTGAGTGAAACTTATAACTCCTACATATATTGCATGAGATTATGTATGACATATACAATCTGTGTGAAATTTAAAGCTCCTACATATATTGCATGAGATTATGTATGACATATATGAAATACTACTACTACTATACTATGTATATGAAGCTATACAATTGACCATCCAGAACTGGCATATAAATATATAAATATTCACAGATAAAGATATGTAATGACAGGAAATTTTTTATGTTAAATTAAATATTTATTAACTGAAGAAAAATTACATTTAATTTAATATTTTGCTACAAAGTACATAAGCAATTTTTAATCCTGTCAGAGGTTGCCGGCGGGTCCGTTTCTCCCAGTTGATAACTTGAGAAGTCTAAAACTGAAAGCACTGCTGTAGCTAGGTTTTAGTTTGTTTGTTTTCTCAAAAACAAACCGACCATCACTGCCGAAACTGCGTTTAGTTACAAAGTTAGAATACAGAAAGTGGTAGCTGCACAGTATCGAGTGAAGTGGGGGATCAGCAACGTTCGTGGCCTGTAGCCACTCTTTTCTGAGCTTGAGATCAGTCGTTAATGTGTGAAAACGTTTCCACTGACATTTATAATACCAACTAGTAAATCCTGGTGCCATACAATGCGATCCCGTACACGATGTGTTTGATTTGTTCTTTCGGACGGCCAGGCTTTTTCGTGATTACGCCATGTTTACATGATCCAGGATTTGTTTACTCATTCCCGTGACGTCATGCATCCGGGTGACCCACAACTGAAGAACCGAACTCGTGCGGGGGAATTTTAAACTCTGTCATGCTACCAGTATGCATAGAAGGCAGTTTTATTAAGAACAGATTTGACGTTGCTGGTTTATGTTCATTTATTATGACCCATTGTGTCACAGCGTTTCAGCTCCCCTTTAAAGTTCAAAACTTGAAGTGTTTCTTGTGGCGAGACCACTGGGCCGTGGCTC
The DNA here is from genome assembly GCA_964019135.1 of Arenicola marina. NCBI lineage: Eukaryota > Metazoa > Annelida > Polychaeta > Arenicolidae > Arenicola > Arenicola marina. Next base: position 40,157,971 of record OZ025248.1, on the reverse strand, counting down.
TATATCAACGGGTCTTACGTCTCTGGCATCCAAATATCTGCAGCGCCCGCCTTTCAAAAGCCTAGCACGCACACCTTCTTGACGCCAAGTATCACATTTGGTTAATGTGTATACGGCCAAGAATAGAAAGTAGTCGCCCCCCTCTTACTCGAGTGCCCCGACATTACCGTCTTCTGAATTAGAACTATATATATATATATATATATGCTAATACCACACTTGTGTACCTCAAAACGTTTGACAGTTTTGTACACTTACACCTTTAGTGTAAGCCCTAGACCATATTGGGCCCATGCATATGGGCCGCTCAGGTGTGGACGTGATTTTTGCCGTCTGGGAACACGAGAGCGAAGAAATGTGTCTGTCTCACGTTCATATGTCTCATTAATGGACAATGTGTAACGCGAACTAGCAAAGGCTAAGTGGAGACATGTTTTAGGGAACCAGGAATATATTATGTGCATTTAATTCCGGAAGAAAGTCACTGTTGGACAGAACTTGGTTGTAGCTGCCATTATCGCCTCCCTCACAAGGCCCTCAACCAAGGGGACGGTCTCCACGTGAAGAATGGGGCGCAGTAAACGCAGGCGAAACAGCAGCGGAAAAACAACTGAGAAAGTCACAGATAAGAAACAAAAGACCCTTGCGGCCTGGTTTGAAGCGGATGACACCGAAGAAAACAATTTTGAATCGTATCCGGAAATGTCAAACATGTCGGTTGTCATGAACAAAAAATTGTATAGTATCTTTATATTAGTATCCTGTCTACCTCAGTTGAAGCAAACCGTAGCTGCCATAAAAGGTGAGCTTGACTCTCTACGCAGTCTAGTTGAGCTCAACAGTGCTAGGCTAGATGACCTAGAGAAGCAGTATACTGGATTAAAAAGAACGAGTCAATACTCTTGAAAAAAATGACACAAATGCCAATGCAAATGTAAACGACCCCAACGCGGACAATACGTCTCTAAAAACCAAAGTCGTCGCTCTTGAGACCTATAGTCTGAAGGAAATACTTATTTTCCATGGCATGGGTCAGGAAAACTGTGTCCTTCTAATTCAGGATATTATGTCAACAAAATTGAACATGGAGAAGGCAGTCGATATCAAAATACAACGTTGTCACAGGTCAGGCCCAAAGCCCACCCCTGCGGAAAAGTCCTCACGCGGCGCAAGTTGTATCATAAAGACATATGAATGAGGTGGGGTCCTAAAAATTTAATGTAATTCGATACTGGCGCCGATATGGAAATTGTTATGCAATAGACCTATGTCTGTTATTTACCCGAATTTCGTTTTTGAGACTGTCCCTTAAGTGTGGTGTTGACCCACGTGGATTATATCTATGTTTATTTCATAATGTGCAAGGGGTGTATTGACGTGTATTGTATGAATTTGTTTTGCTCGTGACATGATTGAAGTGGCCCGTGCTGAACGACTCCAGTCGAGTCGGAGCGCACTGCTAGTATTTTTTTGTGATGAACGGTAATGTGCTGCTGCCTAGACGCAGTCAACCAAGAGGGAGCCGAGTCCCCGTGCCACCGAAAATGCTATTGCCTTCGTGTGTGTGTCATATGAAACACTGTATTACTCCTGTGATCAAACACACATCGCCAGTGCCTAGAATGTGTTTAGAGAAATTACATGAACATTGGGCTCGACTCACAACGTAATTTAAAACGCCTTATGCATATTCATGTGGTGACGCTCTCGTGTTTTCCTCAGCACCTGTGCGCAAAGCTGTGCTGCGCTACCTTCACTCCATTTTCCATGCGATGTTCATTTTAATTTTTATTTGTTTATTGTTTGTCTATTGTACTGATTCGTTGTACGCGTTTTGAGTTATCGCCAGTCTGCGCTGTAAATACGATCAGCTTGATTCAAATCGACCTGAGTACAAATGGTAGAACCAAGGTAGTATGGGAAAATATACACTTGTACTTTTCAAATGTTAGATGTGCATATCACTGAAAGTGAGGATTTTTTGAGGAAATTTGGCGGGATTGAGCAGAATTCTCTGCTCAATACATTGAAGTCGAATGATAGAAATGTAAGATATAACAATTCAGAGTTGGATTACATAAAACTATCACCCTGTTACACAGAAGACCAATTCTTATCGACTCTCTGTGAGGGTCGGGGTGAATTCTCTATTATGAGTTTAAATGTCGCAGTTATATCATCACAATTTGATGAATTGAAAGTGTTAACAGATATTTTAAAAAGTAAAGGTATTGAATTATCTGCAATATGTTTACAGGAGAGTTGGCTGTCTGACGACTCTGACCTATCACTGTTTAACTTAGAGAACTATACACTTATCTATACTGGGAAGTATTGTAGTGCTCATGGTGGACTGATTATATATTTAAACAACAAGCTTAAGTACAAAACTATTTTCCCACATGTTCGATCTGATATATGGGAAGGGCAATTTATAGAAGTCGCGGGGCGGCACTCCACAGAGAAAAAAATTATATTAGGAAACATTTATCGGCCTCCCCGTGATATAAATGATAATTATATTCAGTTTACAAAAGAATTATCTTCTACCCTTCACCATCTTGAGAAAAACCCTTGCGAGATTATCATTGCAGGCGATTATAATATATGTCTTCTCAGTCTGAATGAAAAACCAGTTTTAAGTGAGTACTTCGACACTGTTCTTTCCCGAAGCTTTTTCCCCCTAATAACTCTCCCAACAATCACTGTCCAAATATAGGGAAACTTTAATTGATCCGATCACATTAAGTACAACTGCTGGTATACTAATCAAAGGTTTGTCTGACCATTTGCCATATTTTATTTCGTTCAATCTTAATATCCGACTTTCTCACAAAACCCCGACCCATGTACAGGTAGAAAAAAGGGACCAGAGTTCCCTTCTTAACTTTAAAGCACATCTTGCAAAGGCAGAAATTAGCAGTATTATGGAAAATGATATGCCGTCCGATCCAAACATCAACTACAAAATACTAGAAAATGTACTCACAAATGCCAAGCGTGATCTCTTGCCAAGTAAACTAGTCAAATTTAATAAGCATAAACATGAGAAATCGGTTCGGGTTACGCTGGGAATTATCAAATCTATTTCCTTTAGAGACAAACTTTACAGGAGACTAAAAGCAACGCTACCAGATTCCATGCAGTATGGAACATTGAAGACGAAGTTAAAGACATAACATAATGCTAAAAAAGTTGATTGCACAAGCTAAAACTGATTATTACCTTAAACGCTTTGACAAGTGCAAAAATGATATTAAAGAAACATGGAGAGAAATCAAACGCTTACTGAATAATAAAAAGGACACGAAAGACTTTCCGGACTATTTTAATATCGAGGGCAAGCCGACGGAAGATAGACAACTGATAACAGATAAGTTCAATAGTTTCTTCGTCAATATCGGCACAACTATCTGCGGCAATTTAGATTGCGCAAACTCAACACCCTACGAGTCTTATTTGAAACCTCTACCCACATTAAATAAACTATGTTTCACAGAAGTTAATAAAAAGCCCAGATATTGGGGGCCATAAATGAATTAAAATTCAAATCAAGTTCAGGTCACGATGGATTTTCGGTAAAATTGCTCAAGATAGTCAAGGAAGAATTATGTGAGAGTATTACTCTGATAATCAATCAATGCCTGACGACAGGGATCTTCCCCGACCAGTTAAAACTAGCCAAGGTAATTCCAGTCTTCAAAAAAGATGATAGCATCGTAAAATATCGATAACTACCAACCAATATCTCTATTACCCGCAATTTCTAAAATCTTCGAGAAAATTATATTTACCTTCTTGTATGACCATTTTCAGAAGCAAAAACTCTTTAACTCTAACCAGTATGGGTTCAGAAAGAAGCACTCCACTGAACATGCTACATTAGAACTGATAGACGGAACTATACAAAAGCTTGATGAAGGTAAAATTCCTATTCATATTTATCTGGATTTATTCAAAGCATTTAATACATTAAATCATAACATTTTATTAAACAAACTGCATCACTATGGCGTATCTGGAACTGCTCTAAATCTCCTAAAAAGTTAATCGCAAACAGTACGTTATGATAGATAATATACGATCTGAAGAGATGCCTGTCACACGCGGGGTTCCACAAGGTTCAATCCTAGGGCCGCTTCTCTTTATAATCTATACCAATGATTTACCCCACGCTAGTGATGTTTTTAAGTTCATAGTATACGCTGATGATACTACACTGTTTAGTACACTGGATGCATCAATAACTGGGAGTAAAAATGAAGCGCAAAACATAAATGATGAATTATCCAAGATAAACAATTGGTTAAAGGTAAATGATCTGTGCCTAAACATTACAAAAACTAAATACATGGTACTCTACAAGCCCCAGAAAAAAGTAAAAATTCCAGAACTATACATTGCCAGGAACAAACTAGAGTGCGTCGATACCTTTGATCTGCTAGGACTAACTATAGATAAACATTTAACATGGCACAGCCATACAAACAAACTTGCTGCAAAATTAAGCAAAGTTGTTGGTATCCGAAAGAGGCTAGGAAACTTCCTTCCCCAACACATACTGTATACCATATATATGTCACTGTTTCAGAGTCAACTATATTACTGCATACTGGCATGGGGATATCGAGTTGACAGGTTATTTAAAATTCAAAAACGGGCAATTAGGATTATAACAAAAAGTCATTATATTGCACACACGGACCCGCTATTCAAATATCTCAAAATCTTGAAACTAAAAGATATACATACATTGCAACAACTTAAATTTTACCACCAATTCATAAATAATAACCTACCAGCTTACTTTCTCGAACACATGACATTCATCAAGATAAATGACTTACATAGTCATAACACAAGACAAAACCACACATTTCATATCCCGACTACCAAACACAAATTCGGTCAACTTACCTTAAGACATAGTCTCATCCATCACCTAAGCAACACCCCTCTGCATATCATTAGCAAAGCAACCACACATTCGCTGAAAAGTTACGCGTCTCATATTAAGGACCATTTATTAATCGGTTATAAGGAATGTTGTGGAGCCTCATATTGTTATGTTTGCCACGCACGCACGGAATAGGTATTTAGCTTTCTTAAACTTTTACTTTGGATCGTCTGTGTTGTAGAAATTCGAAATACCATATTTGCTGTTGTAAATAAATTATATAGTGCATATGAACTCAGGAATAATATGTTAGAATCAGTGTCGTTTTTAGCGTAACGTAACTGGCTTGTGTAACTGTTATTTTTTTCGTTTTTTTCTTCTTTGAGGTGGCTCACATGCTAGCGACTGCCTAGCAGTCTTAATGTGAGTCTCCTCGGTCAGGCAACCCTATCTAATTTTTGTGTGTGTTTTTCTTTTTCTGTTTGTTTTGTTATGTATGCTTGACCCAATAAAACGATTCTGATTCATATGGCATTGAAGCAAAACGAAATAAGACGACGCCTTGAAAGGAATATATATATCAAGTCATATACTATAAGGTGAAAACATGCCCCATAAATGATGATAGCATCATAGATAGACGCGATATCCCGGCGTTTCACTTAAGCTATAGTCATGTGACGTGAGGAACGAGCTCCCTCTGCCGGCAGAGTGAGGTAGACGCCCCCAGCAAAGTGTAATGAAGACTGGCTCGTATTTCATGACCACGATAAGACCACGAAGGAGTGCTATCGGTCGTGAAGCGTGTCCGACAGAACGGCGTAGTGCACTGGTATGGTCTCGACAGTACTTTGACTCCTTTATCATCGGGAATGCGGCCCATAGCTGATCGACCTGGCGACCAATCAGTCGGGACTTCTGGTCAATGTGATCATGTCATGTCTGGAAATAAAATCAATGAATTATTACACAAGCCTCTAAGCCGACATTCCAGCCACTCAGCAACGAACTATTAAAGTGTTCGTGCAACGCCAAAACAACGTTAGCTCATATTAATCTTCTGTGTGTCCGCGCTTTTATTATCGAGCTGTAACGCCCCAAATAGTAGAAGGGCATACCTTTTCCACTTGTTTTTGCACTTACCAATTTAACTTCTGCGAGCGAGGAAATTGACGTCAAAGGGGAATACAAACGCACGTGCTTTTATATTGAGACTCAGATTTTGTTTGCTCATTGGCTTGAACTTGAAACGCACCCAACCATGAAAACAATACACGCCCTCGACCACAGATGTCTACGCATTGCATCAAAGCTCACCTGTCAATCTTGTGACATCATTGGGGAATTTTCACATAACGCTCAGATGCAATGCTCCCAGAAATAAACCCGCCGGATCTCACTTTTGCTACTTTAACGAACCCGTTTATAGTGATATCGTGGAATAAAAACTGTAAACTTCCATTAAAACAAATTGTTATTTGTTTATCTTCCCTAAACCAAGTTTACCCTGAGCAAGACAAAATCGTGGCACGAACACTTTAAGTGTCACTCATCCCTCATTTAGCTTTATTTACCAACCATAGCATTGGACTTTTACAAGTGTCACATATGCACCACATACAGTAGCTCACCTGGCTGGGCCCGTAAGTTCGAAACTGCCTGGCCTGAATATGTCGTTCTCGAATTAATTATTATTCATGTGTCACGGATAATGCACACAGATAAAAGTGTATTCACGCGGTACAATTTTATTTTGGTTTTTGTTGCTGGCTTATTTGTTGGTACAACGTTACATGTTAGTTCGAGGTGAAGTTTTGTTTAATTTGCTTTTATAAGGGTAGCACGTCGTACGTCGTAAAATGAACTAACCTCGAAGTAACGGTCATGTGATGTCACAAAACTAAGGTAGGGGGCGTTCTGTTGGCAATAAATATGAGGTATCGTTAAAAGATCGCATTCTGGGCTGAGCGCTTAATGATTCAGTTGATGTCAGCGACGAAAGCAGGAAGTCAGCGAGCTGGACTTTCCACAGAGTGGTTTAATGCTTAACCTTAGAGTGATAACGCAGATAACTTAGGCAACAGCTACATGTGGCTTGTACCAAGGAAGCATTAAGCGATGATTCAGAGTTTCATGAGGATCCCAGCCCTGGCTTTGGCTACAGGTCCCGGTACAATGAAGCCACGCGTCCTTTTGCTGAGTGTCTTAGCCTCCGTGTTCCTGGTCAGCGAGGGACAATTCATCTCCAGAGGTAAGCCTTACCAACTTTTGAAACGCGAACTATTAGTTTGGCCCCAAACGTTTTGTTTACAATAGAATTCCGTCTGACGCGGCCTCAACACATTGTTGAAAAAAAGAGGTTCCGAAATAATATAAAAAAATGAAATAAAATGAATATAAAAGTTATTCGACGACAATATGAATATATTCAAACAAGTCGTGTACTTTGTCAGATAATATACCGCTACGCCATGGGGTCGCCTGCCCTTAGCTCACATAATATACCGCTACGCCACGGGGTCGCCTGCCCTTAGCACACATAATATACCGCTACGCCACGGGGTCGCCTGCCCTCAGCTCACATAATATACCGCTACGCCACGGGGTCGCCTGCCCTTAGCTCACATAATATACCGCTACGCCACGAGGTCGCCTGCCCTTAGCTCACATAATATACCGCTACGCCACGGGGTCGCCTGCCCTTAGCACACATAATATACCGCTACGCCACGGGGTCGCCTGCCCTCAGCTCACATAATATACCGCTACGCCACGGGGTCGCCTGCCCTTAGCTCACATAATACACCGCTACGCCACGAGGTCGCCTGCCCTTAGCTCACCTAATATGCCGCTACGCAACGGGGTCGCCTGCCCTTAGCTAACATAATATACCGCTACGCCACGAGGTCGCCTGCCCTTAGCTCACATAATATACCGCTACGCCACGGGGTCGCCTGCTCTTAGCTCACATAATATACCGCTACGCCACGGGGTCGCCTGCCCTTAGCTCACATAATATACCGCTACGCCACGGGGTCGCCTGCCCTTAGCTCACATAATATACCGCTACGCCACGGGGTGGCCTGCCCTCAGCTCACATAATATACTGCTACGCCACGGGGTCGCCTGCCCTTAGCTCACATAATATACCGCTACGCCACGGGGTCGCCTGCCCTTAGCTCACCTAATATACCGCTACGCCACGGGGTGGCCTGCCCTTAGCTCACCTAATATACCGCTACGCCACGGGGTCGCCTGCCCTTAGCTCACATAATATACCGCTACGCCACGGGGTCGCCTGCCCTTAGCTCACATAATATACCGCTACGCCACGGGGTGGCCTGCCCTCAGCTCACATAATATACTGCTACGCCACGGGGTCGCCTGCCCTTAGCTCACATAATATACCGCTACGCCACGGGGTCGCCTGCCCTTAGCTCACATAATATACCGCTACGCCACGGGGTCGCCTGCCCTTAGCTCACATAATATACCGCTACGCCACGGGGTGGCCTGCCCTTAGCTCAGTCGTAGAGAGAAGGTCAGTGAGCCTCGTCGTTCACAAACCATGCTATGTATATATTCATATGATTCAGATCAACAGGTTGTGGGTTCGAACCCTAATACCTGCATCTGGGGCAAGTTTACCCCAATCCCATTTCATTGTCCCAATAGGTTACTTGGCCCAATGTAGCCTTTAAATTCAGAAAACGCCAACATTTTATTCCATATGATTTATATACATGTATATTCATATAATATAATTAAATAAAAAGTTAAAAATAATGTTTACTCAATTCGCCCAGTCGTGACGCATTTAGACTTCTTTTCAAAGCGGGTTGATTTCTCAAGAGAGTTGTTTTCTATCAGGAAGTTTACACCCCACGTTACGCAAACACCACCTTCTCGATCGTGGCTGTGTCAGGCCGGACTACACTGGGCGCATTTCTTTGGGCTATGTTCGGTATCCCGCCCGCAACACGTGACAGGGAACTTCTGGGTGTGCCGATAGGGATATGCCTATTCCCCAAAAAATGCACACACCGGTCACATCCGGCCACATTAAGGCACTGAAACCAACCTCATCACCTTTCCATCAGCCGCCATGTTCTCCCAAATGTCCCGTGCTGTTTTAAACGAGGCACATCGGCATACCGAATGGATGCGCGCGCACCCATACCCAGGTGAAAGAAGTGTCAGGCGGTGAACCGATGCGTAATGTGCGAATTCGGTCCGCCGTAGGGATACACCCGGGTTACCAAGAAATGCGCCTATTTGGTTACACTGGTACAAATGGATCAAAGCGTCAATATCTGGCGCCACACCTCTGACCTCTCATCGCTTACCTCTAGTCAGGCTTTGGAGACCCCCCCCCCACCCCCCTATACCTCCACCCTCTCCCCCCCGCTCGACCGAAATGTCCGCTCGACATAACAAGGATAAAACTATGAGCCAAAAGTATGAGCCACTTCCTCGTCCTTTGTCGTCCACGTATTACAAATGAACAGCGCATTACCTCGGTTTCTGGAGCTGTCCGCGTGCCAAGCCGGCATAGGCCAATCTGCCAGAGCGGGCTCACTAACAAAAAGCACCATATCAGCTTATTGGGTCGTAGTGCAAAGGAGGCAAACCGCAGTAAACGCAAAATGGCGCCACTTGCACCACCCGTCCTCCCCCCGTTGATTATCCTCTTTTATTTCACACGGAGAAGCCCACAGCCATGGTACTTTTTGGTATATGTATACATGCAGCATTTTCCTTAATACTGAAGAATGTCACTTAGCCTGTCATTTTGGAACCTTGACCTAGACATTTGATTTGACTCCTCTCTCGCACTCTTATCCCAACCAGCCAGTCCTTCGTACGACACCAAGTCGCCGTATTGCAGAGCACATGCGGGAAGGTGTTTGTCCCCCCTCCCCCAACCCCCTCCCCGCCCCACCCCAGAGCCCGTCAGTATGAGCACGCAGCCCTTCCTGTGACTACATGACGCTACTGTCCCAGTCTGGAGCAGGTGGAGTCGGTGTCTGGATGCCGGGCACGTGTTTGTCCCCGCCCCCTCCCCGCCCCACCCCAGAGCCCGCCATTATGAGCGCGCAGCCCTTCCTGTGACTACATGACGCTTCTGTCCCAGTCTGGAGCAGGTGGAGTCGGTGTCCGGATGCCGGGCACGTGTTTGTCCCCCCCGCTGGATCCGCCCCTGCTTAATCCTTCACCCTAAGTGCCGCATACTAGAGAATCAAGGATTTTCAAATGAGATTTTTAGGGGGCCCACTTTGGAAAGCTCGAGTGCGACCGGTCTAAACTGTGATGCCCGGGATGGCGGGGGGTACTTAATACATTGCTGGGTTTGGAGGGGTTCCTCGGTAAAGCCCCCCGGTCCTGGCGTTTTACCGCCAAAATCCGCTAGACAGGCGCGTTTTACGGTCAAAATCCGCTCGGAAAGAGTATTTTTTTCCCCTTCAACCCGCTCCTTGAACGCGCATTTTTATTTTAGATGGGTATCTTTTTTGTCCGCTCTCTCAACCATCAAGGCACCCAGGAAGCCCCCAACTAGATTTGTACAACAGTGCCCCTCTCCGGGCTCTGATGTCAGCAAGATAATCTGTAAGCGGTGTTTAATGTTTAGTGAGAGGCTCGGTAAAACCCCGTAAACTTCCGTATGGCTCAGCAGACAGATGACGAGAAAGTCGGCGGGCTGATCATTCTCTATACAGTGGTTTAATGGTTAGTGGCTTAAGCTGTCTCTCGGCTCCAGACCACAGCGGGTGTAGGCAGTGGCTCCGTGATCCTTGATGATTATGGTGATAACGTGGCTCAGCTGGAGTGATAAGGCGGATAACCTAGGCAACAGCTAGATGTGGCTTCCACCAAAGAAGCATTGACCGACAATTAAGTTACAGCACTGGCCATGGATACAGGTTTTGGAACAATGAAGTCTCGCGTCTTTTTGCTGAGTATCTGTGCCTCAATGGTTCTGGTCAGCGAGGGACAATTCATCTCCAGAGGTAAGCCTCACGGTGTAACAGGGTAAATATAGCGTCAAAATAGTGTTGCTGGACCGTGCTGGCGGTGGGGTTGGGGGGGGGGGGGAGTAGGTATGCAAAGATACATATGACCCCTTCGTTCGCCGGTCTAAGACACCAATTCGTTGTTCTCGATGGTTCGTTGCGCTAATGCCCTAGCCTTCGTGAGCGCAAAGCGGGTCCAACACAACATGTCACTTGTCAAGATAAGGACGTTTTAGCAGTCAAGTGTGTTGGAACCAGTTACCCATGACCGAGTGGATGGCGATAAATTAAAAACATGTACTCTGTCACATAGGACATTTTAACCAGGTGAAGTAGAAGGAATCCTAGTTAATCAAGAAGATCAGTATACAGTAGCCCAGGGGTGAATTGGGGGGGGGGGGGGGGGGGCAGGGGGCAAGTGCCCCTCTCCCTTTCACTGGGAAATAGGCGAAAGAGAGACACGTGCCCCTCCTTTCTCTGAAGAAGGGAGTTCAGGGTGGTTGACGATCTATCACTTGATAGCAGGGTCAACTTGCCTATATGTGATGGATATAAAGAGTAGTTTTGGCCCAGGCCTAACACTTTTCTTTGGCAGGCGAATGACTTGAATTCCTTGATTGTAGATTTATGTCCAAATATGGTAATTACGGTATGTTTGGGTTTTTACCCTCTTTTCCATGTAATATGTTATGTCTGGTCTATGATATAAACATGCATATGTTTCACCACTACCTCTGGCGGAGGGAGGGTTGTTACTGTTTTCTGCCGCGATACAGTCCCTTTTTTGGGACACGCGCATATCGCTTGATCTCAGTATTTCTCCCCGTCTTTTGCCGGAGTTTTGTGGGTAAGAGCTGACTATGGTTTACTGATATTAATCGCCTCTTGCGCGCGTAACCATAGCGGTAGCCAGTGACGTATCTCTGCTGTTATCGCGTAATGATATATCTGTGTCTGTGATGCCATTCAGAGTAACCCCCTATCTGGCGTTGACAAACTATAGTACCATTTAGTGCTGTTATCCTTGATCTAATGGTTGTGTATATATCTATATCTGTTTTATCTATCTATATATCTATCTAGCCTCCATTCATTGTATCGTTCCCATATATTGGACACACCTTTGGGTGATATATTTGTTCTCGAACGTTCCTACCGCTAGCGGTTTCCGTCCGCCTCCACGCTTGCCGTACGTCCGCCGCCCCCGCCCCCCGCCTCATCGGCGTGTTGTTTGTGCAGTGTGGGCGGTTGGCCCCCACATCTGGGAGTAATGTATTTAGTTCGGGTTACGTAACGTTTTATCCGGTCATTATATATGCCATGCTATGTAACCCATATGCGTCATTTCATTTAATAAATGACATTACCAATGCCAATCTATGTTTTTTTTGTTAGCCCAAACCTTTCACGCTCATATCTCGAATTCGACCTGCATAAATGCCCGGGATAAATGTATTTCAGACGTATAGGATGAAACAAACATAAAGTATGCAGACAATGAGTGACGAATAGCAGTACAAAACAAAAAGGTTTACAAATGATCAATCTACAGATATTAAATGGCCTTAATTTTGAAGACAAAACAAATGTTGAAGCCGCAACTGTTATCAAGACTATATAATAATTACTATATAACAATAATTGGACTAACTATCTTCTGTTAACAACAATTTGTTAGCCTACATAACTGGTTCTCTCTCTCCTGCACATGTGTATCTTGGGCAATCTAGAAAAATTACAATGGTCTCGCGTGTCTTATATTTATATTTTAAACTGGACATATTTGATGCAAAGGTAATACCCAGGTGTTTATACGATGATACGTATTCGATAGTTCTATCAGCCAGGGACGGATCCAGGAATTTGCAAAGGGCAGGGGGTCTTGCTCTCTTAAAACTTGCGAACCCCGGGGGGGGAGGGGGGGCGGTGCTCTGAGAACTCGACTTTTACAGTGTTCGATCACGTTCCCAAGTGTGGAGGGGTAGGGGGGTTGCAACCCCGCTACCCCCCCCCCCCCTACAGCCGCCCCTGATCAGCCATATGCAAGTGGTAATTATCACCAGTGTTCCTTTTGCGAAGCATTTTTCCTGTCTCACTGACTTTGGGGACAACGACGTTATATACGACCTTAATATTTCACTGCGTAGCTCACTCGCTCCCTGCTTGACGAATCAAAACGCTGTCATTCTAGTCACGATTTAGGACATGGAACCAGGCACACTGCGCGGTGAGCGAGGCGAGAAAAGGGTGGGTCCCTTCTAGACCTGTATGCAACTTAAATAAGCACCTGTTAACTATCTAGTGACAATATATTGTTGAAAGACACTTTGAACTTGTATTTTCCCGTGTCAATAACTGCAGTCAGTAAACTTGGCGCACTACAGCCGGCTGAATACCCATTATTTGCATTGGCCTGACTGTGTTGCCGACGGCCGAATGACAGATGACAAGCGGAATACACCATAATTCGTGAAAATGGGGAAACGGCTATTGTTTTCGACATATAGTACTTAATACTTAATTGTTATTTTACCGCAAATGATTTTATTACAGTTTTGTCCAAATCAAGAAATCAGTCATGAAGGCTTTGCCAAATAATAACTAAGCTTTATTTAAATAAAGCTTTTAATGGGAATAACATTATAAAATTTAAGAAAAACTTAACTGCATTAACTTAAATATTGTGACATTATATAAATCCTCAATGATGCCCTTTGTATTTAGCAAATACTTGATGTCAAATAATGTGTACAATGTACCAACATTTTTGTCCCAGATATATATTACACGTAAATATAGATCTAAGCATATGGGATATAATATGTCCTTTACATATGTTTTCATCCATGATAAAAAAAAATCAATTTGTCGAATTTTAGTGTTTTGATTATATTAAATATAGAGTTTTTTGCAAGTCAACAGTCAAGTGAACATACCAATAAAACATTGCAAAGTATGTAAATATAAATTAGACAAGAGTACAAAGTATGTGGATGCAAATGTCAACTAAATCTATAAATAAAATAAAAAAGTTCACAGACTGCATAAAACTCTAGAACATTTAAAGAAAATTGATGAATTTGCCACTGTCATGAATAATGTTTGTCATCACAGAAAGTAGAAAGTTGATTATTATAGCCTACTGAATTGTAATGTCCAGTTATATTTTAAATGTTGTAAACTTGTCTTTTCAAATAATGCAACCGAGCTGCAGTCTGAAAAGTGATTATACGATACCAGTTTATTTATTACGACAAACAGGATTTAGTAGCAAAGCCATATCTCTTGTCACAACTGTGGCTAAATGTTAGAGAAAAGAATAAAGGTAACAACATGTTTCATATTGATGATTAGTATCATTTTATTGTTATTTGTGATATTTATATATACTGGTTAAATGAAAATATATATATATAAACCTGCCCAAATGTTTAATGTTACTTGTGTCCCTATGTGCTACTTGTAATTATGGATATTTTTCTTAGTTTGTAGTTTTCTTATTTTATTGGTATATATCATATGTGTAGACGGTACCAAAAAGGTGTAATTTACACAATCTAAAAAGGACATATTATCATTACAGAGTTATGCAGCATTAATTCCAATGTAGACGTCAGTGCATTGCAGGTGAAAAGGTCACTTAATGTATATTTGAAACAAAATAAAAAATATCTACAGACTGCATTGCAAACCTAAAAAGAAGCACTATTAAATAAAATTGTCTCAATTTGCAAATGCCATAAACAAAATTTGTCACCCAGGGCTGACTTAATGTAGAACAAACTTGATGATTATTATATCCTATTAAACTATTTTATTTTGAATGTCATGAATTTATCTTTTCTTTATTCTAATTGATGGAACACAATCTAATACAATATACCAGTAGCAACTGAGAGCTTTGAAAAATGTTAAATGTTGCTTATATGTTATATTTATTACGGTACACAGGATTTATTAACCAAAGGAATGTGCCCTTGTCATTACTGTAGTTGAATGCAAGAGAATTAAGAGATGAAATTGAATTAAAAAATGTAATATATATATTGATGATCCCTTTATTGGGATTTTTTATGTTTATGCTGGTTAAATAAAAGTTTCTCTATATATAAACCAGCCACAATTTCATAATATTACTGAATTATATTCATGTTTCTTTATTATATGTTTCATGTATAGACATCAGGACAAAAGTAGCTATGAAAGCTGTAATTTAATCAAAATGAATTGGACAACCGTAAAAGGAAATGTTAGAAATTTGATGAAGTATAAAAAAGATATACCTATATATATAAAAGAGTCTCATGATTTGTACCTTAACTTAGTTTTGTATCTGCTACATTTGAAATACCTGCAGATTTTATTTTATACCGTATATTGTCAAACCAATTAAACTGGTATGATAGAAGCAAATCCGATGCAAAGAGACCAATAGAAACTTGGATTTCTTATCATCATGTTTATGCAATGTATGAGCAAAAAATTAGTGAATCATGAAGGTTATGCACTGAATTATTAATGATTCTCTATGTTTCTCATTGCAGATTTTTGCTAAAAATTTCCATATATTTAAAGATGCCACAATTTTAAAATAAGTTTTGTTTCCTTGTGTGTTTATGTCAAAAGCAGCAAAAGAAACTAATTTAATTAATCAAAACTAAAAGGAAATGTTACAATTAAAGATTTATGCAGAACTAAAGCTATCAGTAAGCTGAACGTAGACACATCAGCTATACAAATTAATAATTTTTATCAACACAAGTGTCCACCTATAAAAACCTAAAAACTTTATGTTTTATAAATTTAGCCTCAATTCCACCATTCCCATAGAGAGGAAGCATACATTATCTATTTTTGCTAGCATATGTGAAAGGACCCGTTAAACTGAGGTATGACTGTAGTCAACTGCATACCTGTATATACTTCTTGGATAGTAAGTTTGCCGCACAAGTTTAACTTCGAAATGCTACACAATTTATTTGATCCAAAGAATTATACCGGTAAGCCTCAGGGCAATCCTATAAGTACATGTAAGCTGGCTCACTCTGTGGAAATGGAAAAGTGACAGTAGTGGTCTATTTTGTGGTTCTCATGAAACTGTTTGTCAAAACTACCATGAATGTAACAGTACTGAAGCAATTTAGAAAGATAATGTTAGCACAGTAAATTTACAACGTTTTTCTTTTGAAATTTGCCTATTTGAATGGTAGTTGCATTCAGGATTGAAAAAACTAATTTTGACGGCAAAGGCTGTCCATACCTGTCACTCGATCACTCCAGATCAGTGTAAACATTGGGAAATCATCTACCTGTTGTGCGCCTAGTTTGCTGAATGTGGCCAGTATTATGGAAAATGTTATGTTCAAAGTGTTATCTAGCAACATATCCACGAACAAGTTAACAGTTCTTTATTTAAGACGCACGAAAGTCGAATTGTGACCCACCCCTTGCTCGTCGCGCCGGCCGCGCAGCTTGGTTCCACGTCTTATGTCGTAACTAGTATAACAGCCCTCTGCGCGTGGTATCCATTGCCACACAGGGGGAGAGTCAGGCTGCGCACTGAACAAAAAGCACGTGTTCGTTTGTTTGTCCCCAAAATGCAAGGCGGGAAGTAGAACCCGCGAGATCTGACATGCTCTATATCTGAAGCGTCTGTGCCGATGACTTTGGATATAGACACATCGTCAGCGGAAGGAAATGTGTCGTTAATGTAGACAAAATACTAAAGATCCGAGAACTGGGCCCTGCGGAACACCAGCTTGAACATATATCAGCGATGGCGTGTTCCCATCCTACTAGGCCTACTATTTTAAGTATGTTACATAAAAATTCAACAAAGACTTTCGTTTTCTCTAATTTCGTATGAGTGAAGCATAAACAGTAGACGGTATGACTCACTTTGTCGAAAGCTTTGCTGAAGTCAATAAATACGTATTGGACCTGTATTGGACACATTGTCACTATCGACCTCTTGTAAGCATTGTCACATATCGCGGGTGGGCGATTTCCAGTGGTCAGACTGATGGGGATTTAATACACGGTTTTTTTTTAGATGCTGACAGATGTCATTAAGCACAATATTCTCGTTACACCTTTCCCAGTGGGCAAAACTCGTCGTAAACTGGTCAAAACGACGTCATTTTTAGTCGTCGGAAACTGGTTGGAAACTATATCGGATTTGCAAATCAAATAGACGTGTGTATGTTGACGTGTTTCAGACGTGTGTTTAGCGACGGGTTTCTGGTGGGTTCCAGACGTGTCCTTAGCGACGAGTGTAGCCGTGTTATCGACGTCTGTAGAGCGACGGGTGTATGCCGTGTTTCTAACGTCTGTAGAGCGACGGGTGTATGACTAGTTTTGGACGTCTGTAGAGTGACGGGTGTATGACCAGTTTCTGACGTCTGGAGAGCGACTGGTGTATGACCAGTTTCGTTGGTATGCCACTTTGCACACAAAGTCATTGAGTCACAAAACACACAAAAATAAGGCATCCAATATTGATTATGCATGTTTCCAAATATATATTATAGAAACAAGGTACAGTATATGAATAATAACATTATGCAAACATGCAAATTAAGCAAAAAGTTAATATGAAATGTAAAATATTCTAGGAATAATGACCCAACATTAAATATTCAGCATGTTCAGTGCACAACAATTCAAAGGACCAGTACATATGCATCCCAGAAAGAAAATCCAATAACAGTGTCCATTATTAACACTGAGCCATGAGGAAAACCATGTTTGGTCAATCATGTCAATAGAACTTTGCATCTGCCAGAAGTAATTTTTATCATCATAGATCCTGAAGAGTTGCAATTTCATAAAACAAGTATCTTTCTGACATATATACCTTGCTTTATATCTACAAATATTATCTAACCGGTGGAGCTTAATCATTCGACTGAAGGCAATGCATGCCAATTACTAACCAGAGAAAAAACAACAGTAAATAGAAATCCATGGGAATTGCTCAGACATTCTACCAATACCAGGAATGTGTTCGAATGAATAAAATAATAGTCCCCAACTGCAAATTTAGGTGGCTGGAAAGCTGCAATTGACTTCATTATATTACTCTCACAATCTTCAGCACCTTACAGCTTACACACACATAGTAATTAGTCACAAAATTATGATTATATATAATACAGCCTCAGTTTCCTCCTGCTGGATCATTCCCTAATATGCGCAGCAGCTTCTGATAAGTCTCCTTATTGTAGCTTCTTAATTGTTTCTTCCTTGCCGGCTGGGAATCATGATGCTTGTTATAGTCTGAAATGTGAAATTATTCACAAAATTCAAACAATATCTCCTGATCTCTTGTCTATTTGAAACTAAATATGTTTATTATATGCTGTAGGCAAAAAATGATGCAAATTTGTATGATGTAGTACACAAGAAACGCATTTTTTTGGTGATAACTCTGACGTGAGTAAGCAACATAAGACTATTTTGATGATACCAAACTTACGATTATGCTGCAATTTTATCTGTTTTATAACACAAACAATATTTCTTCATGCTGACGCTCCACTCTCATAGATATCTACTAAATCACAGACAATGAAATGATCTAGAAGTTTGTATGGAATGTGTATATCCGGTGCAACTAGATGATCTTTGTTTTAATATGTTTGCGTCACAGAGCGGCTGCTGCCAATTGAGCATTAGCGGATATATATATATGCATATGGTATTGGTTCAGGGTGTAAGATTTTAAGATTTATCTCAGCACAAGTTGATATATTCTCCGAGGCTTTAAGCAAGGATAAGATACAAGGTAGGCCTAGTAGATTTTTCCTGAACTGTCTTTAACAAGAAGCAATCTCATATGCATTTTCTTGTACAAACCGCAGTCCAATTTTACCCTTTGGACTTTACTTTAGCCCCGGCCCAAGAAACAGGTTTATCAAAGTCAACAAAGACCTATGCAGTGGCTTTGCTTACCTGCCATCAAGGAGATGTGTCACTTTCACTTCTCGGCTGCATGCCTTCAGTTTCACGAACGCTTGGTTCATAGTCGATGTAGGTCCCACGGTCTGAGTCGTCAACAGCCAGTAGGCAAATAGCATAAGCTACAGCCAGCCAGTGGGAGGGGATGGGTGGGGGGGGGGGGGGCATGACCGTAGGTAGCTTTGTCAACAAAACCTTCTACAGAATAGAAGGTTTTGTTGACAAAGCTATTGTATCGTACGTCCGAGCAAGTATTATCAAACAAACACAATTTATAAAGTCTTCTTTTGGCCTTATGTTATGATGTCAAGTTCAACCTTGGGTTTGTTCAGGTGCTAGACAGTGAAGTATTTATAAATAAATACTTTTCATTCATAATCATAAGCAAATATTCGTGAATCTATAGCTCATACGTACACGGGCAGCAGGAATCCGTTCGCCTTTCCACAATATTTTTAAACTTCGCGCATGCGCAGTACGATCTGCAACCGATATCTCCGCAAGAGGGCAGCGCAATCTGCCTCACTGAATGTGAATGGAGCTTGAGTTCGCGAGCTTTGGGATGCTGCACAGGTAGTTTACGTGTTGGAGGCGGGCGTCGCCTCAACTGATCTGAGCGCCTGTGGCACACTACAAATCTCACTGGTGTTTTAATTGTTGTTGTCTGGTTCAGAAGAAATTGTACTGGGATGGAGTGACGCGAGCGTGCAGGGGGTGGGGGGAGCGGGCGTATGAAGCTGAATCATTTGCGGCAGTACAGTTATGCGTCAGAATAATAGTGTGTAGACCTATGTAACACCCACATAAAAAGCTTCAATATATTCACTATGTGCTCGCATTATAACGTTATCCGACAGGAAGTCGTTGCGCCCGCATTATAAACTCGTGAAAGGGTTATAGATACATGGGGGACTGCAGGGGCGGATCTAGGAATTTGCCAAGGCCGGGGGGGGGGGGGTGCTCTCTGAAAACATGCGACCGGGGGCTGGGGTGGGGGGGGAGCTCTCTGGCTAAAACTTGCGACCGGGGGAGGGGGAGTGCTCTCTTTTTGCCAAGGGGGGGTTGCTCTCTGAAAAACTTGCGACCGAGGGGGGGGGCGCTGCTCGCAGAAGCCGACTTTAACAGTGTATGTTCAGGTTACCAAGGGGGGGAGGGTTGCAATCCCCCTGCACCCCCCCCCCTGGTTCCGCCCCTGGACTGAAGGACAATGGCACGCATGCCCAAAATATACCGTAAAAATTCCTCCTCGGATACCCATCGTAAAAGCGACAAATATGCGTCAACGTCTTGAACTCTTCACGCGGCTACACGTCTAGCAACATTTGGGGCGTAAATCCACCGAGTACGTGACGTCGGTTTCTCGTCACGTGTTCGCTGTGAAAACGACTTAGGTTTCTTGAATCCTACAAGACCGGACTATAGGCTTTAATAATCAGCGAAATGCACTAGCTGCGCCATCTATTTGGTTCCAATCACTGAAAACGCATGATTACGCACCAACACAACGTGCGTCGATCAAATGATGGCGGATTATGGACGAATATCTGACGGGGTTGCAACGTCATATTTTTGACGTGGGAACAAACAGCCCTTCCACGTCGTTTATTCGTCGGTTTGACGTCTTATGACGTCTTGACGTCGGTGTGCCCACTGGGTTGATACACAGGGTATTATTGCACCTGGTCGATAATTAGACAAATCAGACAAAGAACCCTGTGTGCAACGGCAGAACGCTAGCCACTTTCCACGGATCGCGGACTATACCTGCATCTGTACCCTAGTTTCTCAGTGGTTTGTTAACATTTAACTTCAATAGTACTTTATATAAAATATAGTCAGTTAGTTGGAATGGTTTGACAGCATGTTCTTTTTGTAGCATACCTGCATGTATGTTGGCTGGGCAAGTCTTTTAAAGGGCGTATCTCAAATCCCAACGCACTTTCCACGTTCAAACCTTGCATGGTGCTTTAACCGATAAATCGGAAATAATGTTAATAACATGTGCTAAAACCCACTGCGGTCCCACACCAGTGTTCTGCCGACTCCGCTAGCGGGGCTTCTTGTGGCTTTTGTCATAATAACTGGTGGCTTTTGTCATAATAATTTCGATGTTTTGCCTTTAATGATTATTTGTGGGGTAATTTGTCATGAAACTCCAGATGATGGACCCTTGGAGATACTTATGGTGTGTTGGTAGCGCAGTAGTTGGGTCTGTATGATTATACCTAAACATTAATAAGAAATCAGACACGAGTAAAAGAGCAAAACGTTTCTAATCGCTTTGACACTTCGGAAAAGTGATTAATTTGCTTCCAATGAACCTCTTAAACACCGCCACTCGTGCCAGAACATTGGAAAATTCTTATCCTAATGTTTTTCCATAAACACTGTACAGTGTATATTTCTGACTCGCAAAAAGTGACACATATTGCTCTCGACCATGCGCGTTGAATAACATTATGCGGTCAATGCTAAATCGGACCCGAAGATGGGGGAAAAGGGAAGCAAACCCGGTGGTGGAGCGACATTGGTCAGCATCTTATTAACGGGTGAATGACGCATGAGCGTTCAAGGAGCCCTACCCTCATCAAAGGTTGGGGACAAAAGGCCATGGCAATGTAAACAAGAAACACAATTACACAAAGGTATATATTCCGTATAATAGCATGCTGACAAAATATAAAACGTAGTTAAACGCAAATGCACTAGTAGGAGGGAAAATGCATTTTAGTGTTACACGGAGAAAATCTTGTATTTTACAAAGGACCGTGCTTAAGTAAACAGTACAAGGTGACAAGAAGCACAGCTTTAGTGAGTACCATAATCAAACGCCTAAGCTCCACAAGGAGCCGAACGGAGGCTGACGAAGCTACCGCGTAACACAAGTAATGCGGAAGCATAACAGGCAAAAGGAAAGACACTGCAGCCTATAGGCTAGATCTCTACAGTAGAAAACGTATAACCTGCGGAAGGGGATGGTGATTGGGTTAAAAATCCTGGACCACAATAGAATCGATAATTGATACAAATGAAATCATATTAAAAACTCCGGGTCAGCCTTGCTCGATAGCTGACCGGAAAGGGAAAATGCGACGTCGCTGATCGGCCAAAATTCGGTAAAAATTTACTGTAAACCTATGTGTATGAGCGACGTCTGCAGAGAGAAGAGGAACGAGAAATACGCCGCCCCGCATAAATTCGTTTTCACGTTGTAAAAAACACCTTTGTTAGTGGGGATTATCTTATGTAACAGATTGTATTGAAAACTTCTATTTCTTGTCTTCACCGTTAAGCCTTGAACAAAAATAAGTACTTTAAAAAAAGGCCCCATGTGGACAAGATTTCGGTGTACTCAGGGTGCGGTTTAGGGTGTGTTTTCAGTTGTAGTCCTTCCACTCGTGAACCGATGTATCTGTTTTATTGTCGGCCACGCCCTATGTCACTAACTAACGCTTTGTTTCAGGTTGCCGGGCGGACGTTTGCTTTATAATGGATGAGTCTGGTAGTATCGGATTGGACGACTTTACCAAGCAGTTGGAGTTCGTGGCTCAGTTCGTGGGTCAGCTTGCTATCAGCCCGGTGGACAGCAACGTGGCCCTCGTCAAGTTTGGGACCGGTGCTGAACTGGTATTCGGCTTGACAACACATGGTACATCTGAGGCAGCGAGTCAGGCCGTCATGAACATCGGCTATGGCGTTGGGTGGACTAATACAGCAGCAGGTCTCCGTCTAGCAAGGCAAGAGGTCTTCAGGGATGGAGGTAAATCGGCATCCCGTGTGTCGCCTTCTCCGAAGTGCATACGACCGCCAGAGGCAATATGACTTCAGATAGCAGGTCTCACTTTGTTGACAGATCAATCACGTTGAACGTCTGAATTTCACTTTCCCGTAATTCAGTGAACGTGTACATCAAGTACAACTCACAGAAATTCACCATATCGGTCAATTTTTTTTTCTCCGTTCTGTAATGTTGCCATTGATATATCTATAGATAAAGACAGTTCTATGGATGTACCTCAAGTTTGCTTTGGTCGCCAATAATTTGATTCATCAGCATCTTACTTTTACGCAACTTTATAACTTATGTCAGTTCGAGTAAACCATGGGCAACCATGCGACATACGTTGTAGCCCACCGGCCGGACGCCCCAAATATCGCCATCGTCCTGACAGACGGCGGGTCCAACAGAGGTGCAACACAGACTATCCCAGAGGCGGACGCCCTGAGAGCTGCCGGAGTGACTGTCATTGCCATTGGAATAGGTCCGAGTCTCAACCAACCTGAGCTGGAGGGGATTGCCGGCCCGAGCGGCACGGTCTTCAACGCCAACGACTTCGACGCTCTGCTGCAAGACGTCACTCTTCTCCTTGGGCAGACATGCGTCCTCTCCAGTGGTAAGCGTGACGTGACATTGATAATCTGTAACTGCTGTAACTTTTTATTTCCTTAATAATAATGATATGCACGGAATCATTAATTATCTAATGGCACAATGCCGGCTTCAATTGTATATTAGGTGGTTAGGGCCTTCCATTAGCTCTTGGTGAGGGGAAGGGGTGTTACCCCTCAGGGTCGAGTCCATTTATGCTGGAAAAGGGGGGACCGGTTTCGAGTAATGGCCTAGCTTTTCATACGTTAAATGGTATAAATTTGGGCCCTAAAACGGGGAGCCGGGGCCTGGTCCCCCCACTCCCGCTGGATCCGCCCCTGTCCCTGAGGTTGGTTTCAGGATATATGTCTGCACCTATATCAATGTATATTAACTACTCATTATAATATAGGTTTCAACACGAAATAGCTCAAGAAATCAGGAATACTATCACGCAATGTTTACGGGCGACCGTATAGGCAAACATGTGTAAATACTCTTATCATTGTGTACGTGGACTAATGTAGCACGGCTATCTTTGTATTAGCACGCAGTCCATATCTTAGGCCTACTTAATTACAATTATGGATGCATATGCCTACTGCATGATGTTGCGTGATTTCGTGATATCATAGTGGGCCATATTACCCATTTTGCCCCACATTCCAATACAATAATGATGCCTACTTGCAGATTGTGTGACGGATCAACTGTCGGATCTAGACACCAGCGGAGGTGGGTATTGAGGTCACAATATGTTTGGTGCACAGACAAATTACCCGGGTCTTCATTATGTAGTGCGTCTAACCGTTTCAAAATAATGCAACAACTGTCATAGTGCGCCTAAGGATTTCATATATTTATACATGTAATGCGCCGTATGATGTAACGCTGTTACTGTGTGTATAACGATGTAATGTTTCTATTGTGCATATAGCCATGTAATGTGTATAACGATGTAATGTGGGTATAGTTTGTATAACAATGTAATGTGGGTAATTAGGTTCTTCTCAGACCCCCTCTTGAGGTGTTGCCTCTAGGCACATTACCGCCACGTTGTATTACAACAATCACAACTGCGGCCGCCTCTTGCCCTTGTCAGTGTACCCTGTGATGGACGACTGTCCACACCTGGTTGGACCAGAGCTACTCCTGGACACGTACATCGAGTTCTACTGTGACGTCAACTACACCAATCCCACGGCGGACTCAGCCACCTTTGAGGTGTCTTTCCTGTTCAATGGAGATCCGGATCCCGCGGTCCCTTCCATCCACTTACCGGATGGAGGGAGAGCCACTCTGCACGAGCGCTACCTTCACGGACACCTCGGGAAATGGGTAAAGGAGTGACGTGTTTGTCACGCCATATGTGTAGTCATATCTACACGATGAAGTATTAGATTTAGCAAAGTTAAATCTTTCAATATTTCATGCTGAATCAGGTATGTCTGTACTTTATATAGCTGACTCAATGACGTAGTACACGGGAACGCCACCTTTTTTCATACCTCGTACCTTCGTATGTAACGGTAAGGTTGTCTTTAATCTCAAGCTCAGGTTTTAATTCTTAACTATCACATTATAGTAGCATTTTGAAGCTACTTGCCATGAAAAGGAGTTGAAACATGTTCATCTCAGTGTGTGAAGACAGCTATTTATCTATTATGGTTGTTCAAATAACTTGTATGTGACCATAGTGACTCAGTTGTGAAGGTTTTGTCTTTTACCTTTCAGATTAGCTGCCGTGTCAAGGCCTATTGGGCACGGTCTCCAGGCACAGCAACCAAGTTTATTATAAGTAACAGCTACTGGGCAGGAATAGAGGTGAGCGTCAAGTGTATTGCCTTTAACAGCTACTGGACAGGAATAGAGGTGAGCGTCAAGTGTATTGCCTGTAACAGCTACTGGACAGGAATAGAGGTGAGCGTCAAGTGTATTGCCTTTAACAGCTACTGGACAGGAATAGAGGTGAGCGTCAAGTGTATTACCTTTAACAACTACTGTGCAGGAATAGAGGTGAGCGTCCAGTTTATTGTCTGTAACATCTACTGAACAGGTGTAGGGGCGTTGTTTCTCCTGTAATTGTCTCATTTGTTCATACGCAGCCGTCAGTCAAGTACCTGGCTCTGCACGAAGATGACGACGAGTACACTGGTGTCCTGCTTATCTCCACGCTGCCGGTTCCCTGCGCCACATACGACTCCAGCGCCGCCACCCCGCCCGCCAACGGGTGTCGCCTCGACGTCGAGGTGGAGGCCGAGGTGGCCGTCGTCTTCCAGCGCCCCCCAGCGGGCACCTTGGCCGACAACACCACGTGCGTCTACAGCTTCGTGCCCAGCTTCTGGAACGCCACCCTCAAGCAAGCCTTCAGCTTCCAATACCCGCTGGAGATCTTGGCCAAAGCGGACGCCTTCAACACAGGGACGAGGTGGGGCCCCATACGTCTTCACGTGGACTCTATCTTGGCGCCCAAGACTGACATCGACGGCAACACGTACACCGACCCATGGAGTGGCTACGACATTGAAGACATACTGGTAAGCGATACAGCTGCGGTGCCCGACACGCCACTATTTCACCTTTGGTAGGGTGGGGAGTATAATGTATACATCTCAACCATCTAATATACGTGCCTTTCCCAGGTTCATTCAGGTAAAGCCGTTGACAGAGATGGCATCGTGCATATTAAAGTAGCAATGTTAATTCGTGAAGAGGCGAAGGCCTTGGCACTCGCAGTGGTATATTTTAGTAAATGTTGCCTCAAAACGCTCGTTGCGATGTCTTCATTGTTCCGTAGTTGGAGAACGCGGACGCCATCGGAGGAATGTGCTCCTCCACCGGGGATCCTCGCATGACCACTTTTGACAGAAGGTATGTAAACCTGTAACAATGTTCGACGACAAGATCTCCATAAGAAATAAGAAAGAAGAAAAGCTAAAATTATTTTATTAAAAGTTATTTAACTGTTCAATTTGAGGATGAAGCCGCTTTAGAGTCCGATAGAGACACACAATAAACAATTGGTTTGCCGTTAAGCAGAAGGGCAGCATGGCATTCTTCTAACGGAAGATTTCCCCAATGTTCTACCTACCTGTAATGACTTCCAAAATATGGATGCAAAGATTAACAATGTAATTCACATGTCTTCGGATCTGGATAATGCTACATAGGCTTGGCTTATACAAGATGTTTTACAACACGACACATGACGAAAACAATACCCATACTTTTATGACGTAATACACCAGAAGGCCATAATGTTAAAATGAGGATGCCAAGATACGTCACTAAATTTAAATTGTTCTTGGGGTGCCAGCAAGTTATATCATCCATTTTAAGTTGCTATGCGTGATGTGGCGCCTTCGTCATGCAGAAGGACACTATCTTGATCTCACGTGAGGAATTAGTCGGCAGATACACTGGAAGCAGAAATTAGTATCAACTAATAGACGCTTCAATACGTTGTTTTTGATTCCAAAATGGCTGCCGATCTGTGGCGAAATGAATCATATTATATTCCTATGTTGTTTATCTGTTGCAGGCCATATAGCACCGCGAGTACCGGGGTATTCCAGATGGTAAAGAGCAGCAGCAGCCGGGATTTCGAGGTAATTATTTACCGGGGTAACTAGATAACGCGCTGTGTGT
The DNA here is from genome assembly GCA_964019135.1 of Arenicola marina. Lineage (NCBI taxonomy): Eukaryota > Metazoa > Annelida > Polychaeta > Arenicolidae > Arenicola > Arenicola marina. Next base: position 40,131,087 of record OZ025248.1, on the reverse strand, counting down.
TGCTCTCGCTGAATGGGAAGACATACTCACTGTCTCAAGGAACGTACATAACGTTAGTAATGAATCAGCACACGTTTTTTTGTTTGGCATCAGGCCCATAGAAGAAAGCTATAAAGGCATTCATCATGCAGGTCGTCTCACCATTGACTTCTGGTGAGCTGACGTAGCCTCGTAGCTAACAAACCTCGTAGCCTTGGCAGTTCTGTACGCTACCATTATTTATAACAAGGTTCGATACCTGTGCTAACCGGGGTCCAGTGTCCAGCGTCCAGTGTCCAGTGTCGATGTTTCAAAATTCTCAGTGTCGAATGTTGATTTTTAACGACGTTCCATGACTTTTTTGTCGCAATTCAGTATTTCGTTTTCAATTATCTGCGTCGATGTCGCTATTTCAGATCCTCAGTTTCGCAATTCGGGGGTCAATGTCGCAAATGCCCGCGTCGTATGTCGCCTTTTAACCATTCCAGACCCTTTGTACTGTTGACTTCCAAACTCCTTCATGTTCCCTGAGTACTCGCGTCTCACCACTCACCCCTGTCGCTTGCATTGCCTGCTTTTTAACAGAAACGTATTTCATACCTGACAGTTTTCTACGTTCAGTGTCCTCAAATAAATATAGGCATGGTGACCTAATGTTATTTTTTGACTAATTTATTCCACCTATAACCACGCCCCCCCCCCCTCCTGACTATTCTCCCCTGGACAATTCCTCCTAGGTCATGTCGCCCTCGGGACCACTCTCCCTCTACAATCCCCCGCTCGGACAATTTCCCTCTAGGACAACTGGCCCTCGGTAAATTCCGAGATCTTTCCCCCCGGAATCCCCCCCCCCGGACAATTTCCTCCCATGAAAAATCCCTCCGGCCGATTGCCACCCGGATAACCCCCTCCACCCCCACCCCACCCCAGACAATCCCCCCCCCCCGAGGCAATTGCCCCACGGACACCCATCCCCACCCCAGACAATTCCCCTCCGAACAATTGCCCCCAGACGCTACCCACCACCTAGAAATACACACCCACAAATGTGGGGCAAGGGTTGGGGGGGGGGGTTCTTCCCAAATTACAAAGAATGAATTTCTTTATTCCCAGGTCACGATGAATTAAATGGAGAACTCCCCATATACAACGGAAGGGGCGGATACATGATATAAATTGTCGATTTCACAATTCCCGGTTATTTAGTGTTAAAATTATCTTTTAAAGTTCAAGATTAATGAAAATCGTGGATCACGACGGTCGGCTAATATCTCATTCCCAGTTCACGCAGAATTTTTTTTTCTCATTTCCAGTTCACGAAGAATTATTTTCCTCATTCTCAGTTCACGGTGAAATGAAAAGCCCGTTTCCGAGGAACGGAAATACCCCTCCCCCCCCCCCCACCCCACCCGATCCCAAACGGACAAGCAACCCCTCGAAAATACCCACCAAGATAGCCTCGATCCCTCGTCGGACAAACCCTCAGTCATGGCCAGTATTTTCATATGCACCCGTTATTCCGTTAACTTTAACGAGACCTATTCTGTTTATTGCTGATCGGTCTGCTGCCGTTTAGACTGATTTAAATACATATTCGAAATGTTTATCTCCCGGCTATATTTAGGCAGCAAACAACGCCCCCCCCCCTCCCCCCCACACACACACCACCTCCCACCCCTTGAGGGTCTCTCCAATGCGTCTGAACCATCGATGTATGTTACCCAAGTTAACTGTAATGTCAGTATGTGAGCTTGTTGAGAAAGCACTTCTCAGTGTATATGAAATTATCATATGAAACGTGTACATCTGCAACGGGCTATAGAACAGACAGCGCCACGCTTCTTCACGCGCTCAACACACTGTTGGTGGTCCGGAGTTGAGGTTTAACCGGTGGGGATTGTCTGGGGGTAAGGGGGGCGAGGCTTTTCCGTTTGGGGAGACGTGGGTGGCAAGGTCCGGGAAATTATCTCGGGGGGGTGGGGGGTTGTCCGAGGGGAGTTGTCCGGGGGGGGAATTGTCCTAGGCGGGAATTGTCCTAGGCGGGAATTGTCCTCGGGGGGGGAAATATCCGGAGGACGGAGTTTTCCTAGAAACTCTAAAACACATGTCATAAAATGATAGTTGCCATGGCGCCGTCAACTACGGGATCTTATCCAGACCTCACGAGGCAAACTTCTGCTCTGTGTCTTTCGGTTGTTCGCCTGCACTCGCTTCACGCACAAAATCGCCTAAAGCTGCCCTTGGATGCACAACTAACCACTAGATTTTTTTGCATACCAGAATTATAACTATCCGAGTATATTTATATAATATATGAGCAGTTGGACAATTGGGTGACTGATAGTGTCAGGCGATCTAATGTGTTGCGCGGGTTTTTCGATGTCGTATGACATAATAATCATCACGACTCTATGTCTGCGCGCGGTATCTATGGTTACGTAACAACGATCCTTATATGATGAATTGAGTAGGCAGGGACATTGGTGTTCCTTTTGTCGCAGAAACGCATCGATGATTTGCCTCAAAATAAAACGCTTCCAACAGCCTCATCGAACCGACCACATGCATTATGGAGAGATAATTGTCTTATCCTTGACTATATTATGATTTTATAGTTTGCAATGCCTGGACCAAACCAAACAAAAAATTATTTTACACCCACTTGATTCTTAACGCACAAACCGCGCCGCCGGCTGGTTCCCAACACTCCCAAACGTTGACTACAATGAGTGTGCGTCCCGCAGCAGCAAAGCACTAACGTTGTGCTCACTCGTTCTAAGAGCACGTGCTTTTTTGTTGGTCCCCAATTCGTTACCTAATTCGATAATTTCATTATTAAAGACTTGACCTAACACCTTTCGCTTAGTGTTAGGGGGATAAGTTTTTGGTGCTATTGAAATTTGCTCCGAATTCAAAACATCTGGGGGCTGTTACGCGAAAAAAAAGAGTCCTAAGCTATGCTTGAAATGGACTGAAAAAAATGCATAAGAAAGGATAAAAACGCAGTACAATCGTAAATTTGGTATGATTAAGATGGTCTCGGATTGCTTACCTCGTGCGGGGAGGTGGGAGAGGGGGGGGGGGGGGGGGGGGGCATGCCTGAGGCTGAGGGAGCGGACATGTGTCATGAATTGATGAAGAAGACATTCAGATGAAGGGGGCATTTATGATGAAAAAGTTACCTCTATGGAGCGGGTATTTGAATCGGTGGTAGGCTATGAAAATGTGCGTTCGTAGCGCTCCCTGACCGAGTGAATTTTGGCGGTGAAAAAGCGGGGGAGGTACCGCAGAATCCCCTAGTCCACTAGAAATGTATTAAGTCTACCCCCCCCCCCCCCCCTCTGGGTTGCTTACTCACCTCAGTGATTTTCAAACGTCACTCTCTACGGCATTTATGACTGACTACTAAAAGTTATTTCCGTTCTTACACATATCATAGATATCATCTTTTTGTCAAAAGCAAATGATCACACCCAGCAAAACAACAATGCATCGCATTTTTTTTAAACTAATAGATCTATGTCACAACTTTCCTTTCATTTGAAGATCACACTTGCTCACTATAAAACCAGATTCATCGTTAACTCATCAGCCAAGGTAATAGAAGCCTGCGTGAAGCGTTAAGTAGCAATAGTTACAAGCGCGTTCTGAATGGAATTGATGTGCGCCACATTTCTTTGGATACGACATGAGCGCTGGTGGGACCGCTTGCACAGTGGTGCCACGACGCGAATAGGAAAAAGGCCAAACGAACGTGATGTCCTTGTTGTAGGTGCAGATTGAGAACTGGCGGTGTAAGGGGACCACCCGTCCCTGTTCCGTGACCTGCGGTGTGGCTGTCACGGAATCCGGGGCCATATACGCCATCAGTATGTGTCCGGAGAACGACAGGCTTCACATCATGCAACTGACGCGTCAGGGCTTCAGCTACCAACCCATCACAAGGAATTTGTATAACCCATCAAGCTATATGGTGAGTCTCATTTGCTTTAGGGTGTCCAGGAGGGGGTGGGGGGAGGGGTGGCGGGCACAGGGGGCACCCCCTCCCCCCCGGTCGCAAGTTTGGACCCCCTCCCCCATTTTCAAATACCTGGATCTGCCCCTGATAGTTTGTAGTTTGTATGTTTTTTCTTTATCTTACCAACGATTATAAAGTGTGTCAATAGTACGTGACGTGCACCACGGTCACCTACGTCTCAGGCTTTTACACACAAATGTTTTCATTTGGGGAACGATTTATTATCTCTCCCTTTCAAGAATTTTTACACGCGCCCCTGATTTGTGTTCTGATACAGATCAGTGCTGCTGTTTGAACCAAGACATTGTGATCATTGCCGACTGTGTACCGCGTGTATTTCTTTAGTATATACAATTCAAGCGATGTGATTCCCTTTCAGATTGAGATGCCTTCTGGTGCCAAAGTGAGGGTCTCTGTCTTCTCGTGGGGCCTGGGAGTGACCGTAGAGGTGCCCGCCAGGGACAAGGGACAGATCCAGGGTCTCTGTGGGAACCTCGATGGCGACCCCAACAATGACATCAATGGCTCCATCAGCCAATTTATCAAGGAAAACAGGTAAGAACATACATAGAGTCTATAGCATGCTTGCACTTTCACCTGCGCAGTGCAGAGCTGAAGGGATTCTGTGATTTTGTTGCTTTCACCCGCATAAGCCTAAGTGGGATTGTGCCATTGTTTATATTATGGGTTTCCTGCGCATCTGTTAAAACTTTTCGGTACATAATCTAGTTGGATCAATATACAGCTGACCGCCATGGAAGCAAAGATGACGATCGTCTCACTTAGAGCGGAACTGATGACTAAGCGAGAAAGATATTCAGGAGCTGAGTATATAGCCACTAATATCGTGTTTCTAGTTTCTAAGTAATTAAACTGGCAAATTCGAAGCCAAGTTGCTACGTTTTGGTAAGCGTCAGCGACGTCTTATGACGTCACGTTGACGTATCCATGGTAACGGATGTAAGCCCATTGCTAAAATATAGAAATTCTTGGCCAAATTGAAAAATGTGTCAAAAATAAGCAAGCTAGAGCTGCGATCTTTGCGGCACTTAGTAGGGATCAATCATGGATAAAAAGGCATTTGCGCAGAATTCAGACAGTGCGCCTGGCATGGGCACCCGGTCACTACAGCGAGCGGTACCTTCAAAGCTCAGTTGCCGTTGCCCATCATAAGTGAGTGGGGAAATCGACTTCGTGTATTTGCTTGGTTAGACGAACCACCGCTCGCGCAGTATTGATGCTAAAGCGTAGGGCCCCTGAAGGGGGTAGCCATGTCGCGTGTCGATTTTAAGAAAAGGTCCATGTCGCGTGTCGATTTTAAGAAAAGTTCCATATCGCGTGTCGATTTTAAGAAAAGTTCCATGTCGCTTGTCGCTAAGTATTATGTCGCATGTCGATTCTAAGGCAACCCCAATGCCGCATGTCGATTCTAAGGCAACCCCAATGTCGCGTTGTCGATTTAAAAAATCGCCGTGTCGCCGTAGCCCCTCTGGGGCCCTAAGCGTTGCAACTGACAATAGTCTATCTTACTATGTTTGTTTGTATATCCTCCTATGTACATTAGTGTCGGCGCTTAAAGGGCGCCACAGACGTGTGCGTATACGAGTGTGTGTACGAGGGAGGAGGGGGGGGGGAGGGGTAAAAGCCCCTAACCCGACCTCCCAGTTGTTACTGAAGCGTACCGAGACCGATCGATCATTAGACCCAAAACGGCCTGACGATAAAAAAAAGCTCATGATATGTGTGGCTGTATGTTGGCCTATACACCCTGTAAATATTCACATGTTACTGTAATGAAATATCTTCAATTTGAACCAATTGATTTACCCAATGAACACTTGCCATGTATCTATGTATTTTATTTGTACTACAGGGCCCAAACATTTAAATTAATGAATCTGTCGGTACACAGATACTCGCCCTGCGGCACGACAGAATTGATTCGCCAGTTTGTAAAATACTGTCTTGTAATAATCTTAAGATTTGCTATATTAGACGAAATGACGTAAGACGAAATGACGCAAGACTGAAGGTGATATGTGTATTCTAGGCGACGCAATGTGTCTTTATCTGCCAATCACCCAAATGAGGAGAGTGGAATAAATTTACTGCAAATAGCAGTTGATCTGGGTATCGGTCGGTTATCTAGATAATCGCAAACTACGAGCGGGGGACGGGGGGGGGGGGTGCGGGTTAAAGCCCCTCTCTTTTTCACCTCCGAAACCCGCCCGCACTTAGGGGCGTTTCACCCTGAAAATCTGCTCGAAAAAGGCGTTTTACCGCCGAAATCCGCACGGAAGGGGTGTTTTACTGTCAAAATGTTTCAGTTCCATGCGGACCCCCTTTTCACGGCAAACCCGCTCTTTGAAAAACGTTCTTCGCCAACCCCTGGTAGCAAGTTTTAAAATGTTTCCTCTATAGGGGTATCTCTTTCACCACAAATGTCAGCTCTGTCCGGCATCAATTGGCACCCGGTGTGGAAGGGGCGGCTGGCTGCTCGTGTTCTTCGGGCAGGCAACCCTAATCTGAGACGGTTTGAGGGCGTCGGCCCGCCGAACATGTGATAAAACATGATACGAGACACGAGATACGTCATACAGACACGTGATACACGATAGGATCGTTATGGCGAGACTTGTGAGGGGGATGGGGACAGCCATGACAGAAAAACCTTCTGTCCAAATAAGTTGCGTGAGTATGCCTGAAGAATATTTACACCATAGAGACCCTGTAAAAGGGTAATATATATTCCTGGTCTTGTTTCTTTATTTGGCTGACTTTGTACTATACATGACTCAGTGTTGTTGAGGACCCGATATGAGAAACTTCATACGCAGAAAGTGCTTCTGTGGCTGATATCAGCAGGCCGCTTGTGCTGGTATTTAAATTTCGGGACGGGACGTATATTACAGCTATGGCCCCTGGGCTGGGGGTATCGAGTGTGTGTGTGGTAGGTGGGGGGGGGGGGGGGGGGGGCGGGGACAGCACGCATAGCCGAAAGTTCAGCTACATATTATTATCGATAAGGTACCTCTTACCCCCACCTCGCCACAAACCGTCGCCCGCCGTTTGCCGTCCGCGCCCTATAATTTATGGCCCCAGCACAAAGGGGTGAAAAGGAATGTTTTTTGGGTGGAGGCAGACCGTGACGGCTTAGGGGCGTCGGCCCGCCGAGCTACGCAAGCTTTATTTATTACGTGTATCGCTGCAGTGACGTATTTCACTGAATGACATTGACAGAGAAGGGGTCATAACGAAGAGTGAGCTCCCTGGGTGCAAAGCATGGGTGCAAACAGAATGCACCATATACATGTGTAGTAATTTCGCGGCTTAAACGAATAACACATCTCGATACACTCAGACACCAGGGCCCTTATTCTGCATGCATCTAATGGCCATGATACATCTAAGTTTCGGTTACTTTGGGACTTCGTTTACTTTGTGTCCGAAACATGTAACCGAAGTTCCAAAAAGTAACCGAAACTTTAGAGGTACGAAAAAAAATCCAAGAAATTGGAAAAGTCGGGTTCGAAACCCCAGCTTCCAGGGGTCCCAAAAAGTAACCGAAACTTTAGAGGCAAGAAAACATTGCCCAAAAATTGGAAAAGTCGGGTTCGAACCCCCAACGTCCAGGCGCTCTGGCACCGTTACGTTTCTTACTCCTGGTTCGAGCTGAGATTGGATTTGACATAAGCTACGTCACCCCTATCCGCCAGGGTAAGTTTGGTGCTCAGATGTTGTTTAGTTTTTGAGCTACAGCCGAGCACTTTACATTTACAATAGTCAAGGACACGACCTTGACCCTTTACCCAGGTGGCTGAAATATAATCAATTTTAAGATACGACCTTAAGATACGTCTGATGACGCATGACTGATGCATGGATGTCGTCTTGCTAGACATTTTAATTTAAACCGGGACCTTCTGGGCCGAATATTAAAGAAATTACAGCGTTTCGTAGCTTCCCATGCTGATGCAATCGCTGTCACCTCGACCTCAGTTGGGGCCCGCGCGGGGGGAGCAAGGCGGCCCTTGGTTCACGGTAAAAGCACCATGCACCAAACAGCAGAGCGGCAGCGGACCGGTGGGCAATACACAGGGTAGGGCTGTAAGGTAGAGGGTGGGTGTGGATAAGGGCAGGAGTGTGCGCCAGTGAAGCGCATCAAAAGCAAAATGCGTGTGTGTATTGGCGGGCATGGAGAAGGCCGGGGTGGGGACTGCGAGAGGGGGGTCGCGTTAGGCGAGCGGAAACGCCGTATAGTTTACCATTGCAATGGTATATTAGTTTATTTACGCAAAAGTGTTAACACGGCGAATTTTAACCATATTTTCACCTCACGGGCAATACAATTCCTCAGTGTCCTGTACCATTTTCAAGTTTGTATGGTCAATATTGAGGGCACCGTGAATTTCGTTAATTTTAAATTGAAATGGCCAGTTACGTCATAACCGCTAGACCGGTCGCTCTGATTTTTGACATACGGTACCTCAGCGGTACCCATAATGTCACTGCAAATTTTCGTAACGATCAGAACACCGTACCGTTACCTGAATTTTCTGACGTCAATGTTGTCATTTTGACGTGACGTAGCTCGCAAACTATTGGTCCCCCGTCAAATTTGATGGCGGTAGCGAGAAAGACATTTAGGAGCTGAGTATGATGGCACAAACCTGCGCGTGTTTAGCTATAATATTAAGCGATTTATGCCTAAAAATGTGCTTTGGACGTATGACGTCACTGTGACGTCGACGTCTGACCGATTTCACCCGGCAACGAACTTCTGACATCTGTTGGCGAAGTTTGACAACGATAGCTGCAAGTGTTTGACACTTATCGTGCGCACAGACAGACAGACACACACACACACACACACGCAAGGCATATCACCCTGGCGGCTGAGATTTTATGGCTCAAATGGACGTCTGATGAGGCATGACGCATGACTGATGCATGGGGGTCGTCCCGCTGCACATTATAAATCAAACCGGGATCTTCTGGGCCGATTATTAAGGGAATTACAGCGTTTCGTAGCTTTCCATGCTGATGCAATCGCTGTCACCTCGACCTCAGTTGGGGCCCGCGGAGGGGGGGGGGGGGGGGCGGGAAGTCGCTCTCGGTTCACGTTAAGAAGCACCAGGCAGAATTTTAGCCATATTTTTCCTTCAAGGGCGATACAATTCCTCAGGGTCCTATACCATTTTAAAGTTTGTACGGTCAATATTGAGGGCACCGTGAATTTCGTTAATTTTAAATTGAAATGACCCGTTACATGATAACCACCAGTCCGATTTTAGTACAATTTTAAACATAAGGTCCTAATTTATGACCCGTCCGTGGTAAATGTTGGAAGGCGATAACTTAAAAATTGAAAAAGTCGGGTTCGAACCTCCAACTTTTAGGCGCTATGGCACCGTTACGTTGCGCACTCCGGGTTCAAGTTGAGATTGGATTTGGCATAAGCTACGTCACCCCTATCCACCAGGGCAAGTTTGGTGCTCAGGTGTCTTTTAGTTTTTGAGTTACAACCGAGCACTCGACATTTACAATAGTCAAGGACACGACCTTGACTCTTGACCCAGGTTGTTGAAATGTAATAAATTTTAAGATACAACCTTAAGTAATCTTTGTGTCAAAGATGAGTTGCGTGGCTTATCGGTTTCTATTTTTTTGGCTAATGGTAAATTTCAAAAATGTCCTATCTTTTACCATTGGGCCATTTTTTGCGTTGCTATGGAAACAAAAAGTAACTGTCCGATCGGGATATTTTTTCACATACGGTACTTGAGTGGAATCTTTAATGTTCCTGCAAAGTTTCGTGACAATCGCATTGAGATTTAAGAAACAAATTTGGTGTGGAAAATTTTGAAATTTCCAGAGACTGTAGCGTGAAAACTATTGCTCTTACGTAAATGTGATAGTAATAACGAGAGAGATATTGAGGAGCTGGGTATATAGACACGAATTTCGTGTTTCTAGCGGTAATATTAAGCGAGTTAGGCCGGGAAATTTGTTTTGGACGTATGACGTCACCGTGACGTTGACGTTTGACCGATTTCACCCGGCAACGAACTTAGTCTGAGATTAGACTTCTGGCATCTGTTGGCGAAGTTCAACAACGATAGCTACAACTATTCGACAGTTATCGCGCGCACAGACAGACAGACACACACACACACGAGGCATATCACCCTGGCGGCTGAGATTTTATGGCTCAAATGGACGTCTGATGACGCATGACTGATGCATGGGGGTCGTCTCGCTGCACATTATATATCAAACCTTGAACTTCTGGGCCGATTATTAAGGGAATTACAGCGTTTCGTAGTTTCCGATGCTGCTGCAACCGCTGTCACCTTGACCTCAGGTGTGTGGGGGGGGGGGGCTCTCGGTTCGCGGTAAGGCCACCATGCAGCAAGCAGCTGAACGGCAGCGGACCGGCCAGCAATACACAGTGTAGGGGTGTAAGGCAGGGGGTGGGTGTGGATAAGGGCGGGGGTGTGCGCCAGTGAAGCGCATCAAAGCCAGAATGCGTGTGTGTATTGGCGGGCATGCAGAAGGCCATGGTGGGGGCGGCGAGAGGGGGGTTGCGTTAGGCGAACAGAAGCGCCGTATAGTTTACCATTGCCATGGTATTTTAGTCGATTTACGCAAAAGTGTTAACACGGCGAATTTTAACCATATTTTTCCCTGAAGGGCAATACAATTCCTCAGTGTTCTATCCCATTTTGAAGTTTGTACGGTCAATATTGAGGGCCACGGTCAATTTCGTTAATTTTAAATTGAAATGACCCGTTACGTAATGACCACCAGTCCGATTTTAGTACAATTTTAAACACAAGGTCCTAATTTATGACCCAGTCTGTGGTAAATAGTGGAGGGCGATAGCTTAAAAATTGAAAAAGTCGGGTTCGAACCTCCAACTACCAGGCGCTATGGCACCGTTACGTTGCGCACTCCGGGTTCAAGTTGAGATTGGATTTGGCATAAGCTACGTCACCCCTATCCACCAGGGCAAGTTTGGTGCTCAGATGTGTTTTAGTTTTTGAGTTACAACCGAGCACTCGATATTTACAATAGTCAAGGACACGGCCTTGACCCTTGACCCAGGTTGCTGAAATGTAACCAATTTTAAGATACAACCTTAAGTAATCATTGTGTCAAAGATGAGTTGCGTGGCTTATAGGTTTCTACGTTTTTTTGGCTCATGGTCAATTTCAAAAATGGCCATTTTTGCGTTGCTATGGAAACAAAACGTAACCGTGCGATTACATTCATCTTGCACATAATTGATAAGGCATAGGAAGCCTGTACCAAGTAGCGTGAGGCTATGTGCATTTTAACTGCACAGAACATGGAAAAAAGTAAAAATTGTATCTTTCATAATGGGATTTTCCGTTACCTTGGAAACGAATACTACGATTTCGATCGCCGTAATTTTTGGCATAGTCTATCTAGGTGGCGGACCGAATGTCCCTGCCAAGCGGCGTGGAGATACCTGTATCGCAAGTTGTCAAAATCGGGGGTCAAAACTGCCATTGGCTAATAATGGGGATTTTCGTCGCCTTGGAAACGGACACCATGGATGGGATCACTATAATTTTTGGCATACGGTACCTGAGTGGTACCTTCAATGTCCTTGCAAAGTCTCGTGACAATCGCTTTGAGATTAAAAATAAAAATTTGGTGTGGAAAATTTTGAAATTTCCAAAGCCTGTAGCGTGAAAACTATTGCTCCTACGTAAAATTTGATAGTAATAGCGAGAAAGATATTCAGGAGCTAAGTATATAGACATTAAGTTCGTGTTTCTAGTTGTAATATTAAGCGAGTTGGACCGGAAAATGTCTTTTGGACGTATGACGTCACCGTGACGTTGACGTTTGACCGATTTCACCCGGCAACGAACTTGACCTGTGATTAGACTTCTGGCATCTGTTGGCGAAGTTTGACAACGATAGCTGTAAGTGTTCGACAGTTATCGTGCTCACAGACAGACAGACAGACAGACACACACACACACTCACACACCCACAAACAGAGCAGAGTCACATGATGGCGATTTTCGCCATAACAAACAGAACTGACCGACATGACAGCGATTTTCGCCATAATAATATTGCGAAGCCAGTTGTATCTGTGCAACTTCAGCCGTATCCGCCTCAATCCGCTATTGCCGACACTTTGATAATGACATCTGATAGAATTGTTTTAATATAACTTCAGGGTGCAGAGAAAGGAAAGTCTGTTCTACGACCAGAACCTGATAGACCGGGATATCGATGAACAAGTGGTGTGCGACGCCACGGTTCTGTCTGTTCTGTCTGACCCTCTGGCCGGGGTGGGTAGCCCCGACCACCCCGTCCGTGCCCTCTTCCCACCCTGGATCCTCGACCAGGGCAACAACTACGGCCGGCGGCGGCGGCGGCGACAGGCGGCCGAGAATGACGTCATAGGCCCGGATGACATCTCGGAAGGCTACATGGACCGTGGTCCCGAAGAGCTGGACTGGGATCCGCCGACCCTAACATGGCCGACTCCGTCTAACCAGACGGAGGAGTCTGTCCGGAGCTATTGCCGCCAGGTCATCGAGGGCAGCTCCCTGTATTCCGCTTGTGACGGGGTGCTTCCGGTGGCAGATGTTGACATCATCGTCAACAAATGTGTGGATGATATACAGGTAAGTGAGGCAATGAGGGTAGGGCCCCATTCCTTGCGTGGTCCATTACGGCACGCAGCGATGGAACGATTCAAAGGCGCAATATATACAAAATACAACATACAGCACACCTAATCAGTCTAATGGACAGCGGGCGCCTTTCAACCATTCAATCGCCCACCCGCCCCTAGTCATACCCCCACGCCACCCCTAGGCTCTTCAATATCCCATCCTATTCCTATTCAATCTCCCACTCCATTACTATGCAATCTCCCATTCCAGTCCTATTCAATCTCCCACTCCATTCCTATCTAATCTCACACCCCTTTCCTATTCAATCTCCCGCTCCATTCCTATCTAATCTCACACCCTTTTACTATTCAATCTCCCACTCCATTCTTATGCAATCTCCCACTCCAGTCCTATTCAATCTCCCACCCCATTTATATTCAATCTCCCAATCCAGTCCTATTCAATCTCCCACGCCATTCCTATTTAATCTCCCACCCGATTCCTATTCAATCTCACACTCCATTCCTATCTAATCTCCCACGCCATTCCTATTCAATCTCCCACTCTATTCCTATTTAATCTCCCAATCCAGTCCTATTCAATCTCACACTCCGTTTTTATCTAATCTCACACCCCATTCCTATTCAATCTCCCACTCCATTCCTATTCAATCTCCCACTCCATTCCTATGCAATCTCCCTTTCCAGTCCTATTCAATTTCCCACTCCATTCATATCTAATCTCCCACTCCAGTCCTATTCAATCTCCCACCCCATTCCTATCTAATCTCCCACCCCATTCCTATTCAATCTCCCAATCCAATCCTATTCAATCTCCCATTCCATTCCTATTTAATTCCCACACCATCCCTAGCCAATCTCCCAATCCAGTCCTATTCAATTGCCAACTCCATTCCCATTCAATCTCCCACTCCAAAGCTATTTAATCTCCCACTCCCTTAGAATTTAATTTCCCACTCCATTCCTATTCAATCTCCCACTCCCTTCCTATTCAATATCGAGATTCTTTCCAATTCAATCTCCCACTCCATTCCTATTTAATCTCCCACCCCATTCCTATTCAATCTCCTACTCCATTCCTATCTAATCTCACACCCCTTTCCTATTCAATCTCCCACTCCATTCCTATCTAATCTCCCACTCCAGTCCTATTCCATCTCCCACTCCATTCCTGTCTAATCTCCCACCCCGTTCCCATTCAATCTCCCACTCGATTTCTATTCAATCTCCCACTTCATTCCTATTTAATCTCCCACCCCATTCCTATTCAATCTCCCACTCCATTCCTATCTAATCTCACACCCCTTTTCTATTCAATCTCGGACTCCATTCCTATCTAATCTCCCACCCCATTCCCAAATTAAATCTCCCACTCCAGTCTTATTCAATCTCCCACCCCATTCCTATTCAATCTCCCAATCCAGTCCTATTCAATCTCCCACTCCATTCCTATTTAATCTCCCACCCCATTCCTACTCAATCTCCCACCCCATTCATATCCAATCTCACACTCCATTCCCATTCAATCTCACACTCCATTCCTATCTAATCTCCCACCCCAGTCCTATTCAATCTCCCACTCCATTCCTATATAATCTCCCACTCCAGTCGTATTCAATCTCCCACTCCATTCCTATGCAATCTCCCACTCCAGTCCTATTCAATCTCCCACTCCATTTCTATCTAATCTCACACCCCTTTCCTATTCAATCTCCCACTCCATTCCTATTTAATCTCCCACTCCAGTCCTATTCAATATCCCACTCTATTCCAATTTAATCTCCAACCCCATACCTGTTCAATCTCCCACTCCATTCCTATCTAATCTCCCACTCCAGTTCTATTCAATCTCCCACTCCATTCCTATCTAATCTCACACCCATTTCCTATTCAATCTCCCACTCCATTCCTATGCAATCTCCCACTCCAGTCCTATTCAATCTCCCACCCCATTCCTATCTAATATCCCACTCCAGTCGTATTCAATCTCCCACTCCATTCCTATGCAATCTCCCACTCCAGTCCTATTCAATCTCCCACTCCATTTCTATCTAATCTTCCACTCCAGTCCTATTCAATCTCCCACTCCATTCCTATCTAATCTCCCACTCCAGTCGATATTCAATCTCCCACTCTATTCCTATGCAATCTCCCACTCCAGTCCTATTCAATTTCCCATTCCATTCCAATTTAATCTCCAACCCCATACCTGTTCAATCTCCCACTCCATTCCTATCTAATCTCCCACTCCAGTTCTATTCAATCTCCCACTCCATTCCTATCTAATCTCACACCCCTTTCCTATTCAATCTGGCACTCCATTTCTATGCAATATCCCACTCCAGTCCTATTTAATCTCCCATTCCATTCCTATCTAATCTCACACCCCGTTCCTATGTAATCTCCCCCTCCAGTCCTATTCAATCTCCCACTCCATTCCTATGCAATATCCCACTCCAGCCCTATTCAATCTCCCACTCCATTCCTATCTAATCTCACACCCCTTTCCTATTCAATCTCCCACTCCATTCCTATGCAATATCCCACTCCAGTCCTATTCAATCTCCCATTCTATTCCTATCTAATCTCACACCCCGTTCCTATGTAATCTCCCACTCCAGTCCAATTCAATCTCCCACCCCATTCCTATCTAATCTTCCACTCCAGTCGTATTCAATCTCCCACTCCATTCCTATGCAATCTCCCACTCCAGTCCTATTCAATCTCCCACTCCATTTCTATCTAATCTTCCACTCCAGTCCTATTCAATCTCCCACTCCATTCCTATCTAATCTCCCACTCCAGTCGTATTCATTCTCCCACTCCATTCCTATGCAATCTCCCACTCCAGTCCTATTCAATTTCCCACTCCATTCCAATTTAATCTCCAACCCCATACCTGTTCAATCTCCCACTCCAATCCTATCTAATCTCCCACTCCAGTTCTATTCAATCTCCCACTCCATTTCTATCTAATCTCCCACTCCATTCCTATCTAATCTCCCGCTCCAGTCGTATTCATTCTCCCACTCCATTCCTATGCAATCTCCCACTCCAGTCCCATTCAATTTCCCACTCCATTCCAATTTAATCTCCAACCCCATACCTGTTCAATCTCCCACTCCAATCCTATCTAATCTCCCACTCCAGTTCTATTCAATCTCCCACTCCATTCCTATCTAATCTCACACCCCTTTCCTATTCAATCTCCCACTCCATTCCTATGCAATCTCCCACTCCAGTTCTATTCAATCTCCCACTCCATTCGTATCTAATCTCACACCCCTTTCCTATTCAATCTCCCACTCCATTCCTATGCAATCTCCCACTCCAGTCCTATTCAATCTCCCACCCCATTCCTATCTAATCTCCCACTCCAGTCGTATTCAATCTCCCACTCCATTCCTATGCAATCTCCCACTCCAGTCCTATTCAATCTCCCACTCCATTTCTATCTAATCTTCCACTCCAGTCCTATTCAATCTCCCGCTCCATTCCTATCTAATCTCCCACTCCAGTCGTATTCAATCTCCCACTCCATTCCTATGCAATCTCCCACTCCAGTCCTATTCAATTTCTCACTCCATTCCAATTTAATCTCCAACCCCATACCTGTTCAATCTCCCACTCCATTCCTATCTAATCTCCCACTCCAGTTCTATTCAATATCCCACTCCATTCCTATCTAATCTCACACCCTTTTCCTATTCAATCTCCCACTCCATTCCTATGCAAGATCCCACTCCAATCCTATTCAATCTCCCATTCCATTCCTATCTAATCTCACCCCCCGTTCCTATGTAATCTCCCCCTCCAGTCCTATTCAATCTCCCACTCCATTCCAATCTAATATCACACCCCTTTCCTATTCAATCTCCCACTCCATTCCTATGCAATACCCCACTCCAGTCCTATTCAATCTCCCACTCCATTCCTATCTAATCTCACACGACTTTCCTATTCAATCTCCCACTCCATTCCTATGCAATATCCCACTCCAGTCCTATTCAATCTCCCATTCCATTCCTATCTAATCTCACACCCCGTTCCTATGTAATCTCCCACTCCAGTCCTATTCAATCTCCCACCCCATTCCTATCTAATCTCCCACTCCAGTCGTATTCAATCTCCCACTCCATTCCTATGCAATCTCCCACTCCAGTCCTATTCAATCTCCCACTCCATTTCTATCTAATCTTCCACTCCAGTCCTGTTCAATCTCCCACTCCATTCCTATCTAATCTCCCACTCCAGTCGTATTCAATCTCCCACTCCAATCCTATGCAATCTCCCACTCCAGTCCTATTCAATTTCCCACTCCATTCTAATTTAATCTCAAACCCCATACCTATTCAATCTCCCACTCCATTCCTATCTAATCTCCCACTCCAGTCCTATTCAATCTCCCACTCCATTTCTATCTAAACTTCCACTCCAGTCCTATTCAATCTCCCACTCCATTCCTATCTAATCTCCCGCTCCAGTCGTATTCATTCTCCCACTCCATTCCTATGCAATCTCCCACTCCAGTCCTATTCAATTTCCCACTCCATTCCAATTTAATCTCCAACCCCATACCTGTTCAATCTCCCACTCCAATCCTATCTAATCTCCCACTCCAGTTCTATTCAATCTCCCACTCCATTCCTATCTAATCTCACACCCCTTTCCTATTCAATCTCCCACTCCATTCCTATGCAATCTCCCACTCCAGTTCTATTCAATCTCCCACTCCATTCGTATCTAATCTCGCACCCCTTTCCTATTCAATCTCCCACTCCATTCCTATGCAATCTCCCACTCCAGTCCTAATCAATCTCCCACCCCATTCCTATCTAATCTCCCACTCCAGTCGTATTCAATCTCCCACTCCATTCCTATGCAATCTCCCACTCCAGTCCTATTCAATCTCCCACTCCATTTCTATCTAATCTTCCACTCCAGTCCTATTCAATCTCCCGCTCCATTCCTATCTAATCTCCCACTCCAGTCCTATTCAATCTCCCACTCCATTTCTATCTAATCTTCCACTCCAGTCCTATTCAATCTCCCATTCCATTCCTATCTAATCTCACCCCGCGTTCCTATGTAATCTCCCCCTCCAGTCCTATTCAATCTCCCACTCCATTCCAATCTAATATCACACCCCTTTCCTATTCAATCTCCCACTCCATTCCTATGCAATATCCCACTCCAGTCCTATTCAATCTCCCATTCCATTCCTATCTAATCTCACACCCCGTTCCTATGTAATCTCCCACTCCAGTCCTATTCAATCTCCCACCCCATTCCTATCTAATCTCCCACTCCAGTCGTATTCAATCTCCCACTCCATTCCTATGCAATCTCCCACTCCAGTCCTATTCAATCTCCCACTCCATTTCTATCTAATCTTCCACTCCAGTCCTATTCAATCTCCCACTCCATTCCTATCTAATCTCCCGCTCCAGTCGTATTCAATCTCCCACTCCAATCCTATGCAATCTCCCACTCCAGTCCTATTCAATTTCCCACTCCATTCTAATTTAATCTCCAACCCCATACCTGTTCAATCTCCCACTCCATTCCTATCTAATCTCCCACTCCAGTTCTGTTCAATCTCCCACTCCATTCCTATCTAATCTCACACCCCTTTCCTTTTCAATCTCCCACTCCATTCCTATGCAATCTCCCACTCCAGTTCTATTCAATCTCCCATTCCATTCCTATCTAATCTCACACCCCTTTCCTATTCAATCTCCCACTCCATTCCTATGCAATCTCAGACGCCAGTCCTATTCAATCTCCCACCCCATTCCTATCTAATCTCCCACTCCAGTCGTATTCAATCTCCCACTCCATTCCTATGCAATCTCCCACTCCAGTCCTATTCAATCTCCCACTCCATTTCTATCTAATCTTCCACTCCAGTCCTATTCAATCTCCCACTCCATTCCTATCTAATCTCCCACTCCAGTCGTATTCGATCTCCCACTCCAATCCTATGCAATCTCCCACTCCAGTCCTATTCAATTTCCCACTTCTTTCCAATTTAATCTCCAACCCCATACCTGTTCAATCTCCCACTCCATTCCTATCTAATCTCCCACTCCATTCCTATGCAATATCCCACTCCAGTCCTATTCAATCTCCCATTCCATTCCTATCTAATCTCACACCCCGTTCCTATGTAATCTCCCCCTCCAGCCCTATTCAATCTCCCACTCCATTCCAATCTAATATCACACCCCTTTCCTATTCAATTTCCCACTCCATTCCTATTCAATCTCCCACTCCAAACCTATATAATCTCCCAATCCCTTCCAATTTTATTTCTCACTCCATTCCTATTCAATCTCCCACTCCATTCCTATTCAATATTAAAATTCTTTCCAATTCAATCTCCCACTCCATTCCTTTTTAATCTCGCACCCCTTTCCTAATCAATCTCCCACCCCATTCCTATTCAATTTCCCAATCCAGTCCCATTCAATCTCCCACTCCATTCCTATTTAATTCCCACTCCATTCCTATTCAATCTCCCACTCCATTCCAATCTAATATCACACCCCTTTCCTATTCAATTTCCCACTCCATTCCTATTCAATCTCCCACTCCAAAACTATATAATCTCCCAATCCCTTCCAATTTAATTTCTCACTCCATTCCTATTCAATCTCCCACTCCATTCCTATTCAATATTGAAATTCTTTCCAATTCAATCTCCCACTCCATTTCTATCTAATCTCCCACCCCATTCATATTCAATATCCCACTCCATTCCTTTTCAATCTCCCACTCCATTCCTATTCAATCTCCCACTCCATTCCAATCTAATATCACACCCCTTTCCTATTCAATTTCCCACTCCATTCCTATTCAATCTCCCACTCCAAAACTATATAATCTCCCAATCTCTTCCAATTTAATTTCTCACTCCATTCCTATTCAATCTCCCACTCCATTCCTATTCAATATTGAAATTCTTTCCAATTCAATCTCCCACTCCATTTCTATCTAATCTCCCACCCCATTCATATTCAATATCCCACTCCATTCCTTTTCAATCTCCCACTCCATTCCAATTCAATCTCCCACTCCAAACCTATTTAATCTCCCACACCCTACCAATTTAATTTCCCATTCCTATTCAATCGCCCACTCCATTCCTATTCAATATAGAAATTCTTCCCAGTTCAATCCCCACTCCATTCCTATTCAATCTCCCACTCCATTCCTATCTAATCTCACACCCCTTTCCTATTCAATCTCCCTCTCCATTCCTATGCAATCTCCCACGCCAATCCTATTCAATTTCCCACTCCATTCCTATTTAATCTCCAACCCCATTCCTATTCAATCTCCCCCTCCAGTCCTATTCAATCTCCCACTCCATTCCTATCTAATCTCCCACCCCATTCCCATTCAATCTCCCACTCCATTCCTATTCAATCAACCACTCCATTCCTATCTAATCTCCCACCCTATTCCTATTCAATGTCCCAATCCAGTCCTATTCAATCTCCCACTCCATTCCTATTTAATTCCCACTCCATTCCTATTCAATCTTCCACTCCATTCCAATCTAATCTCACACCCCTTTCCTATTCAGTTTCCCACTCCATTCCTTTTCAATCTCCCACTCCAAACCTATATAATTTCACAATCCCTTCCAATTTAATTTCCCACTCCATTCCTGTTCAATCTCCCACTCCATTCCAATTCAATATTGAAATTCTTTCCAATTCAATCTCCCACTCCATTCCTTTTTAATCTCACACCCCTTTCCTAATCAATCTCACATTCCATTCCTATCTAATCTCCCACCCCATTTCTATTCAATCTCCCACTCCAGTCCTATTCAATCTCCCACTACATTCCTATCTAATCTCTCACCCCTTTCCCATTCAATCTCCCACTCCATTCCTATTCACTCTCCCACTCCATTTCTATCCAATCTCCCACCCCCCAATCCTATTCAATCTCCCACTCCAGTCCTTTTCAATCTCCCACTCCATTCCTGTTTAATCGCCCACCCAATTCCTATTCAATCTCCCACTCCATTCCTATCTAATCGCATATCCCTTTCCTATTCAATTTCCCACTCCATTCCTATTCAATCTCCCACTCCAAACCTATTTAATCTCCCACTCCCTACCAATTTAATTTCCCACTCCATTCCTATTCAATCTCCCACTCCATTCCTATTCAATATAGAAATTCTTTCCAATTCAATCTCCCTCTCCATTCCTATTCAATATAGAAATTCTTTCCAATTCAATCTCCCTTTCCATTCCTATTCAATCTCCTACTCCATTCCTATCTAATCTCACACCCCTTTCCTATTCAATTTCCCACTCCATTCCTATCTAATCTCACACCCCTTTCCTATTCAATCTCCCACTCCATTCCTATCTAATCTCCAACCCCATTCCCATTCAATCTCCCACTCCAGTCCAATTCAATCTCCCACTCCATTCCTATATAATCTCCCAATCCAGTCCTATTCAATCTCCCACTCCATTCCTATCTAATCTCACCCCTCTTTCCTATTCAATCTCACACTCTATTCCTATGCAATCTTCCTCTCCAGTCCTATTCAATCTTCCACTCCATTCCTATCTAATCTCACACCCCTTTCCTATTCAATCTCCCACTCCAGTCCTATTCAATCTCCCACTCCATTCCTATCTAATCTCACACCGCTTTCCTATGCAATCTCCCACCCCATTCCTATTCAATCTCCCACTCTATTCATATGCAATCTCCCACTCCAGTCCTCTTCAATCTCCCGCTCCATTCCTATCTAATCTCACACCCCTTCCCTAATCAATCTCACACTCCATTCCTATCTAATCTCCCACCCCAATCCTATTCAATCTCCCCCTCCAGTCCTATTCAATCTCCCACTCCATTCCTATCTAATCTCCCACCCCATTCCCATTCAATCTCCCACTCCATTCCTATTCAATCAACCACTCCAGTCCTATCTAATCTCCCACCCTATTCCTATTCAATGTCCCAATCCAGTCCTATTCAATCTCCCACTCCATTCCTATTTAATTCCCACTCCATTCCTATTCAATCTTCCACTCCATTCCAATCTAATCTCACACCCCTTTTCTATTCAGTTTCCCACTCCATTCCTATTCAATCTCCCACTCCAAACCTATATAATTTCACAATCCCTTCCAATTTAATTTCCCACTCCATTCCTGTTCAATCTCCCACTCCATTCCAATTCAATATTGAAATTCTTTCCAATTCAATCTCCCACTCCATTCCTTTTTAATCTCACACCCCTTTCCTAATCAATCTCACACTCCATTCCTATCTAATCTCCCACCCCATTTCTATTCAATCTCCCACTCCAGTCCTATTCAATCTCCCACTACATTGCTATCTAATCTCCCACCCCTTTCCCATTCAATCTCCCACTCCATTCCTATTCACTCTCCCACTTCATTTCTATCCAATCTCCCACCCCCCAATCCTATTCAATCTCCCACTCCAGTCCTTTTCAATCTCCCACTCCATTCCTGTTTAATCGCCCACCCAATTCCTATTCAATCTCCCACTCCATTCCTATCTAATCTCATATCCCTTTCCTATTCAATTTCCCACTCCATTCCTATTCAATCTCCCACTCCAAACCTATTTAATCTCCCACTCCCTACCAATTTAATTTCCCACTCCATTCCTATTCAATCTCCCACTCCATTCCTATTCAATATAGAAATTCTTTCCAATTCAATCTCCCTCTCCATTCCTATTCAATATAGAAATTCTTTCCAATTCAATCTCCCTTTCCATTCCTATTCAATCTCCTACTCCATTCCTATCTAATCTCACACCCCTTTCCTATTCAATTTCCCACTCCATTCCTATCTAATCTCACACCCCTTTCCTATTCAATCTCCCACTCCATTCCTATCTAATCTCCAACCCCATTCCCATTCAATCTCCCACTCCAGTCCAATTCAATCTCCCACTCCATTCCTATATAATCTCCCAATCCAGTCCTATTCAATCTCCCACTCCATTCCTATCTAATCTCACCCCTCTTTCCTATTCAATCTCACACTCTATTCCTATGCAATCTTCCTCTCCAGTCCTATTCAATCTTCCACTCCATTCCTATCTAATCTCACACCCCTTTCCTATTCAATCTCCCACTCCAGTCCTATTCAATCTCCCACTCCATTCCTATCTAATCTCACACCGCTTTCCTATGCAATCTCCCACCCCATTCCTATTCAATCTCCCACTCTATTCATATGCAATCTCCCACTCCAGTCCTCTTCAATCTCCCGCTCCATTCCTATCTAATCTCACACCCCTTCCCTAATCAATCTCACACTCCATTCCTATCTAATCTCCCACCCCATTCCTATTCAATCTTCCACTACTGTCCTATTCAATCTCCCACTCCATTCCTATCTAATCTCCCACCCTATTTCCATTCAATCTCCAACTCAATTCCTATTCAATCAACCGCTCCATTCCTATCTAATCTCCCACCCCATTCCTATTCAATCTTCCAATCCAGTCCTATTCAATCTCCCACTCCATTCCTATTTAATTTCCACCCCATTTCTAGTCAATCTCCCCATTCAGTCCTATTCAATTTCCCACTCCATTCCTATTCAATATTGAAATTCTTTCCAATTCAATATCCCACTCCATTCCTTTTTAATCTCACACCCCTTTCCTAATCAATCTCACACTCCATTCCTATCTAATCTCCCACCCCATTCCTATTCAATCTCCCACTCCGGTCCTATTCAATCTCCCACTCCATTCCAATCTAATCTCCCACCCCTTTCCCATTCAATCTCCCACTCCAGTCCAATTCTATCTCCCACTCCATTCCTATCTAATCTCCCAATCCAGTCCTATTCAATCTCCCACTCCATTCCTATCTAATCTCACACCTCTTTCCTATCCAATCTCCCACTCCATTCCTATGAAATCTCCCACTCCAGTCCTATTCAATCTCCCACTCCATTCCTATCTAATCTCACACCCCATTAATATTCAATCTTCCACCCCATTCCTATCTAATCTCACACCCCATTCCTATTCAATCTCCCACTCCAGTCCTATTTAATCTCCCACTCCAGTCCTATTCAATCTCCCACGCCATTCCTATCTAATCTCCCACTCCAGTCCCATTCAATTTCCCAATCCATTCTTATCTAATCTCACACCCCATTCCTATTCAATCTCCCACTCCAGTCCTATTTAATCTCCCACTCCAGTCCCATTTAATTTCCCAATCCATTCCTATCTAATCTCACACCCCTTTCCTATTCAATCTCCCACTCCAGTCCTATTTAATCTCCCACTCCAGTCCTATTCAATCTCCCACGCCATTCCTATCTAATCTCACACCCCTTTCCTATTCAATATCCCACTCCATTCCTATGCAATCTCCCACCCCATTCCTGTTCAATCTCCCACTCTTTTCATATGAAGTTTCACACTCCATTCCTATTCAATCTCCCACCCCTTTCCTATTCAATCTCCCACTCCAGTCCTATTCAATCTCCCACTCCATTCCTATCTAATCTCACACCCCTTTCCTATTCAATCTCACACTCCATTTCTATCTAATCTCCCACCCCATTCCTATTCAATCTCCCAATCCAGTCCTATTCAATCTCTCACTCCATTCTTATCTAATCTCCCACCGCATTCCCATTCAATCTCCCACTCCATTCCTATTCAATCAACCACTCCATTCCTATCTAATCTCCCCCTCCCTTCCAATTTAATTTCACACGCCATTCCTATTCAATCTCCAACTCCATTCCTATTCAATTTTGAAATTCTTTCCAATTCAATCTCCAACTCCATTCCTATTTAACCTCACACCCCTTTCCTAATCAATATCACAATCTCCCACTCCATTCTTATTCAATCTCCCACTCCATTCCTATCTAATCTCCCACCCCAATCCTATTCAATCTCCCAATCCAGTCCTATTCAATCTCTCATTCCATTCCTATTTAATCTCCCACCCCATTCCTATTCAATCTCCCACTCCATTCCTATCTAATCTCATACCCCTTTCCTATTCAATTTCCCACTCCATTCATATTCAATCTCATACTCCAAACCTATTTAATATCCCACTCCCTACCAATTTAATTTTCCACTCCATTCCTATTCAATCTCCCAATCCATTCCTATCTAATCTCACACCCCTTTCCTATTCAATCTCCCTCTCCGTTCCTATGCAATCTCCCACTCAAGTCCTATTCAATTTCCCCCTCCATTCCTATCTAATCTCACGCCCCGTTCCTATTCAATCTCCCACTCTATTCCTATCTAATCTCCCACCCCATTCCCATTCAATATCCCACTCCAGCCCAATTTAATCTCCCACTCCATTCCTATCTAATCTTCCACTCCAGTCCTATTCAATCTCCCACTCCAAACCTATATAATCTCCCAATCCCTTCCAATTTAATTTCCCACTCTATTCCTATTCAATCTCCCACTCCATTCCTATTCAATATTGAAATTCTTTCCAATTCAATCTCCCACTCCATTCCTTTTTAATCTCACACCCCTTTCCTAATCAATCTGACACTCCATTCCTATCTAATCTCCCACCCCATTCCTATTCAATCTCCCACCCCTTTCCCATTCAATCTCCCACTCCATTCCAATCCAATCTTCCACCCCTCAATCCTATTCAATCTCCCAATCCAGTCCTTTTCAATCTCCCACTCCATTCCTGTTTAATCGCCCACCCAATTCCTATTCAATCTCCCACTCCATTCCTATCTAATCTCATATCCCTTTCCTATTCAATTTCCCACTCCATTCCTATTCAATCTCCCACTCCAAACCTATTTAATCTCCCACTCCCTACCAATTTAATTTCCCACTCCATTCCTATTCAATCTCCCACTCCATTCCTATTCAATATAGAAATTCTTTCCAATTCAATCTCACTCTCCAATCCTATTCAATATAGAAATTCTTTCCACTTCAATCTCCCACTCCATTCCTATTCAATCTCCTACTCCATTCCTATCTAATCTCACACCTCTTTCCTATTCAATCTCTCTCTCCATTCCTATGCAATCTCCCACGCCAGTCCTATTCAATTTCCCACTCCATTCCTGTCTAATCTCACACCCCTTTTCTATTCAATCTCCCACTCCAGTCCAATTCAATCTCCCACTCCATTCCTATATAATCTCCCAATCCAGTCCTATTCAATCTTCCACTCCATTCCTATCTAATCTCACACCTCTTTCCTATTCAATCTCCCACTCCATTCCTATGAAATCTCCCACTCCAGTCCTATTCAATCTCCCACTCCATTCCTATCTAATCTCACACCCCTTTAATATTCACTCTCCCACCCCATTCCTATTCAATCTCACACTCTATTCCTATGCAATCTTCCTCTCCAGTCCTATTAAATCTCCCACCCCATTCCTATTCAATCTCCCACTCCATTCATATCCAATCTCACACTCCATTCCCATTCAATCTCACACTCCATTCCTATCTAATCTCCCACCCCAGTCCTATTCAATCTCCCACTCCATTCCTATCTAATCTCCCACTCCAGTCGTATTCAATCTCCAACTCCATTCCTATGCAATCTCCCACTCCAGTCCTATTCAATCTCCCACTCCATTTCTATCTAATCTCACACCCCTTTCCTATTCAATCTCCCACTCCATTCCTATTTAATCTCCCACTCCAGTCCTATTCAATATCCCACTCTATTCCAATTTAATCTCCAACCCCATACCTGTTCAATCTCCCACTCCATTCCTATCTAATCTCCCACTCCAGTTCTATTCAATCTCCCACTCCATTCCTATCTAATCTCACACCCATTTCCTATTCAATCTCCCAATCCATTCCTATGCAATCTCCCACTCCAGTCCTATTCAATCTCCCACCCCATTCCTATCTAATCTCCCACTCCAGTCCTATTCAATCTCCCACCCCATTCCTATGTAATCTCCCCCTCCAGTCCTATTCAATCTCCCACTCCATTCCAATCTAATATCACACCCCTTTCCTATTCAATCTCCCACTCCATTCCTATGCAATATCCCACTCCAGCCCTATTCAATCTCCCACTCCATTCCTATCTAATCTCACACCCCTTTCCTATTCAATCTCCCACTCCATTCCTATGCAATATCCCACTCCAGTCCTATTCAATCTCCCATTCTATTCCTATCTAATCTCACACCCCGTTCCTATGTAATCTCCCACTCCAGTCCAATTCAATCTCCCACCCCATTCCTATCTAATCTCCCACTCCAGTCGTATTCAATCTCCCACTCCATTCCTATGCAATCTCCCACTCCAGTCCTATTCAATCTCCCACTCCATTTCTATCTAATCTTCCACTCCAGTCCTATTCAATCTCCCACTCCATTCCTATCTAATCTCCCACTCCAGTCGTATTCGATCTCCCACTCCATTCCTATGCAATCTCCCACTCCAGTCCTATTCAATTTCCCACTCCATTCCAATTTAATCTCCAACCCCATACCTGTTCAATCTCCCACTCCAATCCTATCTAATCTCCCACTCCAGTTCTATTCAATCTCCCACTCTATTCCTATCTAATCTCACACCCCTTTCCTATTCAATCTCCCACTCCATTCCTATGCAATCTCCCATTCCAGTTCTATTCAATCTCCCACTCCATTCGTATCTAATCTCACACCCCTTTCCTATTCAATCTCCCACTCCATTCCTATGCAATCTCCCACTCCAGTCCTATTCAATCTCCCACCCCATTCCTATCTAATCTCCCACTCCAGTCGTATTCAATCTCCCACTCCATTCCAATGCAATCTCCCACTCCAGTCCTATTCAATCTCCCACTCCATTTCTATCTAATCTTCCACTCCAGTCCTATTCAATCTCCCACTCCATTCCTATCTAATCTCCCATTCCAGTCGTATTCAATCTCCCACTCCATTCCTATGCAATCTCCCACTCCAGTCCTATTCAATTTCTCACTCCATTCCAATTTAATCTCCAACCCCATACCTGTTCAATCTCCCACTCCATTCCTATCTAATCTCCCACTCCAGTTCTATTCAATATCCCACTCCATTCCTATCTAATCTCACACCCTTTTCCTATTCAATCTCCCACTCCATTCCTATGCAAGATCCCACTCCAGTCCTATTCAATCTCCCATTCCATTCCTATCTAATCTCACCCCCCGTTCCTATGTAATCTGCCCCTCCAGTCCTATTCAATCTCCCACTCCATTCCAATCTAATATCACACCCCTTTCGTATTCAACCTCCCACTCCATCCCTATGCAATATCCCACTCCAGTCCTATTCAATCTCCCACTCCATTCCTATCTAATCTCCCACCCCCCAATCCTATTCAATCTCCGACTCCAGTCCTTTTCAATCTCCCACCCCATTCCTATCTAGTCTCACACCCCTTTCCTATTCAATCTCCCTCTCCATTCCTATGCAATCTCCCACTCTATTCCTATCTAATCTCCCACCCCATTCCCATTCAATATCCCACTCCAGTCCAATTTAATCTCCCACTCCATTCCTATCTAATCTCCCACTCCAGTCCTATTCAATCTCCCACTCCAAACCTATATAATCTCCCAATCCCTTCCAATTTAATTTCCCACTCTATTCCTATTCAATCTCCCACTCCATTCCTATTCAATATTGAAATTCTTTCCAATTCAATCTCCCATTCCATTCCTTTTTAATCTCACACCCCTTTCCTAATCAATCTCACACTCCATTCCTATCTAATCTCCCACCCCATTCCTATTCAATCTCCCACCCCTTTCCCATTCAATCTCCCACTCCATTCCTATCCAATCTTCCACCCCTCAATCCTATTCAATCTCCCAATCCGGTCCTTTTCAATCTCCCACTCCATTCCTGTTTAATCGCCCACCCAATTCCTATTCAATCTCCCACTCCATTCCTATCTAATCTCATATCCCTTTCCTATTCAATTTCCCACTCCATTCCTATTCAATCTCCCACTCCAAACCTATTGAATCTCCCACTCCCTACCAATTTAATTTCCCACTCCATTCCTATTCAATCTCCCACTCCATTCCTATTCAATATAGAAATTCTTTCCAATTCAATCTCCCTCTCCAATCCTATTCAATATAGAAATTCTTTCCACTTCAATCTCCCACTCCATTCCTATTCAATCTCCTACTCCATTCCTATCTAATCTCACACCCCTTTCCTATTCAATCTCTCTCTCCATTCCTATGCAATCTCCCACGCCAGTCCTATTCAATTTCCCACTCCATTCCTGTCTAATCTCACACCCCTTTCCTATTCAATCTCCCACTCCAGTCCAATTCAATCTCCCACTCCATTCCTATATAATCTCCCAATCCAGTCCTATTCAATCTTCCACTCCATTCCTATCTAATCTCACACCTCTTTCCTATTCAATCTCCCACTCCATTCCTATGAAATCTCCCACTCCAGTCCTATTCAATCTCCCACTCCATTCCTATCTAATCTCACACCCCTTTAATATTCAATCTCCCACCCCATTCCTATTCAATCTCACACTCTATTCCTATGCAATCTTCCTCTCCAGTCCTATTCAATCTCCCACCCCATTCATATTCAATCTCCCACTCCATTCATATCCAATCTCACACTCCATTCCCATTCAATCTCACACTCCATTCCTATCTAATCTCCCACCACAGTCCTATTCAATCTCCCACTCCATTCCTATCTAATCTCCCACTCCAGTCGTATTCAATCTCCCACTCCATTCCTATGCAATCTCCCACTCCAGTCCTATTCAATCTCCCACTCCATTTCTATCTAATCTCACACCCCTTTCCTATTCAATCTCCCACTCCATTCCTATTTAATCTCCCACTCCAGTCCTATTCAATATCCCACCCTATTCCAATTTAATCTCCAACCCCATACCTGTTCAATCTCCCACTCCATTCCTATCTAATCTCCCACTCCAGTTCTATTCAATCTCCCACTCCATTCCTATCTAATCTCACACCCATTTCCTATTCAATCTCCCACTCCATTCCTATGCAATCTCCCACTCCAGTCCTATTCAATCTCCCACCCCATTCCTATCTAATCTCCCACTCCAGTCGTATTCAATCTCCCACTCCATTCCTATGCAATCTCCCACTCCAGTCCCATTCAATCTCCCACTCCATTTCTATCTAATCTTCCACTCCAGTCCTATTCAATCTCCCACTCCATTCCTATCTAATCTCCCACTCCAGTCGATATTCAATCTCTCACTCTATTCCTATGCAATCTCCCACTCCAGTCCTATTCAATTTCCCACTCCATTCCAATTTCATCTCCAACCCCATACCTGTTCAATCTCCCACTCCATTCCTATCTAATCTCCCACTCCAGTTCTATTCAATCTCCCACTCCATTCCTATCTAATCTCACACCCCTTTCCTATTCAATCTGGCACTCCATTTCTATGCAATATCCCACTCCAGTCTATTCAATCTCCCATTCCATTCCTATCTAATCTCACACCCCGTTCCTATGTAATCTCCCCCTCCAGTCCTATTCAATCTCCCACTCCATTCCAATCTAATATCACACCCCTTTCCTATTCAATCTCCCACTCCATTCCTATATAATCTCCCAATCCAGTCCTATTCAATCTTCCACTCCATTCCTATCTAATCTCACACCTCTTTCCTATTCAATCTCCCACTCCATTCCTATGAAATCTCCCACTCCAGTCCTATTCAATCTCCCACTCCATTCCTATCTAATCTCACACCCCTTTAATATTCAATCTCCCACCCCATTCCTATTCAATCTCACACTCTATTCCTATGCAATCTTCCTCTCCAGTCCTATTCAATCTCCCACCCCATTCATATTCAGTCTCCCACTCCATTCATATCCAATCTCACACTCCATTCCCATTCAATCTCACACTCCATTCCTATCTAATCTCCCACCACAGTCCTATTCAATCTCCCACTCCATTCCTATCTAATCTCCCACTCCAGTCGTATTCAATCTCCCACTCCATTCCTATGCAATCTCCCACTCCAGTCCTATTCAATCTCCCACTCCATTTCTATCTAATCTCACACCCCTTTCCTATTCAATCTCGCACTCCATTCCTATTTAATCTCCCACTCCAGTCCTATTCAATATCCCACTCTATTCCAATTTAATCTCCAACCCCATACCTGTTCAATCTCCCACTCCATTCCTATCTAATCTCCCACTCCAGTTCTATTCAATCTCCCACTCCATTCCTATCTAATCTCACACCCATTTCCTATTCAATCTCCCACTCCATTCCTATGCAATCTCCCACTCCAGTCCTATTCAATCTCCCACCCCATTCCTATCTAATCTCCCACTCCAGTCGTATTCAATCTCCCACTCCATTCCTATGCAATCTCCCACTCCAGTCCCATTCAATCTCCCACTCCATTTCTATCTAATCTTCCACTCCAGTCCTATTCAATCTCCCACTCCATTCCTATCTAATCTCCCACTCCAGTCGATATTCAATCTCTCACTCTATTCCTATGCAATCTCCCACTCCAGTCCTATTCAATTTCCCACTCCATTCCAATTTCATCTCCAACCCCATACCTGTTCAATCTCCCACTCCATTCCTATCTAATCTCCCACTCCAGTTCTATTCAATCTCCCACTCCATTCCTATCTAATCTCACACCCCTTTCCTATTCAATCTGGCACTCCATTTCTATGCAATATCCCACTCCAGTCTATTCAATCTCCCATTCCATTCCTATCTAATCTCACACCCCGTTCCTATGTAATCTCCCCCTCCAGTCCTATTCAATCTCCCACTCCATTCCAATCTAATATCACACCCCTTTCCTATTCAATCTCCCACTCCATTCCTATGCAATATCCCACTCCAGCCCTATTCATTCTCCCACTCCATTCCTATCTAATCTCACACCCCTTTCCTATTCAATCTCCCACTCCATTCCTATGCAATATCCCACTCCAGTCCTATTCAATCTCCCATTCTATTCCTATCTAATCTCACACCCCGTTCCTATGTAATCTCCCACTCCAGTCCAATTCAATCTCCCACCCCATTCCTATCTAATCTCCCACTCCAGTCGTATTCAATCTCCCACTCCATTCCTATGCAATCTCCCACTCCAGTCCTATTCAATCTCCCACTCCATTTCTATCTAATCTTCCACTCCAGTCCTATTCAATCTCCCACTCCATTCCTATCTAATCTCCCACTCCAGTCGTATTCAATCTCCCTCTCCAATCCTATGCAATCTCCCACTCCAGTCCTATTCAATTTCCCACTCCATTCCAATTTCATCTCCAACCCCATACCTGTTCAATCTCCCACTCCAATCCTATCTAATCTCCCACTCCAGTTCTATTCAATCTCCCACTCCATTTCTATCTAATCTTCCACTCCATTCCTATCTAATCTCCCGCTCCAGTCGTATTCATTCTCCCACTCCATTCCTATGCAATCTCCCACTCCAGTCCCATTCAATTTCCCACTCCATTCCAATTTAATCTCCAACCCCATACCTGTTCAATCTCCCACTCCAATCCTATCTAATCTCCCACTCCAGTTCTATTCAATCTCCCACTCCATTCCTATCTAATCTCACACCCCTTTTCTATTCAATCTCCCACTCCATTCCTATGCAATCTCCCACTCCAGTTCTATTCAATCTCCCACTCCATTCGTATCTAATCTCACACCCCTTTCCTATTCAATCTCCCACTCCATTCCTATGCAATCTCCCACTCCAGTCCTATTCAATCTCCCACCCCATTCCTATCTAATCTCCCACTCCAGTCGTATTCAATCTCCCACTCCATTCCTATGCAATCTCCCACTCCAGTCCTATTCAATCTCCCACTCCATTTCTATCTAATCTCACACCCCTTTCCTATTCAATCTCCCACTCCATTCCTATTTAATCTCCCACTCCAGTCCTATTCAATATCCCACCCTATTCCAATTTAATCTCCAACCCCATACCTGTTCAATCTCCCACTCCATTCCTATCTAATCTCCCACTCCAGTTCTATTCAATCTCCCACTCCATTCCTATCTAATCTCACACCCCTTTCCTATTCAATCTCTCTCTCCATTCCTATGCAATCTCCCACGCCAGTCCTATTCAATTTCCCACTCCATTCCTGTCTAATCTCACACCCCTTTCCTATTCAATCTCCCACTCCAGTCCAATTCAATCTCCCACTCCATTCCTATATAATCTCCCAATCCAGTCCTATTCAATCTTCCACTCCATTCCTATCTAATCTCACACCTCTTTCCTATTCAATCTCCCACTCCATTCCTATGAAATCTCCCACTCCAGTCCTATTCAATCTCCCACTCCATTCCTATCTAATCTCACACCCCTTTAATATTCAATCTCCCACCCCATTCCTATTCAATCTCACACTCTATTCCTATGCAATCTTCCTCTCCAGTCCTATTCAATCTCCCACCCCATTCATATTCAATCTCCCACTCCATTCATATCCAATCTCACACTCCATTCCCATTCAATCTCACACTCCATTCCTATCTAATCTCCCACCACAGTCCTATTCAATCTCCCACTCCATTCCTATCTAATCTCCCACTCCAGTCGTATTCAATCTCCCACTCCATTCCTATGCAATCTCCCACTCCAGTCCTATTCAATCTCCCACTCCATTTCTATCTAATCTCACACCCCTTTCCTATTCAATCTCCCACTCCATTCCTATTTAATCTCCCACTCCAGTCCTATTCAATATCCCACCCTATTCCAATTTAATCTCCAACCCCATACCTGTTCAATCTCCCACTCCATTCCTATCTAATCTCCCACTCCAGTTCTATTCAATCTCCCACTCCATTCCTATCTAATCTCACACCCATTTCCTATTCAATCTCCCACTCCATTCCTATGCAATCTCCCACTCCAGTCCTATTCAATCTCCCACCCCATTCCTATCTAATCTCCCACTCCAGTCGTATTCAATCTCCCACTCCATTCCTATGCAATCTCCCACTCCAGTCCCATTCAATCTCCCACTCCATTTCTATCTAATCTTCCACTCCAGTCCTATTCAATCTCCCACTCCATTCCTATCTAATCTCCCACTCCAGTCGATATTCAATCTCTCACTCTATTCCTATGCAATCTCCCACTCCAGTCCTATTCAATTTCCCACTCCATTCCAATTTCATCTCCAACCCCATACCTGTTCAATCTCCCACTCCATTCCTATCTAATCTCCCACTCCAGTTCTATTCAATCTCCCACTCCATTCCTATCTAATCTCACACCCCTTTCCTATTCAATCTGGCACTCCATTTCTATGCAATATCCCACTCCAGTCTATTCAATCTCCCATTCCATTCCTATCTAATCTCACACCCCGTTCCTATGTAATCTCCCCCTCCAGTCCTATTCAATCTCCCACTCCATTCCAATCTAATATCACACCCCTTTCCTATTCAATCTCCCACTCCATTCCTATATAATCTCCCAATCCAGTCCTATTCAATCTTCCACTCCATTCCTATCTAATCTCACACCTCTTTCCTATTCAATCTCCCACTCCATTCCTATGAAATCTCCCACTCCAGTCCTATTCAATCTCCCACTCCATTCCTATCTAATCTCACACCCCTTTAATATTCAATCTCCCACCCCATTCCTATTCAATCTCACACTCTATTCCTATGCAATCTTCCTCTCCAGTCCTATTCAATCTCCCACCCCATTCATATTCAGTCTCCCACTCCATTCATATCCAATCTCACACTCCATTCCCATTCAATCTCACACTCCATTCCTATCTAATCTCCCACCACAGTCCTATTCAATCTCCCACTCCATTCCTATCTAATCTCCCACTCCAGTCGTATTCAATCTCCCACTCCATTCCTATGCAATCTCCCACTCCAGTCCTATTCAATCTCCCACTCCATTTCTATCTAATCTCACACCCCTTTCCTATTCAATCTCGCACTCCATTCCTATTTAATCTCCCACTCCAGTCCTATTCAATATCCCACTCTATTCCAATTTAATCTCCAACCCCATACCTGTTCAATCTCCCACTCCATTCCTATCTAATCTCCCACTCCAGTTCTATTCAATCTCCCACTCCATTCCTATCTAATCTCACACCCATTTCCTATTCAATCTGGCACTCCATTTCTATGCAATATCCCACTCCAGTCTATTCAATCTCCCATTCCATTCCTATCTAATCTCACACCCCGTTCCTATGTAATCTCCCCCTCCAGTCCTATTCAATCTCCCACTCCATTCCAATCTAATATCACACCCCTTTCCTATTCAATCTCCCACTCCATTCCTATGCAATATCCCACTCCAGCCCTATTCATTCTCCCACTCCATTCCTATCTAATCTCACACCCCTTTCCTATTCAATCTCCCACTCCATTCCTATGCAATATCCCACTCCAGTCCTATTCAATCTCCCATTCTATTCCTATCTAATCTCACACCCCGTTCCTATGTAATCTCCCACTCCAGTCCAATTCAATCTCCCACCCCATTCCTATCTAATCTCCCACTCCAGTCGTATTCAATCTCCCACTCCATTCCTATGCAATCTCCCACTCCAGTCCTATTCAATCTCCCACTCCATTTCTATCTAATCTTCCACTCCAGTCCTATTCAATCTCCCACTCCATTCCTATCTAATCTCCCACTCCAGTCGTATTCAATCTCCCTCTCCAATCCTATGCAATCTCCCACTCCAGTCCTATTCAATTTCCCACTCCATTCCAATTTCATCTCCAACCCCATACCTGTTCAATCTCCCACTCCAATCCTATCTAATCTCCCACTCCAGTTCTATTCAATCTCCCACTCCATTTCTATCTAATCTCCCACTCCATTCCTATCTAATCTCCCGCTCCAGTCGTATTCATTCTCCCACTCCATTCCTATGCAATCTCCCACTCCAGTCCCATTCAATTTCCCACTCCATTCCAATTTAATCTCCAACCCCATACCTGTTCAATCTCCCACTCCAATCCTATCTAATCTCCCACTCCAGTTCTATTCAATCTCCCACTCCATTCCTATCTAATCTCACACCCCTTTTCTATTCAATCTCCCACTCCATTCCTATGCAATCTCCCACTCCAGTTCTATTCAATCTCCCACTCCATTCGTATCTAATCTCACACCCCTTTCCTATTCAATCTCCCACTCCATTCCTATGCAATCTCCCACTCCAGTCCTATTCAATCTCCCACCCCATTCCTATCTAATCTCCCACTCCAGTCGTATTCAATCTCCCACTCCATTCCTATGCAATCTCCCACTCCAGTCCTATTCAATCTCCCACTCCATTTCTATCTAATCTTCCACTCCAGTCCTATTCAATCTCCCGCTCCATTCCTATCTAATCTCCCACTCCAGTCGTATTCAATCTCCCACTCCATTCCTATGCAATCTCCCACTCCAGTCCTATTCAATTTCTCACTCCATCCCAATTTAATCTCCAACCCCATACCTGTTCAATCTCCCACTCCATTCCTATCTAATCTCCCACTCCAGTTCTATTCAATATCCCACTCCATTCCTATCTAATCTCACACCCTTTTCCTATTCAATCTCCCACTCCATTCCTATGCAAGATCCCACTCCAATCCTATTCAATCTCCCATTCCATTCCTATCTAATCTCACCCCCCGTTCCTATGTAATCTCCCCCTCCAGTCCTATTCAATCTCCCACTCCATTCCAATCTAATATCACACCCCTTTCCTATTCAATCTCCCACTCCATTCCTATGCAATACCCCACTCCAGTCCTATTCAATCTCCCACTCCATTCCTATCTAATCTCACACGACTTTCCTATTCAATCTCCCACTCCATTCCTATGCAATATCCCACTCCAGTCCTATTCAATCTCCCATTCCATTCCTATCTAATCTCACACCCCGTTCCTATGTAATCTCCCACTCCAGTCCTATTCAATCTCCCACCCCATTCCTATCTAATCTCCCACTCCAGTCGTATTCAATCTCCCACTCCATTCCTATGCAATCTCCCACTCCAGTCCTATTCAATCTCCCACTCCATTTCTATCTAATCTTCCACTCCAGTCCTGTTCAATCTCCCACTCCATTCCTATCTAATCTCCCACTCCAGTCGTATTCAATCTCCCACTCCAATCCTATGCAATCTCCCACTCCAGTCCTATTCAATTTCCCACTCCATTCTAATTTAATCTCAAACCCCATACCTATTCAATCTCCCACTCCATTCCTATCTAATCTCCCACTCCAGTCCTATTCAATCTCCCACTCCATTTCTATCTAAACTTCCACTCCAGTCCTATTCAATCTCCCACTCCATTCCTATCTAATCTCCCGCTCCAGTCGTATTCATTCTCCCACTCCATTCCTATGCAATCTCCCACTCCAGTCCTATTCAATTTCCCACTCCATTCCAATTTAATCTCCAACCCCATACCTGTTCAATCTCCCACTCCAATCCTATCTAATCTCCCACTCCAGTTCTATTCAATCTCCCACTCCATTCCTATCTAATCTCACACCCCTTTCCTATTCAATCTCCCACTCCATTCCTATGCAATCTCCCACTCCAGTTCTATTCAATCTCCCACTCCATTCGTATCTAATCTCGCACCCCTTTCCTATTCAATCTCCCACTCCATTCCTATGCAATCTCCCACTCCAGTCCTAATCAATTTCCCACTCCATTCCTGTCTAATCTCACACCCCTTTCCTATTCAATCTCCCACTCCAGTCCAATTCAATCTCCCACTCCATTCCTATATAATCTCCCAATCCAGTCCTATTCAATCTTCCACTCCATTCCTATCTAATCTCACACCTCTTTCCTATTCAATCTCCCACTCCATTCCTATGCAAGATCCCACTCCAATCCTATTCAATCTCCCATTCCATTCCTATCTAATCTCACCCCCCGTTCCTATGTAATCTCCCCCTCCAGTCCTATTCAATCTCCCACTCCATTCCAATCTAATATCACACCCCTTTCCTATTCAATCTCCCACTCCATTCCTATGCAATACCCCACTCCAGTCCTATTCAATCTCCCACTCCATTCCTATCTAATCTCACACGACTTTCCTATTCAATCTCCCACTCCATTCCTATGCAATATCCCACTCCAGTCCTATTCAATCTCCCATTCCATTCCTATCTAATCTCACACCCCGTTCCTATGTAATCTCCCACTCCAGTCCTATTCAATCTCCCACCCCATTCCTATCTAATCTCCCACTCCAGTCGTATTCAATCTCCCACTCCATTCCTATGCAATCTCCCACTCCAGTCCTATTCAATCTCCCACTCCATTTCTATCTAATCTTCCACTCCAGTCCTGTTCAATCTCCCACTCCATTCCTATCTAATCTCCCACTCCAGTCGTATTCAATCTCCCACTCCAATCCTATGCAATCTCCCACTCCAGTCCTATTCAATTTCCCACTCCATTCTAATTTAATCTCAAACCCCATACCTATTCAATCTCCCACTCCATTCCTATCTAATCTCCCACTCCAGTCCTATTCAATCTCCCACTCCATTTCTATCTAAACTTCCACTCCAGTCCTATTCAATCTCCCACTCCATTCCTATCTAATCTCCCGCTCCAGTCGTATTCATTCTCCCACTCCATTCCTATGCAATCTCCCACTCCAGTCCTATTCAATTTCCCACTCCATTCCAATTTAATCTCCAACCCCATACCTGTTCAATCTCCCACTCCAATCCTATCTAATCTCCCACTCCAGTTCTATTCAATCTCCCACTCCATTCCTATCTAATCTCACACCCCTTTCCTATTCAATCTCCCACTCCATTCCTATGCAATCTCCCACTCCAGTTCTATTCAATCTCCCACTCCATTCGTATCTAATCTCGCACCCCTTTCCTATTCAATCTCCCACTCCATTCCTATGCAATCTCCCACTCCAGTCCTAATCAATTTCCCACTCCATTCCTGTCTAATCTCACACCCCTTTCCTATTCAATCTCCCACTCCAGTCCAATTCAATCTCCCACTCCATTCCTATATAATCTCCCAATCCAGTCCTATTCAATCTTCCACTCCATTCCTATCTAATCTCACACCTCTTTCCTATTCAATCTCCCACTCCATTCCTATGAAATCTCCCACTCCAGTCCTATTCAATCTCCCACTCCATTCCTATCTAATCTCACACCCCTTTAATATTCAATCTCCCACCCCATTCCTATTCAATCTCACACTCTATTCCTATGCAATCTTCCTCTCCAGTCCTATTCAATCTCCCACCCCATTCATATTCAATCTCCCACTCCATTCATATCCAATCTCACACTCCATTCCCATTCAATCTCACACTCCATTCCTATCTAATCTCCCACCACAGGCCTATTCAATCTCCCACTCCATTCCTATCTAATCTCCCACTCCAGTCGTATTCAATCTCCCACTCCATTCCTATGCAATCTCCCACTCCAGTCCTATTCAATCTCCCACTCCATTTCTATCTAATCTCACACCCCTTTCCTATTCAATCTCCCACTCCATTCCTATTTAATCTCCCACTCCAGTCCTATTCAATATCCCACTCTATTCCAATTTAATCTCCAACCCCATACCTGTTCAATCTCCCACTCCATTCCTATCTAATCTCCCACTCCAGTTCTATTCAATCTCCCACTCCATTCCTATCTAATCTCACACCCATTTCCTATTCAATCTCCCACTCCATTCCTATGCAATCTCCCACTCCAGTCCTATTCAATCTCCCACCCCATTCCTATCTAATCTCCCACTCCAGTCGTATTCAATCTCCCACTCCATTCCTATGCAATCTCCCACTCCAGTCCCATTCAATCTCCCACTCCATTTCTATCTAATCTTCCACTCCAGTCCTATTCAATCTCCCACTCCATTCCTATCTAATCTCCCACTCCAGTCGATATTCAATCTCTCACTCTATTCCTATGCAATCTCCCACTCCAGTCCTATTCAATTTCCCACTCCATTCCAATTTCATCTCCAACCCCATACCTGTTCAATCTCCCACTCCATTCCTATCTAATCTCCCACTCCAGTTCTATTCAATCTCCCACTCCATTCCTATCTAATCTCACACCCCTTTCCTATTCAATCTGGCACTCCATTTCTATGCAATATCCCACTCCAGTCTATTCAATCTCCCATTCCATTCCTATCTAATCTCACACCCCGTTCCTATGTAATCTCCCCCTCCAGTCCTATTCAATCTCCCACTCCATTCCAATCTAATATCACACCCCTTTCCTATTCAATCTCCCACTCCATTCCTATATAATCTCCCAATCCAGTCCTATTCAATCTTCCACTCCATTCCTATCTAATCTCACACCTCTTTCCTATTCAATCTCCCACTCCATTCCTATGAAATCTCCCACTCCAGTCCTATTCAATCTCCCACTCCATTCCTATCTAATCTCACACCCCTTTAATATTCAATCTCCCACCCCATTCCTATTCAATCTCACACTCTATTCCTATGCAATCTTCCTCTCCAGTCCTATTCAATCTCCCACCCCATTCATATTCAGTCTCCCACTCCATTCATATCCAATCTCACACTCCATTCCCATTCAATCTCACACTCCATTCCTATCTAATCTCCCACCACAGTCCTATTCAATCTCCCACTCCATTCCTATCTAATCTCCCACTCCAGTCGTATTCAATCTCCCACTCCATTCCTATGCAATCTCCCACTCCAGTCCTATTCAATCTCCCACTCCATTTCTATCTAATCTCACACCCCTTTCCTATTCAATCTCGCACTCCATTCCTATTTAATCTCCCACTCCAGTCCTATTCAATATCCCACTCTATTCCAATTTAATCTCCCACCCCATACCTGTTCAATCTCCCACTCCATTCCTATCTAATCTCCCACTCCAGTTCTATTCAATCTCCCACTCCATTCCTATCTAATCTCACACCCATTTCCTATTCAATCTCCCACTCCATTCCTATGCAATCTCCCACTCCAGTCCTATTCAATCTCCCACCCCATTCCTATCTAATCTCCCACTCCAGTCGTATTCAATCTCCCACTCCATTCCTATGCAATCTCCCACTCCAGTCCCATTCAATCTCCCACTCCATTTCTATCTAATCTTCCACTCCAGTCCTATTCAATCTCCCACTCCATTCCTATCTAATCTCCCACTCCAGTCGATATTCAATCTCTCACTCTATTCCTATGCAATCTCCCACTCCAGTCCTATTCAATTTCCCACTCCATTCCAATTTCATCTCCAACCCCATACCTGTTCAATCTCCCACTCCATTCCTATCTAATCTCCCACTCCAGTTCTATTCAATCTCCCACTCCATTCCTATCTAATCTCACACCCCTTTCCTATTCAATCTGGCACTCCATTTCTATGCAATATCCCACTCCAGTCTATTCAATCTCCCATTCCATTCCTATCTAATCTCACACCCCGTTCCTATGTAATCTCCCCCTCCAGTCCTATTCAATCTCCCACTCCATTCCAATCTAATATCACACCCCTTTCCTATTCAATCTCCCACTCCATTCCTATGCAATATCCCACTCCAGCCCTATTCATTCTCCCACTCCATTCCTATCTAATCTCACACCCCTTTCCTATTCAATCTCCCACTCCATTCCTATGCAATATCCCACTCCAGTCCTATTCAATCTCCCATTCTATTCCTATCTAATCTCACACCCCGTTCCTATGTAATCTCCCACTCCAGTCCAATTCAATCTCCCACCCCATTCCTATCTAATCTCCCACTCCAGTCGTATTCAATCTCCCACTCCATTCCTATGCAATCTCCCACTCCAGTCCTATTCAATCTCCCACTCCATTTCTATCTAATCTTCCACTCCAGTCCTATTCAATCTCCCACTCCATTCCTATCTAATCTCCCACTCCAGTCGTATTCAATCTCCCTCTCCAATCCTATGCAATCTCCCACTCCAGTCCTATGCAATCTCCCACTCCATTCCAATTTCATCTCCAACCCCATACCTGTTCAATCTCCCACTCCAATCCTATCTAATCTCCCACTCCAGTTCTATTCAATCTCCCACTCCATTTCTATCTAATCTCCCACTCCATTCCTATCTAATCTCCCGCTCCAGTCGTATTCATTCTCCCACTCCATTCCTATGCAATCTCCCACTCCAGTCCCATTCAATTTCCCACTCCATTCCAATTTAATCTCCAACCCCATACCTGTTCAATCTCCCACTCCAATCCTATCTAATCTCCCACTCCAGTTCTATTCAATCTCCCACTCCATTCCTATCTAATCTCACACCCCTTTCCTATTCAATCTCCCACTCCATTCCTATGCAATCTCCCACTCCAGTTCTATTCAATCTCCCACTCCATTCGTATCTAATCTCACACCCCTTTCCTATTCAATCTCCCACTCCATTCCTATGCAATCTCCCACTCCAGTCCTATTCAATCTCCCACCCCATTCCTATCTAATCTCCCACTCCAGTCGTATTCAATCTCCCACTCCATTCCTATGCAATCTCCCACTCCAGTCCTATTCAATCTCCCACTCCATTTCTATCTAATCTTCCACTCCAGTCCTATTCAATCTCCCGCTCCATTCCTATCTAATCTCCCACTCCAGTCGTATTCAATCTCCCACTCCATTCCTATGCAATCTCCCACTCCAGTCCTATTCAATTTCTCACTCCATTCCAATTTAATCTCCAACCCCATACCTGTTCAATCTCCCACTCCATTCCTATCTAATCTCCCACTCCAGTTCTATTCAATATCCCACTCCATTCCTATCTAATCTCACACCCTTTTCCTATTCAATCTCCCACTCCATTCCTATGCAAGATCCCACTCCAATCCTATTCAATCTCCCATTCCATTCCTATCTAATCTCACCCCCCGTTCCTATGTAATCTCCCCCTCCAGTCCTATTCAATCTCCCACTCCATTCCAATCTAATATCACACCCCTTTCCTATTCAATCTCCCACTCCATTCCTATGCAATACCCCACTCCAGTCCTATTCAATCTCCCACTCCATTCCTATCTAATCTCACACGACTTTCCTATTCAATCTCCCACTCCATTCCTATGCAATATCCCACTCCAGTCCTATTCAATCTCCCATTCCATTCCTATCTAATCTCACACCCCGTTCCTATGTAATCTCCCACTCCAGTCCTATTCAATCTCCCACCCCATTCCTATCTAATCTCCCACTCCAGTCGTATTCAATCTCCCACTCCATTCCTATGCAATCTCCCACTCCAGTCCTATTCAATCTCCCACTCCATTTCTATCTAATCTTCCACTCCAGTCCTGTTCAATCTCCCACTCCATTCCTATCTAATCTCCCACTCCAGTCGTATTCAATCTCCCACTCCAATCCTATGCAATCTCCCACTCCAGTCCTATTCAATTTCCCACTCCATTCTAATTTAATCTCAAACCCCATACCTATTCAATCTCCCACTCCATTCCTATCTAATCTCCCACTCCAGTCCTATTCAATCTCCCACTCCATTTCTATCTAAACTTCCACTCCAGTCCTATTCAATCTCCCACTCCATTCCTATCTAATCTCCCGCTCCAGTCGTATTCATTCTCCCACTCCATTCCTATGCAATCTCCCACTCCAGTCCTATTCAATTTCCCACTCCATTCCAATTTAATCTCCAACCCCATACCTGTTCAATCTCCCACTCCAATCCTATCTAATCTCCCACTCCAGTTCTATTCAATCTCCCACTCCATTCCTATCTAATCTCACACCCCTTTCCTATTCAATCTCCCACTCCATTCCTATGCAATCTCCCACTCCAGTTCTATTCAATCTCCCACTCCATTCGTATCTAATCTCGCACCCCTTTCCTATTCAATCTCCCACTCCATTCCTATGCAATCTCCCACTCCAGTCCTAATCAATCTCCCACCCCATTCCTATCTAATCTCCCACTCCAGTCGTATTCAATCTCCCACTCCATTCCTATGCAATCTCCCACTCCAGTCCTATTCAATCTCCCACTCCATTTCTATCTAATCTTCCACTCCAGTCCTATTCAATCTCCCGCTCCATTCCTATCTAATCTCCCACTCCAGTCCTATTCAATCTCCCACTCCATTTCTATCTAATCTT
Source organism: Arenicola marina (assembly GCA_964019135.1). Taxonomy (NCBI): domain Eukaryota; kingdom Metazoa; phylum Annelida; class Polychaeta; family Arenicolidae; genus Arenicola; species Arenicola marina. The sequence continues at coordinate 40,087,196 of OZ025248.1, read as the reverse complement.
CCACTCCAGTCCTATTCAATCTCCCATTCCATTCCTATCTAATCTCACCCCCCGTTCCTATGTAATCTCCCCCTCCAGTCCTATTCAATCTCCCACTCCATTCCAATCTAATATCACACCCCTTTCCTATTCAATCTCCCACTCCATTCCTATGCAATATCCCACTCCAGTCCTATTCAATCTCCCACTCCATTCCTATCTAATCTCACACGACTTTCCTATTCAATCTCCCACTCCATTCCTATGCAATATCCCACTCCAGTCCTATTCAATCTCCCATTCCATTCCTATCTAATCTCACACCCCGTTCCTATGTAATCTCCCACTCCAGTCCTATTCAATCTCCCACCCCATTCCTATCTAATCTCCCACTCCAGTCGTATTCAATCTCCCACTCCATTCCTATGCAATCTCCCACTCCAGGCCTATTCAATCTCCCACTCCATTTCTATCTAATCTTCCACTCCAGTCCTATTCAATCTCCCACTCCATTCCTATCTAATCTCCCGCTCCAGTCGTATTCAATCTCCCACTCCAATCCTATGCAATCTCCCACTCCAGTCCTATTCAATTTCCCACTCCATTCTAATTTAATCTCCAACCCCATACCTGTTCAATCTCCCACTCCATTCCTATCTAATCTCCCACTCCAGTTCTGTTCAATCTCCCACTCCATTCCTATCTAATCTCACACCCCTTTCCTATTCAATCTCCCACTCCATTCCTATGCAATCTCCCACTCCAGTTCTATTCAATCTCCCATTCCATTCCTATCTAATCTCACACCCCTTTCCTATTCAATCTCCCACTCCATTCCAATGCAATCTCAGACGCCAGTCCTATTCAATCTCCCACCCCATTCCTATCTAATCTCCCACTCCAGTCGTATTCAATCTCCCACTCCATTCCTATGCAATCTCCCACTCCAGTCCTATTCAATCTCCCACTCCATTTCTATCTAATCTTCCACTCCAGTCCTATTCAATCTCCCACTCCATTCCTATCTAATCTCCCACTCCAGTCGTATTCGATCTCCCACTCCAATCCTATGCAATCTCCCACTCCAGTCCTATTCAATTTCCCACTCCTTTCCAATTTAATCTCCAACCCCATACCTGTTCAATCTCCCACTCCATTCCTATCTAATCTCCCACTCCATTCCTATGCAATATCCCACTCCAGTCCTATTCAATCTCCCATTCCATTCCTATCTAATCTCACACCCCGTTCCTATGTAATCTCCCCCTCCAGCCCTATTCAATCTCCCACTCCATTCCAATCTAATATCACACCCCTTTCCTATTCAATTTCCCACTCCATTCCTATTCAATCTCCCACTCCAAACCTATATAATCTCCCAATCCCTTCCAATTTTATTTCTCACTCCATTCCTATTCAATCTCCCACTCCATTCCTATTCAATATTAAAATTCTTTCCAATTCAATCTCCCACTCCATTCCTTTTTAATCTCGCACCCCTTTCCTAATCAATCTCCCACCCCATTCCTATTCAATTTCCCAATCCAGTCCCATTCAATCTCCCACTCCATTCCTATTTAATTCCCACTCCATTCCTATTCAATCTCCCACTCCATTCCAATATAATATCACACCCCTTTCCTATTCAATTTCCCACTCCATTCCTATTCAATCTCCCACTCCAAAACTATATAATCTCCCAATCCCTTCCAATTTAATTTCTCACTCCATTCCTATTCAATCTCCCACTCCATTCCTATTCAATATTGAAATTCTTTCCAATTCAATCTCCCACTCCATTTCTATCTAATCTCCCACCCCATTCATATTCAATATCCCACTCCATTCCTTTTCAATCTCCCACTCCATTCCTATTCAATCTCCCACTCCATTCCAATCTAATATCACACCCCTTTCCTATTCAATTTCCCACTCCATTCCTATTCAATCTCCCACTCCAAAACTATATAATCTCCCAATCCCTTCCAATTTAATTTCTCACTCCATTCCTATTCAATCTCCCACTCCATTCCTATTCAATATTGAAATTCTTTCCAATTCAATCTCCCACTCCATTTCTATCTAATCTCCCACCCCATTCACATTCAATATCCCACTCCATTCCTTTTCAATCTCCCACTCCATTCCAATTCAATCTCCCACTCCAAACCTATTTAATCTCCCACACCCTACCAATTTAATTTCCCATTCCTATTCAATCGCCCACTCCATTCCTATTCAATATAGAAATTCTTCCCAGTTCAATCCCCACTCCATTCCTATTCAATCTCCCACTCCATTCCTATCTAATCTCACACCCCTTTCCTATTCAATCTCCCTCTCCATTCCTATGCAATCTCCCACGCCAATCCTATTCAATTTCCCACTCCATTCCTATTTAATCTCCAACCCCATTCCTATTCAATCTCCCCCTCCAGTCCTATTCAATCTCCCACTCCATTCCTATCTAATCTCCCACCCCATTCCCATTCAATCTCCCACTCCATTCCTATTCAATCAACCACTCCATTCCTATCTAATCTCCCACCCTATTCCTATTCAATGTCCCAATCCAGTCCTATTCAATCTCCCACTCCATTCCTATTTAATTCCCACTCCATTCCTATTCAATCTTCCACTCCATTCCAATCTAATCTCACACCCCTTTCCTATTCAGTTTCCCACTCCATTCCTATTCAATCTCCCACTCCAAACCTATATAATTTCACAATCCCTTCCAATTTAATTTCCCACTCCATTCCTGTTCAATCTCCCACTCCATTCCAATTCAATATTGAAATTCTTTCCAATTCAATCTCCCACTCCATTCCTTTTTAATCTCACACCCCTTTCCTAATCAATCTCACATTCCATTCCTATCTAATCTCCCACCCCATTTCTATTCAATCTCCCACTCCAGTCCTATTCAATCTCCCACTACATTCCTATCTAATCTCTCACCCCTTTCCCATTCAATCTCCCACTCCATTCCTATTCACTCTCCCACTCCATTTCTATCCAATCTCCCACCCCCCAATCCTATTCAATCTCCCACTCCAGTCCTTTTCAATCTCCCACTCCATTCCTGTTTAATCGCCCACCCAATTCCTATTCAATCTCCCACTCCATTCCTATCTAATCGCATATCCCTTTCCTATTCAATTTCCCACTCCATTCCTATTCAATCTCCCACTCCAAACCTATTTAATCTCCCACTCCCTACCAATTTAATTTCCCACTCCATTCCTATTCAATCTCCCACTCCATTCCTATTCAATATAGAAATTCTTTCCAATTCAATCTCCCTCTCCATTCCTATTCAATATAGAAATTCTTTCCAATTCAATCTCCCTTTCCATTCCTATTCAATCTCCTACTCCATTCCTATCTAATCTCACACCCCTTTCCTATTCAATTTCCCACTCCATTCCTATCTAATCTCACACCCCTTTCCTATTCAATCTCCCACTCCATTCCTATCTAATCTCCAACCCCATTCCCATTCAATCTCCCACTCCAGTCCAATTCAATCTCCCACTCCATTCCTATATAATCTCCCAATCCAGTCCTATTCAATCTCCCACTCCATTCCTATCTAATCTCACCCCTCTTTCCTATTCAATCTCACACTCTATTCCTATGCAATCTTCCTCTCCAGTCCTATTCAATCTTCCACTCCATTCCTATCTAATCTCACACCCCTTTCCTATTCAATCTCCCACTCCAGTCCTATTCAATCTCCCACTCCATTCCTATCTAATCTCACACCGCTTTCCTATGCAATCTCCCACCCCATTCCTATTCAATCTCCCACTCTATTCATATGCAATCTCCCACTCCAGTCCTCTTCAATCTCCCGCTCCATTCCTATCTAATCTCACACCCCTTCCCTAATCAATCTCACACTCCATTCCTATCTAATCTCCCACCCCAATCCTATTCAATCTCCCCCTCCAGTCCTATTCAATCTCCCACTCCATTCCTATCTAATCTCCCACCCCATTCCCATTCAATCTCCCACTCCATTCCTATTCAATCAACCACTCCAGTCCTATCTAATCTCCCACCCTATTCCTATTCAATGTCCCAATCCAGTCCTATTCAATCTCCCACTCCATTCCTATTTAATTCCCACTCCATTCCTATTCAATCTTCCACTCCATTCCAATCTAATCTCACACCCCTTTCCTATTCAGTTTCCCACTCCATTCCTATTCAATCTCCCACTCCAAACCTATATAATTTCACAATCCCTTCCAATTTAATTTCCCACTCCATTCCTGTTCAATCTCCCACTCCATTCCAATTCAATATTGAAATTCTTTCCAATTCAATCTCCCACTCCATTCCTTTTTAATCTCACACCCCTTTCCTAATCAATCTCACACTCCATTCCTATGTAATCTCCCACCCCATTTCTATTCAATCTCCCACTCCAGTCCTATTCAATCTCCCACTACATTGCTATCTAATCTCCCACCCCTTTCCCATTCAATCTCCCACTCCATTCCTATTCACTCTCCCACTCCATTTCTATCCAATCTCCCACCCCCCAATCCTATTCAATCTCCCACTCCAGTCCTTTTCAATCTCCCACTCCATTCCTGTTTAATCGCCCACCCAATTCCTATTCAATCTCCCACTCCATTCCTATCTAATCTCATATCCCTTTCCTATTCAATTTCCCACTCCATTCCTATTCAATCTCCCACTCCAAACCTATTTAATCTCCCACTCCCTACCAATTTAATTTCCCACTCCATTCCTATTCAATCTCCCACTCCATTCCTATTCAATATAGAAATTCTTTCCAATTCAATCTCCCTCTCCATTCCTATTCAATATAGAAATTCTTTCCAATTCAATCTCCCTTTCCATTCCTATTCAATCTCCTACTCCATTCCTATCTAATCTCACACCCCTTTCCTATTCAATTTCCCACTCCATTCCTATCTAATCTCACACCCCTTTCCTATTCAATCTCCCACTCCATTCCTATCTAATCTCCAACCCCATTCCCATTCAATCTCCCACTCCAGTTCAATTCAATCTCCCACTCCAATCCTATATAATCTCCCAATCCAGTCCTATTCAATCTCCCACTCCATTCCTATCTAATCTCACCCCTCTTTCCTATTCAATCTCACACTCTATTCCTATGCAATCTTCCTCTCCAGTCCTATTCAATCTTCCACTCCATTCCTATCTAATCTCACACCCCTTTCCTATTCAATCTCCCACTCCAGTCCTATTCAATCTCCCACTCCATTCCTATCTAATCTCACACCGCTTTCCTATGCAATCTCCCACCCCATTCCTATTCAATCTCCCACTCTATTCATATGCAATCTCCCACTCCAGTCCTCTTCAATCTCCCGCTCCATTCCTATCTAATCTCACACCCCTTCCCTAATCAATCTCACACTCCATTCCTATTCAATCTTCCACTACTGTCCTATTCAATCTCCCACTCCATTCCTATCTAATCTCCCACCCTATTTCCATTCAATCTCCAACTCAATTCCTATTCAATCAACCGCTCCATTCCTATCTAATCTCCCACCCCATTCCTATTCAATCTTCCAATCCAGTCCTATTCAATCTCCCACTCCATTCCTATTTAATTTCCACCCCATTTCTAGTCAATCTCCCCATTCAGTCCTATTCAATTTCCCACTCCATTCCTATTCAATATTGAAATTCTTTCCAATTCAATATCCCACTCCATTCCTTTTTAATCTCACACCCCTTTCCTAATCAATCTCACACTCCATTCCTATCTAATCTCCCACCCCATTCCTATTCAATCTCCCACTCCGGTCCTATTCAATCTCCCACTCCATTCCAATCTAATCTCCCACCCCTTTCCCATTCAATCTCCCACTCCAGTCCAATTCTATCTCCCACTCCATTCCTATCTAATCTCCCAATCCAGTCCTATTCAATCTCCCACTCCATTCCTATCTAATCTCACACCTCTTTCCTATCCAATCTCCCACTCCATTCCTATGAAATCTCCCACTCCAGTCCTATTCAATCTCCCACTCCATTCCTATCTAATCTCACACCCCATTAATATTCAATCTTCCACCCCATTCCTATTCAATCTCCCACTCTATTCCTATGCAATCTCCCACTCCAGTCCCATTCAATCTCCCACTCCATTCCTATCTAATCTCCCATTCCATTCCTATTCAATCTCCCACTCCATTCCTATCTAATCTCACACCCCATTCCTATTCAATCTCCCACTCCAGTCCTATTTAATCTCCCACTCCAGTCCTATTCAATCTCCCACGCCATTCCTATCTAATCTCCCACTCCAGTCCCATTCAATTTCCCAATCCATTCCTATCTAATCTCACACCCCATTCCTATTCAATCTCCCACTCCAGTCCTATTTAATCTCCCACTCCAGTCCCATTTAATTTCCCAATCCATTCCTATCTAATCTCACACCCCTTTCCTATTCAATCTCCCACTCCAGTCTTATTTAATCTCCCACTCCAGTCCTATTCAATCTCCCACGCCATTCCTATCTAATCTCACACCCCTTTCCTATTCAATCTCCCACTCCATTCCTATGCAATCTCCCACCCCATTCCTGTTCAATCTCCCACTCTTTTCATATGAAGTTTCACACTCCATTCCTATTCAATCTCCCACCCCTTTCCTATTCAATCTCCCACTCCAGTCCTATTCAATCTCCCACTCCATTCCTATCTAATCTCACACCCCTTTCCTATTCAATCTCACACTCCATTTCTATCTAATCTCCCACCCCATTCCTATTCAATCTCCCAATCCAGTCCTATTCAATCTCTCACTCCATTCTTATCTAATCTCCCACCGCATTCCCATTCAATCTCCCACTCCATTCCTATTCAATCAATCACTCCATTCCTATCTAATCTCCCCCTCCCTTCCAATTTAATTTCACACGCCATTCCTATTCAATCTCCAACTCCATTCCTATTCAATTTTGAAATTCTTTCCAATTCAATCTCCAACTCCATTCCTATTTAACCTCACACCCCTTTCCTAATCAATATCACAATCTCCCACTCCATTCTTATTCAATCTCCCACTCCATTCCTATCTAATCTCCCACCCCAATCCTATTCAATCTCCCAATCCAGTCCTATTCAATCTCTCATTCCATTCCTATTTAATCTCCCACCCCATTCCTATTCAATCTCCCACTCCATTCCTATCTAATCTCATACCCCTTTCCTATTCAATTTCCCACTCCATTCATATTCAATCTCATACTCCAAACCTATTTAATATCCCACTCCCTACCAATTTAATTTTCCACTCCATTCCTATTCAATCTCCCAATCCATTCCTATCTAATCTCACACCCCTTTCCTATTCAATCTCCCTCTCCGTTCCTATGCAATCTCCCACTCAAGTCCTATTCAATTTCCCCCTCCATTCCTATCTAATCTCACGCCCCGTTCCTATTCAATCTCCCACTCTATTCCTATCTAATCTCCCACCCCATTCCCATTCAATATCCCACTCCAGTCCAATTTAATCTCCCACTCCATTCCTATCTAATCTTCCACTCCAGTCCTATTCAATCTCCCACTCCAAACCTATATAATCTCCCAATCCCTTCCAATTTAATTTCCCACTCTATTCCTATTCAATCTCCCACTCCATTCCTATTCAATATTGAAATTCTTTCCAATTCAATCTCCCACTCCATTCCTTTTTAATCTCACACCCCTTTCCTAATCAATCTGACACTCCATTCCTATCTAATCTCCCACCCCATTCCTATTCAATCTCCCACCCCTTTCCCATTCAATCTCCCACTCCATTCCAATCCAATCTTCCACCCCTCAATCCTATTCAATCTCCCAATCCAGTCCTTTTCAATCTCCCACTCCATTCCTGTTTAATCGCCCACCCAATTCCTATTTAATCTCCCACTCCATTCCTATCTAATCTCATATCCCTTTCCTATTCAATTTCCCACTCCATTCCTATTCAATCTCCCACTCCAAACCTATTTAATCTCCCACTCCCTACCAATTTAATTTCCCACTCCATTCCTATTCAATCTCCCACTCCATTCCTATTCAATATAGAAATTCTTTCCAATTCAATCTCACTCTCCAATCCTATTCAATATAGAAATTCTCTCCACTTCAATCTCCCACTCCATTCCTATTCAATCTCCTACTCCATTCCTATCTAATCTCACACCTCTTTCCTATTCAATCTCTCTCTCCATTCCTATGCAATCTCCCACGCCAGTCCTATTCAATTTCCCACTCCATTCCTGTCTAATCTCACACCTCTTTCCTATTCAATCTCCCACTCCATTCCTATGAAATCTCCCACTCCAGTCCTATTCAATCTCCCACTCCATTCCTATCTAATCTCACACCCCTTTAATATTCACTCTCCCACCCCATTCCTATTCAATCTCACACTCTATTCCTATGCAATCTTCCTCTCCAGTCCTATTAAATCTCCCACCCCATTCCTATTCAATCTCCCACTCCATTCATATCCAATCTCACACTCCATTCCCATTCAATCTCACACTCCATTCCTATCTAATCTCCCACCCCAGTCCTATTCAATCTCCCACTCCATTCCTATCTAATCTCCCACTCCAGTCGTATTCAATCTCCAACTCCATTCCTATGCAATCTCCCACTCCAGTCCTATTCAATCTCCCACTCCATTTCTATCTAATCTCACACCCCTTTCCTATTCAATCTCCCACTCCATTCCTATTTAATCTCCCACTCCAGTCCTATTCAATATCCCACTCTATTCCAATTTAATCTCCAACCCCATACCTGTTCAATCTCCCACTCCATTCCTATCTAATCTCCCACTCCAGTTCTATTCAATCTCCCACTCCATTCCTATCTAATCTCACACCCATTTCCTATTCAATCTCCCAATCCATTCCTATGCAATCTCCCACTCCAGTCCTATTCAATCTCCCACCCCATTCCTATCTAATCTCCCACTCCAGTCCTATTCAATCTCCCACCCCATTCCTATGTAATCTCCCCCTCCAGTCCTATTCAATCTCCCACTCCATTCCAATCTAATATCACACCCCTTTCCTATTCAATCTCCCACTCCATTCCTATGCAATATCCCACTCCAGCCCTATTCAATCTCCCACTCCATTCCTATCTAATCTCACACCCCTTTCCTATTCAATCTCCCACTCCATTCCTATGCAATATCCCACTCCAGTCCTATTCAATCTCCCATTCTATTCCTATCTAATCTCACACCCCGTTCCTATGTAATCTCCCACTCCAGTCCAATTCAATCTCCCACCCCATTCCTATCTAATCTCCCACTCCATTCCTATTTAATTTCCACCCCATTTCTAGTCAATCTCCCCATTCAGTCCTATTCAATTTCCCACTCCATTCCTATTCAATATTGAAATTCTTTCCAATTCAATATCCCACTCCATTCCTTTTTAATCTCACACCCCTTTCCTAATCAATCTCACACTCCATTCCTATCTAATCTCCCACCCCATTCCTATTCAATCTCCCACTCCGGTCCTATTCAATCTCCCACTCCATTCCAATCTAATCTCCCACCCCTTTCCCATTCAATCTCCCACTCCAGTCCAATTCTATCTCCCACTCCATTCCTATCTAATCTCCCAATCCAGTCCTATTCAATCTCCCACTCCATTCCTATCTAATCTCACACCTCTTTCCTATCCAATCTCCCACTCCATTCCTATGAAATCTCCCACTCCAGTCCTATTCAATCTCCCACTCCATTCCTATCTAATCTCACACCCCATTAATATTCAATCTTCCACCCCATTCCTATTCAATCTCCCACTCTATTCCTATGCAATCTCCCACTCCAGTCCCATTCAATCTCCCACTCCATTCCTATCTAATCTCCCATTCCATTCCTATTCAATCTCCCACTCCATTCCTATCTAATCTCACACCCCATTCCTATTCAATCTCCCACTCCAGTCCTATTTAATCTCCCACTCCAGTCCTATTCAATCTCCCACGCCATTCCTATCTAATCTCCCACTCCAGTCCCATTCAATTTCCCAATCCATTCCTATCTAATCTCACACCCCATTCCTATTCAATCTCCCACTCCAGTCCTATTTAATCTCCCACTCCAGTCCCATTTAATTTCCCAATCCATTCCTATCTAATCTCACACCCCTTTCCTATTCAATCTCCCACTCCAGTCTTATTTAATCTCCCACTCCAGTCCTATTCAATCTCCCACGCCATTCCTATCTAATCTCACACCCCTTTCCTATTCAATCTCCCACTCCATTCCTATGCAATCTCCCACCCCATTCCTGTTCAATCTCCCACTCTTTTCATATGAAGTTTCACACTCCATTCCTATTCAATCTCCCACCCCTTTCCTATTCAATCTCCCACTCCAGTCCTATTCAATCTCCCACTCCATTCCTATCTAATCTCACACCCCTTTCCTATTCAATCTCACACTCCATTTCTATCTAATCTCCCACCCCATTCCTATTCAATCTCCCAATCCAGTCCTATTCAATCTCTCACTCCATTCTTATCTAATCTCCCACCGCATTCCCATTCAATCTCCCACTCCATTCCTATTCAATCAACCACTCCATTCCTATCTAATCTCCCCCTCCCTTCCAATTTAATTTCACACGCCATTCCTATTCAATCTCCAACTCCATTCCTATTCAATTTTGAAATTCTTTCCAATTCAATCTCCAACTCCATTCCTATTTAACCTCACACCCCTTTCCTAATCAATATCACAATCTCCCACTCCATTCTTATTCAATCTCCCACTCCATTCCTATCTAATCTCCCACCCCAATCCTATTCAATCTCCCAATCCAGTCCTATTCAATCTCTCATTCCATTCCTATTTAATCTCCCACCCCATTCCTATTCAATCTCCCACTCCATTCCTATCTAATCTCATACCCCTTTCCTATTCAATTTCCCACTCCATTCATATTCAATCTCATACTCCAAACCTATTTAATATCCCACTCCCTACCAATTTAATTTTCCACTCCATTCCTATTCAATCTCCCAATCCATTCCTATCTAATCTCACACCCCTTTCCTATTCAATCTCCCTCTCCGTTCCTATGCAATCTCCCACTCAAGTCCTATTCAATTTCCCCCTCCATTCCTATCTAATCTCACGCCCCGTTCCTATTCAATCTCCCACTCTATTCCTATCTAATCTCCCACCCCATTCCCATTCAATATCCCACTCCAGTCCAATTTAATCTCCCACTCCATTCCTATCTAATCTTCCACTCCAGTCCTATTCAATCTCCCACTCCAAACCTATATAATCTCCCAATCCCTTCCAATTTAATTTCCCACTCTATTCCTATTCAATCTCCCACTCCATTCCTATTCAATATTGAAATTCTTTCCAATTCAATCTCCCACTCCATTCCTTTTTAATCTCACACCCCTTTCCTAATCAATCTGACACTCCATTCCTATCTAATCTCCCACCCCATTCCTATTCAATCTCCCACCCCTTTCCCATTCAATCTCCCACTCCATTCCAATCCAATCTTCCACCCCTCAATCCTATTCAATCTCCCAATCCAGTCCTTTTCAATCTCCCACTCCATTCCTGTTTAATCGCCCACCCAATTCCTATTCAATCTCCCACTCCATTCCTATCTAATCTCATATCCCTTTCCTATTCAATTTCCCACTCCATTCCTATTCAATCTCCCACTCCAAACCTATTTAATCTCCCACTCCCTACCAATTTAATTTCCCACTCCATTCCTATTCAATCTCCCACTCCATTCCTATTCAATATAGAAATTCTTTCCAATTCAATCTCACTCTCCAATCCTATTCAATATAGAAATTCTCTCCACTTCAATCTCCCACTCCATTCCTATTCAATCTCCTACTCCATTCCTATCTAATCTCACACCTCTTTCCTATTCAATCTCTCTCTCCATTCCTATGCAATCTCCCACGCCAGTCCTATTCAATTTCCCACTCCATTCCTGTCTAATCTCACACCCCTTTTCTATTCAATCTCCCACTCCAGTCCAATTCAATCTCCCACTCCATTCCTATATAATCTCCCAATCCAGTCCTATTCAATCTTCCACTCCATTCCTATCTAATCTCACACCTCTTTCCTATTCAATCTCCCACTCCATTCCTATGAAATCTCCCACTCCAGTCCTATTCAATCTCCCACTCCATTCCTATCTAATCTCACACCCCTTTAATATTCACTCTCCCACCCCATTCCTATTCAATCTCACACTCTATTCCTATGCAATCTTCCTCTCCAGTCCTATTAAATCTCCCACCCCATTCCTATTCAATCTCCCACTCCATTCATATCCAATCTCACACTCCATTCCCATTCAATCTCACACTCCATTCCTATCTAATCTCCCACCCCAGTCCTATTCAATCTCCCACTCCATTCCTATCTAATCTCCCACTCCAGTCGTATTCAATCTCCAACTCCATTCCTATGCAATCTCCCACTCCAGTCCTATTCAATCTCCCACTCCATTTCTATCTAATCTCACACCCCTTTCCTATTCAATCTCCCACTCCATTCCTATTTAATCTCCCACTCCAGTCCTATTCAATATCCCACTCTATTCCAATTTAATCTCCAACCCCATACCTGTTCAATCTCCCACTCCATTCCTATCTAATCTCCCACTCCAGTTCTATTCAATCTCCCACTCCATTCCTATCTAATCTCACACCCATTTCCTATTCAATCTCCCAATCCATTCCTATGCAATCTCCCACTCCAGTCCTATTCAATCTCCCACCCCATTCCTATCTAATCTCCCACTCCAGTCCTATTCAATCTCCCACCCCATTCCTATGTAATCTCCCCCTCCAGTCCTATTCAATCTCCCACTCCATTCCAATCTAATATCACACCCCTTTCCTATTCAATCTCCCACTCCATTCCTATGCAATATCCCACTCCAGCCCTATTCAATCTCCCACTCCATTCCTATCTAATCTCACACCCCTTTCCTATTCAATCTCCCACTCCATTCCTATGCAATATCCCACTCCAGTCCTATTCAATCTCCCATTCTATTCCTATCTAATCTCACACCCCGTTCCTATGTAATCTCCCACTCCAGTCCAATTCAATCTCCCACCCCATTCCTATCTAATCTCCCACTCCATTCCTATTTAATTTCCACCCCATTTCTAGTCAATCTCCCCATTCAGTCCTATTCAATTTCCCACTCCATTCCTATTCAATATTGAAATTCTTTCCAATTCAATATCCCACTCCATTCCTTTTTAATCTCACACCCCTTTCCTAATCAATCTCACACTCCATTCCTATCTAATCTCCCACCCCATTCCTATTCAATCTCCCACTCCGGTCCTATTCAATCTCCCACTCCATTCCAATCTAATCTCCCACCCCTTTCCCATTCAATCTCCCACTCCAGTCCAATTCTATCTCCCACTCCATTCCTATCTAATCTCCCAATCCAGTCCTATTCAATCTCCCACTCCATTCCTATCTAATCTCACACCTCTTTCCTATCCAATCTCCCACTCCATTCCTATGAAATCTCCCACTCCAGTCCTATTCAATCTCCCACTCCATTCCTATCTAATCTCACACCCCATTAATATTCAATCTTCCACCCCATTCCTATTCAATCTCCCACTCTATTCCTATGCAATCTCCCACTCCAGTCCCATTCAATCTCCCACTCCATTCCTATCTAATCTCCCATTCCATTCCTATTCAATCTCCCACTCCATTCCTATCTAATCTCACACCCCATTCCTATTCAATCTCCCACTCCAGTCCTATTTAATCTCCCACTCCAGTCCTATTCAATCTCCCACGCCATTCCTATCTAATCTCCCACTCCAGTCCCATTCAATTTCCCAATCCATTCCTATCTAATCTCACACCCCATTCCTATTCAATCTCCCACTCCAGTCCTATTTAATCTCCCACTCCAGTCCCATTTAATTTCCCAATCCATTCCTATCTAATCTCACACCCCTTTCCTATTCAATCTCCCACTCCAGTCTTATTTAATCTCCCACTCCAGTCCTATTCAATCTCCCACGCCATTCCTATCTAATCTCACACCCCTTTCCTATTCAATCTCCCACTCCATTCCTATGCAATCTCCCACCCCATTCCTGTTCAATCTCCCACTCTTTTCATATGAAGTTTCACACTCCATTCCTATTCAATCTCCCACCCCTTTCCTATTCAATCTCCCACTCCAGTCCTATTCAATCTCCCACTCCATTCCTATCTAATCTCACACCCCTTTCCTATTCAATCTCACACTCCATTTCTATCTAATCTCCCACCCCATTCCTATTCAATCTCCCAATCCAGTCCTATTCAATCTCTCACTCCATTCTTATCTAATCTCCCACCGCATTCCCATTCAATCTCCCACTCCATTCCTATTCAATCAACCACTCCATTCCTATCTAATCTCCCCCTCCCTTCCAATTTAATTTCACACGCCATTCCTATTCAATCTCCAACTCCATTCCTATTCAATTTTGAAATTCTTTCCAATTCAATCTCCAACTCCATTCCTATTTAACCTCACACCCCTTTCCTAATCAATATCACAATCTCCCACTCCATTCTTATTCAATCTCCCACTCCATTCCTATCTAATCTCCCACCCCAATCCTATTCAATCTCCCAATCCAGTCCTATTCAATCTCTCATTCCATTCCTATTTAATCTCCCACCCCATTCCTATTCAATCTCCCACTCCATTCCTATCTAATCTCATACCCCTTTCCTATTCAATTTCCCACTCCATTCATATTCAATCTCATACTCCAAACCTATTTAATATCCCACTCCCTACCAATTTAATTTTCCACTCCATTCCTATTCAATCTCCCAATCCATTCCTATCTAATCTCACACCCCTTTCCTATTCAATCTCCCTCTCCGTTCCTATGCAATCTCCCACTCAAGTCCTATTCAATTTCCCCCTCCATTCCTATCTAATCTCACGCCCCGTTCCTATTCAATCTCCCACTCTATTCCTATCTAATCTCCCACCCCATTCCCATTCAATATCCCACTCCAGTCCAATTTAATCTCCCACTCCATTCCTATCTAATCTTCCACTCCAGTCCTATTCAATCTCCCACTCCAAACCTATATAATCTCCCAATCCCTTCCAATTTAATTTCCCACTCTATTCCTATTCAATCTCCCACTCCATTCCTATTCAATATTGAAATTCTTTCCAATTCAATCTCCCACTCCATTCCTTTTTAATCTCACACCCCTTTCCTAATCAATCTGACACTCCATTCCTATCTAATCTCCCACCCCATTCCTATTCAATCTCCCACCCCTTTCCCATTCAATCTCCCACTCCATTCCAATCCAATCTTCCACCCCTCAATCCTATTCAATCTCCCAATCCAGTCCTTTTCAATCTCCCACTCCATTCCTGTTTAATCGCCCACCCAATTCCTATTCAATCTCCCACTCCATTCCTATCTAATCTCATATCCCTTTCCTATTCAATTTCCCACTCCATTCCTATTCAATCTCCCACTCCAAACCTATTTAATCTCCCACTCCCTACCAATTTAATTTCCCACTCCATTCCTATTCAATCTCCCACTCCATTCCTATTCAATATAGAAATTCTTTCCAATTCAATCTCACTCTCCAATCCTATTCAATATAGAAATTCTCTCCACTTCAATCTCCCACTCCATTCCTATTCAATCTCCTACTCCATTCCTATCTAATCTCACACCTCTTTCCTATTCAATCTCTCTCTCCATTCCTATGCAATCTCCCACGCCAGTCCTATTCAATTTCCCACTCCATTCCTGTCTAATCTCACACCCCTTTTCTATTCAATCTCCCACTCCAGTCCAATTCAATCTCCCACTCCATTCCTATATAATCTCCCAATCCAGTCCTATTCAATCTTCCACTCCATTCCTATCTAATCTCACACCTCTTTCCTATTCAATCTCCCACTCCATTCCTATGAAATCTCCCACTCCAGTCCTATTCAATCTCCCACTCCATTCCTATCTAATCTCACACCCCTTTAATATTCACTCTCCCACCCCATTCCTATTCAATCTCACACTCTATTCCTATGCAATCTTCCTCTCCAGTCCTATTAAATCTCCCACCCCATTCCTATTCAATCTCCCACTCCATTCATATCCAATCTCACACTCCATTCCCATTCAATCTCACACTCCATTCCTATCTAATCTCCCACCCCAGTCCTATTCAATCTCCCACTCCATTCCTATCTAATCTCCCACTCCAGTCGTATTCAATCTCCAACTCCATTCCTATGCAATCTCCCACTCCAGTCCTATTCAATCTCCCACTCCATTTCTATCTAATCTCACACCCCTTTCCTATTCAATCTCCCACTCCATTCCTATTTAATCTCCCACTCCAGTCCTATTCAATATCCCACTCTATTCCAATTTAATCTCCAACCCCATACCTGTTCAATCTCCCACTCCATTCCTATCTAATCTCCCACTCCAGTTCTATTCAATCTCCCACTCCATTCCTATCTAATCTCACACCCATTTCCTATTCAATCTCCCAATCCATTCCTATGCAATCTCCCACTCCAGTCCTATTCAATCTCCCACCCCATTCCTATCTAATCTCCCACTCCAGTCCTATTCAATCTCCCACCCCATTCCTATGTAATCTCCCCCTCCAGTCCTATTCAATCTCCCACTCCATTCCAATCTAATATCACACCCCTTTCCTATTCAATCTCCCACTCCATTCCTATGCAATATCCCACTCCAGCCCTATTCAATCTCCCACTCCATTCCTATCTAATCTCACACCCCTTTCCTATTCAATCTCCCACTCCATTCCTATGCAATATCCCACTCCAGTCCTATTCAATCTCCCATTCTATTCCTATCTAATCTCACACCCCGTTCCTATGTAATCTCCCACTCCAGTCCAATTCAATCTCCCACCCCATTCCTATCTAATCTCCCACTCCAGTCGTATTCAATCTCCCACTCCATTCCTATGCAATCTCCCACTCCAGTCCTATTCAATCTCCCACTCCATTTCTATCTAATCTTCCACTCCAGTCCTATTCAATCTCCCACTCCATTCCTATCTAATCTCCCACTCCAGTCGTATTCGATCTCCCACTCCATTCCTATGCAATCTCCCACTCCAGTCCTATTCAATTTCCCACTCCATTCCAATTTAATCTCCAACCCCATTCCTGTTCAATCTCCCACTCCAATCCTATCTAATCTCCCACTCCAGTTCTATTCAATCTCCCACTCTATTCCTATCTAATCTCACACCCCTTTCCTATTCAATCTCCCACTCCATTCCTATGCAATCTCCCACTCCAGTTCTATTCAATCTCCCACTCCATTCGTATCTAATCTCACACCCCTTTCCTATTCAATCTCCCACTCCATTCCTATGCAATCTCCCACTCCAGTCCTATTCAATCTCCCACCCCATTCCTATCTAATCTCCCACTCCAGTCGTATTCAATCTCCCACTCCATTCCAATGCAATCTCCCACTCCAGTCCTATTCAATCTCCCACTCCATTTCTATCTAATCTTCCACTCCAGTCCTATTCAATCTCCCACTCCATTCCTATCTAATCTCCCATTCCAGTCGTATTCAATCTCCCACTCCATTCCTATGCAATCTCCCACTCCAGTCCTATTCAATTTCTCACTCCATTCCAATTTAATCTCCAACCCCATACCTGTTCAATCTCCCACTCCATTCCTATCTAATCTCCCACTCCAGTTCTATTCAATATCCCACTCCATTCCTATCTAATCTCACACCCTTTTCCTATTCAATCTCCCACTCCATTCCTATGCAAGATCCCACTCCAGTCCTATTCAATCTCCCATTCCATTCCTATCTAATCTCACCCCCCGTTCCTATGTAATCTGCCCCTCCAGTCCTATTCAATCTCCCACTCCATTCCAATCTAATATCACACCCCTTTCGTATTCAACCTCCCACTCCATCCCTATGCAATATCCCACTCCAGTCCTATTCAATCTCCCACTCCATTCCTATCTAATCTCCCACCCCCCAATCCTATTCAATCTCCCACTCCAGTCCTTTTCAATCTCCCACTCCATTCCTATCTAGTCTCACACCCCTTTCCTATTCAATCTCCCTCTCCATTCCTATGCAATCTCCCACTCTATTCCTATCTAATCTCCCACCCCATTCCCATTCAATATCCCACTCCAGTCCAATTTAATCTCCCACTCCATTCCTATCTAATCTCCCACTCCAGTCCTATTCAATCTCCCACTCCAAACCTATATAATCTCCCAATCCCTTCCAATTTAATTTCCCACTCTATTCCTATTCAATCTCCCACTCCATTCCTATTCAATATTGAAATTCTTTCCAATTCAATCTCCCATTCCATTCCTTTTTAATCTCACACCCCTTTCCTAATCAATCTCACACTCCATTCCTATCTAATCTCCCACCCCATTCCTATTCAATCTCCCACCCCTTTCCCATTCAATCTCCCACTCCATTCCTATCCAATCTTCCACCCCTCAATCCTATTCAATCTCCCAATCCGGTCCTTTTCAATCTCCCACTCCATTCCTGTTTAATCGCCCACCCAATTCCTATTCAATCTCCCACTCCATTCCTATCTAATCTCATATCCCTTTCCTATTCAATGTCCCACTCCATTCCTATTCAATCTCCCACTCCAAACCTATTTAATCTCCCACTCCCTACCAATTTAATTTCCCACTCCATTCCTATTCAATCTCCCACTCCATTCCTATTCAATATAGAAATTCTTTCCAATTCAATCTCCCTCTCCAATCCTATTCAATATAGAAATTCTTTCCACTTCAATCTCCCACTCCATTCCTATTCAATCTCCTACTCCATTCCTATCTAATCTCACACCCCTTTCCTATTCAATCTCTCTCTCCATTCCTATGCAATCTCCCACGCCAGTCCTATTCAATTTCCCACTCCATTCCTGTCTAATCTCACACCCCTTTCCTATTCAATCTCCCACTCCAGTCCAATTCAATCTCCCACTCCATTCCTATATAATCTCCCAATCCAGTCCTATTCAATCTTCCACTCCATTCCTATCTAATCTCACACCTCTTTCCTATTCAATCTCCCACTCCATTCCTATGAAATCTCCCACTCCAGTCCTATTCAATCTCCCACTCCATTCCTATCTAATCTCACACCCCTTTAATATTCAATCTCCCACCCCATTCCTATTCAATCTCACACTCTATTCCTATGCAATCTTCCTCTCCAGTCCTATTCAATCTCCCACCCCATTCATATTCAATCTCCCACTCCATTCATATCCAATCTCACACTCCATTCCCATTCAATCTCACACTCCATTCCTATCTAATCTCCCACCACAGTCCTATTCAATCTCCCACTCCATTCCTATCTAATCTCCCACTCCAGTCGTATTCAATCTCCCACTCCATTCCTATGCAATCTCCCACTCCAGTCCTATTCAATCTCCCACTCCATTTCTATCTAATCTCACACCCCTTTCCTATTCAATCTCCCACTCCATTCCTATTTAATCTCCCACTCCAGTCCTATTCAATATCCCACTCTATTCCAATTTAATCTCCAACCCCATACCTGTTCAATCTCCCACTCCATTCCTATCTAATCTCCCACTCCAGTTCTATTCAATCTCCCACTCCATTCCTATCTAATCTCACACCCATTTCCTATTCAATCTCCCACTCCATTCCTATGCAATCTCCCACTCCAGTCCTATTCAATCTCCCACCCCATTCCTATCTAATCTCCCACTCCAGTCGTATTCAATCTCCCACTCCATTCCTATGCAATCTCCCACTCCAGTCCCATTCAATCTCCCACTCCATTTCTATCTAATCTTCCACTCCAGTCCTATTCAATCTCCCACTCCATTCCTATCTAATCTCCCACTCCAGTCGATATTCAATCTCTCACTCTATTCCTATGCAATCTCCCACTCCAGTCCTATTCAATTTCCCACTCCATTCCAATTTCATCTCCAACCCCATACCTGTTCAATCTCCCACTCCATTCCTATCTAATCTCCCACTCCAGTTCTATTCAATCTCCCACTCCATTCCTATCTAATCTCACACCCCTTTCCTATTCAATCTGGCACTCCATTTCTATGCAATATCCCACTCCAGTCTATTCAATCTCCCATTCCATTCCTATCTAATCTCACACCCCGTTCCTATGTAATCTCCCCCTCCAGTCCTATTCAATCTCCCACTCCATTCCAATCTAATATCACACCCCTTTCCTATTCAATCTCCCACTCCATTCCTATATAATCTCCCAATCCAGTCCTATTCAATCTTCCACTCCATTCCTATCTAATCTCACACCTCTTTCCTATTCAATCTCCCACTCCATTCCTATGAAATCTCCCACTCCAGTCCTATTCAATCTCCCACTCCATTCCTATCTAATCTCACACCCCTTTAATATTCAATCTCCCACCCCATTCCTATTCAATCTCACACTCTATTCCTATGCAATCTTCCGCTCCAGTCCTATTCAATCTCCCACCCCATTCATATTCAATCTCCCACTCCATTCATATCCAATCTCACACTCCATTCCCATTCAATCTCACACTCCATTCCTATCTAATCTCCCACCACAGTCCTATTCAATCTCCCACTCCATTCCTATCTAATCTCCCACTCCAGTCGTATTCAATCTCCCACTCCATTCCTATGCAATCTCCCACTCCAGTCCTATTCAATCTCCCACTCCATTTCTATCTAATCTCACACCCCTTTCCTATTCAATCTCCCACTCCATTCCTATTTAATCTCCCACTCCAGTCCTATTCAATATCCCACTCTATTCCAATTTAATCTCCAACCCCATACCTGTTCAATCTCCCACTCCATTCCTATCTAATCTCCCACTCCAGTTCTATTCAATCTCCCACTCCATTCCTATCTAATCTCACACCCATTTCCTATTCAATCTCCCACTCCATTCCTATGCAATCTCCCACTCCAGTCCTATTCAATCTCCCACCCCATTCCTATCTAATCTCCCACTCCAGTCGTATTCAATCTCCCACTCCATTCCTATGCAATCTCCCACTCCAGTCCCATTCAATCTCCCACTCCATTTCTATCTAATCTTCCACTCCAGTCCTATTCAATCTCCCACTCCATTCCTATCTAATCTCCCACTCCAGTCCATATTCAATCTCTCACTCTATTCCTATGCAATCTCCCACTCCAGTCCTATTCAATTTCCCACTCCATTCCAATTTCATCTCCAACCCCATACCTGTTCAATCTCCCACTCCATTCCTATCTAATCTCCCACTCCAGTTCTATTCAATCTCCCACTCCATTCCTATCTAATCTCACACCCCTTTCCTATTCAATCTGGCACTCCATTT
Organism: Arenicola marina; assembly: GCA_964019135.1. Classification (NCBI taxonomy): domain Eukaryota; kingdom Metazoa; phylum Annelida; class Polychaeta; family Arenicolidae; genus Arenicola; species Arenicola marina. The sequence continues at coordinate 40,065,722 of OZ025248.1, read as the reverse complement.
CTATGCAATATCCCACTCCAGTCTATTCAATCTCCCATTCCATTCCTATCTAATCTCACACCCCGTTCCTATGTAATCTCCCCCTCCAGTCCTATTCAATCTCCCACTCCATTCCAATCTAATATCACACCCCTTTCCTATTCAATCTCCCACTCCATTCCTATGCAATATCCCACTCCAGCCCTATTCATTCTCCCACTCCATTCCTATCTAATCTCACACCCCTTTCCTATTCAATCTCCCACTCCATTCCTATGCAATATCCCACTCCAGTCCTATTCAATCTCCCATTCTATTCCTATCTAATCTCACACCCCGTTCCTATGTAATCTCCCACTCCAGTCCAATTCAATCTCCCACCCCATTCCTATCTAATCTCCCACTCCAGTCGTATTCAATCTCCCACTCCATTCCTATGCAATCTCCCACTCCAGTCCTATTCAATCTCCCACTCCATTTCTATCTAATCTTCCACTCCAGTCCTATTCAATCTCCCACTCCATTCCTATCTAATCTCCCACTCCAGTCGTATTCAATCTCCCTCTCCAATCCTATGCAATCTCCCACTCCAGTCCTATTCAATTTCCCACTCCATTCCAATTTCATCTCCAACCCCATACCTGTTCAATCTCCCACTCCATTCCTATCTAATCTCCCACTCCAGTTCTATTCAATCTCCCACTCCATTCCTATCTAATCTCACACCCCTTTCCTATTCAATCTGGCACTCCATTTCTATGCAATATCCCACTCCAGTCCTATTCAATCTCCCATTCCATTCCTATCTAATCTCACGCCCCGTTCCTATGTAATCTCCCCCTCCAGTCCTATTCAATCTCCCACTCCATTCCAATCTAATATCACACCCCTTTCCTATTCAATCTCCCACTCCATTCCTATGCAATATCCCACTCCAGCCCTATTCAATCTCCCACTCCATTCCTATCTAATCTCACACCCCTTTCCTATTCAATCTCCCACTCCATTCCTATGCAATATCCCACTCCAGTCCTATTCAATCTCCCATTCTATTCCTATCTAATCTCACACCCCGTTCCTATGTAATCTCCCACTCCAGTCCAATTCAATCTCCCACCCCATTCCTATCTAATCTCCCACTCCAGTCGTATTCAATCTCCCACTCCATTCCTATGCAATATCCCACTCCAGTCCTATTCAATCTCCCACTCCATTTCTATCTAATCTTCCACTCCAGTCCTATTCAATCTCCCACTCCATTCCTATCTAATCTCCCACTCCAGTCGTATTCAATCTCCCTCTCCAATCCTATGCAATCTCCCACTCCAGTCCTATTCAATTTCCCACTCCATTCTAATTTAATCTCCAACCCCATACCTGTTCAATCTCCCACTCCAATCCTATCTAATCTCCCACTCCAGTTCTATTCAATCTCCCAATCCATTCCTATCTATTCTCACACCCCTTTCCTATTCAATCTGGCACTCCATTTCTATGCAATCTCCCACTCCAGTTCTATTCAATCTCCCACTCCATTCGTATCTAATCTCACACCCCTTTCCTATTCAATCTCCCACTCCATTCCTATGCAATCTCCCACTCCAGTCCTATTCAATCTCCCACCCCATTCCTATCTAATCTCCCACTCCAGTCGTATTCAATCTCCCACTCCGTTCCTATGCAATCTCCCACTCCAGTCCTATTCAATCTCCCACTCCATTTCTATCTAATCTTCCACTCCAGTCCTATTCAATCTCCCACTCCATTCCTATCTAATCTCCCACTCCAGTCGTATTCAATCTCCCACTCCATTCCTATGCAATCTCCCACTCCAGTCCTATCCAATTTCTCACTCCATTCCAATTTAATCTCCAACCCCATACCTGTTCAATCTCCCACTCCATTCCTATCTAATCTCCCACTCCAGTTCTATTCAATATCCCACTCCATTCCTTTCTAATCTCACACCCTTTTCCTATTCAATCTCCCACTCCATTCCTATGCAAGATCCCACTCCAGTCCTATTCAATCTCCCATTCCATTCCTATCTAATCTCACCCCCCGTTCCTATGTAATCTCCCCCTCCAGTCCTATTCAATCTCCCACTCCATTCCAATCTAATATCACACCCCTTTCCTATTCAATCTCCCACTCCATTCCTATGCAATATCCCACTCCAGTCCTATTCAATCTCCCACTCCATTCCTATCTAATCTCACACGACTTTCCTATTCAATCTCCCACTCCATTCCTATGCAATATCCCACTCCAGTCCTATTCAATCTCCCATTCCATTCCTATCTAATCTCACACCCCGTTCCTATGTAATCTCCCACTCCAGTCCTATTCAATCTCCCACCCCATTCCTATCTAATCTCCCACTCCAGTCATATTCAATCTCCCACTCCATTCCTATGCAATCTCCCACTCCAGGCCTATTCAATCTCCCACTCCATTTCTATCTAATCTTCCACTCCAGTCCTATTCAATCTCCCACTCCATTCCTATCTAATCTCCCACTCCAGTCGTATTCAATCTCCCTCTCCAATCCTATGCAATCTCCCACTCCAGTCCTATTCAATTTCCCACTCCATTCTAATTTAATCTCCAACCCCATACCTGTTCAATCTCCCACTCCATTCCTATCTAATCTCCCACTCCAGTTCTATTCAATCTCCCACTCCATTCCTATCTAATCTCACACCCCTTTCCTATTCAATCTCCCACTCCATTCCTATGCAATCTCCCACTCCAGTTCTATTCAATCTCCCACTCCATTCCTATCTAATCTCACACCCCTTTCCTATTCAATCTCCCACTCCATTCCTATGCAATCTCAGACTCCAGTCCTATTCAATCTCCCACCCCATTCCTATCTAATCTCCCACTCCAGTCGTATTCAATCTCCCACTCCATTCCTATGCAATCTCCCACTCCAGTCCTATTCAATCTCCCACTCCATTTCTATCTAATCTTCCACTCCAGTCCTATTCAATCTCCCACTCCATTCCTATCTAATCTCCCACTCCAGTCGTATTCGATCTCCCACTCCATTCCTATGCAATCTCCCACTCCAGTCCTATTCAATTTCCCACTCCTTTCCAATTTAATCTCCAACCCCATACCTGTTCAATCTCCCACTCCATTCCTATCTAATCTTCCACTCCAGTTCTATTCAATCTCCCACTACATTCCTATCTAATCTCACACCCCTTTCCTATTCAATCTCCCACTCCATTCCTATGCAATATCCCACTCCAGTCCTATTCAATATCCCATTCCATTCCTATCTAATCTCACACCCCGTTCCTATATAATCTCCCCCTCCAGCCCTATTCAATCTCCCACTCCATTCCAATCTAATATCACACCCCTTTCCAATTCAATTTCCCACTCCATTCCTATTCAATCTCCCATTCCAAACCTATATAATCTCCCAATCCCTTCCAATTTAATTTCTCACTCCATTCCTATTCAATCTCCCACTCCATTCCTATTCAATATTAAAATTCTTTCCAATTCAATCTCCCACTCCATTCCTTTTTAATCTCGCACCCCTTTCTTAATCAATCTCCCACCCCATTCCTATTCAATTTCCCAATCCAGTCCCATTCAATCTCCCACTCCATTCCTATTTAATTCCCACTCCATTCCTATTCAATCTCCCACTCCATTCCAATCTAATATCACACCCCTTTCCTATTCAATTTCCCACTCCATTCCTATTCAATCTCCCACTCCAAACCTATATAATCTCCCAATCCCTTCCAATTTAATTTCTCACTCCATTCCTATTCAATCTCCCACTCCATTCCTATTCAATATTGAAATTCTTTCCAATTCAATCTCCCACTCCATTCCTATCTAATCTCCCACCCCATTCATATTCAATATCCCACTCCATTCCTATTCAATCTCCCACTCCATTCCTATCCAATCTCCCACCCCCCAATCCTATTCAATCTCCCAATCCAGTCCTTTTGAATCTCCCACTCCATTCCTGTTTAATCGCCCACCCAATTCCTATTCAATCTCTCACTCCATTCCTATCTAATCTCAAACCCCCTTTCCTATTCAATTTCCCACTCCATTCCAATTCAATCTCCCACTCCAAACCTATTTAATCTCCCACTCCCTACCAATTTAATTTCCCATTCCTATTCAATCGTCCACTCCATTCCTATTCAATATAGAAATTCTTCCCAATTCAATCCCCACTCCATTCCTATTCAATCTCCCACTCCATTCCTATCTAATCTCACACCCCTTTCCTATTCAATCTCCCTCTCCATTCCTATGCAATCTCCGACGCCAATCCAATTCAATTTCCCACTCCATTCCTATTTAATCTCCAACCCCATTCCTATTCAATCTCCCCCTCCAGTCCTATTCAATCTCCCACTCCATTCCTATCTAATCTCCCACCCCATTCCCATTCAATCTCCCACTCCATTCCTATTCAATCAACCACTCCATTCCTATCTAATCTCCCACCCTATTCCTATTCAATGTCCCAATCCAGTCCTATTCAATCTCCCACTCCATTCCTATTTAATTCCCACTCCATTCCTATTCAATCTTCCACTCCATTCCAATCTAATCTCACACCCCTTTCCTATTCAGTTTCCCACTCCATCCCTCTTCAATCTCCCACTCCAAACCTATATAATTTCACAATCCCTTCCAATTTAATTTCCCACTCCATTCCTGTTCAATCTCCCACTCCATTCCAATTCAATATTGAAATTCTTTCCAATTCAATCTCCCACTCCATTCCTTTTTAATCTCACACCCCTTTCCTAATCAATCTCACCCTCCATTCCTATCTAATCTCCCACCCCATTCCTATTCAATCTCCCACTCCAGTCCTATTCAATCTCCCACTACATTCCTATCTAATCTCCCACCCCTTTCCCATTCAATCTTCCACTCCATTCCTATTCAATCTCCCACTCCATTCCTATCCAATCTCCCACCCCCCAATCCTATTCAATCTCCCACTCCAGACCTTTTCAATCTCCCACTCCATTCCTGTTTAATCGCCCACCCAATTCCTATTCAATCTCCCACTCCATTCCTATCTAATCTCATATCCCTTTCCTATTCAATTTCCCACTCCATTCCTATTCAATCTCCCACTCCAAACCTATTTAATCTCCCACTCCCTACCAATTTAATTTCCCACTCCATTCCTATTCAATCTCCCACTCCATTCCTATTCAATATTGAAATTCTTTCCAATTCAATCTCCCTCTCCATTCCTATTCAATATAGAAATTCTTTCCAGTTCAATCTCCCTTTCCATTCCTATTCAATCTCCTACTCCATTCCTATCTAATCTCACACCCCTTTCCTATTCAATTTCCCACTCCATTCCTATCTAATCTCACACCCCTTTCCTATTCAATCTCCCACTCCATTCCTATCTAATCTCCAACCCCATTCCCATTCAATCTCCCACTCCAGTCCAATTCAATCTCCCACTCCATTCCTATATAATCTCCCAATCCAGTCCTATTCAATCTCCCACTCCATTCCTATCTAATCTCACCCCTCTTTTCTATTCAATCTCCCACTCCATTCCTATGAAATCTCCCACTCCAGTCCTATTCAATCTCCCATTCCATTCCTATCTAATCTCACACCCCTTTAATATTCAATCTCCCACCCCATTCCTATTCAATCTCACACTCTATTCCTATGCAATCTTCCTCTCCAGTCCTATTCAATCTTCCACTCCATTCCTATCTAATCTCACACCCCTTTCCTATTCAATCTCCAACTCCAGTCCTATTCAATCTCCCACTCCATTCCTATCTAATCTCACACCGCTTTCCTATGCAATCTCCCACCCCATTCCTATTTAATCTCCCACTCTATTCATATGCAATCTCCCACTCCAGTCCTCTTCAATCTCCCGCTCCATTCCTATCTAATCTCACGCCCCTTCCCTAATCAATCTCACACTCCATTCCTATCTAATCTCCCACCCCATTCCTATTCAATCTTCCACTACTGTCCTATTCAATCTCCCACTCCATTCCTATCTAATCTCCCACCCTGTTCCCATTCAGTCTCCAACTCAAGTCCTATTCAATCAACCGCTCCATTCCTATCTAATCTCCCACTCCATTCCTATTCAATCTTCCAATCCAGTCCTATTCAATCTCCCACTCCATTCCTATTTAATTCCAACCCCATTTCTAGTCAATCTCCCCATTCAGTCCTATTCAATTTCCCACTCCATTCCTATTCAATATTGAAATTCTTTCCAATTCAATAGCCCACTCCATTCCTTTTTAATCTCACACCCCTTTCCTAATCAATCTCACACTCCATTCCTATCTAATCTCCCACCCCATTCCTATTCAATCTCCCACTCCGGTCCTATTCAATCTCCCACTCCATTCCAATCTAATCTCCCACCCCTTTCCCATTCAATCTCCCACTCCAGTCCAATTCTATCTCCCACTCCATTCCTATCTAATCTCCCAATCCAGTCCTATTCAATCTCCCACTCCATTCCTATCTAATCTCACACCTCTTTCCTATCCAATCTCCCACTCCATTCCTATGAAATCTCCCACTCCAGTCCTATTCAATCTCCCACTCCATTCCTATCTAATCTCACACCCCTTTAATATTCAATCTTCCACCCCATTCCTATTCAATCTCCCACTCTATTCCTATGCAATCTCCCACTCAAGTCCCATTCAATCTCCCACTCCATTCCTATCTAATCTCCCACTCCATTCCTATTCAATCTCCCACTCCATTCCTATCTAATCTCACACCCCATTCCTATTCAATCTCCCACTCCAGTCCTATTTAATCTCCCACTCCAGTCCTATTCAATCTCCCACGCCATTCCTATCTAATCTCCCACTCCAGTCCCATTCAATTTCCCAATCCATTCCTATCTAATCTCACACCCCATTCCTATTCAATCTCCCACTCCAGTCCTATTTAATCTCCCACTCCAGTCCCATTCAGTTTCCCAATCCATTCCTATCTAATCTCACACCCCATTCCTATTCAATCTCCCACTCCAGTCCTATTTAATCTCCCACTCCAGTCCTATTCAATCTCCCACGCCATTCCTATCTAATCTCACACCCCTTTCCTATTCAATCTCCCACTCCATTCCTATGCAATCTCCCACCCCATTCCTGTTCAATCTCCCACTCTTTTCATATGCAGTTTCACACTCCATTCCTATTCAATCTCCCACCCCTTTCCTATTCAATCTCCCACTCCAGTCCTATTCAATCTCCCACTCCATTCCTATCTAATCTCACACCCCTTTCCTATTCAATCTCACACTCCATTTCTATCTAATCTCCCACCCCATTCCTATTCAATCTCCCACTCCAGTCCTATTCAATCTCTCACTCCATTCTTATCTAATCTCCCACCGCATTCCCATTCAATCTCCCACTCCATTCCTATTCAATCAACCACTCCATTCCTATCTAATCTCCCCCTCCCTTCCAATTTAATTTCACACGCCATTCCTATTCAATCTCCAACTCCATTCCTATTCAATTTTGAAATTCTTTCCAATTCAATCTCCAACTCCATTCTTGTTTAACCTCACACCCCTTTCCTAATCAATATCACACTCCATTCCTATCTAATCTCCCACCCCATTCCTATTCAATCTCCCAATCCAGTCCTATTCAATCTCCCACTCCATTCCTATCTAATCTCCCACCCCATTCCCATTCAATCTCCCACTCCATTCTTATTCAATCTCCCACTCCATTCCTATCTAATCTCCCAACCCAATCCTATTCAATCTCCCAATCCAGTCCTATTCAATCTCTCATTCCATTCCTATTTAATCTCCAACCCCATTCCTATTCAATCTCCCACTCCATTCCTATCTAATCTCATACCCCTTTCCTATTCAATTTCCCACTCCATTCATATTCAATCTCATACTCCAAACCTATTTAATATCCCACTCCCTACCAATTTAATTTTCCACTCCATTCCTATTCAATCTCCCAATCCATTCCTATCTAATATCACACCCCTTTCCTATTCAATCTCCCTCTCCATTCCTATGCAATCTCCCACTCAAGTCCTATTCAATTTCCCCCTCCATTCCTATCTAATCTCACGCCCCGTTCCCATTCAATCTCCCACTCTATTCCTATCTAATCTCCCACCCCATTCCCATTCAATATCCCACTCCAGTCCAATTTAATCTCCCACTCCATTCCTATCTAATCTCCCACTCCAGTCCTATTCAATCTCCCACTCCAAACCTATATAATCTCCCAATCCCTTCCAATTTAATTTCCCACTCTATTCCTATTCAATCTCCCACTCCATTCCTATTCAATATTGAAATTCTTTCCAATTCAATCTCCCACTCCATTCCTTTTTAATCTCACACCCCTTTCCTAATCAATCTCACACTCCATTCCTATCTAATCTCCCTCCCCATTCCTATTCAATCTCCCACCCCTTTCCCATTCAATCTCCCACTCCATTCCTATCCAATCTTCCACCCCTCAATCCTATTCAATCTCCCAATCCAGTCCTTTTCAATCTCCCACTCCATTCCTGTTTAATCGCCCACCCAATTCCTATTCAATCTCCCACTCCATTCCTATCTAATCTCATATCCCTTTCCTATTCAATTTCCCACTCCATTCTTATTCAATCTCCCACTCCAAACCTATTTAATCTCCCACTCCCTACCAATTTAATTTCCCACTCCATTCCTATTCAATCTCCCACTCCATTCCTATTCAATATAGAAATTCTTTCCAATTCAATCTCCCTCTCCAATCCTATTCAATATAGAAATTCTTTCCTCTTCAATCTCCCACTCCATTCCTATTCAATCTCCTACTCCATTCCTATCTAATCTCACATCCCTTTCCTATTCAATCTCTCTCTCCATTCCTATGCAATCTCCCACGCCAGTCCTATTCAATTTCCCACTCCATTCCTGTCTAATCTCACACCCCTTTCCTATTCAATCTCCCACTCCAGTCCAATTCAATCTCCCACTCCATTCCTATATAATCTCCCAATCCAGTCCTATTCAATCTTCCACTCCATTCCTATCTAATCTCACACCTCTTTCCTATTCAATCTTCCACTCCATTCCTATGAAATCTCCCACTCCAGTCCTATTCAATCTCCCACTCCATTCCTATCTAATCTCACACCCCTTTAATATTCAATCTCCCACCCCATTCCTATTCAATCTCACACTTTATTCCTATGCAATCTTCCTCTCCAGTCCTATTCAATCTTCCACTCCATTCCTATCTAATCTCACACCCCTTTCCTATTCAATCTCCCACTCCAGTCCTATTCAATCTCCCACTCCATTCCTATCTAATCTCACACCGCTTTCCTATGCAATCTCCCACCCCATTCCTATTCAATCTCCCACTCTATTCATATGCAATCTCCCACTCCAGTCCTCTTCAATCTCCCACTCCATTCCTATCTAATCTCACACCCCTTTCCTAATCAATCTCACACTCCATTCCTATCTAATCTTCCACCCCATTCCTGTTCAATCTTCCACTACTGTCCTATTCAATCTCCCAATCCATTCATATCTAATCTCCCACCCTATTCCCATTCAATCTCCAACTCAATTCCTATTCAATCAGCCACTCCATTCCTATCTAATCTCCCACCCCATTCCTATTCAATCTTCCAATCCAGTCCTATTCAATCTCCCACTCCATTCCTATTTAATTCCCACCCCATTTCTAGTCAATCTCCCCATCCAGTCCTATTCAATTTCCCACTCCATTCCTATTCAATATTGAAATTCTTTCCAATTCAATATCCCACTCCATTCCTTTTTAATCTCACACCCCTTTCCTAATCAATCTTACACTCCATTCCTATCTAATCTCCCACCCCATTCCCATTCAATCTCCCACTCCGGTCCTATTCAATCTCCCACTCCATTCCAATCTAACTTCCCACCCCTTTCCCATTCAATCTCCCACTCCAGTCCAATTCAATCTCCCACTCCATTCCTATCTAATCTCCCAATCCAGTCCTATTCAATCTCCCACTCCATTCCTATCTAATCTCACCCCTCTTTCCTATTCAATCTCCCACTCCGTTCCTATGAAATCTCCCACTCCAGTCCTATTCAATCTCCCACTCCATTCCTATCTAATCTCCCACTCCATTCCTATTCAATCTCCCACTCCATCCCTATCTAATCTGACACCCCTTTCCTTTCCAATCTCCCACTCCATTCCTATGAAATCTCCCACTCCAGTCCTATTCAATCTCCCACTCCATTCCTATCTAATCTCCCACTCCAGTCCTATTCAATTTCCCAATCCATTCCTATCTAATCTCACACCCCATTCCTATTCAATCTCCCACTCCAGTTCTATTTAATCTCCCACTCCAGTCCTATTCAATCTCCAACTCCATTCTTATTTAACCTCACACCCCTTTCCTAATCAATATCACACTCCATTCCTATCTAATCTCCCACCCCATTTCTATTCAATCTCCCCATCCAGTCCTATTCAATCTCACACTCCATTCCTATCTAATCTCCCACCCCATTCCCATTCAATCTCCCACTCCATTCCTATTCAATCTCCCACTCCATTCCTATCTAATCTCCCACCCCAATCCTATTCAATCTCCCAATCCAGTCCTATTCAATCTCTCACTCCATTCCTATTTAATCTCCCACCCCATTCCTATTCAATCTCCCAATCCATTCCTATCTAATCTCATACCCCTTTCCTATTCAATTTCCCACTCCATTCATATTCAATCTCATACTCCAAACCTATTTAATATCCCACTCCCTACCAATTTAATTTTCCACTCCATTCCTATTCAATCTCCCACTCCATTCCTATTTAATATCGAAATTATTTCCAATTCAATCTCCCACTCCATTCCTATTCAATCTCCCAATCCATTCCTATCTATTCTCACACCCCTTTCCTATTCAATCTCCCTCTCCATTCCTATGCAATCTACCACTCAAGTCCTATTCAATTTCCCCCTCCATTCCTATCTAATCTTACGCCCCTTTCCTATTCAATCTCCCACTCTATTCCTATCTAATCTCCCACCCCATTCCCATTCAATATCCCACTCCAGTCCAATTTAATCTCCCACTCCATTCCTATCTAATCTCCCACTCCAGTCCTATTCAATCTCCCACTCCAAACCTATATAATCTCCCAATCCCTTCCAATTTAATTTCCCACTCCATTCCTATCCAATCTCTCACTCCATTCCTATTCAATATTGAAATTCTTTCCAATTCAATCTCCCACTCCATTCCTTTTTAATCTCACACCCCTTTCCTAATCAATCTCACACTCCATTCCTATCTAATCTCCCACCCCATTCCTATTCAATCTCCCACTCCAGTCCTATTCAATCTCCCACTACATTCCTATCTAATCTCCCACCCCTTTCCCATTCAATCTCCCACTCCATTCCTATCCAATCTTCCACCCCTCAATCCTATTCAATCTCCCAATCCAGTCCTTTTCAATCTCCCACTCCATTCCTGTTTAATCGCCCACCCAATTCCTATTCAATCTTCCACTCCATTCCTATCTAATCTCATATCCCTTTCCTATTCAATTTTCCACTCCATTCCTATTCAATCTCCCACTCCAAACCTATTTAATCTCCCACTCCCTACCAATTTAATTTCCCACTCCATTCCTATTCAATCTCCCACTCCATTCCTATTCAATATAGAAATTCTTTCCAATTCAATCTCCCTCTCCAATCCTATTCAATATAGAAATTCGTTCCAATTCAATCTCCCACTCCATTCCTATTCAATCTCCTATTCCATTCTTATCTAATCTCACACCCCTTTCCTATTCAATCTCTCTCTCCATTCCTATGCAATCTCCCACGCCAGTCCTATTCAATTTCCCACTCCATTCCTATCTAATCTCACACTCCTTTCCTATTCAATCTCCCACTCCATTCCTATCTAATCTCCCACCCCATTCCCATTCAATCTCCCACTCCAGTCCAATTCAATCTCCCACTCCATTCCTATATAATCTCCCAATCGAGTCCTATTCAATCTCCCAATCCATTCCTATCTAATCTCACACCTCTTTCCTATTCAATCTCCCACTCCATTCCTATGAAATCTCCCACTCCAGTCCTATTCAATCTCCCACTCCATTCCTATCTAATCTCACACCCCTTTAATATTCAATCTCCCACCCCATTCCTATTCAATCTCACACTCTATTCCTATGCAATCTTCCTCTCCAGTCCTATTCAATCTTCCACTCCATTCCTATCTAATCTCACACCCCTTTCCTATTCAATCTCCCACTCCAGTCCTATTCAATCTCCCACTCCATTCCTATCTAATCTCACACAGCTTTCCTATGCAATCTCCCACCCCATTCCTATTCAATCTCCCACTCTATTCATATGCAATCTCCCACTCCAGTCCTCTTCAATCTCCCACTCCATTCCTATCTAATCTCACAACCCTTTCCTAATCAATCTCACACTCCATTCCTATCTAATCTTCCACACCATTCCTATTCAATCTTCCACTACTGTCCTATTCAATCTCCCAATCCATTCCTATCTAACCTCCCACCCTATTCCCATTCAATCTCCAACTCAATTCTTATTCAATCAACCACTCCATTCCTATCTAATCTCCCACCCCATTCCTATTCAATCTTCCAATCCAGTCCTATTCAATCTCCCTCTCCATTCCTATTTAATTCCCACCCCATTTCTAGTCAATCTCCCCATCCAGTCCTATTCAATTTCCCACTCCATTCATATTCAATATTGAAATTCTTTCCAATTCAATATCCCACTCCATTCCTTTTTAATCTCACACCCCTTTCCTAATCAATCTCACACTCCATTCCTATCTAATCTCCCACCCCATTCCCATTCAATCTCCCACTCCGGTCCTATTCAATCTCCCACTCCATTCCAATCTAATCTCCCACCCCTTTCCCATTCAATCTCCCACTCCAGTCCAATTCAATCTCCCACTCCATTCCTATCTAATCTCCCAATCCAGTCCTATTCAATCTCCCACTCCATTCCTATCTAATCTCACACCTCTTTCCTATTCAATCTCCCACTCCATTCCTATGAAATCTCCCACTCCAGTCCTATTCAATCTCCCACTCCATTCCTATCTAATCTCCCACTCCATTCCTATTCAATCTCCCACTCCATCCCTATCTAATCTGACACCCCTTTCCTTTCCAATCTCACCCCCCATTCCTATTCAATCTCCCACTCCAGTCCTATTTAATCTCCCACTCCAGTCCTATTCAATCTCCCACTCCAGTCCTGTTCAATCTCCCACTCCATTCCCATCTAAACTCACACCCCTTTCCTATTCAATCTCCCACCCCATTCCTGTTCAATCTCCCACTCTATTCATATGCAATGTCACACTCCATTCCTATCTAATCTCCCACCCCTTTCCTATTCAATCTCCCAGTCTAGTCCTATTCAATCTCCCACTCCATTCCTATCTAATCTCACACCCCTTTCCTATTCAATCTCACACTCCATTTCTATCTAATCTCCCACCCCATTCCTATTCAATCTCCCACTCCAGTCCTATTCAATCTCCCACTCCATTCTTATCTAATCTCCCACCCCATTCCCATTCAATCTCCCACTCCATTCCTATTCAATCTCCTACTCCATTCCTATCTAATCTCCGACCCCAATCCTATTCAATCTCCCAATCCAGTCCTATTCAATCTCTCACTCCATTCCTATTTAATCTCCCACCCCATTCCTATTCAATCTCCCACTCCATTCCTATCTAATCCCATACCCCTTTCCTATTCAATTTCCCACTGCATTCCTATTCAATCTCATACTCCAAACCTATTTAATATCCCACTCCCTACCAATTTAATTTTCCACTCCATTCCTATTCAATCTCCCACTCCATTCCTATTTAATATCGAAATTATTTCCAATTCAATCTCCCACTCCATTCCTATTCAATCTCCAAATCCATTCCTGTCTAATCTCACACCCCTTTCCTATTCAATCTCCCTCTCCATTCCTATGCAATCTCCCACTCCAGTCGTATTCAATTTCCCCCTCCATTCCTATCTAATTTCACGCCCCTTTCCTATTCAATCTCCCACTCTATTCCTATCTAATCTCCCACCCCATTCCCATTCAATCTCCCACTCCAGACCTATTCAATCTCCCACTCCATTCCTATCTAATCTCCCACCCTATTCCCATTCAATATCCCACTCCAGTCCAATTTAATCTCGCACTCCATTCCTATCTAATCTCACACCTTTTTCCTATTCAATCTCCCACACCATTCCTATTTAATCTCCCACCCCATTCCTATTCAATCTCCCACTCCATTCCTATCTAATCTCCCACCCCATTCCCATTAAATCTCCCACCCCATTCCTATTGAATCTCCCACTCCAGTCCTATTCAATCTTCCACTCCATTCCTATCTAATCTCCCACCCCATTCCTATTCAATCTCCCACTCCATTCCTATCTAATCTCCCACCCCATTCCCATTAAATCTCCCACCCCATTCCTATTGAATCTCCCAATCCAGTCCTATTCAATCTCCCCCTCCATTCCTATCTAATATCCCACCCCATTCCTATTCAATCTCCCTCTCCAGTCCTATTCAATCTCCCACTCCATTCCTATTTAATCTCCCAGCCCATTCATATTCAATCTCCCACTCCATTCCTATTTAACCTCACACCCCTTTCCTATCCAATTTTACACCCCATTCCTATTAAATATCTCACTTCATTCCTATTTAATCTCCCACTCCCTTCCAATTCAATTTCCCACTCCATTCCTATTCAATATCGAAATTCTTTCCAATTCAATCTCCCACTCCATTCCTATTCGATATCGAAATTCTTTCTAATTCACTGTCCCACTCCATTCCTATTCAATCTCCCACCCCAATCCTATTCAGTTTCCCCCCGGTTCCTATTCAATCTCTCACTCCATTCCTATTCAATCTGCCCCCTAATTTCTATTTAATCTCCAACCCAATTACTATTCAATATCCCACTTCATTCCTATTCAATCTCCCACCCCAATTTCTATTCAATCTCTTGCCCCATTCCTATTAAATCTTCTACTTCATCCCATTCAATCTCCCAGTCCATTCCTATTCACTCTCCCACCCCATTTCTATACAATCTAACACCCCTTTTCTATTCAATATCCCACTACATTCCTATTCAATATCGAAATTCTTTCCAATTCAATCTCCCACTACATTCCTATTCAATCTCGCACCTGATTCCTATTCAATTTCCCACTCCATTCCTATTCAATCTCCCACTCCAAACCTATTCAATTTTCACCCCACACCTATTTAATCTCCCACTTCATTCCTATTCAATCTCCCACTCCATTCCCATTCAATCTCCCACCCCAATCCTATTCAATCTCCCACTCCATTGCTATTCAATATCCCACCCATTCCAATTCAGTCTTCCACTCCATTCCTATTCAATCTCACACGCCATTCCTATTCAATCTCCTACCTCAATCCTATTCAATCTCCCACTCTATTCCTATTCAATCTCCCACTCCATTCATGATAAATCTCCAACGTCATTCCTATTCAATCTCCCACTATATTCAATCTCCCTCTCCATTCGTGTTAACCCCCCATCTCGCACCTGATTCCTATTCAATTTCCCACTCCATTCCTATTCAATCTCCCACTCCAAACCTATTCAATTTCCACCCCACACCTATTTAATCTCCCACTTCAATCCTATTCAATCTCCCACTCCATTCCCATTCAATCTCCCACCCCAATCCTATTCAATCTCCCACTCCATTGCTATTCAATATCCCACCCATTCCTATTCAGTCTTCCACTCCATTCCTATTCAATCTCACACGCCATTCCTATTCAATCTCCTACCTCAATCCTATTCAATCTCCCACTCCATTCCTATTCAATCTCCCACTCCATTCATGATAAATCTCCAACGTCATTCCTATTCAATCTCCCACTATATTCAATCTCCCTCTCCATTCGTGTTAACCCCCCCCCCCCCCCCGCTCCTTTAATATCCCATCCCTCCTAGCTGCCTCCACTGAGGTCTCCCCCTCTCCCTTCCACACAGCTGATGGACGACCTGGCCTGGGCCCAAGACAAGTTGGCGGAGCTGCGAGACTTCTGCATCTTCCATACGTTCCAACTGAACATAACGGACGGCTCTGGAGCTGACGCGGACGCCATCTTGGCTGCGGTCCGCCAGGTGGCGGGCTCGGTGTGTCCGGCTC
This sequence comes from Arenicola marina, assembly GCA_964019135.1. Lineage (NCBI taxonomy): Eukaryota > Metazoa > Annelida > Polychaeta > Arenicolidae > Arenicola > Arenicola marina. The sequence goes on along the minus strand of OZ025248.1, from coordinate 40,049,433 downwards.
AGTGCAGCGGCCGGGGAGAGTGCACGGACGGCGTGTGTCACTGCCGTGTCGGTAAGACAGGTGTACTGATCTGTATGTTTCGTACTTGTCGAGGTTTATGGTGCAGCAATTTACTTATGCGCACATGTCTTATCCGACCTCAAAGTTCTATTGCATTGCTGCCTCTCAGATACTTCGCACCACTCGCCAGTGTTTTCTGATAGTCATTATGAGCATGTGTCAGAATATACATATTCTTGATGCTATTCCCCTTGAAATATTGTACTTATCTCCGTAAACGCATCAAATATATAGCCAAAATACTTCCCGGAACGTTTTCCATGATGACGTATATTTGCGAAGGTATATATAATAGATTACATGTCAGTTAGACAACCTCATATTAGTATTATACGCTAGGCTATTTGTCCTCTCCGTAGAAACATCAAATTGGTAGTTAAAATACTTCCCAAAACTTGTTCCAAGATGGCAGATATTTGCGAAGTCGTGTATAATACTGGTGCTGTCCCACGCAGGCGTTGTGGGCTACGACTGCTCCTTGACGGATGGACAACCGCCGACCGTTATCAAGCAGCTGGGACCCGTCGCCTGTGACGTCACAGAACGATCCTGTTCGTCAGTGCGACTCCTGGCCACTGATCTGGCTGATACAGAACGTGTCATTTGTCAAGTCACCACTGAGACGGTACTTACAGCCACAACGTACCCCGCATTTTGATAATGGTCTTCAATGTAGAAATTATTAACTGTCGTTTTCTCGTTTTCACAAATATTTTATATATGCCAACGTCAAGGTTTGGAGAAAGATAACCCTAAAAGATAATTTGTTCACCTTGAGGTTTCTTGTACGTGCACTTTCATAGCTTTGACATTGAAGAAAAAAAGGAAAACAAACTTTCCTTCACAAGGGAGGACCATAAATTCATACACATTAATCGTACAAGACCATGTTACATGTTATAGTGTCACTGACTTAGGTGCCTATAATGCCATTGCTGGAATCAGGTTTAATCGATGCCGAAAGAGCAGCATTGTCGTATAGTTCGCTACCATGACGGCTAAGAGATCCCAGTAAATTGACATTAATAGTTCTGGGCTACCTTGTGACTTTCTCGCCAATATCATGACGGCCTTGGCCTTTCTTGTGCAGACGTCCAGTTCCCAATACGTCTTCAATGGCACCATCCTGACCCACAACGAGGTGGAGTGCCCTCTACCAGCGTTAGGGGAGCCGCCCAACAGTAACGCCCTCTACCGGTACTCCGTGTCACTAAGCAACAATGGCGTGGAGTACAGCGAGCCCTCCTCCCCAGGATTGGCCGGTGTGACGTCATTCATCACATTCGACGGAAAATACTTGGATTGCAGTGTTCCTGACCGGTGCACCAATAAAGTAAGCTTGATATATAGAGGAGACGTGTATATTTCATGATAATTATGTACTGAAAAAATTACAATTTATCATAAAACAGGAAAAAAACATTTTAATATTTATGTAACCGGGTTTCATAAATTCCAAGTCCGGTCAAATTAACGGTTCCTGTTTATTTCTCCCCGTTAGAGTTCCAATCAAATGTGTATCTAAAGTATCATCGTGTTTCGTCGTACTGAGTGATTACTTTACGTTATATTCATACACTCGCACATCTTACATTCATACATCTTACGATCTTAGTTGATACATCATCTCAGCCTTCCTTACTGACCTACATTGTTTTAGAAATCCCTGTAATGTTTTGTAGGTCCAATTACTGTAACTATTCTTATTCCTCTCCGGCACATGTATCACATTACGCTCTCACAATCAACAACCTCTCTCGTACCCGCCTTTCGCCCCTGCGCACTGTCACCCAATCAACTACGCCGTCTCTCTAACAATCGTATAAAAGCCTTTAGCTTAACCGCGCCTTCTGTCACATTTATTCCTTACTATTGTACTTATTCTTAGTTGTGATATATTTACGTTCGAATATGATACTCGACTTCTTCCCAATGAAGTAGTTTAGTAGACAAACAGTAAATAGACCACTAGCATGTTTTTTTTTTCTTTTCCCCGACATTGCAATTCACTGCAGTCTTTATTTTACGATAGTTTCATCTTTATTTTAGACTTTAAACATCGATGTCGATGGGACAGACGACACTCAGTTGATCGCCATTGTCGCGGGAATCATCGGATCCCTGTTTCTGGTGTCGATAATCATCACCATTGTGACTGTCGCCCTGAAGAAAAGGTGAGAGCCTTGAAGCAATGTCATAGCAGTACTGGTAGCGCGTGTTTGCACGCCAATAGAAAAGGAAGTTCCATATTTCTTTTACATGTGTATATGGCAAGTGATCATGGTATAAATTAACAGGCAAGTCATGTTAGTTGCTAAATTGCTATAAAAATAAAAATTTCCATCTGGTAATATTTTAATCTCGCTGTCAAGTTTTCAATAAATTGCGCACAACGTACAACGCAGAAAGCAGAAATTATCTTATTTGGATGAATGTATGATTTATACAGAACATGCCCTATCGCAGAAATCGCATCATTCCATCAATGTCTTTATTCCGATTTTCCCATGCAAGGAGAAGAAACTAACGCCTTACGATGGACCCATGGGGAGTGGCAAGGTTGGTGCTCCAAGACACTTTGGTCCAGGAGGGGGTCGTGGTCACACATCTCTTGTTACCGCCTTCCACACAAAGACTCCATCACCCCTGTGGAAGTACTGATTGAGTAGCGACACAGGGGGGTAGACCTCATTTGTATTATGAGGCAAATGATCGATGTTTACATTTCTGCGACAAACGGAACACCATGGTCTTTGCCTGTCAGTCCATATAAGTAGCGTTGTTAAGTAACCATAGATACAGCGCGCAGACATGCCAGTCGTGATGATTATTACGCCATACGTCATGGAAAAGCCCGCGCAGCACGTTAGATCGCCTGACACTGACAGCCACTCAATTCTGGTTTATCAACTGTCCAACCGCTCATATATTACATAAATCTACTCGCCGGACGGTTATAATTCTTACATTCACAGAACAGTGTACTTGTCTTTACAAGTACACTTAGCTGGTCTAAAGCTGTAGCAACGTTAGGTGCACAAGCCAACAGAGCGTTGTCTAGCATCTACCAGTTAGCCAAGAAAACGCACGGTCTCCCTGTAGATATAGCCTTTACTTTATTCGACAGAATAATCACTCCAATATTAACATACGATATAATTATATTAACATATAATTCTTACATTCGCAGAACAGTGTACTTGTCTTTACAAGTACACTTAGCTGGTCTAAAGCTGTAGCAACGTTAGCTGCACAAGCCAACAGTGCGGTGTCTAGCATCTACCAGTTAGCCAAGAAAACGCACGGTCTCCCTGTAGATATAGCCTTTACTTTATTCGACAGAATAATCACTCCAATATTAACATACGGCTCTGAAATATGGGGGTTTAAAGAGTATAAGGTAATCGAAAAGGTTCAAGTTAGATTTTGCAAACGACTCTTGGGGCTTCCTGCTCACACGGCTGATGCAGCTGCCTTAGGTGAATGCGGCAGGTACCCGCTAGCAAAGATTTATCATGTAAGATGCATTAAATACTGGTTAAAGTTATTAAGAATGAGTGACGACAGATATGCCAATTGTTGTTATGTCATGTTAACGCTACTAGATAAAAATAACAGAATAACTTGGGTTACCTCAATAAGATAATTGTTAAATAAATACAATTTTAATGACACATGGCAAAATCAAACAACAGTCATTGAAGGTAGTTTCTTGACCGATTTCGCTGCAAAACTAGACCAGGACATGAAGGCCGAATGGTCTATGCAGGCACGAAACCAGAGTTGCTTAAGCGTGTACTGTACCTTTAAAGATAGCCTTCAACTGGAATCATATTTGTGTAAAGTTAATATTGTTAAACTACGAAAGGCGCTTTGTCGATTCCGCTGTTCTGCACATAAGCTTTCTGTCGAGTTGGGACGTCGCGATGGCACCCTACTAGCAGACAGGCTTTGTACCTATTGCCTGGGAATCGGTGTTACCGTTATCGAGGATGAATTTCATGTTTTGTTGTGTTGTACCAAGTTCGCGGATGTTCGTAAAATATATATTGATTCTATATTTTGGAACCCTCCAACATTTGATCTCTTTCGGACCCTAATGTGTCATAATGATGTAACGACCCTGAGGAATTTGGCAATGTGTATATATCTAATTGAAAATCGTCTCTGTTCCACCACGTAAAAATATGTTTCTCAAAATACTGCGCACCATGCAAACTGTTTGTATAATTATATGTTGTGTCATTTGGGCCTTAAGGCCTTCAAGACCAAATAATAAACCACAACCAACCAACCACAACCAACCAACCAACCAGTGATTAGTTGAGCATCCAAGCAGAGCTTTAGCCGATCTTGTGTGTGAAGCGAGTAAAGGCACAACCGGAAGGTAGGCAGCACGTACAGCACGTTGACGCTAGGCATAGACGACTTCGAAATTATAGTTCAGATTACTCCACTGTGAGGCGCCACTGCATTTCCAATGCATTCGGGGTATTATTTTGGTCTTTGCGAGATGTCAAGATGGCGTCATTGCATGACAACGTATTTTGTAGACACCTAAACCTGCAATATTGTCATCTATGTAAGGGAAACTTACGTAATAAGGATATAAGTTAGACATGCTCATTAATTTTATACATGCCTTGCCAATAACATGGAAATATGGTATTTATCTCCATAGAAAAAATCAAGGTAACACCAAAATATTTCCCAAATTTCTTTGCGCCAGTCACGATTTTTCTAAGATGGAGTATAATTGCGAAGTCGTGTAGTGGTGTACAGCATACGTATCCCTGTCTCGTGAGGTCTTGATCAGATCTCGTATTGACTGTACAGCCCCTATAGACTTGTCAGTTGAACCCTATTGTTTAATTTCATGTAGCATGCGACGTATGACGTGAACAGGATTTGACCGGCCTCTGGCTGGGTCAAGCCCATTTGTTCTGAGTAATGTTTTTAACGCTATCTGTTACGTCACTTACGTGGTGATACTAATCCTGCTTCCTACAGTTGTTGAATGATGGCAGCCAAAATTATGTTAATAAATCATTCGCATATGAAGCTCAAAGATGTTCCTGTTATACTTATTTCCACTGTTTCGACCAATTGTACACCGCTTACATGCACCCAGCACACTGCAGTCACGTGGTCAGTGGTGGGGTACGCCTGGTTAGCATTGACGAGCGATACTGTTTGACGCTAACATGGGGGGTGGGGGGAGGGGGGCGGCACGAAGCAGCTCTGCAAGTGAAGAAGAGCACCAGATATCAGAATATATCGATAGTGTGCAATACGCCGTAATGTCCTATGTCGACGAATTGTGGCTGCTGACGATTACTTGAAAATACTGACCTGAAAACGATGACTACCGTCGCGCCACCTAGCGAATGCAATTTATATGTGATTTTTTTTCGACTTTGCGAACTAATAGTTTTCCGTGTTCAACTTTCCACCACTTGACGAGCAAAATGTGTCTCTGTTAGCCATATTCACCCGTAGGCCCTATATTTGACGAATATCTTACAGTTGTACGAAATGTAAATGTAAATCCCGCATTTCAGCATATATGTGCGGAACATATTCGATACAGGCGAGACAAAAGTATCTATATAATACGATTAGTGACCCACTAAAGATATTTATGAAAGCGAATTATGTTATTGTATATATGTCAATGTTACCGGTAAAAACGGTTGTACATTATCATAATGGATTAATATAATTTGTATTCTTGTCAATTGGTTCACCTAATGCGAGGAAGATATTACATGCTGCTTGATTGTTAAATGGAATATATGATATGTTTGATATAAAAAGAATCAAGACTTACACAATACAAAGTGTATTAATATTAACGCGTAGTCATATATGCAAGAAATTACGTATTTAAAGGAGACTCCAGCGTGAGCCTCTGTAACTGCCCTTCCTCCCTGCTGCGCCGCCCTCTGTAACTGCCCTTCCTCCCTGCTGCGCCGCCCTCTGTAACTGCCCTTCCTCCCTGCTGCGCCGCCCTTTGTAACTGCCCTTCCTCCCTGCTGCGCCGCCCTTTGTAACTTCCCTTCCTCCCTGCTGCGCCGCCCTCTGTAACTCCCCTTCCTCCCTGCTGCGCCGCCCTTTGTAACTGCCCTTCCTCCCAGCTGCGCCGCCCTTTGTAACTGCCCTTCCTCCCTGCTGCGCCGCCCTCTGTAACTCCCCTTCCTCCCTGCTGCGCCGCCCTTTGTAACTGCCCTTCCTCCCAGCTGCGCCGCCCTTTGTAACTGCCCTTCCTCCCTGCTGCGCCGCCCTTTGTAACTTCCCTTCCTCCCTGCTGCGCCGCCCTCTGTAACTCCCCTTCCTCCCTGCTGCGCCGCCCTTTGTAACTCCCCTTCCTCCCTGCTGCGCCGCCCTCTGTAACTCCCCTTCCTCCCTGCTGCGCCGCCCTCTGTAACTCCCCTTCCTCCCTGCTGCGCCGCCCTTTGTAACTCCCCTTCCTCCCTGCTGCGCCTCCCTTTGTAACTCCCTTGTAACTTTGGATCGAGATAACTTTCGTTATGTATGATATGTTTCTGATATATTTGTGTGTGAATCATTGCACATCTAATACATGCATACGTCCTTTATAATAAAAATAACATTTCCAAGTCCTCCATAAGGAGTTTTAACAGCAGGCAAGCAAGCAAGCAAGGAACGCCTCTCAAATATCATCAATTTTTTGTCATAAATGGTCGCTTATTGCACGAATAGGGTCTGCATATCACCGGGTGACGACTTGACCCCATGGATGTGGGTGATGTTATCGTTGGGTTGGGGGGGGGGGGGCGGTGGCGCTAGGGACGAAATGTGCTTGACAGAGCCCATGATTCACATGCGAAAACTGACGGTCTACATTATCACAAATAGGCATATTCATTTGATTTATTTTATTATGACGAAAATTTGACGTTATATGTCAGTCGGTCGTGTTTGTATGTCTGTTTCACTGAAAAATTGGAACTCTCCTTGCGTCCAAACGAAATGGTTCGCAGTCTTTAGTATCTCGTAGCTACGCAGTAAGGCTATAAGATATACTCATCACCCAAATCCAAAGGTCAAGGTTACAGCGAATTTTTGAAAAAAACACAACTAAGAACGCATAAATCTCCGTTAACATAGGAGCTAGAGATCTCGGGTCGGCTTCAGAATGTGCAACCCTTCACAGCACAGCTTTCGGGTATTGTTCACTTTTTGATGCGTCATACTCGTTTTCGAGCAAAATAAGCTCATTGGGGAAAACGCATCAAATTACCTAAGGTTTTCGCTTTTTGACACATTTAACATTACGCTATCGCTTTGACGCTCCCATGTGTCATAGAAATATAAATAGGAATGACTTCTGCAGAATTTTAGATGTTGCCGATGACGTCACTTTCGGTACATAAAATCGTCTTTTGCGTCATATTGCAGAGAAAGTATAGTTCCACGTATAGCCGCAAACTAAAAACTATATGTCCCTATCTTACTACCTGTTCCAGGGGCGACGGCATTACCTATGGGATTTCCTATGTTAAATCCCTCCATCCCTCATGCTGGGAAAAATGCTTTATCACATTTCTACGTTTTTGATGTGTGAAATTCGAGTAAGAAATGACTTCACAGATCTTTTCTCGACTTTTTAGAGCTCTGTTATTATACGTTGTAATAACTTCCGGTTCGTTTGACGTTTAAAATTTTTGGCCCATGGGATAATTAGGTATGCGTCAAAAATTACGTCATTGCTAACGCGGTCCTACGAAATGTTGGGCTTGTTTCATCTTCAGCTACTTTGGTAATAGCTATCATCACCTGAATTCATAAGTAGATATATTAAAGTAACAGATGTCATCTTGGGCATTTTCCTGATCGTCAAATTGAAATGCGTTCTTTATTTGCACTATATAGGCCCGGGGCCCATGAACACATATTGAAAAATCCACAAATACAAGCTAACATTAAACAAACATCAAAACAATTAATCAAAATAAGAGATATTAGCCTGTATATCCTTTACGGGTTTTAAATGCACCATAGACGAAGGTTGCAAGATTTTGAACGAGTGTGATATTTGTTGTTTTCATATAAGACACGAAATGATATTTACTTGGACTAGTTGGAACGTTAAGGTACTTTTCTCTCAAATGTTCATACAATGGACATACCATAATGAAGTGGAATTTATCCTCTACTACACTGGTTCCTAAACTTAAACAGTAGCCGCAAATTCTGTTTTCTCTAGGTTCTATTTCTCTTAAACATTCTATGTTTAGTTTATGAGCTGAACAACGAAATTTACTTAGAGCAATTCTATGTTTTAATATTGGGACACGTGATAGATATCTTTCAGGTTCCAAGAGATTTGTAAAGAAACAATACGTATCCAACTTGGAACATTCTGCTATGCTGGAAGACCATTTTTGGCACATGATATCATTAACACGTTGTTCAAAAATACCTTAAAAACTGATTCTGATCACCTACGGCGCCAGATAACCACACATGGCCAAAACCAAACTTAAAGAGCACAACTTTTATGTTCGTCGCCCACGTTTGTTTTCCAGCCTCGCATAATTCATACAACTTGTTATAACAATGGAAAGAATACCCTTTTCTTCCGCCGGACACAAGCTGCAGTCAATATTTAATACTACGACTGAGATAAAGTGGGTACAAAGGGTTTCGACCGCATTCACCCAAGGCAACGAGATCTGTGTGTTTGCGGGGGTATACGCAAAATATATTTACAAAATAGGGACTGGATTTTTTCGATTGCTGACTAACATGTCTTAAATCATTGTACGGTAAAATGAAATCGTGTGTCAAGACTAGAAATGGCGCTGCGGGAATATTTGATTGCACTATCGGAACTCGTCAGGGCTGTATGCTTAGTCCCTTTTTATTTACATTGTATTTAAACGAACTGGAAACGATGTTTCAGAAAAGTGGTAACTATGGAATTTTTATTGATGAAACTTATCCCGGTATTATATTTGTCATTGTGTACGCGGACAATATCGCCTTGGTAAATGATAATGTCGGTCGGTTACAAAAGGAACTAGATGTACTCAGTCAATTTTGTAACAGTTATAATTTCAGTCTTAATTTCAAAAAGACTAAAATAATTGTTTTCCGACGAGGTGGATGTCTAAGACGCAATGAAAAGTGGTATTTTAACGGACAGAAACTTGAAACTGTAACTTAGTAACTTAACCTAGGTTTCTTATCATCATCGTCCCTCAATTGGTCCCTAGCGGTGAAAATGTTGTCGAATCAAACAGAACGCTGATTAGTTATAATCAAAACGTTGATCAAAGAGTGTGGTAATATGTCTAATTGAATGGCGCAAAGACACGCTTCTGCATCCGTCTGCGTGCGCAAAGACACGCTTCTGCGAATGGCGCAAAGACACGCTTCTGCGAATGGCGCAAAGACACGCTTCTGCGCTCCCTTGGAGGTAATAATTAACTCCAAGTTCCCAGGTGGCCTCGGAGTACCTTCTCCAGCATGGCCTGCCGCAGCAGTCTATTCAGTGATTGTATATAATGACATAAAGTTCTGTAGTTTGATTCGGCTCCATGTGCTTACTAGCCTGAACTGACCTAGAACAACAGATTACACACATAGAAAGGCCGCAAAAGGCGGACGCGGACGCGGACGCGGACGCGGACGCGGAGGCGGATGCAACAAAACAGACCCTGTGTTCCCTGCTTAATAGAAAGGAACGTCACCTGGTGCCATCCGTTATTCAGCGAATCGAACCTTTGGCATTGAGATTAGGCTGTAAAACTTTAACAATTTTGACAGTAAAATATGACTCTGAAATTATAAATCTGAAACAAAACAAATGCAGCTCTCTATATCAAATATTAACGTTACGACGAAAACAGGTTTCGCGACATTGACCTTGCTGTGACCTTGACCTTGGATACGTGGCCTTAGTCGGTATACGCCATCCGTGCCCTAATACTAATGTTATTGTACGCAAGGTGTCATTTGTCGGAATTCCTTCATTGAGAAAATGAGAGGTGATATTCCCACCAAAATGTTCTCATCTGGTCATATTATGTGTCAAAATATTGGCAGAAAAACCTGTCTGGCGATTTGCAAAATGTAAATGCGACGTACAAGCCCAATACACCATACATTTTTCATGGTGATGACTTGACCTTTGGGGTATATCGCCCAGCAACGAACTTAGACCTATGGTGGGCTCTTCGCATCGCTAGCCGAAACTGGGAGGTGGGAGGGGGGGGGGGGGGTGTACCGCCTCAGGTTCGCGATTGCCAAAGATTTAGGGAGAGTAAGATGGAATCTCCACGATGAGGGCTGCTCAAGACAGGGCACGAAAAGACTAGGCTAGAAGGTGATCTCGCGAATATCGAGGAATTTACAGACTACTATAATAACGGATCGCGTTGAACCAGGAATGTTACAGATAACGATCTTCCAAAATTCCAGCTCATCGCGAATCTCAAGAATTTCTGGATGCCAATAGCAGGGATCAGAAATGGCACCCCCCCCCCCCCCCCCACTTCCCTCGAAACTAGGATATCTCAGGGCGTTCGACACTTAGCGCACGTCGTTACCAACAGACTCACGGACACACAGAAAGACCAACAGTACACAAAAAATTTAGCACTTAACAACGCCTTCGATCAACTCATGTGCTACTTGCACTGCAATGAAACAATCAGTAGGTTTATTACCAAAGCAGCCGACACAGCTGATCACCACGCCAGCGAGCCGGGCGGAAGTTGTATGCCGATGATGGTTTGCGGCTTTCCTGTGGCACCAGAGCGTGATACCAGGTTAGAACTGGAAAGTCCCATATTACAATCACGATAATAACTGTAGTGCAAATCACGATCACAAGTGAAACGGAGGTCACGGATCACGAAAACAATTGTTTTCAATCACTCGTCACGGATTTGCAGTTTCACCCAAATCACGATCCCGAGAATTACTTCGATCACGAATCGCGCAAATAATTCCCCTCAGTTCCCGATCACGATAATAATTTTAGATGCAATCACGGATCACGAAACAAGTATTACCCCCCTCATGACAACGCCGTTTCGGGGATGCTGACTGCGAATGGCAACCACATAATTCATTTATTAATTAATTTCATTAGTCTGATATTACTCACATTACTAACGTAGATGGCCGTGGGGCGGGCAAATCGGGAAAGGTGGAGGTGGGGGGGGGGGGGGGGCACTGATCCAGTGCATTAACTTTAAGACAAAAATTATGTTATTGAGATATGTAGGCCCAACAACATGATGCAAAGGATATTTCAAATTAAAGCATTGTGGACATTAAAAACGTCAGCGGAGGACAAGTCTTTCAGAAGGGCGAATTATCCAGCGTAATGCGAGCTCTACCGTTAGCTACAACCGGAATATAATATGTCAATGTCCGAGAAGTTGTCATGTGCGATTTTACAAAGCACACTAAAAATTATATTCTTCACTTAGATGCAACTTTTACTTGACTGTTAAAACCACAAAGTGTATATGTAAAAAAATTATTTGCATTATTGCGAAAATAGAGAACGGGCGTGTTGACAGAGAAAGGGATGATCGATTACACCATGTGCCATACGTATCTTCGTCATGTGTTCACGTTGACAACATACGTATCGTCGTCATGTGTACACATTGATATCAAACATATCATCGTCATGTGTACACATTGACATCAAACGTATATCGTCGTCATGTGTTCACGTTGACAACATACGTATCATCGTCAGAGGTTCACATTGACATCAAACATATCGTCGTCATGTGTACACATAAACATCAAATATATCGTCGTCATGTGTACACATTGACATCAAACATATCATCGTAAAGTGTACACATTGACATCAAACATATCGTCGTCATGTGTTCAGATTGATATCAAAACATATTGCCGTCATGTGTACACATTGATATCAAACATATCGTCGTCATGTGTACACATTGACATCAAACGTCATCGTCGTCATGTGTTCACATTGATATCAAACATATCATCATCATGTGTTCACATTGATATCAAGCATATCGTCGTCATGTGTTCACATTGATACCAAACATATCGTCGTCATGTGTTCACAATGATACCAAACATATCGTCGTCATGTACACACATTGATATCAAACATATCGTCGTCACGTGTACACATTGACATCAAACGTCATCGTCGTCATGTGTTCACATTGATATCAAACATATCGTCATCATGTGTTCACATTGATATCAAGCATATCGTCGTCATGTGTTCACATTGATATCAAACATATCGTCATCATGTGTTCACATTGATATCAAACATATACAGTCGTCATGTGTTCACATTGATACCAAACATATCATCGTCATGTGGTCACATTGACATCAAACATATCGTCGTCATGTGTACACATTGACATCAAATATATCTCTGTCATGTGTATACATTGACATCAAACATATCATTCCTTATGTGTACACATTGACATCAAGCATATCGTCGCCATGTGTTCACATTGATAGCAAACATATCGTCGTCATGTGTTCACATTGACATCAAACATATCATCGTCATGTGTACCCAGGGGCCGGCCTGGTAGCTCAGTGGGCTAGAGCGCTCGCATTGCATTGAGTGCTCTGGTCACCTGAGATTCTAACGGCACGTGGATAGATGGTTCGAGCCCCGCTGTGGCCATGTATGTGTGGTCGCAGGATAAAGATCCCATGAGCTTCTTCGCGATGAGTAGGAGATTACCCCCGGGGACAGGGCTCCACTCTCCCTTCCTTCTCCCATTGACGCGATATGACCAAAAGTGGTTAAAGCCTCCTGAATATACAAGCAATCATGTCCACATATTGACATCAAACCTATCGTTGTCTTGTGAACACATTGATATCAAACATATCGTCGCGCTACCAGTAAAAATTGGTCGGATCTGTATGGTGTTGAGCAGACTCGCGAAATGGACTTCTTCTTAAATCGACATGAAACATGGCTGACCTTCCCCCAACCCCCTCAGGGACTTGGCAGTTATAGGGGTTTCTCAGTAAGTTTTAATTAAGGAGGGGACGAGGGTCCAGTCTATCCTGACACCGTACTCGCCACGCATCCGCCTGAAGTTCCGGCGGAGGTGGGGGTTGACGGCTTAGACAGAGCTACCGGAAGCCGGAAGCCCCACCAGCCCGAAAGCTCAAGGTTTGGGACAGTAGAGAGGAGTCTGCGGGGGGGGGGGGGTAACTTTTGGAGCTACCGCAAAGAGACATGCCGTCCCAGAGCGGTCCCGGCGGGCCGGGTTCGGCTCTTGTTGATACCTCCTGCCTGCCGTGAGAGTTACTCAAATACACGATAACATGCACCGAGTCCCACGGCTTAAGGCATGAGCCAAAATTAACATTACTTTAGCGAGACTTGCTTATATGCTTCCCCAGCGACCATTATTCATGGTGTTGGCTGGTCTCTTTACCACTGCTATGTATCCATATACGTTGTTTGCCTGTTCACCTGTCATTACATCTTTCCCGAAGAGGGTATTAAAAAAAAACAAAAAAACAAAAAGAAAAAATCCGGTCTTCCAGCTCACAAATCAAACATCCAAACATGTCGCCCTGTGGGAGTCCGTAGATAGGTCAGCGTCCATCAGAATGTCGATCGCGCAGAGGTTGATGAGTTATGTGATAGTGTTGAAATAACGATTAAAATCTTTATCTGCCCGAAAATATAATTGCATGGTTAATCTAATTGTGGGACGAAGTAACCGCGACGCACCGATACCAATGATATCACATCTATTACCCAAATCCCATGGACATCAGACACAATGATTTCGAAACCATGAGACACCATGAATGCAGACAACCGACAATGTAGGCTCTACATAGGCCAGTCCAATTCCTACGGCGTATATGGGTATTGGTTCGAACCTGACATACCCGGAACGCCTTGGGTCTGTTGTGCGTGGAGTGATTATGGAGTTAGCAAGTTATTTCCAGATTCCCTGCAATCACCAAATCCATCCCAAACTAACAACGCATTAATAGGAATACATCATCTTCATACAGCTATCTAACCACACAGTAAAATTAATGACGTCATTGTTCTCTCACGGCATTATTTTACTGTAAGGTGGGATAATAATCTCATGGAGTAATCGATTATCCTTTTCTCGGCGGAAAATCGTCGTGAACATCCCTTTCACCGATGTGGAACGCCCGTTCTCGGCAGAAAATACAAGAATAGTGTCTGGTGTAGGCAAAAAAACTGCATTTAGGAATGGAAACATGCATATCCAGCATGGCAGCCCCATTTCTTGGCCGATGTCTGCAAGTGACAACGCCGCTTCGGTGATGCTGACTGCGAATGGCAACCACATAATTCATTTATTAATTAATTTCATTAGTCTGATATTGTTCACATTAATAAGGTAGATGGCCGTGGGGCGGGCAAATCGGAAATGTTGGAGGTGGGGGTGGGGGGCACTGATCCAGTGCATTAACTTTAAGACAAAAATTATGTTATTGAGAGATGTAGGGCCTATAACATGATGCAAAGGATATTTTATAATTAAAGCATTGTGGACATTAAAAACGTGAGCGGAGGACACGTCTTTCAGAAGGGCGAATTATCCAGCGTAATGCGAGCTCTACCGTTAGCTACAATCGGAATATAATATGTAAATGTCCGAGAAGTTGTCATGTGCGATTTTACAATGCACACTAAAAATTCTATTAAATTCAGCAGCGTAGGTCAGGATAGGTACAAGAGCACTCGCTGGGGGGAGCTGGGGTAGTAGTATAGGAAGTAGGACGATAACTTAGTAGGGGGCGTGGGGGAGATTGGGTTTGTAGACTTCCGTAGATATTAGAATATACAGAAAGAGGAAAAGTTTGAGAGAAAGAAGAACAGAGGATTAAAGGCTTTTATCGTGAGTATTTTGTATGAACAGTTTAGTTATCTTTTTATGTAGGGTATGTAGCAGTTTTTCTAGTGCTATGAAGGGTAGGTAACTGTATATCTACGCTTGAAAATATACCTATAATGCAACTGACTACACTTCATAGTACTAGAAAAACCTGCTACATACCCTACATAATTTTTTTTTAAATAGTAAACATATAAACATATAGTCTAAATTAAAACCATGGAAATGAAAACAGTACCAGATACCAAAACTAAGTAAAGGTGCAACACATGATAAATATCTTATATTTGCATACGTAAACATGTGTTTGCAATAAGGTCACACAAATTTCATAAATGTTTTCATATTATTCAAATATTCATATTTGAACATAGAATAATTATGTATGCATGTTTCCAGTTTATAACTATCTTGTAAGTATTCATGCCAAAATACATGTATATTTTGATGATAAAACAGGACATGAGACACAAAGGAGAATTCTAAAGTAGTATTCTCTTTGAGGACAAGAGGATCTTTTATTTCTATCTGTTAGGGATAATTAAGTTAAAAACAACAATCCTTTACATGGCTGTACACTAACTCCTAACATTTACTTGTCCTTTAGGAAAATTCCTTGTCTCACCTGATATTTACTTGTCCCCCCAAACAAACTTTAATTTGTTTCTTGCCCCCCCCCCCCTCCCCCTCTTCCCCGAACAAAAACTATAACAAGGCAAAGTATTATCCTAGTTTAAAATGAACCAGTGAAAGCCGACAAAAGAAGGTCACAGTAGTTTGGAACACTTTGCACTTGTCCAGAAAGCACTTGTTCTGTCAAACAAGTACAGAGAAGTGTTCACTTGTCCAACAGGCAAAATCGCTTGTCTGTAAGTATTATGGTTGAGCCCTGCTTTATAACAGAGAGGGTGATCAATAAATTATTGACCACTGTATCTAAGCTAAAAATAGAGATCTATATATAAAGAGTAGTACTACTATTTTAGTACTGTTTAACAGTGATAGGATCTGAGCTATTTAACAGATATTTGTTTTCAATTTCTTTTACTCTCATCGGCTGATTTACCTTTTAGTATAGTTCCTTGCTAAATTATTGGAGTTGCTAATTTTAAATGTGCCCATGTACTGCACCATGAATTTAACTGTTACCATGGGCTCATGGCCTGATGGGTAGTACCAAAGAGTATTATCATGAGGAGAAATATCTAAATTTAAAAGCTCTTCATGGACATAACAAATTAATATTAATAAATCTATGTGAGCATCATAGTATATATGTGGATGAACAATGTTTCATTTTCCTCTACTCAGATGAGCCTAGCTGACGTCGCGCAAAACTGTCAAATAATGCATTTCATTGAGCCGTGAACGGGAAATGGGGATGCATTGTACATATATATAAGCAGACTACAAGTAACGTTGTCCTAAAGTTGGGAAAGTGTCCACTCTTGACCATTTTGTATTTATAACAACTGCTACACGCAGACAAGCTTTATTAGTCACTACACATGCAAAGGTTTTATTTTTATGGGATAAAGGCTAGAAAATAGTACTTCCATGTTTGCGACGAACGTTGTAACACCGTTGTCCTTATGTTATCTTTGAGATGCGTCGGGATCCGACGAACAACTACTCCTGGTGGCAAGACCTCGGGATCCGGACCAAGGGCTCGGACATCCACTTCATGAGGAAAGGTGCGAGAGCGGCTCACGTGATCCCGTTGAGCGTTTGTGAAGGCGTGTACGCTAGTGGTGGCTGCAGTATGGGCTTCAGGGGGTCTTCAGGCTGTCCCCTCGACAGTATTGAGCGGAAAATCTGTTCACGGGTAGGGTCCCCCCTTAAGGTCCCGTCGTAAGGTCTCCCCGCAAGGTCCCCCCGTAAGGTCTCCTCGTAAGGTCCCTCCGTAAGGTCCCCCCCCCACTCCCCCGCTCTTTCCAGCAGGTCATCCGTTGACATCCGTGCATGAGACATATCACCCCAAGATATGTTCTTCACAACGAGTGGGGGGACACTATATGTCTGTACCAAATCCGTTACTGAGATACAGATATAGATCAAAGAACTTCAACTCATTGCGTTGACATGTGATGTTATGTACTTGTTTGGTTTATACTAAAGCTACAGACGTAGATCCTTTGTTAATTAATATGTATATCCCGATTATTTGCCTAGTCTATGTGCCGTGTCTGGGCCTCACACACATCACATCACACAGTAGACACAGCGTTCAGGACCCAGGGCATGGCGCGGGGTGTTGGATGGGTGGGTGTGGGTCACACAGCGGGGACACAGCGTTCAGGACCTAGGGCATGGCGCGGATGGGTGGGTGGGTGAGGATCACACAATGGAGATACAGCGTACAGGACCCACGGCATGACGCGGGTGTGTGGGTGCGTGTGGATCTGACAATGGAGATACAGCGTACAGGACCCACGGCATGGCGCGGGTGTGTGGGTGCGTGTGGATCTGTGGAGACACAGCGTACAGGACCCACGGCATGGCGCGGGTGTGTGGGTGGGTGTGGATCACACTGTGGAGACACAGCGTACAGGACCCACGGCATGGCGCGGGTGTGTGGGTGGGTGTGGATCACACAGTGGAGACACAGCGTACAGGACCCACGGCATGGCGCGGGTGGAAGGGTGTGTGGGTGGGTGTGGATCACACAGTGGAGACACAGCGTTCAGGACCCACGGCATGGCGCGGGTGGGTGGGTGGGTGTGGATCACACAGGAGACACAGCGTACAGGACCCACGGCATGGCGCGGGTGGGTGGGTGGGTGGGTGGGTGTGGATCACACTGTGGAGACACAGCGTACAGGACCCACGGCATGGCGCGGGTGTGTGGGTGGGTGTGGATCACACAGGAGACACAGCGTACAGGACCCACGGCATGGCGCGGGTGGGTGGGTGGGTGTGGATCACACAGGAGACACAGCGTACAGGACCCACGGCATGGCGCGGGTGGGTGGGTGGGTGGGTGGGTGTGGATCACACTGTGGAGACACAGCGTACAGGATCCACGGCATGGCGCGGGTGGGTGGGTGGGTGGGTGGGTGTGGATCACACAGTGGAGACACAGCGTACAGGACCCACGGCATGGCGCGGGTGGAAGGGTGTGTGGGTGGGTGTGGATCACACTGTGGAGACACAGCGTTCAGGACCCACGGCATGGCGCGGGTGGGTGGGTGGGTGGGTGGGTGTGGATCACACAGGAGACACAGCGTACAGGACCCACGGCATGGCGCGGGTGGGTGGGTGGGTGGGTGGGTGTGGATCACACAGTGGAGACACAGCGTACAGGACCCACGGCATGGCGCGGGTGTGTGGGTGGGTGTAGATCACACTGTGGAGACACAGCGTACAGGACCCACGGCATGGCGCGGGTGGGTGGGTGGGTGTGGATCGCACAGTGGAGACACAGCGTACAGGATCCACGGCATGGCGCGGGTGGGTGGGTGGGTGGGTGGGTGTGGATCACACAGTGGAGACACAGCGTACAGGACCCACGGCATGGCGCGGGTGGGTGGGTGGGTGGGTGGGTGTGGATCACACAGTGGAGACACAGCGTACAGGACCCACGGCATGGCGCGGGTGGGTGGGTGTGGATGGGTGTATGTGATGCGTCTCGTATATCAAAGTGTGTGCAATGTCTTGACTCAATGATGAGTGACATTCCATTGGTTTGAATCAGGTGTATTTTTTTAACACTGATTCATGGAATAATTTTTAATTTCTGTTTTTAAGGTATATTTCGATATTATGTATTCATCTCATCCATTGATATTGCAACCTGTACCAACGCCTGATGTGTGCAGAGAATATATTGTATTTTCGCGTCAGGCACGGGGCATCAGGGAGAATTCTGATTAATAACACCCGTATATTATAATCGCGGTGCCCTCTGCTGGCTATTGTGTGCAGCCTAATCGTTTCGCTGCACTGTCGATGTTTGATTTATTAAATGATTTCTTGTCTTTACGTAAACAAGATTGGTGAGTACGCGGCCGTTAGATGTCCAGTTCACTACGGAGGCTGTCAGACGCGGTCTGTGGCGCGGTAAAGGCGGTCTGTGGCGCCGTAGACGCGGTCTGTGGCGCCGTAGACGCGGTAAAGGCGCGGTAGACGCGGTCTGTGGCGCGGTAGAGGCGGTATGTAGAGCGGCAAAAGCGGTCTGTGGCGCAGTAAACGCGGTGTGTGGCGCAGTAAACGCGGTGTGTGGCGCGGTAGACGCGGTCTATGGCGCGGTAGACGCGGTCTGTGGCGCGATAAAGGCGGTCTGTGGCGCAGTATACGCGGTCTGTGACACGGTAGACGCGGTTTGTGGGACAAATATAAAATAACTGCATTAGATGACGTGCTACATGTTGTGTTATGTTATCGTAGATAGATGCGGTTATAACGGTTATCACTAGCGTATTTTTAGTTGACGCCTAATTCTAAGTGGTATGTAATGCGCCTTATTAAATGTGATGAACGGCTCTCTTATATCGGCTTGTGCAATTTCTTGACAAGTGAGTTAATCTTTCACATAAATGTAGGCCTATTTTGGAAAGTGATTCATGGAATAATCTTTAATTTTTGTTTTACAGGTGTCTTTCAATGAGATTAATGCAATATTCATATCCACGGATACTGCAACCTTCACCGAAACCTGACGGCAAACACGCCCCACGCGGCGCACGCGGCACAGGCGGCACAGCGACCCACGTGGCACAGCGACCCACGCGGCACACGCGGCACAGCGGCCCGCGCGGCACACGTGGCACACGGGGCGCATGCGGCGCACGCGGCACACGCGGCACAGCAACCCACGCGGCACAAGCGAGACATGCGGCACACGCGGCACAGCGACCCACGCGGCACACGCGGCACACGTGGCACACGGGGCGCATGCGGCGCACAGCGACCCACGCGACACACGCGGCACAAGCGGCACATGCGGCACACGCGGCACACGTGGCACAAGCGGCACATGCGGCACACGCGGCACTCGTGGCACTCGTGGCACACGTGGCACTCGTGGCGGGCTTTATGTAGTGGTCATAAGGCAGTCGTAGCGCAGTTTACGACCTGGCTCGGTAGTAGCGCTAAATCTCGGTTTTGTGTAGGGGCCCTAACCGCTTACACTTAGTAAATTGGCCATAGTGTAGGTCTTAACTGATGGATATTCACTGGCATCCGGCGGGATCACGATCTTGGCCAACAAAAAGGAGGTCGGTCCCGTACATAGTAGGACAAAGTAAAAGTAAATGTATTTGATTAGTGTACCATTTATTGCAACATTACATTGCTGCAACTGGGGCTTCAATTAACATATATGCCCAGCGACTACGATCAGGCCAAACAAACCAAAACAGCCGAAACGATGACTATGAAATTTTTGAAATATCTTCTCCTGAAATCCAATAGACACAGCATTTATGTATTTCAAAGCAACAGATTTAGCGCACTTGCAAATGCACAATTATGCGATAATAAGCAAAGTCTTGTAGTGGTATGGGGCCTATCATGAACCAGGAGCAGGATTTGGGCGGTTGCATTGGGGCAGGACATGTCATTCAGCACTTTCTGGCATGATACGGACTTCCCGCTACTACAATACTAGGTCTTCTGCCCGGCGGTGACCCCGAAATAGATTTAAAAAAACCTTAACTTAAGGCCGGATCCAGGGGTTCCCGGGGTTCAGGAATTAATTAGTATTGAATTGGGGACCTCTAAGGCGTGGACCCCCTCCCCTTTTGAGCCCGTTTTCCCTTCCCTTTTCAAATTCCAGGATTCGCCTATGCCAAATTCGTTTGATTAATTTCATTGGTATTATTCAACCGTGGAGCATCCGTTTCTACCAAACGGACATATCTGCTGTCCAAAAGAAAAAAAAGGGGAAGGGGGTCACGAAGAATCAATTCCTTTATTCTCAGTTTACGAAGAATTATTTTCCTCATTCCCAGTTAATGGGAAAGTCACTTTCGCTTAGGAACGTAAATACCCCTTGCCCCCTCCCCCGCCCCATCAAACCTTCTCCCACCATCCCCATTAATTCCTTTGGCCCAAAGGGGAGTTAACTATATACAAAAAGGGGAGTACCTAAATACAAAAACAGCGGGAGGGGTAACTAATTATACAAAAAAACTCATAAAGAGAGGTCTCTGGGAGCCCCAAGGTCCAGGTATCATGAAATTGAGTATAGTTTTTTAAGACTTGCTGGATGATTAGATCTATGCATGGTCTGCGGTTCGTCATGAAACCATTCCTACAGGGCACAGTCTGATAAACCTGCACCGGTATATTGTGGTGCAGGTAATCACCCTCCTGCACCACAATATACCACCCTCCATCCCGCGCCGCCTGTCCCATCGCTGATCCCCTGTGTATGATAATTCCTTTAACCCCCCCCCCCCCACACACACACACAAACGTCCAAAGGGGCCCTGCTCTGTGGGGTCGGGTCGGGTGGGGTGGGGTGGGATCGGGTTGGAGAAAGGGTGTACTGTAAAGGGCCCCGCTCTGGGGTGGGGTAGAGTGGGCTGGGGGAAGGGGTGTACTGTAAGGGACCCTGTTCTGGCGTGGGGTGGGGTAGGATGGGGTTGGGGAAGGGGTGTGCTGTAAAGGCCCCTGTTCTGGGGTGGGGTGGGAGAAGGCGTATGCTTTAAAGAGCCCTGTTCTGGGGTGGGGTGGGCTGGTGGGGAGGTGTTTTGGCACACGGCAAAGGTAATAAACACTCCGCGATCATTGCGCACGCGCAGAGTCTCTCCGCCCCCTCAGCGGAAACCCTTGGTTGGACAAAGCGGCCTAAAACACCAATTCATCGCATTCCATGTGACAAGAACGCGCCAAGCTGGCATGACGGCGGGATTCAAGCTGATATGGGGGCTGCCCCCATAGCTCAGTGGGTTAGAACGCTCGTCCGATGTCCTTCTTCGCAAAGGGTAGGGGGTTATCCTGGGGACATGGTTCCTCCCTCCCTTTCTTCGCCCATTGAGTGACGCGATATGACCAAAAAGTGGTTAAAGCGTCTTGAATATACAACTAACCATCTATGTCGCACATTTTCAGAGCCCCCCCCCCCCACCCCCCCCCCCCCCCAACCTCCCGTTGGCAAGTTGTAAGATATCCGCGCTCTATAGGGGTATTTTTTTATCACAAATGTCCGCCCCTTCATGCATCAAGGGGTACCAGCGGACCCCCCCCCCCACCATATTCGTATAACTGTGCCCCCACCCGTACGAGGGGCTATATATCGTTTTTGACCGTCGCATTCTCCTCTCTCAGAATTTATACATGATAAACTTCCCTCGGAACAAAGCGCTATGCTAGCTAGCTAGTGTGGCCAAAATTACTGAGGATTATTGGGGAGTAAAGCATACTAGTTTGTGCTTGTCTACTTGGCGATGATAGACACGTAACCTCACAGTTTACAGGTAGTAGTGTGCGTTTCTGTCGCTAGGTGATAAAGGATCTGGTGACAATCTTCACTGTGCTGCGTGACAGGATCCACTATCTGCCTTCGACTCACTCCGCTAGGGCTCTATTATATCTCTGTTGTCGCCTACGTCCTCAATGCATTTTCACACTCGCCCGCCAAGGCGGCTTTGCGCAAATCGATGGGCAAAATGCGTCGCGCATTTCTACAAATTAGTGCTGCATGGGACCCAGCCTAAGCCTAAAAACACATGAAATCAGGTGATGAGAAGAGTTCTGTCACAACTATAAGTTTTTCCGCACAGTAAAATATGTTTTTTGCTGCATTAAATACATAAAGCTCGTTATTTTTATGTTTTATTCTTCAAAACTATAATGTTGCAAGAAATTACAGCTGATTTGTGCGTTTTTCAAGAATCTTGAAATTTGCTCCCGGCCGACAGCAGCGGTAAAAGCTAGCTTGCGTAGCGCCACCGTGCGGGGAGCTTGGACTGGATCAAGGATTTCCTGGATAACACCAACTGCATGGTGGCAACGGAGGTAGGCCACAACATGCGCGTGGAACAGGTAACACTAAATGGTGGCAACGGAGACAGGCCACAACATGCTCGTCGAACAGGTAACACTAAGTGGTGGCAACGGAGGCAGGCCACAACAGCTGAACAGGTAACACTAAATGGTGGCCACAGACACAGGCCACAACATGCTCGTCGAACAGGTAACACTAAATGGTGGCAACGGAGACAGGCCACAACATGCTCGTCGAACAGGTAACACTAAGTGGTGGCAACGGAGGCAGGCCACAACAGCTGAACAGGTAACACTAAATGGTGGCCACAGACACAGGCCATAACATGCTCGTCGAACAGGTAACACTAAATGGTGGCAACGGAGACAGGCCACAACATGCTCGTCGAACAGGTAACACTAAGTGGTGGCAACGGAGGCAGGCCACAACAGCTGAACAGGTAACACTAAATGGTGGCCACAGACACAGGCCACAACATGCTCGACGAACAGGTAACACTAAATGGTGGCAACGGAGATAGGCCACAACAGCTCGTCGAACAGGTAACACTAAGTGGTGGCAACAGAGATAGGCCACAACAGCTCGTCACAGTGGCGCAGATCAAGGGGGGGCGGTTAGGGGGTTGCACCCCCCCCCCTCCCTTGGGAACCAGAACATACAACATACATGTTAACATTCATGTTAAAGTCCCTAGTCTTTAGAGAGCAACCCCCCCCTCCTTAGGAAACTGAACATACACTGTTAAAGTCGGGTTCTCCAAGCCCAAGCCCCCCCCCCCACGTTCGCAAGTTTTTCAGAGAGCACACCACTCGGTCGGAAGTTTTCAGAGAGCAACGGCCCCCTTGGCAAAAATGTCTAGATCCGCCCCTGCGTCGAACAGATAACACTAAGTGGGGGCAAAGAGGCCACAACATGCTCGTCGAACAGGTATCAATAAATGTTGTCCACTGCAGCAAAGGCATAGCATGCATGTGGAACGGATACTACTAACTGATGCCCACTGCAGCCTGGATACGTGTTCACATACACGTTTTTTGACTAGTAAAAGTATTAGTCAATATCAATAATTATTATTATCAGTCGAGTATTTCGGCGTTGTATTAATTAAAAGCCCCCAAGTACCTCGTGACGTCACAGGTTCTGCGGCTACTTCACTACTTGATCAAGTACGGTTACTATGGCAACATCAAGGACATGCAGGAACTTCAAACGCCGCTCTTGAACCTGCTAGACGCGAAAAAAGACCTGCCATTTCCGGTGGAGGAGGCCACGGAAAAGAGGACAAAGAAGGGTAAGACTAATATATAAACCTAGCGGTGATGTGGACATGCCGCCCCTGTACTGGAACTTTTGAAGACCCCCTCTGCCTCCACCCCCCCCCCCCCTCCGAATTTCTTTCATGCAGCACGGTATTCGAAGCAACCCAATTGAAGTGTTTATGGAAGATATTATCCATGCTTTAATTATAAATTGTAAAACTATTATTGTTAAATGATCCTAAGCTATGAATAAGTATTCTTGAAGCCACTGAAGGCTGCAGGCCGGGTCCGCCTGCATACACATTGATTTTCCGTTTTCTTATAAATGTGTGCATACCCTATATTGCTGCTCTTTCATCAAGGCTTACCGAGGGAAGAACAGAATATGATCGACCAATACAGACTGAAAGACCGCTATGACAGATGTCCGGAGGCACTGGCCATAGTCAATGCCAAATACAGGTAGGTATACAAATGGTCGGGAAAACCTTTTCACTTTGATAAAAAAAATGTTATTGATGTTAACGGCATTCGTTCTTGGTTCTAGCGACACGAAATCTACCTACCTTTCTGAGAACCCACGGGTATTTATACATAAGACAATTGGTTGTAACAGGAGCTATCATGATCATGTTGTGCTTGGACAAAAATCGGCGTGGTGTGAATAGGTGTGAAAGTCATGATCATGGCCTGTTTTGGGCAGTCGGACGTTTCGGGTTCTCACATACGTGTTTCGAGCTCAGAGGTCTTTTTCTTGGAGCGCAAATAAATTACACTACTTTTCATAAAAGCAGTGATGTTATGTTTAATACGGTGTCCAAAAAGATGTCACCTCTCATGAATAACTACACTGAATAAAGCTAAGGTCGTTTTTCTATGTTAGGGCGAACTATTTTCAACATAGCTCACGTATGACTCACGCTTACCATTTACTATTATGTCCTGGGCTCCGCACAGCAATGCAATGTCTCTGGCCTTTTTAGGGCGAGAATCGCTTCTTCGAGTCGCTGTGCCAGACAATCCTGTCCCTGAACCCGTTGTCTCTGGCCTTTGTAGGACGAGAATCGCTAAGGAAAGTACCAAAAGAAGCTTGTAGGCTGATATTCATGGCTCTAGTTGATGAAACACTGAGCCTGAAGACGACACTGCACTCTGGTTGAACAAATACCTAGTCTGAAGTCAACACGGACTGTGGATGATAACATACTTAGCCTGAAGTCAACCCGAGACTGTGGATGATAGCATACTTAGCCTGAAGTCAACCCGGACTGGACTGGACGGGCCGATGAAACACGGAGTCTGTAGTCAACAATGGACTCGGACTGATAAAATACTTAGCCTGAAGTCAACACAAGACTGTCGATGATAACATAGTAGGCCTGACGTCAACACGGGACTGTGGATGATAACATACTTAGCCTGAAGTCAACCCGGGCTGGACTGGACTGGCCGATGAGACACGGAGTCTGTAGTGAACAAAGGACTCTGGCTGATAACATACTGAGCGTGAAGTCAACAAGGGATTCTGGCTGATAACATGCTGAGCCTGAAGTCAACAAAGGAATCTGGCTGATAACATGCTGAGCCTGAAGTCAGCAAGGGGCCCTGGCTGATAACTTACTTAGCCTGAAGTCAGCAAGGGACTCTGGCTGGTAACATAATGAGCCCAAAGTCAACAAGGGACTCTGGCTGATAAATTGCTGAGCCTGAAGTCAACAAGGGACTTTGGCTGATAGCATACTGAGCCTGTAGTCAACAAGGGACAGTGGCTGATAACACACCGAGCCTGAAGTCAACAAGGGACTCTGGCTGATAACTTACTTAGCCTGAAGTCAGCAAGGGATTCTGGCTGGTAACATAATGAGCCGGAAGTCAGCAAGGGACTCTGGCTGGTAACATAATGAACCTGAAGTCAACAAGGGACTCTGGCTGATAAATTACTGAGCATGAAATCAACAAGGGACTCTGGTGAAAATATACTTAGCCTGAAGTGAACACGGATATCTGGCTGATGAAATGGATGGTCGTCGCTTGACTGACTGTAAGGAGGATGTGGTTGTGTGTGTGGGAAGGGGGGGGGGCGGGAGTGATGCTGAAAGCGCTGAGCCTGGAGCCATTTTTTTTTTTTAAATCCAGTAACAGGTTTGATTGGTTGGTTGGTTGGTTATTCATGCCGCTTTAACCATTTTTGGTCATATATGCGTCAATGGGACAAGGAAGGGAGAGTGGAGCCATGTCTCCGCGGATAACCCCTACTCTTTACGAAGAAAGACATGGCCACAGCAGGGCTCGAACCATCGATCCACGCGCCGTTAGGCTCTCAGGTGACCAGAGCAATCAATGCGAGCACTCTAGCCCACTGAGCTATCGCGCCGGCCCCAGTAACAGGTTTGAGTACCTGGTGACATTAGCGAGACTCTGAGGGGCTCTGAAAGCGGAAGAAACGTGTTATTACTAAAATTAGAATGTTTCGCAGGAGCGCGGGAACTTGGTGGAGAACACGGTAGAGACCAGGAGTACCTGTATACTTGAGCATTACGCATAGGAGGTATAATAAAAGCACTGAAGCGGAAGGGATATTATTAAGACCAGCGGCAAGCAATACTCAAGTGGGCCACTATTTAATGTTATAAAACCTGGCCACCGCATAGAATTTAGGGGTGCATACAAAAGACATAAAACATTTGATGACGTGCCCATATATGATGATGCAGCCCTGACGGGGCTGCATTGGCTAGGCAACTTGTTTGGTACAGCAAGTGAGCAGGGAAGGTATGGAGAGCCTAAGGGCCTGTGACTTTAGGTGTCATAGAATATTGCTAACCTGAGTGAAGATATGTGCTTATGCCTACCAGAAAGGAATGGAATTGGGGTGGATCCGATCCAGATTGCTTCTTCTAAAACCTTGTAGAGTCCGGCAAGTAATGCTAACCTCACGTGTAGAAGAAAAGTTGGACAAGTAAGACAATGTTCCAGTCGCTTTTCTGCAATCTCCGCAGGTAGGTTGTCTCCGGTTAAAGACGTGTGCCACACGATTGCCTGCTTTATTAATGCTAAAGTTGTGGACTTTCTGAAAGTATGTCTATGCAACGACAGGGAACGGTACGACTGTTAGGGGAGAGGAACAAACCGGCGGTAGCTAGAAAATAGCATGCGACGTTCTGTTGAAGCAAGTAGGGTGTATGTTCCCGAAATATACATATTTGTGGTTGTAATATGACAATATCAATGTGGAAACGAAATATATAAAAAAATAGGTGCGCCCGTGGCTAAGACGTATATGCCGTTTGTACAGCACGCGCAAGAATACAGTGTGAGCAGTCGCTTTTTCTAAATAGGCCAGGTCACGCTGTGACCTGTATTTGCAGTATGGGTAGCGGCTAACCTAAAATAAAAGCTGGATCTCGCGGTCGACTGGCCTCCTCGGTGTATGGAGAAGACAGCCGTACTGCCACCACGGGCGAGTGGGTTAGGGTGTGTTGGGTGACGGTCCATATGGGTAGTGGGGGAGAGGGGGGAGGGTGCGAGAAGCTCGGGGTCGGGTCGATTGGCCGGCCTTGCGCCTAGCCGGGGCGATTAGCGGTCCGTGTGCAGTGACGCATGAAATGGGGACGGGGGTAAGGGCTCGCACTGGGGGTGAGGGCTCGCACTGGGGGTGAGGGCTCGCACTGGGGGTGAGGGCTCGCACTGGGGGTGAGGGCTCGCACTGGGGGTGAGGGCTCGCACTGGGGGTGAGGGCTCGCACTGGGGGCGAGGGCTCGCACTGGGGGTGAGGGCTCGCACTGGGGGTGAGGGCTCGCACTGGGGGCGAGGGCTCGCACTGGGGGTGAGGGCTCGCACTGGGGGTGAGGGCCCGCACTGGGGGTGAGGGCTCGCACTGGGGGCGAGGGCTCGCACTGGGGGCGAGGGCTCGCACTGGGGGTGAGGGCTCGCACTGGGGGTGAGGGCTCGCACTGGGGGCGAGGGGGAACATTGATGAGTTAGAGTGCTGTGATAACAATTTACAGCCGTGCCTATAGGTTATGCATGTTACAGATGTATACGTATTTATATTTGACCAAAGCCGTTGATGTTTCAATGCGAAATAGTATAGACATCACGTGGCTATATGCTATGTATGCTATTTATATAAATATATACAGAAAGATATTAATAGACTTTAGCATGGCGGACGCCATTTGTAACAACGTAGCGATTAACATACAACCGGAAAAAAAAGTAAGCGGTGTGGAGAGCGGACAGTGAAGTAGTTAGTTCAGAGGGTTGCCTGGAAAACTAGCTGATGGCAATAGGGAGTGTCTGATCCTGAAAAACGGACTCGGGCCATCAGAGGTAATTAAATCCGAGCGATGCGATCGTCGAGGCGAAGAAAGTGGGTCACGGCCTGATAGAAACAAAGGGGCTCGGACTTGCCCAGGCCTCGTCTGGATCTCAGGTGCTGTTCCAGCCAGCTTATTGCTTGTATATGCAAAAGAACAACCGAACAAACACATGTTCAAGAGGTAAAACATCAATCTACGTACTTACTTGCAAAAGTTGGTATATATCGAAGAGGGCCTGAGTCTTCAGGTACGGGGGGAATCTGATAGAATATTCGCAAGTAACAAATTTTTGCTTCCGAACTGTCTTGCTCGGGAAGTGGCGTCGCGCGAGTGCGTCAAGTCTTAGCCAATCAGGAGCCCGGGAGACTGTTGTTATCGGAGTGCGCTTGTACCCGCGCCAGCCCACCAGTGCTGTCCGGGATAATTAATTATCACCAGCTAAGTTGCCGTTACTATTCAACAAATAGAATTATTATGTCCTGGGCTCCGCACAGCAATGCAATGTCTCGATGAGAATCGCTTCATCGAGTCGCTGTGGCAGACAATCCTGCTCCTGAACCCGTTGTCTCTGGCCTTTGTAGGACGAGAATCGCTTCATCGAGTCGCTGTGCCAGGCAATCCTGTCCCTGAGCCCGTTGTCAAGGCGTCGTACGTCAAGTACCTTCACTGGGTCTCCATGAGGTCTGCGGCCAGCTTCCTGGACACTGGGGCGGCCGACCTGACTCACGACAGGTCAGTGACGGGCAAGGCGGGCCTCAGGCGTATGTAGGGATGTAGACCATTATCTGTGGCCATTACCTGTGGCCACTATCTGTGGCCGTTATCTGTCGCTATTATCGGTGGCCGTTATCTGTGGCTATTATTCGTGACCATTATCCGTGACCATTATCTTTGGCCGTTATCTGTGTCTATTATCCGTGACCATTATCTGTGGCCATTATCTGTGGCCATTATCTGTGGCCATTAACTGTGGACATTATCTGTGGCCATTATCTATGGCCATTATCCATGGCCATTATCTGTGGCCATTATCTGTGGCCACTATCTGTGGCCATTATCCGTGGCTATTACCTGTGGCCACTATCTTTGGCCGTTATCTGTGGCTATTATCCGTGACCATTAACTGTGGACATTATCTGTGGCCATTATATATGGTCATTATCCATGGCCAATATCTGTGGCCATTATCTGTGGCCATTATCTGTGGCCATTATCTGTGGCCGTTATCTATGGCTATTGTCCTTGGCCATTATCTGTGGCCATTATCTGTGGCCATTATATGAGGCCATTATCTGTGGCCATTATCTGTGGCCATTATCATAACAATTGGCGTGGATAACTTATTATTATCAGTAGGCATACCAGACGGATAACCTTATGATTTCATTATTTCCGGTGGATGGAGGATCTGTGCACAAATGTAAAATTATGTATGTTGTCAATGTGTACACATGATGTCGATTTGTTTGATGTCAATGTGTACACATGAAGACGATATGTTTGATGTCAATGTGTACACATGACGACGATATGTTTGATGTCAATGTGTACACATGATGTCGATATGTTTGATGTCAATGTGTACACATGACGACGATATGTTTGATGTCAATGTGTACACAAGACGAAAATATGTTTGATGTCAATGTGTACACATGACGAAGATACGTATGTTGTCAACGTAAACATGTGACGAAGATACGTAGGTCACATGGAGTAATCGATCATCCCTTTCTCGGCCAACACGCCCGTGGTCGGCGGTAAACATCTCGTTCTCGGCGGAATTGTCCACATTCTTTCACTATTTTATCAATAATGCAAATAAGTTTAAAGTGTGCGTTGTAAAATCGCAGGCAACTTCTCGGCCATTGACATAAGAAATTCCGATTGTAGCTAACGGTAGAGCTCGCATTACACTGGATTATTCGCCCTTCTGAAAGACTTGTCCATCGCTGACGCTTTTAATGTCCACAATGCTTCAATGATAAAATATTGTTTGCATCATGCTTTAGGGCCTACATATCTCACTAACAGATTTTAATTTGTGTCTTAAAGTTCTTTTTCCTTAATGCACTGGATCAGTGCCACATATGATAATGTGTACACATTGACAACATACATAATGCTACATCTGTGCACAGATCCTAAATCCACCGGAAATAATGAAATCATAAGGTTATCCGTCTGGTATGCCTACTGATAATAATAAGTTATCCACGCCAATTGTTATGATAATTTGTACCACACAAGGACGTCCACGCTCAAGTCGGGGTGGGGCCAGGGGTCAGCCCTTATGCTGGTAGATGCATGCTGCATCACGTAGGCTTACTTTTAGTTTGCGTACGCAACACTTTTGACAACTCTGTGTGCACGCATGGTCTAAATTCTTGGCCTATAGCTCACGATGAATAATATCTCTCTCGTGATCGTGTAAAAAGGCTACACGATCGCCGTGCTGGGGAATACCCTGAGGAAGCTCGTTTAAAGCTCGTTTAAAGTTCAAAACTTGAAGTGTTTCTTGTGGCGCGACCACTGGGCCGTGGCTCTATATCAACGGGTCTTACGTCTCTGGCATCCAAATATCTGCAGGGCCCGCCTTTCAAAAGCCTAGCACGCACACCTTCTTGACGCCAAGTATCACATTTGGCTAATGTATATACGGCCAAGAATAGAAAGTAGTCGCCCCCCTCTTACTCCAGTGCCCCGACATTACCGTCTTCTGAATTAGAACGACCCCCACTTGTTTTGCAGTGAACCCCCCACTTCTTACCGTGTGGAGCCCCTCCCCGGTCATAATATTTTCGAACCCAATGTGAACCCTATGTGAAGTTTGAGTAAGCTAAAGAATGTAATATAAAAAGAGGCTGTACTTCCTATATTCCTCTGTGAACTATATGGCTAATAATTCGGCAAGTGCGTCAGTTTGAAGTCACGAAATCTAAATAAATGTGGAGATCAACCCTGAATGATAAAAATATTCGCGATAAGTGACGTAGACCGTGTTTCCGGTGTAGTTGCTGATTAATCCTTAAAGATGAAGGATTAAAAAAAAATGCTGAATTTGATTTTATGGGGAAAGAGGTAACATGTTCGATGTGTTGAATTTACAATATCTGGAATTGCTTTTCTCACGGGTAAGGCGTACTAGGGCGACAATCCAAAACCCCGACATGTATTTACGTCACGAAACGTCTAATGATCGCCCTGACTATGTTTGGTGCTTAAATAACGCGTCTCATGGGATAATGTCAAATATTTTGATGCACATATATCGGGGGGTTCATGTCTTGAATATCTCTGGTTCAGCTAAAGTTGGACATTACGACATAAACTATATATATATGTGCTAATACCACACTTGTGTACCTCAAAACGTTTGACAGTTTTGTACACTTACACCTTTAGTGTATGCCTCAGACCATATTGGGCCCATGCATATGGCGTTGAACCAAAACGAAATCTAAGAAAATGCCTTGAAAGGAATATATATATCAAGTCATATACTATAAGGTGAAAACATGCCCCATAAATGATGACAGTATCATAGATAGACGCGATATCCCGGCGTTTCACTTAAGCTATAGTCATGTGACGTGAGGAACGAGCTCCCTCTGCCGGCAGAGTGAGGTAGACGCCCCCAGCAAAGTGTAATGAAGACTGGCTCGTATTTCATGACCACGATAAGACCACGAAGGCGTGCTATCGGTCGTGAAGCGTGTCTGACAGAACGGCGTAGTGCACTTGTATGGGCTCGACATTACTTTGACTCCTTTATCATCGGGAAGTCGGCCCATAGCTGATCGACCTGGCGACCAATCAGTCGGGACTGCCGGTCAATTTGATCATGTCATGTCTGGAAATAAAATCAATGAATTATTACACAAGCCTCTAAGCCGACATTCCAGCCACTCAGCCACGAACTATTAAGTGTCACTCATCCCCCATTTAGCTTTATTGACCAACCATAGCATTGGACTTTTACAAGTGCCACATGCACCACATCCAGTAGCTCACCTGGCTGGGCCAGTAAGTTCGAAACTGCCTGGCCTGAATATGTAGTCCTCGAATAAATTATTATTCATGTGTCACGGATAATGCACACAGTAAAAAGTCGATTCAGGCGGTACAATTTTATTGTTGGTTTCTAGTTGGGGGCGTTTTGTTGGCAATAAGTATGTTGAGGTATCGTTAAAAGATACTGAGAGGTTAATGATTCAGATGATGTCAGCGAGGTAAGCCGGAATTCAGCGAGCTGGACTTTCCCCGGAGTGGTTTAATGCTTAACCTTAGAGTGATAACGCAGATAACTTAGACAACAGCTAGATGTGGCTTGTACCAAGGAAGCATTAAGCGATGATTCGGAGTTTCATGAGGATTCCAGCCCTAGCTTTGGCTACAGGTCCCGGTAGAATGAAGCCACGCGTCCTTTTGCTGAGTGTCTTAGCCTCCGTGTTCCTGGTCAGCGAGGGACAATTCATCTCCAGAGGTAAGCCTTACCAACTTTTGAAACGTGAAATATTAGTTTGGCCCCAGACGTCTTGTTTACAACAGAATTCCGTTTGACCCGGCCTCAACACATTGTTGACAAAAAGAGGTTCAGAAATAATATTAAAATTAAAATTAAATTAATATCAAAGTTATTCGACGACAATATGAATATATTCAAACAAGTCGTGTACTTTGTCACATAATATACCGCTACGCCACGGGGTCGCCTGCCCTTAGCTCATAATATACCGCTACGCCACGGGGAGGCCTGCCCTTAGCTGACATAATATACCGCTACGCCACGGTGTCGCCTGCCCTTAGCTCACATAATATACCGCTACGCCACGGGGTCGCCTGCCCTTAGCTCACATAATATACCGCTACGCCACGGGGTCGCCTGCCCTTAGCTCACATAATATACCGCTACGCCACGGGGTCGCCTGCCCTTAGCTCATAATATACCGCTACGCCACGGGGTGGCCTGCCCTTAGCTGACATAATATACCGCTACGCCACGGTGTCGCCTGCCCTTAGCTCACATAATATACCGCTACGCCACGGGGTCGCCTGCCCTTAGCTCACATAATATACCGCTACGCCACGGGGTCGCCTGCCCTTATCTCACATAATATACCGCTACGCCACGGGGTCGCCTGCCCTTAGCTCACATAATATACCGCTACGCCACGGGGTCGCCTGCCCTTAGCTCACATAATATACCGCTACACCACGGGGTCGTCTGCCCTTAGCTCACCTAATATACCGCTACACCACGGGGTGGCCTGCCCTTAGCTCACATAATATACCGCTACGCCACGGGGTGGCCTGCCCTTAGCTCATATATAATACCGCTACGCCACGGGGTCGCCTGCCCTTAGCTCACCTAATATACCGCTACACCACGGGGTCGCCTGCCCTTAGCTCACATAATATACCGCTACGCCACGGGGTCGCCTGCCCTTAGCTCACATAATATACCGCTACGCCACGGGGTCGCCTGCCCTTAGCTCACATAATATACCGCTACGCCACGGGGTCGCCTGCCCTATAGCTTATATATAATACCGCTACACCACGGGGTCGCCTGCCCTTAGCTCACATAATATACCGCTACGCCACGGGGTCGCCTGCCCTATAGCTTATATATAATACCGCTACACCACGGGGTCGCCTGCCCTTAGCTCACATAATATACCGCTACGCCACGGGGTCGCCTGCCCTATAGCTTATATATAATACCGCTACACCACGGGGTCGCCTGCCCTTAGCTCACATAATATACCGCTACACCACGGGGTCGTCTGCCCTTAGCTCACCTAATATACCGCTACACCACGGGGTGGCCTGCCCTTAGCTCACATAATATACCGCTACGCCACGGGGTGGCCTGCCCTTAGCTCATATATAATACCGCTACGCCACGGGGTCGCCTGCCCTTAGCTCACCTAATATACCGCTACACCACGGGGTCGCCTGCCCTTAGCTCACATAATATACCGCTACGCCACGGGGTCGCCTGCCCTTAGCTCACATAATATACCGCTACGCCACGGGGTCGCCTGCCCTTAGCTCACATAATATACCGCTACGCCACGGGGTCGCCTGCCCTATAGCTTATATATAATACCGCTACACCACGGGGTCGCCTGCCCTTAGCTCACATAATATACCGCTACGCCACGGGGTCGCCTGCCCTATAGCTTATATATAATACCGCTACACCACGG
The DNA here is from genome assembly GCA_964019135.1 of Arenicola marina. Lineage (NCBI taxonomy): Eukaryota > Metazoa > Annelida > Polychaeta > Arenicolidae > Arenicola > Arenicola marina. The sequence continues at coordinate 40,014,714 of OZ025248.1, read as the reverse complement.
GGTCGCCTGCCCTTAGCTCACATAATATACCGCTACGCCACGGGGTCGCCTGCCCTATAGCTTATATATAATACCGCTACACCACGGGGTCGCCTGCCCTTAGCTCACATAATATACCGCTACGCCACGGGGTCGCCTGCCCTATAGCTTATATATAATACCGCTACACCACGGGGTCGCCTGCCCTTAGCTCACATAATATACCGCTACGCCACGGGGTGGCCTGCCCTTAGCTCAGTCGTAGAGAGAAGGTCAGTGAGCCTCGTGGTTCACAAACCATGCTATGTATATATTCATATGATTCAGATCAACAGGTTGTGGGTTCGAACCCTAATGCCTGCACCTGGGGCAAGTTTACCCCAATCCCATTTCATTGTCCCAATAGGTTACTTGGCCCAATGTAGCCTTCAGATTCAGAAAACATTTTATTCCATATGATTTATATACATGTATATTCATATAATATAATAAAATAAAAAGTTAAACATAATGTTCATTCAATTCGCCCAGTAGTCACGCATTTAGATTTCTTTCCAAAGCGGGGTCATTTCTCAACAGAGTTGTTTTCTGATATGCAATAATGGCATTGCGCCGAGGGCGAGTTGGGTTTATCTCGCTCGGATAGAACTTCAAACGTTGCCAATAAGTCCGCACAGAGATCTAACGATAACAATAATACTCACGACTCCACGTAAATATTTGGTCAAAATCATAACAGTGGCGCTCAATAGCACCAGTAACTAAGTGTTGCGCGAGGTGTTTCCCGGGAGATATGACGTCGTCAAAGTGGTTACCGCTGGGGTATACCTAACGAACATATTGTGTTCGGTAAAATGGTGTTTATTTCTTAACATAAACCGTTTTTTCGCAAATTGTAGCTATTAGGTCTATAGTTGGAGTTCATAGGATTCAGGTCTATAGCTATTAAGTTCAGTTGGTTTGTTGGAACTATATATGTAAATATTTCGCGCATTGACACCGCGGTTACCACTGTCTGACAAGAGGACACGTATACCGGGGTGGGGTTTTCCCTCAACTCGTGTCAACATTGGCCGCTGACATTAGAGTGCCAGAAATCAGGAAGTTTACACCCCACGTTACGCAAACACCACCTTCTCGATCGTCGCTGTGTCAGGCCGGACCACACTGGATATTTCTATGCTTATTCCCAAAAAAATGCACACCCCGGTCACATTAGGTACACGTAGGGGCTCTGGAACCAACCTACTCTCATCACCTTTCAGCCTTCATCTTCTCCCGAATGTCCCGTGCTGTTTTGAACGAGGCACATCGGCATACCGAATGGATGTGCGCGCACCCATACCCGGGTGAAAGAAGTGTCAGGCGGTGAACCGATGCGTAATGTGCGTATTCGGTCCACCGTGGGGATACACCCGGGTTACCAAAGAAATGCGCCCACTTTGTTACACTGGTACAAATGGATCAAAGCGTCAATATCTGGCGCCACACCTCTGAGCTCTCATTGCTGACCTCTAGTCAGGCTTTGGGGACCCCCCCGCCCCCCATGCCTCCACCCACCCTCTCCCCCCGCTCGACCGAAATGTCCGCTCGACATAACAAGCATAAAACTCAACAAAAGTATGAGCCACTTCCTCGTCCTTTGTCGTCCACGTAGGAATATTACAAATGAACAGCGCATTACCTCGGTTTGTGGAGCTGTCCGCGCGCCAAGCCGGCAGGTCTGTTCGTTTCCCCGTAGCGACATCACGATCTTCTTCCATATCTGCCAGAGCGGTCTCACTAAAAAAAAAGCATATAAGCTTATTGGGTCGTAGTACAAAGGAGGCAAACCGCAGTAAACGCAAAATGGCGCCACTTGCACCACCCGTTCTCCCCTCTTTGATTATCCTCTTTTATTTCACACGGAGAAGCACACAGCCATGGTACTTTTTGGTATATGCATACATGCAGCATTTTCCTTATGACGGAAGAATGTCATTAGCCTGTCATTATGGAAACTTGACCTAGACATTTGATTTGACTCCTCTCTCGCACTCTTATCCCAACCATCCAGTCATTCGTACGACACCAAGTCGCCGTATTGCAGAGCACATGCGGGTTGGGTGTTTGTCCCCCCCCCCCCCACCCCCCCCCCCCCTCCCCGCCCCACCCCAGAGCCCACCTGTATGAGCACGCAGCCCTTCCTGTGACTACATGACGCTTCTGTCCCAGTCTGGAGCAGGTGGAGTCGGTGTCCGGATGCCGGGCAGGTGTTTGTCCTCCCCCCCCTCCCCGCCCCACCCCAGAGCCCGCTAGTATGAGCGCGCAGCCCTTCCTGTGACTACATGACGCTTCTGTCCCAGTGTGGAGCAGGTGGAGTCGGTGTCCGGATGCCGGGCACGTGTTTGTCCCTCCCCCCCTCCCCGCCCCACCCCAGAGCCCGCCAGTATGAGCGCGCAGCCCTTCCTGTGACTACATGACGCTTCTGTCCCAGTCTGGAGCAGGTGGAGTCGGTGTCCGGATGCCGGGCACGTGTTTGTCCCCCCTTCTCCCCGCCCCACCCCAGAGTCCGCCAGTATGAGCACGCAGCCCTTCCTGTGACTACATGACGCTTCTGTCCCAGTCTGGAGCAGGTGGAGTCGGTGTCTGGATGCCGGGCACGTGTTTGTCCCCCCTTCTCCCCGCCCCACCCCAGAGCCCGCCAGTATGAGCACGCAGCCCTTCCTGTGACTACATGACGCTACTGTCCCAATCTGGAGCAGGTGGAGTCGGTGTCCGGATACCGGGGCACGTGTTTGTCCCCCCCTCTCCCCCACCCCCCTCCCCGCCCCATACCAGAGTCCGCCAGTATGAGCGCGCAGCCCTTCCTGTGACTACATGACGCTTCTGTCCCAGTCTGGAGCAGGTGGAGTCGGTCTCCGGATGCCGGGCACGTGTTTGTCCCCCCGCCCCTCCCCTCCCCACCCCAGAGCCCGCCAGTATGAGCACGCAGCACTTCCTGTGACTACATGACGCTTCTGTCCCAGTCTGGAGCAGGTGGAGTCGGTGTCCGGATACCGGGGCACGTGTTTGTCCCCCCCTCTCCCCCACCCCCTCCCCGCCCCATACCAGAGTCCGCCAGTATGAGCGCGCAGCCCTTCCTGTGACTACATGACGCTTCTGTCCCAGTCTGGAGCAGGTGGAATCGGTGTCTGGATGCTGGGCACGTGTTTGTCCCCCCCCCCTCCCCGCCCCACCCCAGAGCCCGGCAGTATGAGCACGCAGCCCTTCCTGTGACTACATGACGCTTCTGTCCCAGTCTGGAGCAGGTGGAGTCGGTGTCTGGATGCCGGGCACGTGTTTGTCCCCGCCCCCTCCCCGCCCCACCCCAGAGCCCGCCATTATGAGCGCGCAGCCCTTCCTGTGACTACATGACGCTTCTGTCCCAGTCTGGAGCAGGTGGAGTCGGTGTCCGGATGCTGGGGCACGTGTTTGTCCCCCCCTCCCCGCCCCACCCCAGAGCCCGCCCGTATGAGCACGCAGCCCTTCCTGTGACTACATGACGCTTCTGTCCCAGTCTGGAGCAGGTGGAGTCGGTGTCCGGATGCTGGGGCACGTGCTTGTCCCCCCCTCCCCGCCCCACCCCAGAGCCAGCCCGTATGAGCACGCAGCCCTTCCTGTGACTACATGACGCTTCTGTCCCAGTCTGGAGCAGGTGGAGTCGGTGTCTGGATGCCGAGCACGTGTTTGTCCCCCCGTTCCCTCCCCGACCCACCCCAGTGTCCGCCAGTATGAACACGCAGCACTTCCTGTGACTACATGACGTTTCTGTCCCAGTCTGGAGCAGGTGGAGTCGGTGTCCGGATACCGGGGCACGTGTTTGTCCCCCCCTCTCCCCCACCCCCTCCCCGCCCGATACCAGAGTCCGCCAGTATGAGCGCGCAACCCTTCCTGTGACTACATGACGCTTCTGTCCCAGTCTGGAGCAGGTGGAATCGGTGTCTGGATGCTGGGCACGTGTTTGTCCCCCCCCCCCCTCCCCGCCCCACCCCAGAGCCCGCCAGTATGAGCGCGCAGCCCTTCCTGTGACTACATGACGCTTCTGTCCCAGTCTGGAGCAGGTGGAGTCGGTGTCCGGATGCTGGGGCACGTGTTTGTCCCCCCCTCCCCGCCCCACCCCAGAGCCCGCCCGTATGAGCACGCAGCCCTTCCTGTGACTACATGACGCTTCTGTCCCAGTCTGGAGCAGGTGGAGTCGGTGTCCGGATGCTGGGGCACGTGTTTGTCCCCCCCTCCCCGCCCCACCCCAGAGCCCGCCCGTATGAGCACGCAGCCCTTCCTGTGACTACATGACGCTTCTGTCCCAGTCTGGAGCAGGTGGAGTCGGTGTCCGGATGCTGGGGCACGTGTTTGTCCCCCCCCCCCTCCCCGCCCCACCCCAGAGCCCGCCAGTATGAGCGCGCAGCCCTTCCTGTGACTACATGACGCTTCTGTCCCAGTCTGGAGCAGGTGGAGTCGGTGTCCGGATGCTGGGGCACGTGCTTGTCCCCCCCTCCCCGCCCCACCCCAGAGCCCGCCCGTATGAGCACGCAGCCCTTCCTGTGACTACATGACGCTTCTGCCCCAGTCTGGAGCAGGTGGAGTCGGTGTCCGGATGCTGGGCACGTGTTTGTCCCCCCCCCCCTCCCCGCCCCACCCCAGAGCCCGCCAGTATGAGCGCGCAGCCCTTCCTGTGACTACATGACGCTTCTGTCCCAGTCTGGAGCAGGTGGAGTCGGTGTCCGGATGCTGGGGCACGTGCTTGTCCCCCCCTCCCCGCCCCACCCCAGAGCCCGCCCGTATGAGCACGCAGCCCTTCCTGTGACTACATGACGCTTCTGCCCCAGTCTGGAGCAGGTGGAGTCGGTGTCTGGATGCTGGGCACGTGTTTGTCCCCCCCCCCCTCCCCGCCCCACCCCAGAGCCCGCCAGTATGAGCGCGCAGCCCTTCCTGTGACTACATGACGCTTCTGTCCCAGTCTGGAGCAGGTGGAGTCGGTGTCTGGATGCCGGGCACGTGTTTGTCCCCCCCTCTCCCCGCCCCACCCCAGAGTCCGCCAGTATGAGCGCGCAGCCCTTCCTGTGACTACATGACGCTTCTGTCCCAGTCTGGAGCAGGTGGAGTCGGTGTCTGGATGATGGGCACGTGTTTGTCTCCCCGCCCCCTCCCCGCCCCACCCCAGAGCCCGCCCGTATGAGCGCGCAGCCCTTCCTGTGATTACATGACGCTTCTGTCCCAGTCTGGAGCAGGTGGAGTCGGTGTCCGGATGCCCTCGACAACAGATGCCTACACACTTGTCAAACTTGTGACATCATTGGGGAATTTCTAAATAACGATCAGATACAATGCTCCAACAAATAAACCCTTCGAACCTCAGTTTTGCTATTTTGACAAACGTTGATTGTGATTTCTTTCAATAATAATTTAATATTTATGTATCTATTCCATAAACAAAGTTAACTTTGAGCGAAAAAAAATAGTGATAAAGGTGGCGTGCACATGTCTTTCGGGATGGTGGGAAGCAAGGTGCTTGGGGCGGGGGGCGGTGGGGGGGGGGGTCCTGTGAAAGATGCATGAAACTAGCGGTGACCACACGTCAATGGAAATACGTACACTTCAGCTACATGCTTGTGAATAATGCGATATTCTCGGTTTCGCGGTACGTACATTATAAGGGAGCCGGGGGGGGGGGCAGGGGGGGGGGGGGGTGTCGTGTTCCCAAATCACGAAGAATACATTTCTTTATTCCCAGGTCCCGATAAGTGAAAATCCTCGATCACGACGGTCGGCTAATATCCCATTCCCAGTTCACGGTGAAATGGAAAGCCCATTCGCGAGAAACAGAAATACTCCTTGCCCCCCCCCCCCACCCTCGCATTATAGACAAAAAGGCCCGATATTGATTTCGGTTTAGGGAAGTTCTCTGAAAGGATTTCGGTCCAGGGAAGTTCTCTGAAAGGATTTCGGTTCAGGGAAGTTCTCTGAAAGGATTTCGGTTCAGGGAAGTTCTCTGAAAGGATTTCGGTTCAGGGAAGTTCTACTGAACGAGTGCCTGTGCAGCATGCGATATTTTTCTGCTTTTAGCGTTAGGACAAATATATGGCTGAAACTTAATTGATCTTAACAGAAAATCTGGATAGTGGGGGGGCGGTTTTAAGATCGGATCCAGATATGCTGGATAGGGGGGGGGGGGGTGGTTTCGGTAATCATATGTTAAGTGGTATACATTTGGCCCTAAAAGGGGAGGCCGGGACCGGGTCGCCCCCGCCCCCCGCCCCCCTGAATCCGCCCCTGCTTAATCCTTCATCCTAAGTGCCGTATACTAGGGGAATCAAGGATTTTCAAATGAGATTTGTAGGGGGCCCACTTTGGAAAGGTAGAGTGCGACCGGTCTCTGATGCCCGGGGTGGCGGGGGGTACTTAATACATTGCTGGGTTTGGAGGGGTTCCTCGGTAAAGCCCCCCGGTTTTACCGCCAAAATCCGCTCGACAGGCGCGTTTTACGGTCAAAATCCGCTCTGAAAGAATATTTTTTTCCCGGCAACCCGCTCCTTGAACGCGCATTTTCATTTTATATGGGTAGCTTTTTTGTCCGCACTCTCAGCTATCAAGGCAACCCGGAAGCCCCCAACTAGATTTGCACAATAGTGCCCCTCTCCGGGCTCTGATGTCAGCAAGATAATCTGTAAGCGGTGTTGAATGTTTAGTGAGAGGCTCGGTAAAACCCCGTACATTTTCGTATGGTTCAGCAGACAGGCGACGAGGAAGTCGGCGGGCTGATCATTTCCCATACAGTGGTTTAAGGGTTAGTGGTTTAAGCTGTCTCTCGGCTCCAGACCACAGCGGGTGTAGGCAGTGGCTCTGGTGATCCCTGACGATTCTGGTGATAACGTGGATCAGCTGGAGTGATAATGCAGATAACCTAGGCAACAGCTAGATGTGGCTTGCACCAAAGAAGCATTGACCGACAATTAAGTTACAGCACTGGCCATGGATACAGGTTTTGGAACAATGAAGCCTCGCGTCTTTTTGCTGAGTATCTGTGCCTCAATGGTTCTGGTCAGCGAGGGACAATTCATCTCCAGAGGTAAGCCTCACGGTGTAACAGGGTAAATACAGCGTCAAAATAGTGTTGCTGGACCGTGCTGGCGGTGGGTTGAGGGGCGGGGGGGGGGGGGGGGTAGGTATACAAATATACATATGACCCCTTCGTTCGCCGGTCTAAGACATCTCGATGGTTCGTTGCGCCAATGCCCTGGCCTTCGTGGGCGCAAAGCGGGTCCAACGCAACATGTCACTGGACGAGATAAGGAACGTCGGAATGAGACATTTTAGCAGTCAAGTGTGTTGGAACCAATCACCCATGACCGAGTAAATGGCGATAAATTAAAAACATGTACTCTGTCATATAGCACATTTTAACCAGGTGAAGTAGAAGGGAATTCTAGTTAATCAAGAGCCCAGGGGTGGTTGGGGGGGGGGGGGCAGGGGGCAAGTGCCCACCTCCCTTTCACTGGAAAATAGGCGAAAGAGAGGGGGCTCAGAGTGGTTAACGAGCTATCACCTGATAGCAGGGTAAACTTGCCTATATGCACTGAATATAAAGAGTAGTTTTGGCCAAGGTCCAACACTTTACTTTGGCAGGCGAATGACTTGAATTCCTTGCTTGTAGATTTATGTCCGAATATGGTAATTAAGGTATGTTTGGGTTTTTACCCTCTTTTCCATGTAACATGTTATGTCTGGTCTATGATATAAGCATGCATATGTTTCACCACTACCTCTGGCGGGGGAGGGTTGTTACTGTTTTTTTATAGTCCCTTTTTTGGGACACGCGCATGTCGCTTGATCTCAGTATTTCTCCCCGTCTCTTGGTGGGTAAGAGCTAACTATGGTTTACTGATATTAATCGCCTCTTGCGCGGGTAACCATAGCGGTAGCTAGTAGCGTACCACTGCTGTTATCGCGTAATGATATATCTGTGTCTGTGATGCCATTCAGAGTAAACTCCTATCTGGCGTTGACAAACAATAGTACCATTTAGTGCCGTTATCCTTGATCTAATGGTTTGTGTATACGTCTATATCTGTTTTATCTATCTATATATCTATCTAGCCTCCAATCATTGTATCGTTCCCATATATTGGACGCAACTTTGGGTGATATTTTTGTTCTCGAACGTTCCTACCGCTAGCGGTTTCCGTCCGTTTCCACGCTTGCTGTACGTCCGCCGCGCCCCGCCTCATCGGCGTGTTGTTTGTGCAGTGTGAGCGGTTGGCCCCCACATTTTTTTGAGTAATGTATTTAGTTCGGGTTACGTAACGTTTTATCCGGTCATTATATATGCCATGCTATGTAACCCATATGCGTCATTTAATTTAATAAATAACATTACCATTGTTAGCCCAAACCTTTCACGCTCATATCTCAAATTCAACCTGCATAAATGCCCGGGATAAATGTATTTCAGTCGTATAGAATGAAACAAACATAAAGTATGCAGACAATGAGTGACGAATAGCAGTATAAAACAAAAAGGGTTACCTTTAGCAAATGATCAATCTACAGATATTAAATGGCCTTAATTTGGAAGACAAAACAAAGGTTGAAACCGCAACTGTTATCAAGACTATATAATAATTACTATGTAACAATAATTGGACTAACTATCTTCTGTTAGCAACAATTTGTTAGCCTACATAACTGGTTCTCTCTCTCACGCACATGTGTATCTTAGGCAATCTAGAAAAATTACAATGGTCTCGCGTGTACAGTTCGGATATTCAATGTCGGATTTATCTTGCGTCTGATTTATGCTTTAAATTCGTACTGAATCACAAGCACCTATCTCAGGAGTACTAACTGGAAAACTGGTCTTATATTTATATTTTAAACTGGACATATTTGAAGCAAAGTTATTACCCCTGTGTTATGCGATGACACTTATTCGATAGTTCTATCAGCCGGGGATGGATCTAGGAAATTGCAAAGGGCTTGGGAACCCGGGGGGGGGGGGCGGTGCTCTGAGAACCCGACTTTTACAGTGTTCGATGATCCCACATCCCCCTCCCCCCCCCTCCCTACATCCGCCCCTGATCAGCCATATGCAAGTGGTATAATTATCACCAGTGTTCCTTTTGCGAAGCATTTTTGATGTCTCACTGACATGTATACGTTTTAAATCTTCGTTTAGCGCCCTAATATCTGAAGCGTCTGTGCCGATGACTTTGGATATAGGCATATCGTCAGCGGGAGGAAATATGTCGTTAATGTAGACAAAATACTAAAGATCCGAGAACTGGGCCCTGCGGAACACCAGCTTGAACATGTATCAGCGATGGCGTGTTCCCACCCTACTACTATTTAAAGTATGTTACAAAAAATTCAACAAAGAATTGTGTTGTCTCTAATTTCGTATGTGTGAAGCATAAACAGTAGACGGTATGACTCACTTTGTCGGAAGCTTTGCTGAAGTCAATAAATACGTATTGGACCTGTATTGGACACATTGCGACTATCGAGCTCTTGTAAGCATTGTCACATATCGCGGGCGGCCGATTTGCAGTGGTCAGACTATGTGGATTTAATACACGGTTTTCTTTTAAATGCTGACAGATGTCATTAAGCACGATATTCTCGTTACACCTTTGATACACAGGGTATTATTGCACCTGGTCGATAATTAGACAGATCAGACAAAGAACCCTTTGTGCAAAGGCACAACACTAGCCACTTTCCACGGATCGCGGACTACATCAGCATCTGGAGCCTAGTTTATCAGTGGCAATGTTAACATTTAACTTGATAGTACTTAATATAAAATATGGTCAGTTAGTTAGAATGGTTAGACACCATGTTTGCATCATTAACGCCGGCCTTTAAGACGAGTAAAGCCATGAAAACTTCTGTTCTTTTTTTGTAGCATACCTGCATGTATGTTGCCTGGGCAAGTCTTTTAAAGGGCGTATCTCAAAGCCCAACGCACTTTCCACGCTCAAACCTTGCATGGTGATTTAACCTATATAAATCGGAAATAATGTTAATAACATGTGCTAAAACCCACTGCGGTTCCACACCAGTGTTCTAACGATCCGCTAGCGGGCTTCTTATGGACTGGTGCCTTTTGTCATAATAACTTCGATGTTTCCCCTTTATTGATTATTTGTGGGGTAATTTGTCATGAAACTCCAGATGATGGACCCTTGGAGATACTTATGGTGTGTTGGTAGCGCAGTAGTTGGGTCTGTATGATTATACCTGAACATTAATAAGAAATCAGACACGAGTAAAAGAGCAAAACGTTTCCAATCGCTTTGACACCTCGGAAAAGTGACTAATTTGCTTCTAATGAACCTCTTAAACACCACCACTCGTGCCAGAACGAGTTTCCATAAACACTGTACATTGTATATTTCTGACTCGCAAAAAGTGACACATATTGCTCTCGACCAGGCGCGTTGAATAACATTGTGCGGTCAATGCTAAATCGGACCCGAAGCTGGTTTGATGGGAGAAAAGGGAAGCAAACCCGGTGGTGGAGTGACATTGGTCAGCATCTTATTAACGGGTGAATGACGCATGAGCGTTCAAGGAGCCCGACCCCCATCAAAGGTGGGGGACAAAAGGCCATGGCAATGTAAACAAGAAACACAATTACACAAAGGTATATATTCCGTATAATTGCATGCTGACAAAATATAAAACGTAGTTAAACGCAAATGCACTAGTAGGAGGGAAAATGCATTTTAGTGTTACACGGAGAAAATCTTGTATTTTACAAAGGACCGTGCTTAAGTAAACAGTACAAGGTGACAAGGAGAACAGCTTTAGTGAGTACCATAATCAAACGCCTAAGCTCCACAAGGAGCCGAACGGAGGCTGACGAGGCTACCGCGTAACACAAGTAATGCGGAAGCATAACAGGCAAAAGAAAAGACACTGCAGCCTATAGGCTAGACCTCTACAGTAGAAAACGTATAACCTGCGGAAGGGGATGGTGATTGGGTTAAAAATCCTGGACCAATATAGAATCGACAATTGATACAAATGAAATCATATTAAAAACTCCGGGTCAGCCTTGCTCGATAGCTGGCCGGAAAGGGAAAATGCGACGTCGCTGATCGGCCAAAATTCGGTAAAAATTTACTGTAAACCTATGTGTATGAGCGACGCCTCCAGAGAGAAGAGGAACGAGAAATACGCCGCCCCGCATAAATTCGTTTTCACGTTGTAAAAAACACCTTTGTTAGTGGGGATTATCTTATGTAACAGATTGTATTGAAAACTTCTATTTCTTGTCTTCACCGTTAAGCCTTGAAAAAAAATAAGTACTTTAAAAAAAAGGCCCGATGTGGACAAGATTTCGGTGTACTCAGGGTGCGTTTTAGGGTGTGTTTTCAGTTGTATTCCTTCCACTCGTGAACCGATGTATCTGTTTTATTGTCGGGCACGCCCTATGTCACTAACTAACGCTTTGTTTCAGGTTGCCGGGCGGACGTTTGCTTTATAATGGATGAGTCTGGTAGTATCGGATTGGACGACTTTACCAAGCAGTTGGAGTTCGTGGCTCAGTTCGTGGGTCAGCTTGCTATCAGCCCGGTGGACAGCAACGTGGCTCTCGTCAAGTTTGCGACCGCTGCTGAACTGGTATTCGGCTTGGCAACACATGGTACATCTGAGGCAGCGAGTCAGGCCGTCATAAACGTCGGCTATGGCACAGGAGCCACAAAGACATCAGCAGGTCTCCGCCTAGCAAGGCAAGAGGTCTTCATGGATGGAGGTAAATCGGCATCCGGTGTGTCGCCTTTTCCGAAGTGCATACGACCGCCATGCAGAGGCAATATAGTAGATAGTAGGCTTCACTTATTTGACAGATCAATCACGTTGAGCGTCTGAATTGCACTTTGCCTTAATTCAGTGAACGTGTACATCAGGTCACAGGTCACAGAAATTCACCATATCGGTCAATTTTGTTTTCTCCGTTCTGTAATGTTGCCATTGATATATCTATAGATAAAGACAGTTCTATGGATGTACCTGAAGTTCGCTTTGGTCGCCAATAATTTGTCCATTATATTCAAACATTCATCAGCATCTTACTTTTACGCAACTTTATAACTTATGTCAGTTCGAGTAAACCATGGGCAACCATGTGACATACGTTGTAGCCCACCGGCCGGACGCCCCAAATATCGCCATCGTCCTGACAGACGGCGGGTCCAACAGAGATGCAGCACAGACCATCCCAGAGGCGGACGCCCTGAGAGCTGCCGGAGTGACTGTCCTTGCCATTGGAATAGGTCCGAGCCTCAACCAACCTGAGCTGGAGGGGATTGCCGGCCCGAGCGGCACGGTCTTCAACGCCAACGACTTCGACGCTCTGCTGCAAGACGTCACTCTTCTCCTTGGGCAGACATGCGCCCTCTCCAGTGGTAAGCGTCACGTGACATTGATAATCTGTAACCGCTGTAACTTTCGAGTAATGGCCTAGCTTTCTGGTTTTCATACGTTAACTGGCATAAATTTCGGCGCTAAAATGGGGGGCCGGGGCCTGGTCGCCCCCCCCCCCCCCTGGATGCGCCCCTGCCCCTGAGGTTGGTTTTAGGATATATGTCTGCACATATATCAATGTATATTAACTACTAATTATAATATAGGTTTTAACAAGAAATAGCTCAAGAAATCAGGAATACTATCACGCAATGTTTACGGGCGACCGTATAGGCAAACATGTGTAAATACTCTTATCATTGTATACGTGGACTAATGTAGCACCGCTATCTTTGTATTAGCACGCAGTCCATATCTTAGGCCTACTTAATTACAATTATGGATGCATATGCCTACAGCATGATGTTGCGTGATTTCGTGATCTTATAGTGGGCCATATTACCCATTTTGCCCCACATTCCAATACAATAATGAAGCCTACTTGCAGATTGTGTGAGGGATCAACTGTCGGATCTAGACACCAGCGGAGGTGGGTATTGAGGTCACAATATGTTTGGTGCACAGACAAATTACCCGGGTTTACATTATGTAGCGCGTCTAACCGTTTCAAAATAATGCAACAACTGTCATAGTGCGCCTAAGGATTTCATATATTTATACATGTAATGCGCCGTATGATGTAACGCTGTTACTGTGTGTATAACGATGTAATGTTTCTATTGTGCATATAGCGATGTAATGTGTATAACGATGTAATGTGGGTATAGTGTGTATAACGATGTAATGTGGGTATAGTGTGTATAACAATGTAATGTGGGTAATTAGGTTGTTCTCAGACCCTCTCTTGAGGTGTTACCTCTAGGCACATTACCACCACGTTGTATTACAACAATCACAACTGCGGCCGCCTCTTGCCCTTGTCAGTGTACCCTGTGATGGACGACTGTCCACACCTGGTTGGACCAGAGCTACTCCTGGACACGTACATCGAGTTCTACTGTGACGTCAACTACACCAATCCCACGGCGGACTCGGCCACCTTTGAGGTGTCTTTCCTGTTCAATGGGGATCCGGATCCCGCGGTCCCGTCCATCCACTTACCGGATGGGGGGAGAGCCACTCTGCACGAGCGCTACCTTCACGGACACCTCGGGAAATGGGTAAAGGAGTGACGTGTTTGTCACGCTATATGTGTAGCCATGTTTACACGATGCAGCATTAGATTAAGCAAAGTTCAATCTTTCAATATTTCATGCTGAATCAGGTATGTCTGTATTTTATATAGCTGACTCAATGACGTAGTACACGGGAACGCCATCTTTTTTCGTACCTCGTACCTTCGTGTGTAACGGTAAGGTTGTCTTTAATCTCAAGCTCTGGTTTTAATTCTTAACCATCACATTATAGTAGCATTTTGAAGCTACTTGCTCAAACATGTTCATCTCAGTGTGTAAAGACAGCTATTTACCTAGTATGGTTGTTCAAATAACTTGTATGTGACCATAGTGACTCAGTTGTGAAGGTTTTGTCTTTTACCTTTCAGATTAGCTGCCGTGTCAAGGCCTATTGGGCACGGTCTCCAGGCACAGCAACGAAGTTTATTATAAGTAACAGCTACTGGGCAGGAATAGAGGTGAGCGTCAAGTTTATTGCCTGTAACAGCTACTGGGCAGGAATAGAGGTGAGCGTCAAATTTATTGCCTGTAACAGCTACTGTGCAGGAATAGAGGTGAGCGTCAAGTGTATTGCCTGTAACAGCTACTGGACAGGAATAGAGGGGAGCGTCCTGTTACAGCTACTGGACAGGAATAGAGGTGAGCGTCAAATGTATTGCCTGTAACAACTACTGGACAGGTGTAGAGGTGAGCGTCAAGTGTATTGCCTGTAACAACTACTGTGCAGGAATAGAGGTGAGCGTCCAGTTTATTGTCTGTAACAGCTACTGGACAGGTGTAGAGGTGAGCGTCAAGTGTATTGCCTGTAACAACTACTGTGCAGGAATAGAGGTGAGCGTCAAGTTTATTGCCTGTAACAGCTACTGGGCGGGTGTAGGGTTGTTGTTTCTCCTGTAATTGTCTCATTTGTTCATACGCAGCCGTCAGTCAAGTACCTGGCTCTACACGAAGATGACGACGAGTACACTGGTGTCCTGCTTATCTCCACGCTGCCGGTTCCCTGCGCCACATACGACTCCAACGCCACCCCGCCCGCCAACGGGTGTCGCCTCGAGGTCGAGGTGGAGGCTGAGGTGGCTGTCGTCTTCCAGCGCCCCCCAGCGGGCACCTTGGCCGACAACACCACGTGCGTCTACAGCTTCGTGCCCAGCTTCTGGAACGCCACCCTCAAGCAAGCCTTCAGCTTCCAATACCCGCTGGAGATCTTGGCCAAAGCGGACGCCTTCAACACAGGGACGAGGTGGGGCCCCATACGTCTTCACGTGGACTCTATCTTGGCGCCCAAGACTGACATCGACGGCAACACGTACACCGACCCCTGGAGTGGCTACGACATTGAAGACATACTGGTAAGCGATACAGCTGCGGTGCCCGACACGCCACTATTTCACCTTTGGTAGGGTGGGGAGTAACATGTATACATCTCAACCATCTAAAATGCGTGCCTTTCCCATCCGGAGAACAAGTGTTAGATGTTTGTTACCCCCTGTCATCGAAAAACATCATATACCTCACCGAGCGACTGGCTAGAGAGATAGGGAATATTAAAGTAGCAATGTTAATTCGTGAAGAGGCGAAGGCCTTGGCACTCGCAGTGGTATATTTTAGTAAATGTTGCCTCAAAACGCTCGTTGCGATGTCTTCATTGTTCCGTAGTTGGAGAACGCGGACGCCATCGGAGGAATGTGCTCCTCCACCGGGGATCCTCGCATGACCACTTTTGACAGAAGGTATGTAAACCTGTAACAATGTTCGACGACAAGAGATCCATAAGAAATAAGAAAGAAGAAAAGCTAAAATTCTTTTAGCAAAAGTTATTTAACTGTTCAATTTGAGGATGAAGCCGCTTTAGAGTCCGATAGAGACACACAATAAGCAATTGGTTTGCCGTTAAGCAGAAGGGCGGCATGGCATTCTTCTAACGGAAGATTTCCCCAATGTTCTACCTACCTGTAATGACTTCCAAAATATGGATGCAAAGATTAACAATGTAATTCACATGTCTTCGGATCTGGATAATGCTACATAGGCTTGCCTTATGCAAGATGTTTTACAAAACGACGCATGACGAAAACAATACCCATACTTTTATGACGTAATACACCAGAAGGCCATAATGTTAAAATGAGGATGCCAAGATACGTCACTAAATTTAAATTGTTCTTGGGGTGCCAGCAAGTTATATCATCCATTTTAAGTTGCTTTACGTGATGTGGCGCCTTCGTCATGCAGAAGGACACTATCTTGATCTCACGTGAGGAATTAGTCGACAGATACACTGGAAGCAGAAATTAGTATTAACTAATACACGCTTCAATACGTTGTTTTTGATTCCAAAATGGCTCCCGATCTGTGGCGAAATGAATCATGTTATATCCCCACATTGTTTATCTGTTGCAGGCCATATAGCACCGCGAGTACCGGGGTATTCCAGATGGTAAAGAGCAGCAGCAGCCGGGATTTCGAGGTAATTATTTACCGGGGTAACTAGATAACGCGCTGTGTGTTGCTCTCGTTGAATGGGAAGACATACTCACTGTCTCAAGAAACGTACCTAACGTTAGTAATGAATCAGCCCACGTTTTTTTGTTTGGCATCAGGCCCATGGAAGGAAGCTATAAAGGCATTCATCATGCAGGTCGTCTCACCATTGACTTCTGGTTAGCTGACGCAAAACAAACCTCGTAGCCTTGCCAGATCTGTACGCTACCATTGGACTCCATTTCTCGTAGTGAGCAAGGAGCCTCTGTATTTATAACAAGGTTCGATACCTGTGCTAACTGGGGTCCAGTGTCCAGCCTCCAGTGTCCAGTGTCCAGTGTCGATTTTTCAAAATTCTCAGTGTCGAATGTTGATTTGTAACGACGTTCCATGACTTTTTTTGTCTCAATTCCAGTATTTCGTTTTCAATTATCTGCGTCGATGTCGCTATTTCAGATCCTCAGTGTCGCAATTCGGGGGCCAATGTCGCAAATGTTGATTTTTCAAATATGCCCGCGTCGTTATCCATTCCAGACCCTTCGTACTGTTGATTTCCAAACTCATCAAACAGGCCTCTTTCATGTTCCCTGAGATATCGCGTCTCACCACTCACCCATGTTGCTGGCATTGCCTGCTTTTTAACGGAAACATATTTCATACCTGACAGTTTTCTGTGTTCAGTGTCCTCAAATAAAAATAGGTATGGTGACCTAATGTTATTTTTTGACTAATTTATTCCACCTATAAATACACCCCCCCCCCCCCTCCCGACTATTCCCCCCTGGACAATTCCTCCTAGGGTATGTCGCCTTCAGGACAACTCTCCCTCTACAATCCCCCTCTCGGACAATCTCCCTCTAGGTCAACTGGCCGTCGGTAAATTCCGAGACCTTTCCCCCCGGAATACCCCCCCCCCCGGACAATTCCCTCCCATGACAACTCCCTCCGGCCGATTGCCACCTGGAAACACCCTCCACCCCTACCCCAGACAATTCCCCCCCCCCCGAGGCAATTGCCCCCCGGACACCAATCCCAACCCCAGACAATTCCCCTCCGAACAATTGCCTCCAGACGCTACCCACCACCTGGAAATACACACCCACAAATGAGGGGCAAGGGAGGGGGGGGGACTTCCCAATTACAAAGAATGAATTTCTTCATTCCCAGGTTACGATGAATTAAATGGAGAACTCCCCGTATACAACGGGAGGGGCGGATACATGATATAAATTGGCGATTTCACAATTCACGGTTATTTAGTTTTAAAACTATCTTCTAAAGTTCAAGATTAATGAAAATCGTTGATCACGACGGTCGGCTAATATCTCATTCCCAGTTCACGCAGAATTATTTTCCTCATTCCACGTTGACGAAGAATTATTTTTTCTCATTTCCAGTTCACGAAGAATTATTTTCCTCATTCCCAGTTCAGGGTGAAATGAAAAAAAGCCGGTTTAAGCCGACGAACGGAAATCCCCCCCCCCAAACGGACATGCCCCCCCCCCCCCGAAAATACCCACCTAAAAAGTCAGTCTTAAATGCCGTAGACACACGTTTCGGCCCATATTTTCCGCGAATTTGCCTCGATCACTCTCAGAATCCCTGACGTGAGAAAGCAACACTAGACCATTTTAATGATATTAAACTTACCTTTGTGCTGCGATGTTATCCTTTTTTAAGGTAAGCCACCCATAATAGCAAGGTAAAAGAACTCTGTATTTGTGATTATTTTATGAAAGTATACCCAATTACACACCTTCTGGTGAATTTCTAGGATACTTTACCGTCCCGTTAATAAAATATTCTTCATTTTCCAAGTATAGACCCATGTCACAAAATGACCTAAACTTGACACCTACCACGAATATGTAATTTTGCTACAATTCAGCTCATTATTAAGTCATTATCATCAGTAATAGCTCTTTGGAAAGCTTAAACCTAGTGCAATACAGGAATGATATTCAACAAGGTAAATAGTAGCCACAAAACATAACAGAATGGCAATAATAAATTGCAGTTATGCAAAAACAGGACCGTTTTTGCCAAAATTCGAAATCACCACCTTCACAAAATTGGCTATAATTTCATCAAAAATAAAAATCCTGACACCAAACCACGTTTAAAAACTTTTAAAAACATAGTTCTTGTAACAAAAATAAAGAAAAATATAGGTAGCCGTGCAAATTTTCCGAGAAACACATCCTGAAACTTGAAAATGTTATTTCAGAAATATTTTTTGGAGCAGCTTATTTCACACCAATTATCAGTAATTTACGCCTTGTGCTCACATTTTAATAAATCTGGTTATATATAATGGTCTCCGAAATAATTATGATCTACACGAATGTTTTCTGAACTATTTACACGTTTTCTCCATGTTTTTTTCTTGAATATTCGGAATTTATCACGAAGAGCCTTTCTCGGGGAAATACCCTGTGAATGACGTCACGAATTGGGGATTCCCTGTGAATGACGTAACGAGTTAGGAATTCCCCTTTCACTGACACCCGCCGATATTTGTCGATGTTTACCGAGGTCTTCTCTAAATCGCCGCAGCGTACAAAAGTTTGGTATCCTTAAAATGGTCTAGTGTTGCTTTCTTACGTCAGGAATTTTGAGAGTGATCGAGGCAAATTCGCGGAAAATATGGGCCGAAACGTGTGTCTACGGCATTTGTGACTTTGACTTTTTTTTTTTTAGACAGCCTCGATCCGTCGTCGGCCAAACCCTCAGTCCTGGCAAGTATTTTCATATGCACCCGTTATAGGGCTATAAAGTCTCGTTTGCTTAGACATCCGGTTTACTCATTTTGGGGACAAACAAACGAAGCACGTGTTCGGAACGAGTTTCTGCACACACTGGTATCTTGACTATCTGTGACGTAGGCATGACGTGTATGTTACGCAAAGAGAGAGACTGGGAACCAGACTACCTGCGCAAACGCCAGGCGCCGAGGGGTGGGTCCATTGCGGAAGGCCTAGCAATGTGATTAAGAATATTTAAGAAATATAGCTTCACAAAACGGATAGACGACATATTTTTTGTTCGTTTGCGCCATCACAATGACGAATATTTGTTACGACGGGACAATACGACCGAGAAACTAACGTTTTTTTGCATTTCCTACGAAAACGAGGCATTATGACGTCACACGGATTCTCCCCGGTGACAACGTTGGCGCGACGCTTCAAACAGAAAACTTACAAAAATGAAGAAACTTGGTCTTTTCGGGATCCAAAAGTGATACAAAAACATCCAACTGGTCTTATTTTATCTTTACCATGTGGTTTAATGACGCATCCGTATGCTGTTACTCCATGCACTGCACCTTTTGACAGCGGAATGGTTAAGTCGATCACTTACTCTCCCCATTTTTGTTGCCGCGGAGGCACGCGAACATCTGTGACGTCACTCGCTGTTTGAGAAACTTGCAGGGCTAAATTTAGAACGTTATTTTTAGTTTTCGAGTGTTTTGAAGACGGTTTTTTCCGTGTATATTCCCAAAGTTTTGCGCTTCATCACCTCCAAATATTTTTACGTATGTCTCCCATAGCCATGTGTAGTGAAATGGTACTCATAGTCTTTAGAATATACATGGAAAGAAATCGACGTATAGCTGCCTATACTTCAACATGGAGCACGTGTGTTTGTTTGTCCCCAAAACTGAAGTTCGCTGCCCGGTCGCGAGAACTGCATAGCCCTATTCCACCGAAATTGAACGAGACCTATTCTGTTTATTGCTGATCGGTCTGCTTCCGTTTTGACTGATTTTGATATAGATTCGAAATAGTTATCTTCCTGCTATATTTAGGCAGCAAACAACCGCCCCCCCCCCCCTCCCCACACACACACACACCACCTCCCACCCCTTGAGGGTCTCTCCAATGCGTCCGAACCATCGATGTATGTTACCCAGGTGAACTGTAACGTCAGTATGTAAGCCTAAGACTATGGATGCCCAGACCTTATTGTGAGCTTGTTGAGACAGCACTTCTTCACACTTCTTTGTTCACACGCTCAACACACTGTTGGTGGTCCGGAGTTGGGGTTTGACCGGTGGGGAT
The DNA here is from genome assembly GCA_964019135.1 of Arenicola marina. Classification (NCBI taxonomy): domain Eukaryota; kingdom Metazoa; phylum Annelida; class Polychaeta; family Arenicolidae; genus Arenicola; species Arenicola marina. Next base: position 39,994,565 of record OZ025248.1, on the reverse strand, counting down.
TGTCTGGGGTTAAGGGGAGCGAGGCTTTTCCGTTTGGGGAGACGTGGGCGGCAATGTCCGGAAAATTATCTCGGTGGGGGGGGGGGGTTGTCCGAGGGGAGTTGTCCGGGGGGGAATTATCCTAGGCGGAAATTGTCCCCGGGAAGAAATATCCGGAGGACGGAGTTTTCCTAGAACCACTAAAGTCAAAGTCATAAATGCCGTAGACACACGTTTCGGCCCATATTTTCCGCGAATTTGCCTTGATCACTCTCAGAATTCCTGACGTGAGAAAGCAACACTAGACCATTTTAATGATACCAAACTTACGTTTGTACTGCGATGTTGTCCTTTTTTATGACACAAAGAATATTTCTCCATGCTGACACGCCATTGGCAGAAAACGCTCTGTCGCCAAAATACTAAAACACGCGTCATAAAATGATGGTTGCCATGGCGCCGAACGTGCTTTGAACAATACATGCTCTATATTTATACAAGCCACGAGGATTCCATGGCAACTATAGAGCCTTTCATTGTCTGGGATTTAGTCTATTTGTGAAAGTGTGTCTGCTGCCAATGGAGTGTCAGCATGGAGAAATATTGTTTGTGTCCTAAAAAAGGATAACATTTCAGTAAAAACGTAAGTTTGGTATCAATAAAATGGTCTAGTGTTGCTTTCTCATGTCAGTGATTTGTAGAGCGATCGCAGCACAATCGCGGAAAATATGGGCCGAAACGTGTGTCTACGGTATTTATGACTTTGACTTTTTTTTTTTTAAACACATGTCATAAAATGATAGTTGCCATGGCGCCGTCAACTACGGGATCTTATCGAGACCTCACGAGGCAATCTTCTGCTCTGTGTCTTTCGGTTGTTCGCCTTCACTCGCTTCACGCACAAAATCGCCTAAAGCTGCCCTTGGATGCACAACTAACCACTGAATTTTTTTGCATACCAGACTTATAACCATCCGAGTAGATTTATGTAATATATGAGCGGTTAGACAGTTGGGTGACTGATTCATAGAAATGGACTTCCGGTCATGCGCACTATACTCGCCAGGCGGCGCACCGAGCGCAGGTGAAAACAAACCCACGTGGCCCAGCCATTTGCATGCGTTCCGCTCTGGTTCTCCCCATATCGGCAGCCGTACTTTCCCTATATATATAGCTCTGCCTATGCAAATAAAATCATGTCGAAGCCGTGCAAGGTCTGGGGTTGCTCCAACCACAATATGCAAGACGAAACAAGGGCCGGGGGGGGGCATGGGTGGATCCAGGGGGGGGGGGGGAAGACTTCCCCTCCCTTTTTGAGGAGGAATGCTGTTTTTCAATGCAAAAGTTAGGCCATCTGAGGTGTGGACCCCCCGCCCTTTTGTAGTGCTGCCCCCTCCCCCTCGGTCGGAAACTTTTATTGGACCCCCCCCCCCCGTCCCCTTTTGCTAATTTCTGTATCCACGCTGGGGGTGGGGGCAGGACTATTTCTGGGCTATCATTTCTAGCTTGGGCCACAAATATTTGCGCTGCAATGGGATAATATTATTTTTATTGGGTAATATGAGAGCAAGAATTTGTGATAATCTAATATGGGACCAAGATTAATGTAACCTTTTTTTGTTTAGCAAACCCCCTCAGGGGCGGATCTAGGAATTTGCCAAGAGGGGGGGGGGGGGGTGGCGGTTGCTCTCTGAAAACTTCCGACCGAGGGGTGTGCTCTCTGAAAAACTTCCGACCGGGAGGGGTGGGGGTCGTGCTCGGAGAAGCCGACTTCAACAGTGTATGTTTAGGTTTCCAAGGGGGGCGTTGCTCCCTCTCACTGAAAACTTGCGACTGGGGTGGGAGGCTGCTCTAAAGACTTGTGACGGGGGGGGCTTGGGCTTAGAGATATTGTATGTTGTATGTTCTGGTTCCCAAGGGGGGGGGGCGGTTGCAACCCCCCTAACCCCCCACCCCTAGATCCGCCACTGCCCCTCCCCACCTCTAGCCCAAGAAATGAAAAATTAGGGGAAGTTTTCTTCTATCCGGTCAAGGGTTGAATTATTTTTTTGCCAAATTTATGGCAAGCATTATTGTTAGCTAGGTGTAAAAAAGCTGTTGATCTATAGAGCATTATAGCCTTTAACCCATTTTTAGCCACCCCCCTGGCACTAGCCTCACCAGGCTTCCCTACCTGGCACTAACTACACCAGGTAGGGATTCCAAATAGTTCTAGGACATAGCACAACGAAAGAAAATCAGACGCAAACGCACGGAACAAAACTAGTACAAAAGACACCAAAACACGAGATTTGTATGCAGATTTATAACCACGTGGCAATGTTTTCACTTGCGCGATAACGAGGCTCCGTATTTTCACCTACTACGCATGCGCACCAACCTTGTGACGTCAGGCCATTTCTATGAATAGTGTCAGGCGATCTAATGTGTTGCGCGGGTTTTTCCATGTCGTATGACATAATAATCATCACGACTCGTATGTCTGCGCGCGGTATCTATGGTTACGCTCCTTATATGAACTGAGCAGGCGGGGACATTGGTGTTCCTTTTGTCGCAGAAACGCATCGATGATTTGCTTCAAAATAAAACGCTTCCAACAGTCTCATCGAACGGACCACATGCATTATGGAGAGACAGTTGTCTTATCGCAGCAGCAGCAAAGCACTAACGTAATGCTCACTCGTTCTAAGAGCAGTCCCCAATTCGTTACCTGTTTAGGGTAGATGATTTAATTATTAAAGATTTGACCTAACACCTTTCGACTAGTGTTAGGGGGATAAGTTTTTGGTGCTACTGAAATTTGCTCCGAATTCAAAACATCTGGGGACTGTTACGCGAAATAAACAAGTCCTAAGCTATGCTTGAAATGGACTGAAAAATATTCATAAGAAAGGATAAAAACGCAGTAAAATTGTAAAATTTGATATGATTAAGATGGTCTCGTATAGCTTACATCGGGCCAGGAGTTGAGAGAGGGGGGGCGGCATGCCTGAGGCTGAGGGAGCGGACATGTGTCATGAATTGCTGAAGAAGACATTCCCATGAAGGGGGCTTTTATGATGAAAAAGTTACCAAAATGGAGCGGGTATTTGAATCGGTGGTAGGCTATGAAAATGTGCGTTCGTAGCGCGCCCTGACCGAGTGGATTTTGGCGGTGAAAAAGCGGGGGGAGGTACCGCAGAATCCCCTAGCCCACTAGAAATGTATTAAGTCCACCCTCCCCCCCTCTGGGTTGCTTACTCACCTCAGCGATTTTCAAACGTCACTCTCTACGGCATTTATGACTGACTACTAAAAGTTATTTCCGTTCTTACACATATCATAGATATCATCTACTTGTTGTCAAAAGCAAATGATCACACCCAGCAAAACAGCAATGCATCGCATTTTTTTTTAAACCAATAGATCTATGTCACAAGTGATGTACTGTCCTTTCTTTTGAAGATCATATTCTTTCTGGAATATCTAAAGAAATAGTGCTCACTATAAAACCAGATTCATTGTTAACTCTGGCCATCAAGCAGGGTAACAAAGGACTGCGTGAAGCGTTAAGCAGCAATAGTTACAAGCGCGTTTGCAGTGTCTGAATGGAATTGATGTGCGCCATACTTCTTTGGGTACGACATGAGCGCTGGTGGGACCGCTTGCACAGTGGTGCCACGATGCGAATACGAAAAGGGCCAAACGAACGTGATGTCCTTGTTGTAGGTGCAGATTGAGAACTGGCGGTGTAAAGGGACCACCCATCCCTGTTCCGTGACCTGCGGTGTGGCTGTCACGGAATCGGGGGCCATATACGCCATCAGTATGTGTCCGGATAACGACAGGGTTCACATCATGCAACTGACGCGTCAGGGCTTCAGCTACCAACCCATCACAAGGAGTGTGTATAACCCATCAAGCTATATGGTGAGTCTCATTTGCTTTCGGGTGCCCAGGAGGGAGTAGGGGGAGGGGGGCGGGCACAGGGGGCACCCCCTCCCCCCGGTCGCAAGTTTGGACCCCCCCCCCCCCATTTTCAAATACCTGGATCTGCCCCTGATAGTTTGTAGTTTGTATGTTCTTTCTTTATCTTACCAACGATGATAAAGTGTGTCAATAGTACGTGACGTGCACCACGGTCACCTACGTCTCAAGCTTTTACACACAAATGTTTTCATTTGGGGAACGATTTATTATCTCTCCCTTTTCAAGAATTCTTACACGCGCCCCTGATTTGTGTTCTGATACAGATCAGTGCTGCTGTTTGAACCCAGACATTGTGATCATTGCCGACTGTGTACCGCGTGTATTTCTTCAGTATATACAATTCAAGCGATGTGATTATCTTTCAGATTGAGATGCCCTCTGGTGCCAGAGTGAGGGTCTCTGTCTTCTCGTGGGGCCTGGGAGTGACCGTAGAGGTGCCCGCCAGGGACAGGGGACGGGTCCAGGGTCTCTGTGGGAACCTCGATGGCGACCCCAACAATGACATCAATAGCTCCATCAGCCAATTTGTCAAGGAAAACAGGTAAGAACATACATAGAGTCTATAGCATGCTTGCACTTTCACCTGCGCAGTGCAGAGCTGAAAAGATTCTGTGATTTTGTTGCTTTCACCCGCATAAGCCTAAGTGGGATTGTGCCATTGTTTGTATTATGGGTTTCCTGCGCATCTGTTAAAACTTTTCGGTACATAATCTAGTGGGATCAATATAATGCTGACCGTCATGGAAGCAAAGATGACGATCGTCTCACTTAGAGCGGAACTGATAACTAAATAATATTGCAAAGCCAGTTGTATCTGTGCAACTTCAGTCGTATCCGCCTCAATCCGCTATTGCCGACACTTTGATAATGACATTTGATGGAATTGTTTTAATATAACTTTAGGGTGCAGAGAAATGAAAGTCTGTTCTACGACCAGAACCTGATAGACCGGGATGTCGATGAACTGTGCGACTGCACCCTGAAGCCCAACGATCCTCAGTTCCAAGTGGTGTGCGACGCCTCTGTTCTGTCTGACCCTCTGGCCGGCGTGGGTAGCCCCGACCACCCCGTCCCTGCCCTCTTCCCACCCTGGATCCTCGACCAGGGCAACAACTACGGCCGGCGGCGGCGGCGGCGACAGGCGGCGGAGGATGACGTAATAGGCCCGGATGACATCTCGGAAGGCTACGTGGACCGCGATCCCGAAGAGCTGGACTGGGATCCGCCGACCCTGACATGGCCGACTCCGTCTAACCAGACGGAGGAGTCTGTCCGGAGCTATTGCCGCCAGGTCATCGAGGACAGCTCCCTGTATTCCGCGTGTGACGGGGTGCTTCCGGCGGCAGATATTGACATCATCGTCAACAAATGTGTGGATGATATACAGGTAAGTGAGGCAATGAGGGTAGGGCCCCATTCCCTTCATGGTCCATTACGGCTCGCAGCGATGGAACGATTCAAAGGCGCAATATATACAACATACAACATACAGCACACCTAATCAGCCTAATGGACAGCGGGCGCCTTACAACCATTCAATCGTCCATCCGCTCCTAGTCATACCCCCACCCCACCCCTAGGCTCTTCAATCTCCCACACCATTCCTATCTAATCTCCCACCCCATTCCTATTCAATCTCCCACACCAGTCCTATTCAATCTCCCACTCCATTCTTATCTAATCTCACACCCCTTTCCTATTCAATCCCCACTCCATTCCTATGCAATCTCCCACTCCAATCCTATTCAATCTCCCACTTCATTCCTATCTAATCTCACACCCCTTTCCTATTCAATCTCCCACCCCATTCCTATTCAATCTCCCATTCCATTCCTATTAAATCTCCCACTCCAGTCCTATTCAACCTCCCACACCATTCCTATCTAATCTCCCACCCCATTCCCATTCAATCTCTCACCCCATTCCTATTCAATCTCCCACTCCATTCCTATCTAATCTCCCACCCCATTCCTATTCAATCTCCCACTCCATTCCTATTCAATCTCCCACTCCATTCCTATCTAGTCTCACACCCCTTTCCTATTCAATCTCCCACTCCATGCCTATGCAATCTCCCACTCCAGTCCTATTCAATCTCCCACTCCATTCCAATCTAATCTCACACCCCTTTCCTATTCAATCTCCCACCCCATTCCTATTCAATCACCCATTCCATTCCTATTCAATCTCCCACTCCAGTCCTATTCAATCTCCCACTCCATTCCTATCTAATCTCCCACCCCATTCCCATTCAATCTCTCACCCCATTCCTATTCAATCTCCCACTCCATTCCTATCTAATCTCCCACCCCATTCCTATTCAATCTCCCACTCCAGTCCTATTCAATATCCCACTCCATTCCTATTTAATCTTTCACCCCATTTCTATTCAATATCTCACTCCATTCCTATCTAATCTCAAACCCCTTTCCTATTCAATTTTCCACTCCATTCCTATTCAATCCCCCACTCCAAACCTATTCAATTTCCCACCCCATTCCTATTCAATATCCCACTTCATTCCTATTTAATCTCCTACTCCCTTCCTATTTAATTTTCCACTCCATTCCTATTCAATCTCCCACTCCATTCCTATTCAATATCGAAATTCTTTCCAATTCAACCTCCCACTCCATTCCTATTCAATATCGAAATTCTTTCTAATTCATTGTCCCACTCCATCCCTATTCAATATCTCACTCCATTCCTATTCAATCTGTCACCCAATTTCTATTTAATCTCCAACCCAATTACTATTCAATATCCCACTTCATTCCTATTCAATCTCGTACCCCAATTTCTATTCACTCTCTTGCCCCATTCCTATTCAATCTCCCAGCCCATTCCTATTCACTCTCCCACCCCATTCCTATGCAATCTCACACCCCTTTTTCTATTCAATCTCCCACTCCATTTTTATTCAATATCGAAATTCTTTCCAATTCAATCTCCCACTACATTCCTATTCAATCTCGCACCTGATTTCTATTCAATTTTCCACTCCATTCCTATTCAATCTCCCACTCCAAACCTATTCAATTTCCACCCCACACCTATTTAATCTCCCACTTTATTCCTATTCAATCTCCCACTCCATTCCCATTCAATCTCCCACTCCATTCCTATTCAATCTCCCACTCCAGTCCTATTCAATCTCCCACTCCATTCCTGTTTAATCTTCCACCCCATTTCTATTCAATATCCCACTCCATTCCTATCTAATCTCAAACCCCTTTCCTATTCAATTTCCCACTCCATTCCTATTCAATCTCCCACCCCATTCCTATTCAATCACCCATTCCATTCCTATTCAATCTCCCACTCCAGTCCTATTCAATCTCCCACTCCATTCCTATCTAATCTCCCACCCCATTCCCATTCAATCTCTCACCCCATTCCAATTCAATCTCCCACTCCATTCCTATCTAATCTCCCACCCCATTCCTATTCAATCTCCCACTCCAGTCCTATTCAATCTCCCACTCCATTCCTATTTAATCTTCCACCCCATTTCTATTCAATATCCCACTCCATTCCTATCTAATCTCAAACCCCTTTCCTATTCAATTTTCCACTCCATTCCTATTCAATCTCCCACTCCAAACCTATTCAATTTTCCACCCCATTCCTATTCAATATCCCACTTCATTCCTATTTAATCTCCCACTCCCTTCCTATTTAATTTTCCACTCCATTCCTATTCAATCTCCCACTCCATTCCTATTCAATATCGAAATTCTCTCCAATTCAATCTCCCACTCCATTCCTATTCAATATCGAAATTCTTTCTAATTCAATGTCCCACTCCATTCCTATTCAATCTCTCACTCCATTCCTATTCAATCTGTCACCCAATTTCTATTTAATCTCCAACCCAATTACTATTCAATATCCCACTTCATTCCTATTCAATCTCGTACCCCAATTTCTATTCAATCTCTTGCCCCATTCCTATTCAATCTTCTACTTCATCCTATTCAATCTCCCAGCCCATTCCTATTCACTCTCCCACCCCATTCCTATGCAATCTCACACCCTTTTTTCTATTTAATCTCCCACTCCATTTTTATTCAATATCGAAATTCTTTCCAATTCAATCTCCCACTACATTCCTATTCAATCTCGCACCTGATTTCTATTCAATTTTCCACTCCATTCCTATTCAATCTCCCACTCCAAACCTATTCAATTTCCACCCCACACCTATTTAATCTCCCACTTTATTCCTATTCAATCTCCCACTCTATTCCCATTCAATCTCCCACTCCATTCCTAATCGATTTCCCACCCCAATCCTATATCCCACTATATTCAATCTCCCACGCCATTCCTGTTCAATCTCCCTCCATATTCAATCTCCCTCTCCAATCGTGTTCACCCCTTCCACCCCCCCCCCCCTCCCCCCGCTCCCTTAATATTCTAATATTCCATCCCTCCTAGCTGCCTCCACTGAGGTCTCCCCCTCTCCCTTCCACACAGCTGATGGACGACCTAGCCTGGGCCCAAGACAAGATGGCGGAGCTGCGAGACTTCTGCATCTTCCATGCGTTCCAACAGAACATAACGGACGGCTCTGGAGCTGACGTAGACGCCATCTTGGCTGCGGTCCGCCAGGTGGCGGGCTCGGTGTGTCCGGCTCAGTGCACCGGCCAGGGAAACTGCACGGACGGCGTGTGTGACTGCTCTGTCGGTAAGACAGGTGTACTGATCTGTATTGATCAAGTAAGAGTTTCGTACTTGTCGAGGTTCATGGTACAGCAATTTACTTATGCGCACATGTCTTATCCGACCTCAATGTTCTATTGCATTGCTGCCTCTCAGATACTTCGCATCATTCGCCAGTGTTTTCTGATAGTCATTATGAGCATGTGTAATGTATCAGACTATACATATTCTGGATGCGATTTCACTTGAAATATTGTAATTATCTCCGTAAACGCATCAAATATATATAGCCAAAATACTTCCCGGAACGTTTTCCATGATGACGTATATTTGCGAAGGCATTTATGATAGACCACATGTCAGTTAGACAACCTCATATTAGTCTTATACGCTAGGCTATTTGCCCTCTCCGTAGAAACATCAAATTGGTAGCTAAAATACTTCCCAAAACTGTTTCCAAGATGGCAGATATTTGCGAAGTCGTGTATAATACTGGTGCTGTCCCACGCAGGCTTCGTGGGCTACGACTGCTCCTTGGCGGTAGGACAACCGCCGACCGTTATCAAGCAGCTGGGACCCGTCGCCTGTGACGTCACAGAACGATCCTGTTCGTCAGTGCGTCTCCTGGCCAAAGATCTGGCTGATACAGAACGTGTCATTTGCCAAGTCACCACTGAAACGGTACTTACAGCCACAACGTAACCAGCATTTTGATAATGGTCTTCAATGTAGAAATTATTAACTGTCGTTTTCTCGTTTTCACAAATATTTTATATATGCCAACGTCAATAGTTTTGGAGAATGATAACCCTAAAAGATAATTTGTTCACCTTGAGGTTTCTTGTACGTGCACTTTCATAGCTTTGAGGTTGAAGAAAACAAGGAAAACAAACTTTCCTTCACAAGGGAGGACCATAAATTCATACCCATTAATCGTACAAGACCTAGCTACAAGCTAAAGTGTCACTAACTTAAGTGCCTATAATGCCATTGCTGGAATCAGGTTTAATCGATGCCGAAAGAGCAGCATTGTCGTATAGTTCGCTACCATGACGGCTAAGAGATCCCAGTAAATTGACATTATTACTCCTGGGCTACCTTGTGATTTTTTTGCCAATATCATGACGGCCTTGGCCTTTCTTGTGCAGACTTCCCAATACTTCTTCAATGGCACCATCCTGACCCACAACGAGGTGGAATGCCCTCTACCGGCGTTAGGGGAGCCGGCCAACGGTAACGCCCTCTACCGGTACTCCGTATCACTAAGCAACAATGGCGTGGAGTACAGCGCGCCCTCCTCCCCAGGATTGGCCGGTGTGACGTCATTCATCACATTCGACGGAAAATGCTTGGATTGCAGTGTTTCTGACCGTTGCACCGAAAGAGTAAGCGTTCATTGATATATAGAGGAGACGTGTACATTTCATGATAATTATGTACTGAAAAAATTACAATTTATCATAAAACAGGAAAAAAACATTGGCGTTACGTTATCATAATGACTATATGAGAAACAACTACCACATTTGCTAGATTTATCTGTTGCTAAAGCAAAAGCACTGCATGTAGAGTTTTTGTACATGTATTAAATATTAGTGACGCAGATTATGTTTCGTTCTGTAGTCTGATATCTGCAAGATTGGTGGCCAATGCTATGATCCTGGGGATTTCAACCCGGAAAAAGAGTGTCAGTGGTGCGATACAAATCATGCCCAATATTCATGGGCCTTTAATCCTAGTAAGTATCTGACGTGTTTGAAAAGAAACATTAAATGATGTCTACGTGCAAATTGAAAAGACTAATTGTGTAATTGTTTACGCGTGTTGGCGCAGTGCAATATATAGAACATATTCTATTCAGCTTCAGGTCACAGCGAACCGAAGTACCTCGGAAACAGGACAGTGTTCATCAAGGTTCAAGGGAAACCAATGGTGGTTCAGTTAAATGGCACTCAACCCGACGGCAGTAAACTGAACTTCAGCTTGGTGGCCACACAGCCGGCAGGTCACGATGGCGACGTTGAAGTCTCCATAGATGGCGAGCTGAGCTGGGCGGCGGGGAAAGACGCCAACATTAGTATCTCCGTCGAGGTGCAAGACGACTGTGGCGCCACGTCCGTAGTGGACATAGAGCTGTACACGACACCGTGCAAGTGTTTGAACGACGGGGAATGCACCCCCTTTCACCCAGCAGATCCATGGGATGGTCCTCACATCTGTGTGTGTGACGCGGCGTTCACGGGAGACGCGTGTGAGACCAATATCTACGACTGCGTGGAAAATCCATGCCTCAATGGCGCCACTTGCCGGAAAGAAGGTGACACGGTCCTTTGCCATTGCACTGACGACTACAGGGGAGACAACTGCTCGGAGCGCTTGCCGGAAAAAGGCACGTGGTCATCCTGGAGCAACTATACCGCGTGTTCCAAGTCATGTGACAACGGACTCCAGCAGCGGCAGCGAGACTGCCTCCGGGATCCCTGCCAGGGGCCGCCGACAGAGACGCGGCTATGTGCCGAGGACGCATGCCCAGGTTAGTGTTGCGCGTGTACCGAGGGGTCACCCTATGGCCTAGTAGTTAGCTAGGCCTGCACAAGCGGCCCGTGCGTGGCTGGCGTCCCTCTCGTACAAGTGTCCACATTATTATAGAACAATGATATACAATAAATTTTTTTGCAAAGATTAGTAAGAGAGTTATTCCCGCTGACATCGCTCCATGATTACATGATGTGAATATAATATTGATATTCCCGAAGACAACAACCACATGTACTTAATTGCGATGAGTCAGAATCTACCTAAAAACAGATAACGATACATAGATGTGCCAAAGCAAGTAACAACGATATTCCTGTTACAGCTTGCATTTAACACTATTTCTGTCTTCCTTGTCATGACAGTGGGCAATCAAGGCAGCGGCGGGGTCTTCTTGGACATGAAGGCAGATATGTTGGAGGTCAGTGCCGGCTTTATATTATTTCATCGTTTCCAGCTTAGCGACACTTTCTCTTTTGAGAAATTTCAACGAACTTACTGCAAGAATATCGATATGTCCTTTATCTTCCTGTGGTATATAGTCATTGTGCCACGCCCACAGACAGACACGCCCACAGACTAATTTGTTACGTGGCCCTTGTATTACTTAAACTATCAATAGACTGGTTGTAAGATATAGAAGGGAAATGACAGAACAAATAGTTTTATTGGACCGCATGGACCCAGGTTCATACTACATTGAAAACGCACAACATTATGAACATACACATACACTAACAATTTAGGAGAAACAGGTTTCTATATCGCCTAGCTTGATACACAAAGCAACTTAGTTTTAATATAATGCCAGGGTTTATGTTTTTCATTAGCTGCCAAAAGTAGTAGTTTACGTTATTATTGGGACAGGGTCGCAACTACTGGATTTTAATATTGTTATCTAAAGATAAGAAATGGCATTCATCTTCTATAATAATAAAATTTTGTGGTTGGCTAAATAAAACTATATGTGGGTTATGTATAGTCATGTTAGATGTCCAAAAGTCTGTATGAGTTGAATATTATTATGTTGATGGTCGTGTTAACAGTGATGGTAGATCTGATGGCTGTAGAACACAGACATGAACTCTGGTTATTGACCTAAGCGGCCCGCATAGCTGCTCGTACAGTTGGACAGTTCGAGGTGGGCGGACCCTTGAGCCAGTCGCTAGACCCTAAATTTTTACTTCCAAATTTGTAACCATGCAAAGAACAAAGGCATATGTTTACGCTCGGTAAGTATGTTAGGTAAGCTTGAATTTGAATTCAATACGTCATAATAGTAATAATAGCGCGCGTTTTGCAGGGCGTTAGCCATCTTATTGACACTGCATCAACCTGCCGCAGCCCTTCATAGTCATTGCGGGGCGTTAGGCATCTTATTGACACTGCATCAACCTGCCGCAGCCCTTCATAGTCATTGCGGGCGTTAGGCATCTTATTGACACTGCATCAACCTGCCGCAGCCCTTCATAGTCATTGCGGGGCGTTAGGCATCTTATTGACACTGCATCAACCTGCCGCAGCCCTTCATAGTCATTGCGGGGCGTTAGGCATCTTATTGACACTGCATCAACCTGCCGCAGCCCTTCATAGTCATTGCGGGGCGTTAGGCATCTTATTGACACTGCATCAACCTGCCGCAGCCCTTCATAGTCATTGCGGGGCGTTAGGCATCTTATTGACACTGCATCAACCTGCCGCAGCCCTTCATAGTCATTGCGGGGCGTTAGGCATCTTATTGACACTGCATCAACCTGCCGCAGCCCTTCATAGTCATTGCGGGGCGTTAGGCATCTTATTGACACTGCATCAACCTGCCGCAACCCTTCATAGTCATTGCGGGGCGTTAGGCATCTTATTGACACTGCATCAACCTGCCGCAGCCCTTCATAGTCATTGCGGGGCGTTAGGCATCTTATTGACACTGCATCAACCTGCCGCAGCCCTTCATAGTCATTGCGGGGCGTTAGGCATCTTATTGACACTGCATCAACCTGCCGCAGCCCTTCATAGTCATTGCGGGGCGTTAGGCATCTTATTGACACTGCATCAACCTGCCGCAGCCCTTCATAGTCATTGCGGGGCGTTAGGCATCTTATTGACACTGCATCAACCTGCCGCAGCCCTTCATAGTCATTGCGGGGCGTTAGGCATCTTATTGACACTGCATCAACCTGCCGCAGCCCTTCATAGTCATTGCGGGGCGTTAGGCATCTTATTGACACTGCATCAACCTGCCGCAGCCCTTCATAGTCATTGCGGGGCGTTAGGCATCTTATTGACACTGCATCAACCTGCCGCAGCCCTTCATAGTCATTGCGGGGCGTTAGGCATCTTATTGACACTGCATCAACCTGCCGCAACCCTTCATAGTCATTGCGGGGCGTTAGGCATCTTATTGACACTGCATCAACCTGCCGCAGCCCTTCATAGTCATTGCGGGGCGTTAGGCATCTTATTGACACTGCATCAACCTGCCGCAGCCCTTCATAGTCATTGCGGGGCGTTAGGCATCTTATTGACACTGCATCAACCTGCCGCAGCCCTTCATAGTCATTGCGGGGCGTTAGGCATCTTATTGACACTGCATCAACCTGCCGCAGCCCTTCATAGTCATTGCGGGGCGTTAGGCATCTTATTGACACTGCATCAACCTGCCGCAGCCCTTCATAGTCATTGCGGGGCGTTAGGCATCTTATTGACACTGCATCAACCTGCCGCAGCCCTTCATAGTCATTGCGGGGCGTTAGGCATCTTATTGACACTGCATCAACCTGCCGCAGCCCTTCATAGTCATTGCGGGGCGTTAGGCATCTTATTGACACTGCATCAGCCTGCCGCAGCCCTTCATAGTCATGTGAAAATTAAAATTGAAGGGCTGCTACAGCTTGATCTTGATTTCGGGCCAATACAAGTGCACAACACCCTGTTAAATCGCGTTGTTTACTGCGCAATATTTTCGTGCTTAAGGCTTACGCCTTTCCGACGTAAATGAGAAAGCAGTACTCAGGATTGCTTGTCTGGACATTAATATGAATATGTTATGCCTTCAGGTTGTCATGTATTTGGAGGATATTCGCATATTTAGCTTGAATTCCGTGAATGAATACTGCAGAAAGAACCTCGGCGAATGCTGCATATCACTGAATTACAGGTAAAAACTAACATATGTTTATTTCAATAGTACTAAGGTGCAATGAGCATTCTTCCTGTGTAAATAAGCTAACAAACCAATAGTGGAAGTCAATGAAATATCAGGCATCTGAAGAGCATGTATGTTCTCTGTTCAACATTAACATTTAATTAAGTTGAACAGGCGTATGTCACAATCGACATATGTGCAATGTATGTGTTATCCGTAAATAAAGCTGGATGCTTTATTGCAGAGAGGCCAATGCGAACGTGCCGAACGCATACCTATTTGATCCGCATCACGTGGTGTTTCTTCCTGGATACCCGGTTAAAATATCGCATGACAAAGTTCGGTACGTTAATTAACGTGACTTCGAAGTTTTACGTAGCGACGTTCATTAAACTGGATACAGTTAGTATTAACTAACGAGGTATTTAACTACTGATGAGAATCTACTTGTGGTGTCATATCCTTGCTGATAGTCTGGTGCCTGGTATGACCATGAGTTTGCTGTGTCCAGGCTCCTGGTGACGGTGGTCGCTCCCTCCGCTGCCCTCAATGCCTATTGCGGCCCGCGCACCACTCGCTACCGTCGTCAGGCGACGTCTCCCATGGCCAGCGACATGAGGACCATGCACCGAGACACACTGACCAAAGCTCTGGCACAAGCAGCCGACAGCATCAACAAGGTAGTCCGAACTTGACGTCCATAAATAAACTCCCCAGTATGGCTCGGCCTCCACCCGGTCCTTAAGAAACCAGAACAGTACAGCCATGGATTCCGTGCCCAGCCGGCAGCAGACACCGTTAACTTGAGCCTCCTGCTTGTAATATTTATGTAACCGGGTTTCATAAATTTCAAGTCCGGTCAAAGTTAACGTCTGGTTCCTGTTTATTTCTCCCCGTTAGAGTTCCAATCAAATGTGTATCTAAAGTATCATCGTGTTTCGTCGTACTGAGTGATTACTTTACGTTATATTCATACACTCGCACATCTTACATTCATACATCTTACGATCTTAGTTGATGCATCATCTCAGCATTCCTTACTGCCCTGCATTGTTTTAGAAATCCCTGTATTGTTTTGTAGGTCCAATTACTGTAACTATTCTTATTCCTCTCCGGCACATGTATCACATTACGCTCTCACAATCAACAACCTCTCTCGTACCCGCCTTTCGCCCCTGCCCGCTGTCACCCAATCAACTACGCCGTCTCTCTAACAATTGTATAAAAGCCTTTAGGTTAACCACGCCTTCTGTCACATTTATTCCTTACTATTGTACTTAGTATCAGTTGTGATATATTTACGTTCGAATACGATACTCGACCTCTTCCCAATGAAGTAGTTTAGTAGACAAGCAGTAAATAGACCACTAGCATGTTTATTTTTTTCTTTTCCCCGACATTGCAATTCATTGCAGTCTTTATTTTACGATAGTTTCATCTTTATTTCAGAATTTAAACATTCATGTCGAGGTTCACGATGGAACAGACGACACTCAGTTGATCGCCATTTTGGCGGGAACCATCGGATCCCTGTTTGTGGTATTGATAATCATCACCATTGTGACTGTCGCCCTGAAGAATAGGTGAGAGCCTTGAAACAATGTCATAGCGGTACTGGTAGCGCGTGTTTGCACGCCAATATATAAGGAAGTTCCATACTTTCTTTTACATGTGTATATGACAAGTGATCATAGTATAAATTAACGGGCAAGTCATGTTAGTTGCTAAATTGTTATAAAAATATAAATTTCCAACTGGTAATATTTTAATCTCGCTGTCAAGTTGTCAATAAATTGCGCACAACGTACAACGCAGAAAGCAGAAAGTATCTTATTTCGATGAATGTATGATTTATACAGAACATGCCCTATCGCAGAAATCGCATCCACCAATGTCTTTATTCCGATTTTCCCATGCAGGGAGAAGAAACTAACGCCTTACGATGGACCCATGGGGAGTTGGAAGGTTGGTGCTCCAAGACACCCTGGTCCAGGAGGGGGTCGTGGCCCCGCATCTCTTGCTACCGCCTTCCACACAAACCGGACTCCATCACCCCTGTGGAAGTTCTGATTGAGTAGCGACACAGGGGGCGTGGGGGTAGACCTCATTTGTATTATGAGACAAATCATTGATGTTTACATTTCTGCGACAAACGGAACACCACGGTCTTCGCCTGTCAGTCCATATAAGGAACGTTGTTACGTAATCATAGATATCGCACAGACATGCCAGTCATTATGATTA
Organism: Arenicola marina; assembly: GCA_964019135.1. Classification (NCBI taxonomy): domain Eukaryota; kingdom Metazoa; phylum Annelida; class Polychaeta; family Arenicolidae; genus Arenicola; species Arenicola marina. The sequence goes on along the minus strand of OZ025248.1, from coordinate 39,978,031 downwards.
TTACGCCATATGTCATGGAAAAGCCAGCGCAGCACATTAGATCGCCTGACACTGATAGTCATTGAATTCTGGTTATCAACTGTCCAACCGCTCATATATTACATAAATCTACTCGACGGACGGTTATAATTCTGATATGCACAGAACTGCAGTAATTATTTGAGCATCCAAGCAGAGCTTAATTTTATACATGCCTTGCTAATAACATGGAAATATGGTATTTATCTCCATAGAAAAAATCAAGATAACACCAAAATATTTCCCAAAATTCTTTGCGCCAGTCACGATTTTTCTAAGACGGAGTATAATTGCGAAGTCGTGTAGTGGTGTACAGCATACGTATCCCTGTCTCGTGAGGTCTCGATCAGATCCCGTAGTGACTGTACAGCCTTATAGACTTGTCAGTTGAACCCTATTGTTTAATTTCATGTAGAATGCGACTAGTATGACGTGCACAGGATTTGACCGGCCTCTGGCTGGGTCAAGCCCATTTGTTGTGAATAATGTTGTTAACGCTATCTGTTACGTCACTTACGTGATGATACTAATCCTGCATCCTACAGTTGTTGAATGATGGCAGCCAAAATTATGTTAATAAATCATTCGCATATGAAGTTCAAGTATGTTCCTGTTATAATTTTTTCCACTGTTTCGACCCATTGTACACCGCTTACATGCACCCAGCACACTGCAGTCACGTGGTCAGTGGTGGGGTACGCCTGGTTAGCATTGACGAGCGACACTCTTTGACGCTAACAGGGGGGGGGGGGCACGAAGCAGCTCTGCAAGTGAAGAAGAGCACCAGATATCAGTATATATCGATAGTGTGCAATACGTCGTAATGTCCTATGTCGACGAATTGTGGCTGCTGACGATTACTTGAAAATACTGACCTTAAAACGATGGGTTGGTTTGGTTTGATGCCATCGACAGCGTGTGACATTTATTTGTACACTTTACAATAGGTTTCTTCAGAATAAATTTTAGTTGCGCTGCTTATGGTAGTAATCGAGATTACCGTCGCGCCACCAAGCGAATGCAATTTATATGTGATCTTTTTTCGACTTTGCGAAAAATAGTTTTCCGTGTTCAACTTTCCACCACCTGACGAGCAACATGTGTCTCTGTTAGCCATATTCACCCGTAGGCCCTATATTTGACGAATATTTTACAGCTGTACGAAATGTAAATGTAAATCCTGCATTTCAGCATATATGTGCGGAACATATTCCATACAGGTGAGACAAAAGTATCTATATAATACGATTAGTGACCCACTAAAGATATTTATGAAGGCGAATTATGTTATTGTATATATGTCAATGTTACGGGTAAAAACGGTTGTACATTATCATAATGGATTAATATAATTTGTATTCTTGTTTCACCTAATGTGAGGAACATATTACATTCTGCTTGATTGTTAAATGGAATATATGATATGTTTGATATAAAAAGAATCAAGACTTACTCAATACAATGTTTATTAATATTAACGCGTAGTCATATATGCAAGAAATGACGTATTTAAAGGAGACTCCAGCGTGAGCCTCTGTAACTCCGCTTCCTCCCTGCTGCGCCGCCCTTTGTAACTCCCTTTCCTCCCTGCTGCGCCGCCTACTGTAACTCCTCTTCCTCCCTGCTGCGCCGCCCTTTGTAACTCCCCTTCCTCCCTGCTGCGCCGCCCTCTAGCGTAACTCCCCTTCCTCCCTGCTGCGCCGCACTTTGTAACTGCCCTTCCTCCCTGCTGCGCCGCCTTTTCTTCCGTGGTTTTTCACTGAGGTGTTATCTCTCAGACGCAATTAAAATGATTTATTATACACATGGATATTTGGATCGAGATAACTTTCGTTATGTATGATATGTTTCTGATAAATTTGTGTGTGAATCATTGCACATCTAATACATGCATACGTCCTTTATAATAAAAATGACATTTCCAAGTCCTCAATAAGGAGTTTTAACAGCAGGCAAGCAAGCAAGCAACGAACGCCTCTCAAATATCATCTATTTTTTATCATAAATGGTCGTTTATTGCACGAATAGGGTCTGCATATCACTTGGTGACGACTTGACCCCATAGATGTGGGTGATGTTATCGTTGGGTAGGGGGGGGGTGGCGCTAGGGACGAAATGTGCTTGACAGAGCCGATGATTCACATGCGAAAACTGACGGTCTACATTATCACAAATAGGCATATTCATTTGATTTATTTTATTATGACGAAAATTTGACGTTATATATCAGTCGGTCGTGTTTGTATGTCTGTTTCACTGCAAAATTTGAACTCTCCTTGCGTCCAAACGAAATGGTTCGCAGTCTTTGGTATCTCGTAGCTACGCAGTAGAGCTAAGATATACTCATCACCCAAATCCTAAGGTCAAGGTCACAGCGAATTTTTGAAGAAAACACAACTAAGAACGCATAAATCTCCGTTAATATAGGAGCTAGAGATCTCCGGTAGGCTTCAGAATGTGCAACCCTTCACAACGCAGCTTTCGGGTATTGTTCATATTTTGATGCGTCATACTCGTTTTCGAGCAAAATAAGCTCATTGGGGAAAACGCACCAAATTACCTAGGGTTTTCGCTTTTTGACACATTTAACATTATGCTATCGCTTTGACGCTCCCATGCGTGATAGAAATATAAATAGGAATGACTTCTGCAGAATTTTAGATGTTGCCGATGACGTCACTTTCGGTACATATAAAAAATCGTCTTTAGCGTCATATTGCAGAGAAAGTATAGTTTCACGTATAGCCGCAAACTAAAAACTATATGTCCCTATCTTACTACCTGTTCCAGGGGCGACGGGCATTACCTATGGGACTTCCTATGTTAAATCACTCCATCCCTCGTGCTGGGAAAAATGTTTTATCACATTTTTACGTTTTTGATGTATGAAATTCGAGTAAGAAATGACGTCACAGATTTTTTCTCGACTTTTTATAGCTCTGTTATTATACGTTATAGTGACTTCCGGTTCGTTTGAATTACGTCATTACTTACAAAATTACGTCATTGCTAACGCGGTCCTACGAAATGTTGGGCTTGTTTCATTTTCAGCTACTTTGGTAATAGTTATCATCACCTGAATTCATAAGTAGATATATTAAAGTAACAGATGTCATCTTGGGCGTTTTCCTGATCGTCAAATTGAAATGCGTTCTTTATTTGCACTACAGAGGCCCGGGGCCCAGGAACACATATTGAAAAATCCACAAATACACCAAACAAGCTAACATTAAACAAACATCAAAGCAATTAATCAAAATAAGAGATATTAGCCTGTATATTCTTTACGGGTTTTAAATGCACCATAGACGAAGGTTGCAAGATTTTGAACGAGTGTGATATTTGTTGTTTTCATATAAGACACGAAATGATATTTACTTGGACTAGTTGGAACGTTAAGGTACTTTTCTCTCAGATGTTCATACAATGGACATACCGTAAGAAAGTGGAATTCATCCTCTACTACACTGGTTCCTAAACTTAGACAGTAACCGCAAATTGTATTTTCTCTAGGTTCTACTCCTCTTAAACATTCTATGTTTAGTTTATGAGCTGAACAACGAAATTTACTTAGAGCAACTCTATGTTTTAATATTGGGACACGTGATAGATATCTTTCAGGTTCCAAGAGAATTTTAAAGGAACAATACGTATCCAACTTGGAACATTCTGCTATGCGGGAAGACCATTCTTGGCACATGATATCATTAACACGTTGTTTAAAATACCTTAAAAACTTATTCTGATCACCTACGGCGCCAGATAACCACACATGGCCAAAACCAAACTTAAAGAGCACAACTTTTATGTTCGTCGCCCACGTTTGTTTTCCAGCCTTGCATAATTCACACAACTTGTTATAACAATGGAAAAAATACCCTTTTTTTCCGCCGGACACAAGCTGCAGTCAATATTTAATACTACGACTGAGATAAAGTGGGTACAAAGGTTTTCGACCACATTCACCCAAAGCAGCGAGATCTGGTGTTTGCGGGGGTATACGCAAAGTATATTTACAGAATTGGGACTGGATTTTTTCGATTGCTGACTAACATGTCTTAAATCATTGTACTGTAAAATGAAATCGCGTGCCAAGACTAAAAATGGCGCCACGGAATTATTTGATTGCACTATCAGAACTCGTCAGGGTTGTATGCCTATTCCCTTTTTATTTACATTGTATTTAAACAAACTGGAAACGATGTTTCAGAAAAGTTGTAACTATGGAATTTGTATTGATAAAACTTATCCCGGTATATTTGTCATTATGTACGCGGACAATATCGCCTTGGTAAATGATAATGTCGGTCGGTTACAAAAGGAACTAGATGTACTCAGTCAATTTTGTAACAGTTATAATTTAAGTCTTAATTTTAAAAAGACCAAAATAATTGTTTTATCTAAGACGCAATTAAAAGTGGTATTTTGACGGGCAAAAACTTGAAACTGTAACTTATTATAAATACCTAGGTTTGTTATCATCATCGTCCCTCAATTGGTCCCTAGCGGTGAAAATGTTGTCGAATCAAGCAGAACGCTGATTAGTTATAATCAAAAAGTTGATCAAAGAGTGTGGTAATATGCCAATTGATATATGTCTAATTGAATGGCGCAAAGACACGCTTCTGCGTCCGCCTTCGTCTCGGAATCCGTCAAATTCAATCCCGGACCAAAGTTACGTAGAACATATAAACTGGGTATGGAGAGGTATATAGAACTTGGTTGGGGGTATAAGATTTCAGAAATAATTAAATTAATTAATTAGGTAATAATATAAGTTTCCAGGTGGCCTCGCAGTACCTTCTCCGGCATGGCCTGCCGCAGGGATAGAGGGATAACTATTCGCTGGGATAGCCCTATTTCAAGTTTGCTGTGATTGTAATTGTTTGTTTAAAATTGAAGGATCAGTATATTCAGTGATTGTATATGATGACATAAAGTTCTGTAGTTTGATTCGGCTCCATGTGCTTACTAGCCTGAACTGACCTAGAACAACAGATTCCACGCATAGAAAGGCCGCAAAAGGCGGACACGGACGCGGACGCGGAGGCGGATGCAACAAAACAGACCCTGTGTTCCCTTCTTAATAAAAGGGAACGTCACCTGGTGCCACCCGTTATTCAGCGAATCGAACCTTTGGCATGGAGATTAGGCTGTCAAACTTTAACAATTTTGACAGTAAAATATGACTCTAAAATTATAAATCTGAAACAAAACAAATGCAGCTCTCTATAGCAAATATTAACGGAGTTACGACGAAAAAAGGTTTCGCAACATTGACCTTGCTGTAACCTTGACCTTGGATGGCCTTAGTCGGTATACGCCATCCGCGCCCTAATACTAATGTTATTGTACGCAAGGTGTCATTTGTCGGACTTCCTTCATTGAGACAATGAGAGGTGATATTCCCACCAAAATGTTCTCATCTGGTCATATTATGTGTCAAAATATTGGCAGAAAACTTGTCTGGCGATTTGCAAAATTTAAATGCGGGGTACAAGCCCTGTACGCCATACATTTTTCATGGTGATGACCTTGACCTTTGGGATATATCGCCCAGCAATGCACTTAGACCTATGGTGGGCCCTTCGCCTCGCTAACCAAAACTGGGAGGTGGGGGGGGGGGGGGTTGTACCGCCTCAGGATCGCGATTGCCAAAGATTTAGAGAGAGTAAGATGGAATCTCCACGATGAGGGCTGCTCAAGACAGGGCACGAAAAGACTAGGCTAGAAGGTGGTCTCGCGAATATCGAGGAATTTACAGACTACTATAATACCGGATCGCGTTGAACCAGGAATTTTACGGATAACGATCTACCAAAATTCCAGCTGATCGCGTATCTCAAGAATTTCTGAATGCCAATAGCAGAAATCGGAAATGGTACACCCCCAACACTCCCCCTCCTTCGAAACTTGGATACCTCAGGGCGTTCGACACTTAGCGCACGTCGTTACCAACAGACCCACGGACACACAGAAAGACCAACAGTACACAACAATTTAACACTTAACAACGCCTTCGATCAAATCATTTGCTACTTGCAGTGCCATGAACCAATCAGGAGGTTTATTACCAAAGCAGCCGACACAGCTGACAACCACGCCGGCGAGCCGGGCGGAAGTTGACGTTGGTTCCCTGGTATGCACGTCTCGAAAACTTGCAAAGGCGTTCAAATGGGTCAGGGAACCAGCAGATTTCGATGTAGAATGGCCGATGATGGTTTGCGGCCTTCCTGCGGCACCAGAGCGTAATACCAGGTTAAAACTGGAAAGTCCCATATCACAATCACGATAATAACTGTAGTGCAAATCACGATCACAAGTGAAACGGAGGTCACGGATCACGAAAACAATTGTTTTCAATCACTCATCACGGATTTGCAGTTTCACCCACATCACGCTCCCGAGAATTACTTCGATCAGGAATCGCGCAAATAAGTTTTCTCTGTTCCCGACCACGATAATAATTTTAGATGCAATCACGGATCACGAAACAAGCCATACCCCCTCATTCGCCGTTTCGGTGACGCTGACTGCGAATGGCAACCACATAATTCATTTATTAATTAATTTCATTAATCTGATAATCCAGTGCATTAACATAAAGACAAAAATTACGTTATTGAGATATGTAGGCCCTATAACATGATGCAAAGGATATTTTATAATTAAAGCATTGTGGACATTAAAAACATCAGCGGAGGACAAGTCTTTCAGAAGGGAGAATTATCCAGCGTAATGCGAGCTCTATCGTTAACTACAATCGGAATATAATATGTCAATGTCCGAGAAGTTGTCATGTGCGATTTTACAATGCACACTAAAAATTCTATTAAATTCACTTAGATGCAACTTTTACTTGACTGTTAAAACCACAAGGTGTATATAACAAAATTATTTGCATTATTGATTAAATAGAGAAAAAATGTGGACAATTCCGCCGACAACGGGCGTGTTGACAGAGAAAGGGATGATCGATTACACCATGTGCCATACGTATCTTTATCATGTGTTCACGTTGACAACATACGTATCGTCGTCATGTGTACACATTGATATCAAACATATCATCGTCATGTGTATACATTGACATCAAACGTATATCGTCGTCATGTGTTTACGTTGACAACATAAGTATCGTCGTCAGATGTTAACATTGACATCAAACATATCGTCGTCATGTGTACACATTGACATCAAACATATCATCGTAAAGTGTACACATTGATATCAAACATGTCGCCGTCTTGTGCACCATTGATATCAAACATATCATCGTCACCTTTACACAATGGCATCAAACGTATATCGTCGCCATGTGTTAACGTTGACAACATACGTATCATTCCTTATGTGTTCACGTTGACAACATACGTATTGCCGTCATGTGTACACATTGACATCAAATATATCGTCGTCATGCGTACACATTGACATCAAACATATCGTCGTCATAGGTTCACATTGATACAAAACATATCGTCGTCATGTGCACACATTGACATCAAACATATCGTCGTCATGTGTACACATTGACATCAAACATATCGTCGTCATGCATACACATAGACATCAAACATATCGCCGTCATGTGTACACATGGATATAAAACATATCATCGTCATGTGTCCACATTGATATCAAATATACCATGGTCATGTGTACACATTGACATCAAACATATCGTTATGTGTTCACATTGACATCAAACCTATCGTCGTCATGTGTACACATTGACATCAAACATATCATTCCTGATGTGTACACATTGACATCAAGCATATCGTCGTCATGTGTTCACATTTACATCAAACATATCGTCGTCATGTGTACCTATGGGCCGGCCTGGTAGCTCAGTGGGCTAGAGCGCTCGCATTGAGTGCTCTGGCCTCCTGAGATCCTAACGGCACGTGGATCGATGGTTCGAGCCCCGCTGTGGCCATATCTGTGTGGTCGCAGGATAAAGATCCCATGAGCCTCTTCGCAAAGAGTAGGGGGTTACCCCCGGGGACATGGCTCCACTCTCCCTTTTTTCTCTCGTTGACGCGATATGACCAAGTGTGGTTAAAGCCTCTTGAATACACAACCAATCATGTTTACACATTGACATCAAACATATCGTCGTCATGTGTACACATTGACATCAAACCTATCGTTGTCTTGTGAACACATTGACATCAAACATATCGTTGTCATATGTTCACATTGACATCAAACATATCGTCGCGCTACCAGTAAAGATTGGTCGGATCTGTATGGCGTTGAGCAGACTCGCGAAATGGACTTCTTCTTAAGGTAAGCCACCCATAATAGCAAGGTAAAAGAACTCTGTATGTGTGATTATGTTATGAAAGTATGCCCAATTACACACCTTCTGGTGAATTTTTAGGATACTTTACCGTCCCGTTAAAAAAATATTCTCCATTTTCCGAATATACCCCCAGTTCACAAAATGACCAAAACTTGACACCTACCACGAATAGGTAATTTTGCTACAATTCAGCTCAATATTAAGTCATTATCATCAGTAATAGCTCTTTGGAAAGCTTAAACCTAGTGCAATACAGGAATGATATTAAAAATGTAAATAGTAGCCACAAAAAATAACAGAATGGTAATAATAAAGTGCAGTTATGCAAAAACAGGACCGTTTTTGCCAAAATTCGAAATCACCACCTTCACAAAATTGGCTATAATTTCATCAAAAATGAAAATCTTGACACCAAACCACGTTTAAAAACTTCTAAAAACATAGTTCTTGTAATAAATATAAAGAAAAATATAGGTAGCCGTGCAAATTTCCCGAGAAACACGTCCTGAACCTTGAAAATGTTATTTCAGAAATATTTTTTGAAGCAGCTTATTTCACACAAATTATCAGTAATTTAGGCTTTGTGTTCACATTTTAATAAATCTGGTTCTGTATAATGGTCTTCGATATAATTATGATCTACGCGAATGTTTTCTGAACTATTTACACGTTTTCTCCATGCTGTTTTTTATTGAATATTTGGAATTTATCACGAAGAGCCATTCTCGGGGAAATACCATGTGAATGACGTCACAAATCGGGGATTCCCTGTGAATGACGTAACGAGTTAGGAATTCCCCTTTCACTGACACCCGCCGATGTTTGTCGATGTTTACCGAGGTCTTCTCTAAATGGCCGAAGCTTATTATACGATGCTCTATTTATTTTACCTATGTCACCACTTCTTTTGCTGTGTTTTATTCATGCTTTGTTTCATTAAGACTGCTTAAAATATCAGGGCTACAGCCCGCCAATGTTTGCCGATGTTTACCGAGGTCTGCTCAAAATCGCCGAGGCTCATTATGGGTGGCTTACCTTAAATCGACATGAAACATGGCTAACCTCCCCCCACACCCTCAGGGACATGGCAGTTATAGGGCTTTCTCAGTGAGTTTTAATTAAGGAGGGGACGAGGGTTCAGTCTATCCTGACACCGTACTCGCCACGCATCCGCCTGAAGTTCCGGCGGAGGTGGGGGTTGAGGGATTAGACAGAGCTACCGGAAGCCGGAAGCCCCACCAGCCCGAAAGCTCAGCCTTTGGGACAGTAGAAAGGAGGGATGGGGGGGGGGGTGTTAACTTTTGAAGCTACCGCAAAGAGACATGACGTCCCAGAGCGGTCCCGGCGGGCCGGGTTCGGCTCTTGTTGATACCTCCTGCCTGCCGTGAGAGTTACTCAAACACACGATAACATGCACCGAGTCCCACGGCTTAAGGCATCAAACGTATATCGTCGTCATGTGTTTACCTTGACAACATACGTATCGTCGTCAGGTGTTAACATTGACATCAAACATATCGTCGTCATGTGTACACATTGACATCAAACATATCATCGTAAAGTGTACACATTGATATCAAACATGTCGCCGTCTTGTGCACACATTGATATCAAACATATCATCGTCACGCGTACACAATGGCATCAAACGTATATCGTCGCCATGTGTTCACGTTGACAACATACGTATCATTCCTTATGTGTTCATGTTGACAACATACGTATTGCCGTCATGTGTACACATTGACATCAAACATATCGTCGTCATATGTTCACATTGATACAAAACATATCGTCGTCATGTGCACACATTGACATCAAACATATCGTCGTCATGTGTACACATTGACATCAAACATATCGTCGTCATGCATACACATAGACATCAAACATATCGTCGTCATGTGTTCACATTGATATCAAAACATATCGCCGTCATGTGTACACATGGATATAAAACATATCATCGTCATGTGTCTACATTGATATCAAATATACCATGGTCATGTGTACACATTGACATCAAACATATCGTTATGTGTTCACATTGACATCAAACCTATCGTCGTCATGTGTACACATTGACATCAAACATATCATTCCTGATGTGTACACATTGACATCAAGCATATCTTCGTCGTGTGTTCACATTGACATCAAACATATCATGGTCATGTGTACACATTGATATCAAACATATCGTCATGTGTTCACATTGACATCAACTATATCGCTGTCATGTGTACACATTGACATCAAACATATCATTCCTAATGTGTACACATTGACATCAAACATATCGCCGTCATGTGTACCCATGGGCCGGCCTGGTAGCTCAGTGGGCTAGAGCGCCCGCATTGAGTGCTCTGGTCTCCTGAGATCCTAACGGCACGTGGATCGATGGTTCAAGCCCCGCTGTGGCCATGTCTGTGTGGTCGCAGGATAAAGATCCCATGGGCTTCTTCGCAACGAGTAGGGGGTTACCCCCTTGGACATGGCTCCACTCTCCCATCTTCTTTCTCCCATTGACGCGATATGACCAAAAGTGGTTAAAGCCTCCTGAATATACAACCAATCATGTCTACACATTGACATCAAACATATCGTCGTCATGTGTACACATTGACATCAAACCTATCGTTGTCTTGTGAACACATTGACATCAAACATATCGTCGCGTGGTGAGAAGAGATAGGGGCGTCGTTATTATATTGTACGTTTTTACTAGCTCCACCGACTGAAATTTGAACTAAATCAGGCTCTCTTGTGACCGACCTGTCGACGAGGCGACCAACCCGAAAAAAACGGGGTCACGGCTGGCTTTCATAGGCGTTAAAACGCCCCATATCCACACCACGGGTCGCGGTGCGGATCCCATGCACAGGGCAAAGGTGCGACAGTTGTAGGATTTGGGTGAAACGTACTTCTGTCAATGCAATGGGTGCCTTTTTGACATCCTGTTTTTGTTTGAAATGTTTTGGCCGACTAACCGACCGAATTGTAACGACAAGTGACATCCAAAACCTTAGGACTGTTCGCCCAGGCGGCAGTAGCCTTGTGGGACTTTTTTAGACTGGCGAAGGCGCAAAGGTCTAGACTTTAACAATGTATTTTCGCAACGATATTGACTAGAACAATGCATCGTAGATTTGCTTGTGGTCGTGGTCTAAACCTTCTCCCCCACCCCCCTATATGCCGTATATATATCTTTCATGTTCAAGCAATAAACGGCTGTGATGTCCATACGCAGAAGACAAGGACACTTGTTCAATATGCTCGTTTTCCGTGCGCCTATATATCTATGCTGGCGACGTACATTTTTGGACATATCCAAATGTTATGGTTTTCATTTTATGGTATATCATGATGAGTTAAGTGTGTTTAGCAATATCAAATGGTCATAATTATTAAGGCTTTTTTTCTTACATTATGATAAGAACTGTTTGTATGTAGAATAGTTCTATTGGCAACCATGATACACAATGAATAGAATATTCAAGTCAAGGATATGTTTACAGGTTATAATTTGCTGAATATTAAATCTACAATTTGTAACATTGTATCTGCGATTATCAACCCTACTAGATAATAAACAATTCATATGTTGAATATTTGTTTTTTTGGTTGTCAAGGTAAACACCATTTAACCATAATTTTTATTCAAATTGTATCCTACCACTGCTCTTATAGCCGGCGGTATTACTGAGAAAACGAGAAATTGCATATTGTTTTGCTATTCAATATTATATATGTCTATCTCTATTGTGTCATATTTGTGCGTGAATTATAACAAAACCACATATATGCATATCATTTAAAATAAATGATAATTTCAATGGTGACCAAATTGTATTGTACCCTCTGTACTTCTGTATTAATTACACAATTTGAGCAGGAAGTAAATGTTTAAAAAAAAAACACTAGTACCCCACACAATGTAACCATTGATTTATTGCACCCAAGATATTTGTATCATTGCAGTAAGAATAAGATTTCTTGTAAAGTAAATTAAGTTTCTTAGGGGAAAAAGAGCTTTGTTGATACTTCCTAGATCTTTGATATGAACAAATGACTAGGGAGAGCAGATACGTTAGGGAGAGGCTCTAGCCCCTCCAGGGGGGTGGGGGACGCAAAATATTTACGCATATCTGGGGGGGGGGGGTGGGTAATCCCCTAGCCCACCTGCATTTGAGGCACGGTTCAGCTAACGCCATATTGCCCTAACTTGGCCTAGAAAAACAATTCCTTGGAAGTTTAACCTATTGCCGTCAAAGTTTAAACCAGGGACAGGGATAGATAAATTGGACAGCGAGACCGCGAATTGGAGGCTCAGGAAAGCCATCATCAGTAATTATATTAGTCATTATTGTCCAAAGAAATGCATCTCAAATAAAGATAAACATTTACAACATAGTCAATAGAAAAAGCTTATATGCTAACATAAAGTGTATATGTATACCCAATGGTTTTATAATAGAATTTTATATTAATCGCAAGAAATTGTCGTCTAAAAATAAATGAAGCAATGACTTTTGAGCTCACATCAATGGCATCCTGAATGACAGCATGAATAAATCATCTATGTGTGCACCATAGATAGCCAGGCGGCATTTTCTGTAATCTATCTCGGACTAATCTGACTGGTACCATGAATCCGTATTGTAGTGTGATCAGGACTTCACTCAGCGGAGTCTGATAATTTAGTAAAGTGAGGCAGATATCTGGCTATATATCAGGACAATGTTAAAACAACGCTGTTTTATCATTTGTGCTTCACTTCACTTCACTGTTTCAGTACTATTTTCAATTCTGAAATATTCATACGCGGTTCCTTGTAACAACGGACACTTTGGTCCGACCGTATGATTTCCTAAAAATCGTTGGAACCATCTGCCGGAGCCCAAAACAACTTCAGGTAAAAATTTCAATGCAAAAATTATTCGACTAGAACATTAATTTTGCAATTGGTACATTCAATATAGCGCTGCATGTTGCTCTGTAAAGGGGTTGCTAGCTCAACACGAATCCGTAGAGAGCGAATCTGGCCAAACGCCTACCATGCGATGTCGCCATCTAACGGATGCACTTGCAAACAAGAATCACTCTCAGGTAGAGAGAGGTGAGTGATTGTAGCCCAGTGCCCGTATTCATACACAAATGCTGACGCATCACATTTCCAGGAGCCATTTCGCAGCAACTGACGCACGAACTGGGGTGTTCTACGTGCCATTTCACTTAGATATGATAACAGCAGCAATAGATACAATGGTCATTACGTCAGTCAATGTATAATGGGCCTACCAAATGGCATGCGTAAGCTATGGGTGGCTTATGAATACCGCTCGGGGCCGTATTCATAGAAGTAGCTTACGCACGAAAAGTCGTATTCAATGTAATTTTAGCACTTTCTTAATTCAGAAAATCCACTCGCTCGACAAATGTTTCACTTAGCGTTCAGTAGATTTGCGAAGCATTAAGTATGGTTTATGAATACGGTCCTAGGGCCGGGAAGGAATACTTCGCTCAGCTTGATGCTAATATCCTATTTGCGGGCGAAATATTCCGCATAGGTCGTAACGAAGTTACGGACCCTGCCTTGTTAAGCTTGTCCGGTGTGACATGCGTAAGTGCCCCCCCCCCCCACCCCCCCATGCGCATCTGGTCACCGTTCTATTAAATACATGATATTGCATATGAGACCTTCTCCGCACCATGTGTTCTTACGGTGGCATTATGATAGATCCAGGGGGGGACCATCTCGCATACCACACTGGCCCTCACAGCACCGCGTATGGCAACATTGGCGGCGACACGATGCCAACATGATATGACAGATTTGTGTAATGTATACAAGTACACCATTGACTGCCGGCAGTCCAGCAAGTCACACGCCGGGTCCCCGCCCCAGGACCGACCAGACCGTCTCCACCACCCCTCGCCGCACACCCACCAGCCAGTCATACATGTTGACGGTAGGATCGCAATGTCCATGCGTCAGCCACACTAAATCGCCCACCTGTCAAAGTAAAAAAATACAAATACGCCATCAAGAATGAGACATATAGAATATACAAATACGCCATCAAGAATGAGACATATAAGATTTAGAATATACAATGGATGAGAATATATCCAGTGTCCAAAAAACGCAGTCATCCTAGCGGTGACCATGTGCTGAGGATGTCACCAACTACCAATTACTCACTAAAGAGATATCCTTGTGAAGCTTTGCACTGAGTGCATCACCACCAAATACTAAATAGGCCTGTCTAGCATAACCCAGCATGTTCCATCTCACCTTCAGGTCGCCACCTGGCACCCCCGCAGTAATACACTATTTCCGGCGTTTCAGTAACCTGCACAGCGGAAATCAAATAGTGAAATGTACTTCCAGTATGTCTGTGCCCTGTACAGCGGGAATCAAATAAGACTTAGTGTAACTTCTTTAACGTCAACCTGACAAAACTCAGTATAATATTACATCAGACAAATTCTATAAAGTTTATAAAGATATTATCTTTTAACTTTAAAAAAATTGCCTCATTTCACGTACTGTGATGCTTTGCACCGTCGAGAGAACGAACAAACTCTGCCGAAAGTCTCGGAAGAAGTTTCCAGCACTGTCCCGGTTACGTCCATAATCGGCATCCATCAACACATAAGACCCCTTATCAAGGTCAAGGTAGCTATTAATTGGTATCAACAGATGAGGCTGGGCCTGTCTAGATGTAGTGACGTACATGCAAGCTAATATTTACGTACTGTGTCCATTGTATATGACAATATTATAATGCAATATAGGCCTACTACCCATGTGCGCTTTAATGTGCATGCAAACATGTAAATCAAGAAACAAATTGGAATGATATGCCGTTCGTTAAAATTCACGAAGTTAATATAGTGTAATTACTAAATACACATTACTTCTGATATACGGGGAACCAACACGGTTTTAGGCTCTTAAACGTCAATATTTTAGGGGGATTTGTTACAATTTTAACCAACATTCAATCAACCATAACGCGGTATGTTGCCAGCGGATGCAGGCTGGCTATGATGTAATGATATGAGGATACAGGTTGGATCGCCGTGAAAACACCACTGAAAGTGCCCGTACCGGCCCCCGTCACATAGGCACAGGACACGCCTGCTTCATCAAAGCACTGTCAAATACAACAGACACATCTGGGTAGCAGAGAGGCTAACCTGAGGATAGAAAATGTCGGAAGATGGTCACGAACAGAGCAAAAATTCATTCTCTACGTTAAAGAAGAAGCTGGAGTGCTTTATTTGGGTTGGTTTTATATTCAGGACGTTTTTAACCACGTTTGGTGATATCGCGTCAATAAGAGAAGGAAGGGAGCGTGGAGCCATGTCCCCGGGGGTGACCCCCTACTCTTTGCGAAGAAGGACATGGGATCTTTATCCTGCGACTACACATACATGACCACATCGGGGCTCGAACCACCGATTCACGTGCCGTTAGGCTCTCAAGTGGCCAGAGCACTCAAGGCGAGCGCTCTGGCCACCTGGGCCCGTATTCTGTATGCGCCTTAAGTAAGATTTTGCCCAAAACTTAGTCTTGGTCTCAGTTTTATCCAAGTTTGCGAACGCGTATTCGGCATACATCTTAAGCTATGATCTCACTTGAGAACCGTTAAAAAACTTAAGATAACTTTTAGGGGACTTAAGTGTTGTTTGACAAGATGGACCGCATTCATATAGGCGTAGTTGGCCAGGTCGCACGAGACATCGTGTCTCCATTCGATACATCCCCACTCTCAAAACTACTAGATTTACAGGTAGAGAGACAAAGCCAAGTAACAGGCAATACCCCGCTACAGTCTTCACCAGAAGAAAGAGTATGGCAAGGCCCGCCAGATTTCGAAAAAGTCAGAAATCTAGGAGCCAGCTAAGGGTCATTCCTTCCAGCAGCTCGTCAGGAGAACACGCAGATAGCGGGGGGGGGGAGGAGGGGGGCACTATTATGCAAATGTATGGGCGGGGGGGGGGGGAGGGTCCGCGGGTACCTTGATGCCTGAGAAGACCGGATATTTATGATGAAATAAATATCCTTATAGAGCGGATCTCGACCACACCACATCCACTAGCCCGTCTCGCGAACGCACCACTCACACTACCCCGCCTCTCCACCACACCACACCACACCACCCCCAATACCCCGTCTCTCGACCACACCACACCACCCCCACTATCCCGCCTCTCGACCACACCACACCAGCCCCACTACCTCGCCTCTCGACCACACCACACCACACCACCCCCACTACCCCGCCTCTCGACCAAACCCCGCCACCCTACTACCCCGCCTCTCGACCACACCACACCACCCCCACTACCTCGCCTCTCGACCACACCACACCACCTCCACTACCCCGCCTCTCGCCCACACCACACCACTCCCACTACCCCGCCTCTCGACCACACCACACCACCCTCACTACCCCGCCTCTCGACCACACCGCGCCTCTCGACCACACCACCCCCACTACCCCGCCTCTTCACCACACCACACCACACCCACTACCCCGCCTCTCTACCACATAAACCCCCACTACCCCGACTCACGACCACACCACACCCACCACTACCCCGCTTCTCGCCCACCTCCCCCCCCTCTACCCCGCCTCTCGACCACACCACACCGCCCCCACTACCCGGCCTCTCGACCACACCACACCACACCACCCCGACTCTCGTCTACACCACACCTCCCACTACCCCGCCTCTCGCCCACACCACGCCCCCCCCCCCACTACCCCGCCTCTCGACCACACCACACCACCCCCACTACCCCGCCTCTCGACCACACCACACCACACCTCCCCCCACTACCCCGCCTCTCGACCACACCACCCCCACTGCCCCGCCTCTCGCCCACACCACACCACCCCCACTACCCCGCCTCTCGGCCACATCACACCACCCCCACTACCCCGACTCTCGCCCACACCACACCACACCCACTACCCGCCTCTCGACCAAACCACACTACCCCACTACCCCCCCCCCTCCCTCTCGACCACATCACACCACCCACTACCCCGCCTTTCGACCACACCACCCCACTACCCCGCCTCTCGCTCAACACCACACCACCCGCACTACCCCGCCTCACGCCCACACCACACCGCCCCCACTAACCCGCCTCTCGACCACACCACACCACCCCCACTACCCCGCCTCTCGACCACACCACACTACACCACCCCCATTATCCGCCTCTTGACCACACCACACCACCCCCACTACCCGGCCTCTCGACTACACCACACCACCCCCACTACCCCGCCTCTCGACCACACCACACCACCCCCTCTACCACGCCTCTCCACCACACCAAACCAGCCCCACTACCTCGCCTCTCGACCACACCACACCACCCCCTCTACCACGCCTCTCCACCACACCAAACCACCCCCAGTACCCCGCCTCTCCACCACACCACACTGCACCCACTACCCGCCTCTACCACACCACCCCCACTACCCTGTCTCTCCACCACACCATACCACACCCACTACCGCGCCACTCGACCACACCACACCAGCCCCAATACCCCGCCTCTCGACCACACCACCTCCACTACCCCGTCTCTCGAACGCACCACCCCCACTACCCCGCCTCTCGACCACACCACACCACCCCCACTACCCCGACTTTCGACCACACCACCACCCCCTCTACCACGCCTCTCCACCACACCACACCACACCCACTACCCCGCCTCTACCACACCACCCCCACTACCCCGTCTCTCTACCACACCACACCACACCACCCCGACTCTCGCCCACACCACACCCCTCACTACCCCGCCTCTCGCCCACACCACCCTCGCCCCCCACTACCCCACCTCTCGACCACACCACACCGCCCCCACTACCCCGCCTCTCTACCACACCACACCACCCCCACTACCCCGTCTCTTGACCACACCACTCCCCCCCCACTACCCCACCTCTCGACCACACCACACCACCCCCACTACCCCGCCTCTCCACCATGCCACGCCCCCTGCGGGTTCGGGGGAAAGTAGAATAGGCCCGATGCACCTCCATGTTTAACATCTGCATGTCGTAAGAGGCGACTAAATGGAGGCGAACCGTATGCCGTGGTTCGCAACCCGTGTCGGAGGAAGACGGGACTCTGCTGGTTGAGTGGAAACTCTGTTTCTGCAAGATACCAGTTTGACCCTTATTTCTCCTAGACGGGAGGTCAGATTTGGCCCGGTCTGATCAATCGGCTCGTCACGACAAGTCCAATGATTCTTGTTCAACAACATCATATCAAAAACATGTTCACCCTATTATTCATACAACCGTATGCAATGAGTCTTTTGAGACACCTCATATTTCAGTTGCTCTGAACAAGATCCTGTTAGGACGGTGGCTTGGGCTAATCAAGTGGCAAATACCCCTTTTTTTCCAACAGAAGAATAGGTATTTGTTATGCGAGTATACCGTCTGTGTATCCTTGGCACTGGGTGCTGGAGTACCGCACCGAATCAGTGTCCCGAGAGGGCTCCGAGGTGGGTGGGGACCACGGACGGTGAAATATTTAAACCCAACATGAGTGCCCAAGAAGAAAAACCCACACCTGCAGAAACAAAAGCACGAGAAGAACGATCCAATAAGAAACTTCGAACAAGCTCTCCTACACATGAACCAAATCAACAAAACGACAATTTTTCAAGATTTTTGATGGCACACGCCACAAATCCAGATTTACCTCTTTCGAAATTGTCACCATTTGCACTGGATAAGGCCATCCAAAGTCTGGCCGGAGAACCAAAGGATGTCAAACGACTCCGCTCCGGTGACCTCCGCATCGAGGTCACACGGAAGAGTCATGCTGACAACCTCCTCCGAGCCACGACCCTCCTCCATATCCCAGTTACAATAACTCCTCACCGTACCCTCAGAGACCTAAGAAGCTGGAGTGCTTTATTTGGGTTGGTTTTATATTCAGGACGTTTTTAACCACGTTTGGTGATATCGCGTCAATAAGAGAAGGAAGGGAGAGTGGAGCCATGTCCCCGGGGGTGACCCCCTACTCTTTGCGAAGAAGGACATGGGATTTTTATCCTGCGACTACACATACATGACCACATCGGGGCTCGAACCACCGATTCACGTGCCGTTAGGCTCTCAAGTGGCCAGAGCACTCAAGGCGAGCGCTCTGGCCACCTGGGCCCGTATTCTGTATGCGCCTTGAGTAAGATTTTGCCCAAAACTTAGTAGTCTTGGTCTCAGTTTTATCCAAGTTTGCGAACGCGTATTCGGCATACATCTTAAGCTATGATCTCACTTGAGAACCGTTAAAAAACTTAAGATAACTTTTAGGGGACTTAAGTGTTGTTTGACAAGATGGACCGCATTCATATAGGCGTAGTTGGCCAGGTCGCACGAGACATCGTGTCTCCATTCGATACATCCCCACTCTCAAAACTACTAGATTTACAGGTAGAGAGACAAAGCCAAGTAACAGGCAATACCCCGCTACAGTCTTCACCAGAAGAAAGAGTGTGGCAAGGCCCGCCAGATTTCGAAAAAGTCAGAAATCTAGAAGCCAGCTAAGGGTCATTCCTTCCAGCAGCTCCTCAGGAGAAGACGCAGATAGCGGGGGGGGGGGGAGGAGGGGGGCACTATTATGCAAATGTATGGGCGGGGGGGGGGGGGGGGTCCGCGGGTACCTTGATGCCTGAGGAGACCGGATATTTATGATGAAATAAATATCCTTATAGAGCGGATCTCGAGCACACCACCTCCACTAGCCCGTCTCGCGAACGCACCACTCACACTACCCCGCCTCTCCACCACACCACACCACACCACCCCCAATACCCCGTCTCTCGACCACACCACACCACCCCCACTATCCCGCCTCTCGACCACACCACACCAGCCCCACTACCTCGCCTCTCGACCACACCACACCACACCACCCCCACTACCCCGCCTCTCGACCAAACCCCGCCACCCTACTACCCCGCCTCTCGACCACACCACACCACCCCCACTACCTCGCCTCTCGACCACACCACACCACCTCCACTACCCCGCCTCTCGCCCACACCACACCACTCCCACTACCCCGCCTCTCGACCACACCACACCACCCTCACTACCCCGCCTCTCGACCACACCCCGCCTCTCGACCACACCACCCCCACTACCCCGCCTCTTCACCACACCACACCACACCCACTACCCCGTCTCTCTACCACATAAACCCCCACTACCCCGACTCACGACCACACCACACCCACCACTACCCCGCCTCTTGCCCAGCCCCCCCCCCCGCTCTACCCCGCCTCTCGACCACACCACACCGCCTCTACTACCCGGCCTCTCGACCACACCACACCACACCACCCCGACTCTCGTCTACACCACACCCCCACTACCCCGCCTCTCGCCCACACCACCCCCCCCCTACTACCCCGCCTCTCGACCACACCACACCACCCCCACTACCCCGCCTCTCCACCACACCACACCACACCACCCCCACTGCCCCGCCTCTCGCCCACACCACACCACCCCCACTACCCCGCCTCTCGACCACACCACACCACCCCCACTACCCCGACTCTCGCCCACACCACACCACACCCACTACCCGCCTCTCGACCACACCACACTACCCCACTACCCCCCCCCCCTCCCTCTCGACCACATCACACCACCCACTACCCCGCCTTTCGACCACACCACCCGCACTACCCCGCCTCACGCCCACACCACACCGCCCCCACTAACCCGCCTCTCGACCACACCACACCACCCCCACTACCCCGCCTCTCGACCACACCACACCACCCCCTCTACCACGCCTCTCCACCACACCACACCACACCCACTACCCCGCCTCTACCACACCACCCCCACTACCCCGTCTCTCTACCACACCACACCACACCACCCCGACTCTCGTCCACACCACACCCCTCACTACCCCGCCTCTCGCCCACACCACACCACCCCCACTACCCCGTCTCTTGACCACACCACCCCCCCCCCCCCCACTACCCCACCTCTCGACCACACCACACCACCCCCACTACCCCGCCTCTCCACCATGCCACGCCCCCTGCGGGTTCGGGGGAAAGTAGAATAGGCCCGATGCACCTCCATGTTTAACATCTGCATGTCGTAAGAGGCGACTAAATGGAGGCGAACCGTATGCCGTGGTTCGCAACCCGTGTCGGAGGAAGACGGGACTCTGCTGGTTGAGTGGAAACTCTGTTTCTGCAAGATACCAGTTTGACCCTTATTTCTCCTAGACGGGAGGTCAGATTTGGCCCGGTCTGATCAATCGGCTCGTCACGACAAGTCCAATGATTCTTGTTCAACAACATCATATCAAAAACATTTTCACCCTATTATTCATACAACCGTATGCAATGAGTCTTTTGAGACACCTCATATTTCAGTTGCTCTGAACAAGATCCTGTTAGGACGGTGGCTTGGGCTAATCAAGTGGCAAATACCTCTTTTTTTCCAACAGAAGAATAAGTATTTGTTATGCGAGTATACCGTCTGTGTATCCTTGGCACTGGGTGCTGGAGTACCGCACCGAATCAGTGTCCCGAGAGGGCTCCGAGGTGGGTGGGGACCACGGACGGTGAAATATTTAAACCCAACATGAGTGCCCAAGAAAAAAAACCCACACCTGCAGAAACAAAAGCACGAGAAGAACGATCCAATAAGAAACTTCGAACAAGCTCTACTACACATGAACCAAATCAACAAAACGACAATTTTTCAAGATTTTTGATGGCACACGCCACAAATCCAGATTTACCTCTTTCGAAATTGTCACCATTTGCACTGGATAAGGCCATCCAAAGTCTGGCCGGAGAACCAAAGGATGTCAAACGACTCCGCTCCGGTGACCTCCGCATCGAGGTCACACGGAAGAGTCATGCTGACAACCTCCTCCGAGCCACGACCCTCCTCCATATCCCAGTTACAATTAATCCTCACCATACCCTCAAAAAATGGCCGAGGTGTCATCCGGTGCAGAGACCTACAAATGTGTTCTGACACAGAGATAGTTACCGAGTTGGCCTCACAGAATGTCATGGAGGCCAAACGGATATCAATCACGAAAAATGGAGAAAGAATTCCAACAAATACTATAATTCTCACATTTGCATCCCACATCCCTTCTACAACAATAAAAGCTGGATACCTTCGTGTACCAGTCGACATCTATATACCAAACCCACTACGCTGTTTCCAATGCCAACGCTTCGGCCACGGAAAGAACAACTGCAGGAGGCAAGTCACCTGTGCTCGCTGTGGCGACGAGGGCCATGAAGACACCTCCTGCAGCAAACCGAGTCACTGTGTAAATTGCAAAGGCAGTCACTACGCATACTCAAAACAGTGTCCAATGTGGCAAAAAGAAAAAGAGATACAGACAGTAAAAACTGAAAACTCCATATCCTATCCCGAAGCGAGAAAAATAATAGAAAATAAAACTACAAATGTAACTGGAAACAAAACATTCGCTGAAGTGACGGGCTCGATCCAAACCAAATCCAATGAGACAACACCAAAACCAAACATGGTTTCCATAGGAATAAACACTGTTTATTCCTGGCCACCAGATGCAGAATTCACAATTACAACAGAGGCCCCAGAGGAGACAGGAACATCCAGCCAGACAGAGCCCATAATAGAAATTCAAACAAAGACACCTGCAAAGAAACCTTCTACAAAACCCACTACAAAACCCACCACCCACAAACTGGCCAAATCGAAACCAGCAAAACTAAACCGACCACCCAAGGGATCAACGGATCCCATCAAAATACATAACAAATACTCGCAACTAGAGGAGGAGGACGATGAGGAAATGGAGACAGACACACAGGAAAGGGGGCGTGACAAAAGAAAACACAAGGCAGATACACCACCCATATCATAAACCATGGCTTCCATTATACAATGGAATTGTCGAGGTATGAGAGCCAATCGTGATGAAATCCTCTTGCTAAAGCAGGACCACAACCCCGTAGCGTTTTGTCTCCAAGAAACATTCATCAAAAACCAAGGCGATATAACAATTAGTGGATATACATCATATGATAATCTAGGACTTAATACGGGGGATAAAATCACAGGCGGAGTTAGTATCCTTATAAAGGAGAAAACTCCACACAGCCAAATACCCTTGCAGACCAACCTACAAGCTAAGGCCATACGAATAACATTACACAAAACCATAACTCTGTGCTCTATCTATATTCCACCTAATTTACGTCCAACACGACTAGAACTAGAAAATATAATTAAACAACTTCCAGCGCCGTATATACTTCTTGGAGATTTCAATGCCCATCATACGATATGGGGTTGTAAAGACATACAACCCAAGGGCCGCCTGCTAGAGGACTTTATCTTAAAAAACAATACCGTTCTGCTCAACGATGGCTCAATAACTTATATACACCCTGGGAATGGTGCCAAAACGGCCATAGACCTAACTATAGCCCATCCCAGTCTATGCCTTGATTTCAACTGGAAAGTGGAAGATGATCTTCACGGCAGTGACCACTTCCCTATCCTTCTTACTAGCCAACTTCCCGCTCCAGATGAAAATATTGCTCACTGGAAGCTAAATAAGGCTGACTGGACTGCTTTAAAAAAAATGTGCTTTGAAAAACTCACAACAGCCAACTTCCAAGGTATACCAGACCCAATAGCCCTCTTCAGCGAAACACTTCATAAAATAGCTGAAGACATCATTCCCAAAACCTCGACCAATCTCAAAATACAAAAGAAGCCATGGTTTAACGATGAATGCCGTGAGGCCGTACAACAACGAAAACAGGCTCAGCGAGAACTCCAAATACATCCTACTCCAGGAAATATCCTCAAATATAAACAAGTGCGAGCACAGACCCGCCGCACAATAAGAACAACAAAAAGGGAATCCTGGAGAAACTATGTCTCCAAACTTGGAAATAAAACAACAACTAAGAAAACGTGGCGAGCCATACAGAAGATCAGTGGGAAAAAAAGCAAACAACAGCATAAACCACCTGATCCATGAAAACACAACCCTCACCGAACCAGTGCAAATAGCCAATACCTTGTCAAAAGCCTTTGCAACAAATTCTTCCTCAAAAAATTACACGGCTAAATTCCAAAGATACAAGGCGGTTAGTGAGAGGAAAAAACTCAATTTCAAATCCAAAAATGATGAATATTACAATAACCTCTTCTCCATGGAGGAACTCCAGTCTGCCCTGAGGAAAACTAACAACACTTCACCAGGGCCAGACAATATCCCATACCAATTCCTGAAACAACTACCCGATACATCCTTGGAACTTCTCGACATATTCAACTTCATTTGGCAAACCGGGCAAATACCCCCATCGGGGAAAAAGGCGATAGTCATTCCTATCCCTAAGCCTGGGAAAGATCACACCAATCCTTCTTCCTACCGACCAATAGCTCTTACAAGTTGTATATGTAAAACACTAGAAAAGATGATAAATAACCGCCTTACATATTTTCTGGAAACAAATAATATCATCACTAAGTTCCAGAGTGGCTTTCGACAAAACAGAAATACCACTGATAATTTAATACGATTGGAGACCTATATACGCGAGGCATTCATCAAAAAAGAACACGTGGTGGCAGTATTCTTTGACCTTGAAAAGGCATATGACACCACATGGAAATATGGTATTTTAAAAGACCTCCATGATATGGGACTCAGAGGTCATATGCCAAATTTTATTCAAGAATTCCTAAACAGACGTCTATTTCAGACAAGGGTCGGAACTACCCTCTCCGAAGTATACGATCAGGAGATGGGGGTTCCCCAAGGCAGTATCTTATCTGTAACCCTTTTTAGTATTAAAATCAACAGCATCATAAAATGTCTCACTAATAACATAGATCCTTCTCTATTTGTTGATGACTTTTTGGCCTGTTTCAGGTCCAAACATATGCACACAATAGAACGGCAATTACAAATGAACCTCAATAAGTTACAACAATGGTGCGATGAGAATGGATTTAAATTTTCAAAAACTAAAACAGTGTGTATGCACTTCTGTCAACTCCGGAAACTCCATCCGGAACCTGAACTTAAAATGAATGGGGATCAAATACCAGTTGTGCCAGAAACAAAATTTCTCGGCCTTTTATTCGATAAAAAACTGACTTTTATACCCCATATTAAACAATTAAAACAGAAATGTACCAAAGCACTTAATATAATTAAAGTGTTATCTAATACAGAATGGGGAACAGAAAGAGAGACATTATTAAATATCTACAGAGCCCTGATACGGTCACGGCTGGATTATGGGTCGATGATTTACGGATCAGCACGCAAATCATATTTGCAGATGCTGGACCCTGTGCACAACCAAGCACTTCGTTTATGTCTGGGAGCTTTCCGTACATCTCCTGCGGAAAGCCTGTACGTGGAGTCTGCTGAGCCATCTCTATACTACCGTAGAGATAAATTAGCACTACAATACGCACTTAAGCTCAAAACGAATCCCAATAATCCTACCTTTGAAGACGTATTCCATCCAAAGTTTACAACACTATTTGAAAACAAACCAAAGACAATACCCACCTTTGGAATTCGAGTCAATAACCTTTTGACAAGATACAATATCAATTTCAACGATATACGAACCTGGCACCTCCCAGAAGTCCCACCATGGGAAATGGAATCTCCAAAAGTTCTGTTAGAACTAACAACTTACAACAAATCTGACACAGACCCATCACAATTTATAGAACTTAAACATACTATTCACAATCAACACCCCAACCATTTCTCTATATATACCGATGGCTCAAAAGACTCCCACAGGGTGGCCGCTGCAGCTGTGGCTGGTGAACACCAGTGCAGCAACCGCCTCCCAGACCAATGTTCTATATACACCGCAGAAGCAATAGCTCTACTGATGGCACTTGAATATATAGAAAAATCACTACATGATAAATTTATCATCTATTCAGATTCATTATCCTGTATACAAGCCATAAAATATCGGAAATATGAAAATCCCTTAATACAAGATATACTCATAAAATGTCATGATTTAATATGCAATGGAAAGGCGGTAGTGTTCTGCTGGATCCCTAGCCATATAGGCATAGAGGGCAACAGTCTAGCAGACGCTGCCGCCAAAGAAGCTCTAAATGACGACGTCCTTCCAGTCCAGTTTCCATACTCGGACTTGAAGCCGTACATCCAAAACGAAATTACTAAAAATTGGCAGTCGTCCTAGAACGAGCAATCCTCCAACAAATTGCAACGGCTTCAGCCTACTGTGGGTACCAAACGGCCAAGAATCCGCGGTAGGCGGAGGGACGTTGTCATTCAAAGACTCCGAATTGGACATACGTACCTTACCCATTGCTATCTCCTCAAAGGAGAACCACCTCCCGAGTGTGTTCCCTGTCAGGAACCCCTGACTGTGGAGCACATTCTGTTGAGGTGTGTTGACTTTCAACAGACAAGGGATCAATATTACAGAGCAGAAACTATGAAAGAACTATTTAATAATATACCACAGCAAAAGATTTTAGATTATTTATCTGCAATAAATCTAGTCAAGTGCATATGATATATCTAGTCAACGTTTACAGCCAAACAGTGCAAAAGATTTTAGATCATTTATCTACAATAAATCTAGTCAAATGCATATGATATATTCAACGTTTACTGCCAAACAGTGCATTTTGCTGTAATTATTAATCTCAAAAGCTTGGATTTAAAAACCAACTCATGGTTTTATATTCTGACAATTTGTTGTCTTTATCGTTTCACCATTCTTCACTTTCATGGTTTTATGACGCTCTGCTCAATGATATTACTTGATATTCTCAGGGTTTTATTGATCTATGGATCGATTCCACAAAGACTGCATTCATGGTTTTATTCATATCACATGTATTGATTTTCAGGGTTTTAATATTGAATCTTGAGTTATTTAGAATAACCCTAAACCAATATGGCACGATATAGCCTTCCAGGCTGAAAGTGCCGTTAAGCCCCAATCAAATCAAATCAAATCAACCAGGGGGCCACTGGGGGTTACTGAGTTGTCCTTCAGCAAGTCCGCGTCGTGACACTGAACAAGCTGGTGACGTATAGCCTGGCAACATAAGCGGGCGGCAGGTTTACAAGGTGCTAGTCTGTTAGCTGTTATCTCAGTGCGGGGCGTACCTTTATAGAAGGCTGGGCGGATGGATTGAAGGTCCACCGTCTCGACGCTCGTCATCGGTAACAATGACTTGTCCGGCAGTTGTTTATCGGAGCGAGACAGCATCGGTTGTGCGTCCGCCGCGGCGGAGGTGCAAGTTCCCGCCATCATACCAGCGAGTTTGTTCGTCTTCCGACCCTGTGACGTCATACAGACCTCGGAGAGATTGTAAACGCCTTCCTTGTCCTCCGCCGTTTTGCTTTCATCTTGGTCTTCCTCCATCTCCTCCTCTTCCGCAATGGCGTCATCAAATGACGTAGTCTTACTTTTTTCATCAATTCCACCAATTGTGTCCTAAGACCTTGGCATTCAACCTTAAACGTTCCAGGGCGGTTAAAGTCTGCCAACGATCGGCTATGCTGAAACTGAAATTTGTCCCTTTTTTATTTACTTCTGGTTGGAGAGCGCAGAGACTTGCGAGTCGGGTTGTCCTGTTCTTCGTCGTTAGGTTCCGCGCCGACAGTAATGGACATTGCTTGCATGGACTCAGAGGTCACGGTATCCGTGACACCGGTTAGAGGCAAACGTACCTTTGCGGAAATATTTTTCTTCGTGGAGGGTTTGAAAGTGCAGACGCTGAGTTTGTGAGATGGTGAAACAGAAGGCGTGGAGCGGGCCGTGGGCCTGCTGGCCCCCGCGCGGTGCATGCTGGGAGAGGAGGAGGACCGCATGTCGCTGCTGTCAACCTTACAGTGACCCGCCGTCTTCCTCCCTCCCCCCTCCTTATCCACACTAGAGAGGGCGCCACCGTCAGACATACGGCCTCGTTTCGGTGAACTAGCCAACCTTCTCCCACCTGTTTCTGCCTCATTTCCGCCAGGTGGCGTATCGATCACTGCGGCGTTGCTAGAAGCAACAACGGACGCCTTGGAGACGTCGTCCTGCGTTTTCCTAACCCTAGGCGGTTGTTGTTGCTGCTGTAGCCAAACCGGTTTACGAACCGCCGCGCCCCCTACGCCGAGATTGATGCCGATGTAGGGCGGGACGGTCACGTGGGGTTGTTTGTAGGCCAACTCAAAGCGCCCGCTCTCGGCATTCTTGTCTATCTTCCTGTCGAACACAACTGCAACGAGCGATTGCAAAACTACAGGATCAATTAGTCACAGAACTCTATCTAACATCTATCAGTATCCTAAAATGCAACGCTTTCACGGAGTGATGGAAGCACGCATTCTTGAAAGATCAATGCCTCGTATTTAATTAAATTATATTATAGTTTGGAATGTCTGAACCAACACAAACTCAATTATGTTCGCCCCTACTTGACAACAATTAGTGATGCGCCAGCGTAATGCGCCAGCGTAATGCGTCATCGCAATGGGTCATCGCAATGCGCCAGCGTAATGCGCCAGCGTAATGCGAACTCGTTCTAAGAGCACGTGTTGGTCCCCAAAACACACAAACTGGAAGTAGACAAAAATTGCGCAATAGACAAGTATTCACCATAGAGTCATCCAATAAGCCATAGTTGTGACTGACCGATGACGTCGTTAGCTACGACATGGATGACGTCACGGAGCGCTGACCTTTGACACAGTCCTCGAGGACGCTGGAGCAGAGCTTGGCGGTGATCCGGGTGCTAGCGGCCATGCTCGGACTCGAGTTTATCTCAATCAACCACGGCCGGAAGTCCTCCGTCAGCATGAAGTCCGCTCCGTACAGCTCGAAGGCACTCTGCAACGTATTAAATTAATTGAAGTGTCCTTTCCACAAACATACATACACAATAACGTATTCGCAAGGGGGGGGGGGTATTAGGTAAAAGGAAACAAACCCACGGGGAAGGGGGTACTTCTCTGTTATATAACTGCAAGTTCGTTAAAACTGAAAAGTGACTGTGACTGAAGACATACTAAATATATTCAAACGTGAGTTACCAGGCGCTTGAAATAGAATACGGTTTGGTACCCATATGCGCTTAATTGGTACAGCGTTCTTTGGGGTCAATGTATATGATTCAATCTCTTAAATATAATATTGGCATTATAATAAACTGTAGACACTCTGGACACTTTGACAAATTAATTCAAAGTGTCAAGAAGCCTTTAAACGTTAAGCACGCGAACCAACCATATATATATATACCTTGCGATATTCCACAATATCCTGGCTACACAACATGGCTCCAATGACGGCTTTCTTCATTCCAGGGTAGATGACAGGATCCCACACATTCTCCACACCGCGACCCCCAGTGACAAAACATGCGATGTTTTTATACGTAGCACGACCGTTTTTCGATTGCTCTGTGTTGGCACATGGCACAGTATTACCAAAGTCCTCTTACAGTTACACTTTTTTTAAGCGAATAGGTCATGCCAGCCGTAACAAATGAATACAGTTAAAACATTGACACTGCCCCTTCCCTCTATAATAGGATCTCGCGGTGATGTCGGTGTTTGGTTGTATATTCAGGACGCTTTAACGACTGTTGGTCATATCGCGTCCATGGGAGAAGGAAGGGAGAGTGCACCATGTCCCCGGGGCTAACCCTACTTTTTTCGAAGAAGGACATGGGATCTTTATCCTGCGACTACACAGACATGGCCACAGCGGGGCTCAAACCATCGATCCACGTGATCTTAGGCTGTCAGGTGGCCAGAACACTCAAGGCGAGCGCTCTAACCCACTGAGATACCGGGCCGGCCCCTGTGGCGGATTCCACGAACGCAGTTTAGCCGGCTACGGGGCTTAGTCGGCTAAAGGTACCATGTAAAAATAAAAGCCCCGTAAGCCGGCTAAACTATGTCAAATACGTACCAATGTCTGCTTGTCGATGGAACTGGAAGTACCTCTGTCCATGTCAGTTGGACGCACATGACTGTTGTCCGGCAACCCGACCCAAAACCAAGTCGAGTTGACGAGATTCCGTTTGACCCGTTTGAGCGGCTACCTTAATGTACATACGTCCCCAGCCGAATGATTGCTACATAAACAACATCACTGGAAGTGCCTCTACCCATGTCAATTTATCACACATGGCTGTTGTCCTGCAGCGTCCCAACAACGCCTGGTGCACGTTATGCACAACTCGGAGAGTCCGGCCTCGTGTTTTTCGCCATCCTGGACACCGGAAACTGCCTCGTCGCTGACACCCCCTTCGACCTGCTCATGCAGAAGCTGCGCGCTTTCTACGCCCCGAAGAAGAATGTCAAAGTGGAGACGAAGGGTCAGCGGTACGAGTTGGGAGATTTCATCG
Organism: Arenicola marina; assembly: GCA_964019135.1. Taxonomy (NCBI): domain Eukaryota; kingdom Metazoa; phylum Annelida; class Polychaeta; family Arenicolidae; genus Arenicola; species Arenicola marina. The sequence continues at coordinate 39,947,221 of OZ025248.1, read as the reverse complement.
TCAAAGTGGGTTCCGCCGTGCTTGGGCCGAACACCAGCTTCAAGGGCATCTTGGTGGATGTACGCACACCGGGGGAATAATTTAATGCTGGTGATGGGAGCATTGATGTTGTGTACTTGTTCTTATTCTATGTTACATTAGAATATAAAGATATTTGGCCTAATGGGCTTCACAGTTTGTGCAGCTGTTGCCAGTCGATAAGGCATACATTGGAGCCAGATCCCAAGGAAAGAATCATTGTGTGTAACAACCGGAAGAAATCATTATGTTTTCGTAGTATGGGTCAGTTGAACATCAAACTGATTTAATCGGCATTTATGATACCAAATACTATTCCACAAATCTATGTGTGGTGGTGTAAGATATATTAACTGTGTTAATCATGCCAGACCATGATCTCTATGCCGTGTCATATATAGAACATGTGATTTTTTTTCTTTTCATCTCTGCCCGAGCTAAAATTAATCAACCTCTCCGCTCTGTTTGTTTGACATGCATTTTCGTATCTCTAAGAACAAAAGTTTTTAGGTTGAAAGTATTTACGTGTCCAGTGCAACAGCGTTGTTCAATGACGTGTTGGATATTTCTATTATGTTATTATTATATTTTAAATGAGATTACTCATTTAAGCAAAAGCCCGGTTTCTCATAAGACATTTCGTTGATAGATCCATCAGGAAGACTGATGTAGGGGTATTGGTAGATACTATAGTACTCGATGGCTTGACGTTTTTCTTCCTGTAACTTGGTTAATGTCCAGTAGTCTAGACATTGTGTTATCCTGTCGTAATTTTACAATTTTAAGAGAAGAACCAGTACATATCGACTGCTGTAATCTTGCAGTTTTATTTATTGACAAAGTGAAAAATGTCATCAGTATTATGAAATGTCATATTGTGCAAGGCGATGATTTGCTTGCATTGTCTATGTTTGTTCTTCATCCTTCATTATATTGCGTTTACATCCACTAGTTATTTCCAGGTATGAAACATGTCGGCAAATTAGTTTCAGAATTATATTGTTAAGTGCGTTATAGATGCCAAATAGAATCGAAAATCTGCCATAAGCATGCTAACAATCGATATGTGATGTCGTGTGATGAGCGTGCTGCCTTAATAACGAGGTATGAGTTATATAGATATCGGTTTCAGGGTCGGATCCAGATATGCTGGATAGGGGGGGCCGGTTTGGGTTCTTATATGTTAAATGGTATAAATTACATAAATTTCGGCCCTAAAATAAAGAGGGGGCCAGGGCCGGGTCGCCTCCCCCCCCCCCCATGAATCCGTCCCTGTGCACCGGGTTAATCGGGTGCATAGGTGGGACAAACAGACAGACAGACAGACGGACAGCTTCATTTCATTAGTATAGATTTATCACGAAAGGCAATCGACTTCAGTATGCCGGCCGTAATCCAATTAGATTTCTTATGCTTTCGCTTATTTAATTTGACACTTGTGATGGGAAAATGTTTTCTTTTAGAGTTAAGAAGAATACTTTCCATCATGTTGTAGTTATCGCTAGGGTTTGCTGTTAAGCTGGTATCCAATTTAACGAGTATGTCAATCGATGACAGCTCATTTCATACCTTCTGGGTGACTGTTTAATGTTTCAGTAAAGCGTGGTACCTCTAATTGTTGCTACTGGCTTGCCGATTTCAGTTACCAAAAAAGCTTAGCGTCTCCATTTTGCCCCCTCTTTTCCCTATTGCATTCCCACATCATGAATCATTCATAACTAGTGCCTGTTGTATCTCACGGAGACTATCAAACAATAGAATGTTCCGGGGAAATCCTGACATGCTCGCATTGCGAGTAACCCCAGCTCACTCTCTTCTGCATAGTCTCATTCGGAGCGAAAGGCGTATAGCTGCATAATTTTTAACAAGTTGACAGGGTGTTTTCTAAACAAAAAACATTTTGTACAAATACATATCTTGACTATTTAAGGATACCATGTTAAGTCACAACTGCACCATAAATATAGTTGGCTTTTCACATTGTAATATTTTTATATTACAACCTAAATATGTCAAGTGAGATGTTTTGGGGAACATATACTATGTTTGTTCCAACTTGATCACAAGGTATTTTCTAGATACTTCCGCTATGTTCCTCTTTCCCCAACTGTCAACTGTCCTCTCCCCGAATTTGTAGAGACCTATTTTCAGAAAGTCGATCCGGAACTAACAATATATTCATATCATCATCATTTATTTCGACCAGGAATCAATACAATACAATATAACAAACAACAGGAAAAATTTTTTAAAAAATAAAAATCCCTGGTCAAGGAGACCACCATTATGACAGAGTCGCTGGAATGGTGGCCACCTCAACGAAAAAAAACACACACATAAAAAAAAAAAAAACACACACAGAAAACAAAACAGCGGACAAGACTCTATAAAGACAAATTAACAAAGTTAACAATTACCGAAATACACCATTATAGTTCGATAGTACAAATATGAAATAAGAATAATTTTGGGGTGACTAGATAAAACGTAATTATTTTTGGAAGACATTACAATGGACTTTAAAACAGTCAAAACAGTACCTATCAAGAAGTCTTTTTTTGATATAGGTTGAGTATCCCGCTATCGAATTGGTAAATATCGACGTTAAAGTCTCTTTTGGAGTTTGGTTTATTAAATTGGTTAAGTAATAGCGGATGCAGTTTTCGGCAAATTTGTGCTTGGTTCTGGGTATAATTATATTTTGCTTACGTCTGGTGTTATGCTCATGTCGGTCCAATATACGGGGAAAATGGAAAGAGGTAATGAAATATACAGGGAGATCATCATGCAGCAGCCTGTAATAAAACTTCAAAGCCTGTAACTCATGAATGTCCTCTATTTTAAGGAGATTCAATCGCTTAAATAAGGGTTCAGTGTGCGCAATATAATGACTCTTTGTTATGATACGGATGGCTCTTTTCTGAATATTTTTCAATCGATCACTTTGGTGGCCCCAGGCTAATATACAGTAATGCAAGTGAGATAAAATGAGCGAGTTATAAATGGTTAGCAGAATATGTTGAGGAAGGGTATAGTTTAGATGCTGCATAACTCCAACTACCTTAGATATTTTGAAAGCAATTTTATCACCATGACTGGACAATTTCAGATGTTTATGTAGGGTCAATCTGAGAAAATCAAAGTCGTCAACGCATTCTAGCTTGATATTTTTAATATAAAGTTCTGGTATCGTTACACGCTTTTGCAGCATATAAAATAACATAAATTTGGTTTTTTTAACGTTAAGAGATAATTGGTTAAGTTTAAGCCAATTGCTTACTAGAGAAAGTTCATGGTTTAATACTTCACTACTCACATTACCTTTTGGCGCTAATGTACTAATTGTGCTAGAAAGGGTTGTATCGTCAGCGTAAATAATTGCACTAAATATTGAACTCGCTCTAGATATATCGTTTATATATATTATAAACAAAAGAGGGCCAAGTATTGATCCCTGTGGTACTCCTCGGGAGATCAGAACTTCTTTTGATTGAACGTTATCTATGCTTACATACTGTTTGCGACTCTGAAGATAATTTTGTAGCAGTTTGAGCGCAAGCCCAGAAACCACATAGTGCTTCAGTTTAGCTAATAGTATATCGTGATTAATGGTGTCAAAGGCTTTTGATAAATCAAGATAGATGTTTATCGGTATCTTCCCTTCGTGCAGCCAATTGGGTTGAACGTTTTTTCCGGAAACCATACTGACCACTGTTAAACAGGGTTTCGTGGTCAAAGTGGTCATACATCTGGTTATAAATCACTTTTTCAAAAACCTTAGATATGGCTGGTAAAATTGAAATTGGCCTATAATTGTCAATATTAGATTTTCCCCCTTTTTAAAAATTGGTACTACTTTTGCAAGTTTCAATTTATCTGGAAACATACCAGTAGAAATTGATTGGTTAATGATGTGAGTAATTGCCTTACTTAAATCTACTTTTAATAGTTTCAGCATTTTCATTGACATGTCATCATGTCCAGAACTAGCCTTAGGTTTCAGCTCATCAATTATTTTATGAGTGACGTTATGATCGATTAAATTCAACACCATTTTGTTTTCACATGGATCACCTAGATAGTTAGTATAACTATGGTTTAGGTCCTGTTTGATTTTACTGGCACGTTTAGTGCCAATGGTGCTTAAAAACTCATTAAATCCATTTACTACAGCCGAAAGGTCAGATGTTGGCTTGCCATTAATATTAAAGAGCTCGGGGAATTTGTCCTTTCGGTTTGATCTATTAATAACGGATCTTATTGCTTTCCAGGTTGCCTTGATGTTTCCCTTACATTTTTCGAAAGCATGGTAATAATACGATCTTTTGGCCAACCGAATGTTATTTTTTAATATGGTATCATACGTTCTAAGATTGGTTTTCAGAGTATCGTATTGACAGGACGTTGGCGCTGTCATTTTAAGTCTTTTGAGAAGTTTATCTTTAAACGCTATGGACTTTATGATACCATTAGTGATCCAGTTTGCCTTTTTATGTTTCCTCTTGTTAAATTTAACTGTTTTGTCCGGTAAAAAAGTAGCCCTGGCCTTTGCTAGTACATCGTCCATTATCTCATAATTGATATTAGGGTCGGCGCTTAGGTCACTGTTGACTCTACCGAGAATATTTGCGTTTTCAATGTACTGTTTAAATTGTAGCATAGACTGTGGATCATTGCTTTTTATATTAAAGTTGCATGTCGTGTTCTTTCCCGCCAAACCTAAGCCCAGGCGAAATGGATATCAAAATTTGCAGAAAACTCGAATGTTTCATTCTATGAATTCAGAAACCTGATAAACATTGCCGTTTCGGCTGTGGTATGGCAAACGTGTCTATCCCGGGACACCACAGAAGTCTGTCGCGGCACTGCTACTTATACCAAAGCATCGCGAAGCACAGAAACTGATGACGTTTACCACTAAAATGAAAACTTGCGGTAAATTGATATCACGCGCAAGGCTAAGAGACACTATTTGGCAGTCTGGCATGGGTGGAGTATAGACAAAAGAAATCTTGAATGATTCAAGGACGGATTTTTATCTGTATTTTGACCTCTTTGGTTTGGGCGGAAAATAGTTCGACACAACTTTAATATAAGTGGGCGTTTTATTTGAGCGTCGTATATCTATGTCTAAACATAAGAAATAAGGGAGGTGGTCTGAGATGGCCTTCAATAAAATTTCCGTCGTTGTATTCAACGAACTGGGCGTTAATTTACATAAAAAATTATCGATCAGTGTACCCCTATTACGTGACAATCGAGTCGGTAGTGTGATTTTTGGAACAAAACTGCAAGACATGATGCAATCAAAGTAATCGCTAATGGCCGGTTTTTCATTGATCATTAGGAGGTCAATGTTAAAGTCACCTGCTAAAATAAATTCCCTATTAGGTTTGCTTCTCTCAAATGAGAAGAGAACCTCAGACAATTCTTCAGAAAAGGTTGCATAGTTTTCATTGACGCCACATGGAGGTCGATATATATTTCCTAGAAGCATTTTTGTCAGTATTACGTCCATATACCTCAATGAATTGCCCTTCCCATAATAATCGGGTTTTCTATAAAATTAAATGCATATGACTTATTGAGATATATAAGCAGACCTCCACGCGTGCTACGGGATTTACCCTGCGATATCAATACATAGTCATCGAGTTCGAAAATGCCAGTATCAGCATCATCTGATAACCAGGTTTCTTGTAAACAGACTGCACATAACACAACATTGCGATCACTTAGAACCTCTAAAAATACTTTCAATTGATCAATTTTAGAACGAATGGAGGCAATATTTAAACTAAGCATGCTGAACCCATGTCGCTTACTCCCAATGAACTTAATAAACCCATCCAAATCACAGGAAGGTGAGTGTTCAATGATAATTTTTTCCGAACAATCAATGTCAGATTTGCCATTACAATTAACTTTTAATGCATCGATCAATAAGTGAATTAATATTTACACCCTCAATATTTTTTAAGATGTCACCAATTCTCGTTACCCACAATCGACATAGACAATCACTGCAATAACATTGTAAATCTCCGCAAACAGGCAAACAAACAAGTGAACAGAAACATATAAATGAACCTTTAAACAACAAACAGTTTTGTCATGGGTGTCCATTTCACTCAGTTTTTCACCAGAAACACACTCGGGTAGCGCAATTACCTTTATTTGAAAAGTGACGGCTTCCTTAGTTACGACATTATATCTGCATACAAAATAACAAAACATTGTGATTGATATGAACACAGGTTAAAGCGGCAGCGCAGACACTGCAATTAACCTAATAATGCATAACTCACAGAACACCGTGGACATTCCAAGGCGCAATCATCAGCGGTAACACCTGGCATATCACCCTTGTGGGAAAGGCCCCCAGACACTGAACATACCGTGCCACGCGGGCAGTTTACTTACTTGATTGAACTCGTCTTTCGCGGGGGGAGAGAACGTATGGGACGTTGTCAGAAGGCACGAATGTACAACCGCATACGATCTTTTACTGTTTAACATCAGTCGTTAGAGCTCGTTTATTCTATGCCGAGATATACCGAGTAGATTTGCTTCACACCCCTATATTGAGCCATTTATTTGAAACAGAAGTGGGCCACGCTAATTCATGCCACTACGATACTACCATACAGCTCGAGGGGGCATACCGTGAACCCTTTGGGGGAGGGCCACGTCTACCTCGTCTAGTTGATCAATGGTCTGTCAGCAAACCTGTTTCTGCACAAGAGGTTCAACGCAGATTCGTCTGTAGTTCATATATAAATATCTAATATTAACCAATTCGTTATATAGAGACCAAACTTCAAATGTGTATTAACTTGGCCCGTTTGTCCTGATGAGTCGTCTTCTGTCAGAGGCCTGCAGTGTCCGGCATGCCTGACGCAGACTCACTGAGCGGTTGAAAGCGGCGGAGTATTCTTGCTCCTGGAGCGCCACAATTGTTTCATTGACAACCGGCATCAGCTGATGAAAACACGGGAGAAAGGCGGAAGGTATCATGACGTCAATATGCCGATGCGAAGCTGAGATGTACCCGATATGTACGCTGGGCGAGCCACCCACCCCCTGTCACTGGCCACCCTCACCACACGTGACGCCCACATGTTCTACAGGGCTATAAAGCCTTATACGCCATGACTTCCGGTTTACCTATTTTGAGGACAAACAAACGGAGCACGTAAGCTTATTCGGAACGAGTTCAGAATATCTGCGCACAGGGGTATGCTGACTGTCTGTGCGGTAGGCGTGATTAATATGTTACCAAAAGAGAGAAACAGGGAACCAGACTACCTGCGTAAGAACCAGGCGCCGAGGGGTGGGCTGCACAGTCACTACGGGATCTTATCGAAACCCCACGAGACAGGGATACTTATGCTCTACGTCAATGCCTAGCATCAACGGCCTGTTCGTGCTGCCTACCTTCCGATTGTCTGCCTTCACTCGCTTCACACACAAAATTGTCTAAAGCTGTCCTTAATTGCACACCTAACCATTGAAGTTCTGTGCATGTCAGAATTATAACCATCCGAGTAGATTTATGTAATATATTAGACAGTGGATACACCAGAATCCGGTTGTCGCATGAGTGACTGTCAGTGTCAGGCGATCTAATGTGCTGCGCGGGGTTTTCGCAATAATCATCATGACACGCATGACTGCGCGCGGTATCTATAGTTACGTAACAACTCTCTGACCAGGCGAGGACAATGGTGTTTGTCGCAGATACGTGAACATCGATGATTTGCCTAAAAATACAACGCTTCCAACAGTCTCATCGAAAGGTCCACATGCATAAGGCTGTACAGTTCTCGTGGGTTCTATTTCCGGGTCAGGTCTTTTAGGGACCAACAAAAAAACACGTGCTCTTAGATCGAGTGCGCGTCACGCTGGTGCCTTGCTACAGCTGTGTGACGCGCACTCATTGTAGTCAACGAGTGTTGGGAACCAGCCGGCTGCGCGGTTTGTGCGTGAAGAATCGAGTGGGTGTAAAACTATTTTTTGTTTGCTTTGGTCCAGGCATTCCTAACTATAACATCATAATATAGTTAAAGATAAGACATTTATCTCCCCATAATGCATGTGGTTCATTCGATGAGACTATTGAAAGCGTTGCATTTTGACGCAAATCATCGATGTTTACATTTCTTCGACAAACCGAGCACCATTGTCTTCGCCTGGTCATTCAATATAAGGAGCGTTGTTATGTAACCATAGATACCGCGCGCCGCGCGCGAATCATGATGATTATTGCGTCATACGACATGGAAAACCCCGCGCAGCACATTAGATCGCATGACACTGACAGTCACTCATGCGACAACCGCATTCTGGTTTATCAACTGTCTAATCGCTCATATATTACATAATCTACTCGGATGGTTATAATTCTGACATGCACAGAACTTCAGTGGTTAGTTGTGCATCCAAGGACAGCTTTAGCCGATTTTGTGTGTGAAGCTAGTGAAGGCAAACAGCCGGAATGTAGGCAGCACGTACAGACCGTTGATGCTAGGCATTGTCGTAGAGTATAAATTTTCCTGTATCGTGGGGTCTCGATAAGATCCCGTAGTGACTGTACAGCCCTATTAGATAGCATACCTACAAGGAGTGCGCGTCACACCGCTGTAGCACTTATGGTTGGCATCCGTCCGTCTGCGAAAGACGATGGATTTGCAGCTTTGTTTTGGTTTAAGTTATACGATTCGTAACGCGGCATTTACGCTTATGACTGAATAAGCCTATCTGTGATCGACAGAGCTTACCGCAGTCGACGCAACTGTCGATAGATCTTGGTTTGTGCTCGCTGGTGGACGTCCACCAGCGAGCTGTAGCACTGCACTCACTAGTACTCACTGTACAGTTTGATAGCGGAACGGATTATGTCGACCACTTGCCCTCGCCATCTGTGTTACCACGGAGGCGCGTTGGATTTTGTGCAGACACTGGCTATTCAGGGAACAAGCGAAAGCCCGGATGCAGAGCTAAATTTAGAACGCTATTTGTAGCCTTCGAGGGTTTTAAGGACGGATTTTTCCTTGCATGTTCCAAAAGTACTACAAGTCATCGCTTCCAAATATTTTGACGCGTACCTATTTTTTATCATGATCATTTTTAGTGAAATGAGACCCATAGTTCCAAAACAACGCTGCGGAATAGCTCACGGATGTTTTCAGTAATACAATGATCGCTTTCAGGCAGAAGACAAGTGTATGTGTGTTCTGGGGCATGTAAAAAAGAGGGTCTTTTGAAGCGAGTATATTTGAAAAAAGGGGTATTTCCCGCGGTATGCAGCAATTAAGATAGGGTCAATTCACATGGAAGCCCCTCCCCCCCCCCCCCCGCCCCCCTATATAATTTTCAACTCGATTTCCACGTTAGCTAGGATCTTTGTGCTGTAACATGCCAGTCTATTGACCTATTATTGTTTTTGTTTTATTATGAGTATTTTCATTTAGTAATGTGAATCTTACGACCCAGACGTTCTTTGCCATTAGGCCTACTAAACATATAATAGATAGGTCTACTGTAAATCCCGTGTTAACATAATTTGTCCGGTATTGTAAGGATCGGCGCATGGGGAGGTATTATTCTGGGCATATAGAATTATGCTGACATATTTTATTTCATGAAGGGACCAATGTGGTAATAATTCTACTTCCACCCCCTCCACCCGCCCCCATCGCCCTCCGCCACGTACCTATTCAAGGACGAATCAAGGGAAGAGAGGGGGGGGGGGGTTCAGGGGGTCCGGACCCCCACCCCCGTTTGAGAAAGAATACCGTTTTTCAATAGAAAATTTAGGCCATCTGAGGCCTGCCCCTCCCCCCCACCCGGTTTTGAGGAAGAACGCTATTTGATGCGGCGAGGACCCCCCCCCCTTTTCAAATTCCTGGATCCGCCCTGCTTAATTACTGTGCCTGTGCCCGTGCCGTGGCATGAAATAATCGGTCGCTTGCGCCTAGATGCAGAAGACTAATCTACAAACATTGATGACCGTGGGAAGGAACAAATTTTATCAAAGAATGTGGCTGTTGCACCATGTAGAGCAACAACAATAAGATAACCAGGCCTGGTCCATCATATAACCAGGCCTGACCCATCAGATAACCAGGCCTGGCCCATCAGATAACCAGGCCTGGCCCATCAGATAACCAAGTCTGGCCCATCAGATAACCAGGCTTGGCCCATCAGACAACCAGGCCTGGCCCATCAGATAACCAGGCCTGGCCCATCAGATAACCAGGCCTGGCCCATCAGATAACCAGGCCTGGCCCATCAGATAACCAGGCCTGGCCCATCAGATAACCAGGCCTGGCCCATCAGATAACCAGGTCTGGCCCATCAGATAACCAGGCCTGGCCCATAAGATAACCAGGCCTGGCCCATCATATAATTAGGCCTGGCCCATAAGATAACCAGGCCTGGCCCATAAGATAACCAGGCCTGGCCCATCAGATAACCAGGCCTGGCCCATCATATAATTAGGCCTGGCCCATCAGATAATCATGCCCGGCCCATAAGATAACCAGGCCTGGCCCATCATATAATTAGGCCTGGCTCATCAGATAACCAGGCCTGGTCCATCATATAATCAGGCCTGGCCCATCAGATAACCATGCCTGGCCCATAAGATAACCAGGCCTGGTCCATCATATAATTAGGCCTGGCCCATCAGATAACCAGGCCTGGCCCATCAGATAACAAGGCCTGGACCATCATATAATTAGGCGCTGGCCCATCAGATAACCATGCCTGGCCCATAAGATAACCAGGCCTGGCCCATCAGATAACCAGGCCTGGCCCATCAGATAACCAGGTCTGGCCCATCAGATAACCAGCCCTGGCCCATCAGATTACCAGGCCTGCCCATCAGATAATCAGGCCTACCTCATCAAATAATCCGGCCTGGCCCATCAGATAACCGGGTCTAGCTCATCAGATAACTAGACCTGGTTGTCGCGCATGCAACACCATGCATAGGACTAGTGGTGTACAGTTACTGGGAGAGTGATTTGGGGGCTTACTCTGGACGAAGCGCTGTTTGGCTTGGCTTTTTATCTATTTCGACGGTTCTGCAAACATCCTTGATTGTATATAGCACACTCACTTTGGTCTGCATCACATCGGCGTGTATGATGGTGTACAGCGCATTCTGTGTGATGTGCTTCACACGGTATTCAAGGTCAGATAAGCCGTCATTGTCATGGCGTAAGAGAAATCCTCTGTTTAGCAGCTTGGCCCTTAAAAAGTACAACATTACAATATGCATTTGTTGAGGTTTCACCTATAGCGTATCTCATAGCTCCATTAACTAACATAATTCATACATAATTCAACATAATTCCAGTAACTTGCAAAAAAATTATACTTTGAAGGTACAAGAAGCGAATGATTGGAGTTTCGAACGACACATCAGATACCGCTTTTTTGGATATATTATTCATATCGGTGATTTAACCTACATAGGTAGGCTATGTGCGTCGTGTTTCGTGATTGCCTGAAGTACCGCGGAAATTACTGAAGTGGGCCCCGACAATGAACCAATCCCCAGAAAACATAACAATGTATACACACTGTCGATGAGAGCTAATGACTGGTGACCAGCGGCCCTGAGTGCCAGTGATGAGATGGGAGATAGTTGACATGAGAGGTGTTATCTTTAGTTAATGGTCGGGATCAGCAGCAAAGGGGTTCGAGTTGTAGGGAGTGAGTCCTGCGCTCTCTTTAGATCGTTACTAGGCGCCCGGCCCAACCGTAGACATTGGGAGCGATAACCAACCAGCGACATTGCTGGCCTATATGTATATTGAAGGCGGCTGCCGGTGCATGCAGCGGGTGCATAGTTGGGGCAGACAGACAGTATGTTGATCGTCAGAATATTAATAGGGAAGCACAGGGAAGGGAAGACCCCGACCGAGCGCATTTTGGCGGTGAAAAAGGGGTGGGTGGAGGGGGGGGCTTTAATTAGCACCCCCCCGGATACATATGTTAAATAGGGCCGAAGAGGTCCATATTTAGTGGCCTCCTTGCGAAACATTTACCTACCGGCGCGTAATCTTGGTCTCCTTCTTGTGGGTGCATTCCTGGTAGCGCCCGATGGCTGCCTCGTAGCGTAGGATGGATGCTTTGGATTGACAGACTCTATGAAGAAAATAGACCTTAGATGCCTTATGGTAATCAAAGTCACCGACTGTAAACATGCTTGAAAAAACGTGTGAACAATTCCGTTTCTATCACAAGACAGTTGTTTTAAATGTACTAGTAAAGCTTTATTTGGGGAATGCACGACAGCCAGTTGGCATTTTCGGCCAGATACGGATTTATGTCCGCTTTACCACCGACTATCAGCGTTCCTTGTGATATGCAGTTATGGAAGGCAGGTAGTTATCCGACACAGGCTACACATGTGTTAGTATGAGTGGACGGCGACAGACCGATTCCCGAACTTAATTTGCAACAATAAATACGCTTAGCACTTTATCAGTAGTTATGTCGGATGAGACTCCAAAGTGGGCGAACCAACGTGGTATATATAAAAGAAGGCTTCTGAGATTAGACACGAAAAGATGCGGCATGGTAATCAGGCACGGGGTAATCATTATCAGTAATGGTAATCAATTGTAATGGATTACATTTTCCAAGTAATCGTAATCGATTACAATAGTTCTAAAAGCCATGTAATCGGAATCGTAATCATGATTAAGTAATTGATGATTACTTTACAATGCCGATGACTGATTTGTTCTATGTAGCCAGTGTCATAAATGGAAACTGCCCACTACTGTGCACCCACCACGTAACGAGACATAAAAATTAAGCTGGCTGGGTAGCCGAAAGTGCATGTGAACCACCTTCAAATCCCATAATTATCGTGTCGGCAGTTGATAACTAGGGATGGTCCGGAGCCCCCTGTATCGTTGGGAGTTCGTAGGTGGGGGCTGTGATGGCATGGTGTTGGATGATATATAGATAGTCCAGGGTTCATTGATTTATAAAAACATAGAAGGAATCACGATTGTAATCATGATTATTTTCATTGTAATCGTAATAGTAATCGATACATTTACACTGTATCCGCCCCATGGCTGAATTGGTAATACGATAGGTGGTGCGCACATGAATGGTAGTAACACTAGTACCAGCATACTGTCCACAAGCCAGGCCCTGGGGTAAGGGGCATTATATCTAGTTTTCATTCAAAAAACTAAAACAGGTTATATGGTTCAGATACAAAATGATATAACAAAGTGAATGCCTCCTTGCCTAATTTTAAGAGAGAGGAAAATGACTTCATAGAGAAACACTAAGCCCACGTGCTATCAGACTGATATTCTGAATGTCCTATTCATTGGCTTGAACTCCTCGACAAAACCCTAAGGTATATATGTGCCCCCCATTTCCAAATTCTGTACCCCCTGGCCCCAATGCATTAAGCTTCGCAGTATATGTTCTTTCTTTATTTTACGAACGATTATAAAGTGTTCAAATAATACGTAACGTGCACCACGGTCACCTACGTCTCCATCTTTTACACCCATTTTGTTCATGTCTTGTGGACCAATATATTGTGCCCCCCTTTCAGGAATTCCTGCACACGCTCCGGTTTGAGGTAATTCTTTTCTCGAATTTGGCAATAAAACGTAAAAGCGTAAAATTGAGAATGGTAAGAGGCAGATTCGGAATAAGCGTCGTCGAATATTTTGGGACAAGATGTTACCCGCTTTTAACACAGAATGCCTCTGCGGTTATTTCTATAAAGCTTTTCATGATTTTTCACCAGTTTAATAGCGTTAAAGCTCACATGTCAATCTTGTTACATCATACTTTTAGAGTAATTTCTGAATATCACTCTTGGGCTATGCTGACAGAAATAAAAGGTTTCAAAAAGCGTTTTGCGTTTTTCCTATTTGAGAACTAGGCCTGTGTTCGGGATATGCAGGAAGGTATCAAAGATGTGCGACAAGCTTTCGCTTTGTTTCATTAAATTATCATGATATTTATACATCGCTCTCAACGACAGGTGTTGTTCACAAAGGCCAAGGCCAAACTAGTCATGCTTTGCAATGCAACTGAGGCAACTACTGAGCGGCTGACCTAAACATGAGGTCCGAATCCTCCCCTCCCCATCCGATGTAGCGGTTGGAGTATCCGTTAATGTCCGTGAAGTGTTTGTTGTCGACCATAATAGCGCCGCCGAAATACGCACTCCGTGGCAGGAACCTGAAACGAGGCAGGTCAGTTACCACTGTTATAATGCTGCATTAGGCGCCGTTAAAGTGTTGGTGCGACGCCAAAACAACATTAGCTCATATTAATCTTCTGTGTTACCACGTTCATATTAGCCCCAGCAAACACATTACGTTATTGTAACGTTGCAGAAAGGTCGCAGTTTCGTCAGGTCCAAACAGATGTTTTTACAACGTTGTCACAACATGTGACACGGACGTTTTGATATAACGTTCCACTGACGTTGAGGGACGTAGTACAGATACTTAACATAATAAATACTTAATAACAATTTAGGGTATGTTTTAAAGAGTTTTGATTTATGTACGCATGTCTATCCCTGCTAAAAATGTCCTATAGAGTTTCTAAAGAACTCTATAGAAACTCTATAGAGCATGCAGTGTTCTATAGCATTTCTATAGATGTCTTTATAGTGTCTCTATAGGACACAAATATTCTATAGACTTTTTATAGGGCATGCAGTGTTCTATAGCGTTTCTATAGATGTCTTTATAGTGTCTCTATAGGACACAAATATTCTATAGACTTTCTATAGAGTATGCAGTGTTCTATAGTGTTTCTATAGATGTCTTTATAGTGTCTCTATAGGACACAAATATTCTATAGACTTTCTATAGAGTATGCAGTGTTCTATAGTGTTTCTATAGATGTCTTTATAGTGTCTCTATAGGACACAAATATTCTATAGACTTTCTATAGATCATGCAGTGTTCTATAGATGTCTTTATAGTGTTTCTATAGGACAAATATTCTGTAGTATTGCTATGAAACACTGTTCTATATCATTTTTAAGATACGTAAATGGCGTCTCTGTAGAACATATTCAATAGAATCTGGTCGATATCGATTCAGACACACTGGTGAATGAAATCCTAAGTAGAGAGACTTCGTATTTTGGGCAGATGAACAAATTTAAAATGGAAGATATGTCCCCAGTGGGCTCACCGCCGTCGTAAACTCGTCGCTAAACGTCGCTAAACATCGAGAACCCGTCAGATGTTCGTCCATAATCCGTTATCATTAGATCGAAGCACCTTGGGTTGGTGCCTAATCATACATTTTTAGTGATTGGATTCAAATAGATGGCGCAGCTTTGACAGTTCACTGATTATTAAAGACCTCTAGTCTTTGTCTGATAGGTGTCTATCACCCTATCACGGTATCGCGCGACTTCCTGATAACGTAAAATGCGAACACACAATAATTAAATATATATTCCTTCAGTTCCATACACTACATATATTGTAACACCAAGTTTCAATTACCACCTTTGTGGCAACGTAGCTTTTTTATATGGGTGTTACAGCAGGTCTAAAAGTATAACACTAGTAGGCCTATTCCCACGCATGTCCTGACACAATTAAGTGGTTCAGTACCCCATGCACCCTCGCATCACTCCATCCCAGTATAATTCCTTCTAAAACGGACAGCAACGTTGCAACACCAATGAGATTTGTAGTGTGCCACAGGCGCTCAGATCAGTTAACACGAAAACTACCTGTGCAGCGTGCCAAAGCCCGCGAAGTACGCGAACCAGAGCATCACCGCGATTGTGCTGCCACCTTGCGGAGATATTGGTTGCAGATCATACGGCGCTTGCGCCAAGTTTAAAAATATTGCGGAAAGGCAAACCGAATCCAAAGTTACATGTAAATATGAGCTACAAATTCACGAATATTTGCTTACATATATAACTGAAAAGTATTTATTTATAAATATCTCAATGTGTAGCACCTGAAGAAACCCAGGTTTGAACGTGACATCATAAATTAAGGCCAGAAGAAGATTTTATAAATTGTGTTTTGTTTTTTACAAGACTTGCCACTTTTTGACTTGGCACTTGCGGCTGCACTTGCTCATTCGCTCATAGATCTACGCCCTGTCCCCTGTACGCATACACTACAGGCTACACCTACTATGCCTAGCCTACTGGCTCCCGGCTGGCTGTAGCCTACGCTATAGGCTACAGTAAGTATAGTACTGGCGTTTATAGTGCTAAATCACCCTGGCCACTGTTGTGTACACAACAGTGGCCAGGGTGATTTAGCACTATGGCGTTTAATGATGCAGACCATGGGACTTAATTTATGAACCAAGCACCTGTAAGGCTGTATGCAGTCGAGAAGTGGAAGTGACACAATTCATTTCTCCTGACTCTTAATTTGCAGGTAGGTAAAGCCACAGGCGCTCGGTTCGCGGGATGGAAGTCCTACGGCCTGTGTATACGCTATATATTACATATTACTTGTATACGCTATATATTACATATTACTTATATTGTAATATATAGCGTATACACAGGCCGTAGGACTTCCATCCCGTGAACCGAGCGCCTGTGGGTAAAGCAACTAATTTTTTAAGTCAAGCTTGGGCCGGGGTTGGCGCAAGTGCCCCCAGGCAAGCCCGCTTCTCTAGGGGCACAACGGTAACAATGTTAAAATCCTTCGACGTTAGTAGGGAATCAACTGCAGCTTTTATTATGATGTGTGCTCGAACAATCATAGTGTTTACGTATTCTATATACCTTGTTCTATCATCTGACATCAATAAAGTGTATCGACACTAGGTTGTTTCAGTTATATTTTCGCAAAGAAATGTTGGAGCACACAACTGTTCCCGACCAGCCATCCGCCATATTTGTTTTTGGCGGCTGCCGGTACCTGTGAATGCGACTTGGTTCCTCCTCTCCGTTGGCACATGACTCTCATATAGAAGGCCTTGTCAGTCGCTCACTTTGAACTTAAGGACAACAGCAGCGCCCTATTTCACAGGTCATTGACTATTACAAAGTTTGGGACCCAGGCTACAAATGGTGGCGGGATTCGCCAGGTGGCGCTGCATACGCATGGTGGTTAGTAGGGAAAAGTCGCATGCTCAAACATTTGTTCGCGAAAATATGACTGCAACAATCTAGTGTTGACACACTTTCTTGATGTCAGAAGATAGAACAAGGTATATAGAATACGTAAGCACTATTATTGTACGCGCCCACATTATAATACAAGCAACAGTCGATTCCCTACTAACGTCAAAGGATTTTAACATTGTTACCGTTGTGCCCCTAGAGAAGCGGGCTTGCTTGGGGGCACTTGCGTCAAGGGCCGGGGTAGTTGTGATCTCCAGCGTTTAAATTATTCTTATGCTGGAGATCGCAGCTAAGGCCAGGGTTAAAGTCATATTTATACTGTAATTTCTGGCGTATAAGTCCTAGCTTTTTTCCTCGCTGCCAAGGAGTATGACTTATACACTGGTATATGACAGTGTGTCTGCTGGAGCATTAGCGTGAAGAAATATTGTTTACATTATAAAAAAACAGATAAAATGGCAGTACAATCGTACGTTTTGATATCATCCTAGTCTTATATCACTCAAAATACATTATAGTTTTAGTGAAAACCTATACACAATGGCTAGATACAAGTTATGACTATAATATGACCATTGTTGAGTGATTACTTTTTTTATTAAACTACACATAAGCTGTATGCATAACTATGATTATATATGCTAACACCAAAGAAGGAATTATTTGCAGTTGTATTTATATTTAATTGATATTGATGGGATATAGAACATTATCTATAATCTTTTCATATATACATTGCCTACCCGAAAGATGCAATTGTTACATGAGAGCTTGGGTGTGGACTTTATTATGGGATATATTATAACGTCTCTTTTGATGCAGGATCAAGGAATAGCTTTATGGATAATAGTCCTACTTGGGAATTAAACACGGGAATAAATTAAGCTCATGCAACATACAGCTTCAGGATGGTAAAGCGATGTATATCATTGCACGATGCATGTATGCGGCTTACCCATAACATCACACAAGCACTGTACAAAGCAATAATTTGACAGACTTGTATTTTCGAGATATATTCATCTTATATAAAAATTACAGTAAATATTTTGCTCTCTTCTCGACAGCTCCCTACGTGACTCTTTCGAGAAAACTTGAAGAAGTTCTGCAAAATCAGCGCGAAGAACTAAGCTTGCTTCGCCGTATTGTATGCGACAGGGGTCGTGTCGAGTGGAGCGAAGATGTCCTCCCGAAACCCATTGAAAACACAGAGGAACTGGATACACTTTGCCATAGATTGGACAATGACCGCCAGTACTGGAAGGAAATGGTACGTGTTCTGCTTTATGTAACATATAAGGTGTGTTTCGAGCAAATTGATAACAGCCAGCGAACTTCGTACACACATCTACATGGGCTAAGAATACAATTTTAATATGCTGGGCTTTTCTGGCATCTTCAAAGCGCCTTATTTACGGTAGTCGAACAGATAACATTTGAATATTATTATAATATTATTAAATTGAAAATATGATTTAAAATTATAATTACTTCATTAAATTGTCGCGTGTTTTTCGTTTTTTCTTCTAAGATTGCTTATCTGCGCTCCCCATACACGACCAGTGTGCCCGAGAGTGCGCAGGATGCTGCGCACACTGGGGACGAATGGGCACTGGTCCCATTACAGCATGAAGGGGAGGAAAGGGAAGGTCTTCCAGACACTTCCATTGACTCGCCTGATCATTAGTAAGTCAAAATTTGGGTACTACGTTTGTTGTCTGTAGTTCCAAGATGACAAATATATATGTTTTATTATGAATATTATTTTCTGCAGGAGGCAGACAGTCCGTATCATTTGTTTTCTTGAAAAGAAGCAGTATAATATTATTTTATAGCCTCTTGAGACTTGAAGTACACGCACATGTTTTAGCACATGAGTAAATTAGGTAGTACATAATCCCATGGAAATTGGTTTAGCTTATCTAGAAACATGCGCTTAACGTTGAACTGCTTTTGTATTTAAGAGGCCTGCTGTGCAAATGACAAAGTCAAAGTGGCTGATGTGGAGGAAAGTATTTGAGAGACACGCCCCAAACAAGCCTGGGGGGCTGAAGCACAAGGTGAGATACATTCGGCCCAAAACAAATAGTTATCTTCTGTTTGCTTTGTCAAGTTATATAGTTTATTAAAGTACAAGGAAATGAAATGGAATTAGCCAGCATTTTAATAAGATTCACATCTGGATGCTGTATTATTTGTGGTCTGTTTGCCAGATGGTCAACTTAAAATATATAACTGTCGATCTATTAAATTCCTCTTTTAGGTACCATCGGTTCCCGAGGCGACCCTTTCAGGATAGAAGTTGTTTAAATTACACTGCCAACCAGTTACCAGTTTTACAGTACAGTTTGCTGTATTTTAAGTATTAGTCTCACAAAGTCAAGAGATAAGATAAAAGAAACATCTACACAAATCTTAAACAATAAATCACTGGTTTCAAAATAATGCCTACCTGCTACAATACATGGATTTAAGCCATGCTTGTAAAGACAATTCGTTTTCTAGCAGTTTGGCAGCTAAATGCAACTAAATACCCAAAATTTGTGCTTGTATGAATGTCCAGTTTTTCACTTGCATTTATTGAAATAAAAGGTTGTTATGTATCTAAAGCATACTTTTGTATTTCTGATTATTTTTTTACCATATATCGAATTTCAGTCCGGACCTAGTATATACTGGATCTTCTCTCTTTTTTATTTGAAGTTTAAGAAACCCTCTTTGACACCACACCATGCACGGCCAACAATATGACGACGCATCTTAAAACGTTACCGGGACGTTGTTTTGACGTTTTATGACGTTACCGCAACGTTTTGGAACTACGTTTATACTACGTCTAAAAAAACACATAAAATAACGTTATTATTAGGTTCCTGCAACGTAATTGAAACGTTATCACCACGTTTTGCAACTACGTTTAGGGGACGTCTAGAAAACCACACACTATAACGTTATTTGTACGTTCGTCAGAACGTACCTGCAACGTAAGTGAAACGTTTCCATGACGTTATCATAACGTTTTAGTGTTTGCTGGTTATACGGCCCCAAATAGTAAAAGGGAATACTTTTTCCACTTCTTTTTGCACCAACCAATTTAAACTATGGGAGCGAGAAAAGTGACATCAAAGGGGAATACAAACGCATGTGCTTTTACATTGAGACTCAAATTTTCTCTGCTCATTGGCTTGAACTCAACGAAAAGCACTGAACCATGAGAACAATACACGCCCTCGATAACAGATGCCTACGCACTGCATCAAAGCTCACCTGTCAATCTTGTGACATCATTGACGAAAATTTCTAAATAACGCTCAGATAAAATGCTCTCAGAAATAATAGTGTAATAGTATAATAGCTTATAGTGATATCGTGGAATAAAAACTGTAAACTCCCATTATAACAAATTCTTATTTGTTCATCTTCAATAAACAAGGTTAACTCTGAGCTAAGCAAAATTGTGGCACCAACATTTTAAAGAAAGCCCTGATGCAAGGGACTTTACTTCGGGCTCGGAATTGGGGAATAGCCCCGGCCAGGTAGAGCGATGTATCTAGCTTGGCTGGTTACCGCAGAGGTTTTATGGTTTATATATAGTATATTATGAATATAAAAGATATTACGTGATTCACAAATGAACATGAAGCTCGGGGGAATACGTGCATTAAATACCTGTCTTGATGCTATGTGAGTTCCTATGATTTATAGTCCTTCTTGTGTTCGTATACTTCCCTACCCTAGTGCCATCAACGAGGCGCCTCCCACGAAGTCGGCATCTTCCGCTTGCGTTATCCTTTCCCTGGGAGAAGGGAGGGAGAGTGGAGCCATGTCTCCGGGGGTAACCCCCCACTCTTTACGAAGAAAGACATGGGATCTTTATCCTGCGACCACACAGACATGGCCACAGCAGGGCTCGAACCATCGATCCACGCGTTGTTAGGCTCTCAGGTGACCAGAGCACTCAATGCGAGTGCTCTAGCCACTGAGCTATCGCGCTGGCCCCACACTTTGGGGGTCATGCCCTGATATGTGAATCGGGTGCATATTTCTTCCAGTTCGGACCCAAGGGGACGGGGGGGGGGGGCGCTTCTCCTGAAAATGTACGTTCATAGAGCGGGTGCCGCACAAGCCTCCAAACCCAGCAATGCATTAAGTACCTCCCTCGGGGTATGAAGGCTATTTTTGATGCCAACTTTTAAATGGATATTGCTGGGTCTCTCAACTGGATATATTCAGTCAGATTGAGATTACACATGATGACGGCCATCACGATCCCTCCTCCACACTCACACAGCCAGGTGCTCACATCGCTAAACGC
This sequence comes from Arenicola marina, assembly GCA_964019135.1. Lineage (NCBI taxonomy): Eukaryota > Metazoa > Annelida > Polychaeta > Arenicolidae > Arenicola > Arenicola marina. Next base: position 39,925,757 of record OZ025248.1, on the reverse strand, counting down.
TAACAGCTTGTTGGAGAGTTATCTATGTAACCCAGTAATGGTCTTTCAGACGACGGGTAAGCTCTCAAGGATTATTTGGTGAGCGCGCTTTCATAAAGCAATAACATTGGGACACAGATTACTATATGGATTAAAAGGTACATATCGTCAATTCGGTGTCAACTTACCGATAGTTGTAGCTATCTATTGCCACGCAAAGATGGCGTGGCTCGGGCGAACAGTAATACAAGTTCTGATTGTTTTCGGGCAGAAGGTCAAGGTCATGAAACACCGTACAGTCGAATTTGCCCAGTTTCTGAGCCTCCACGAAGCCGATGTTCTTCATCATTCCGCGGTTGAATACAGTGTTGGGCACCTGCGGAATGGAGAAACGGACAAAGCCAATTGTAAACTTATTTACTGAGCGATGGACTTGTCAAGCGGAAGGCACCACGATCCCGCTTCTGAGAAGTGCAAAACCCGTGTATGTATGTATGTATGTTTACAGACTGATCAGGCAGTAACACTGATCTACAGATGTACAATTCACAAATCATACACGGATTAAAGCATTATTACTCCGGAATATATTTTGTATGCTTACTTTTTAACGCAAACTGTTAAGGACTATGCGATGGACGCCCAGTAATGCATATTTTTTTCATAAAAACCATAAAACATTCACCTTACCGCGCAGAACCGATATTTCACATGTAAACCAATCTTACATCTATAGAGGAAGACTGAGAAGTTGATTTCAACAGTAAATGTAGAGCAGTTTTGCCGGGAAAAATAAGCCAAGCATTGTATTGAAATGTGATGTAGAACGGATCAATGACATACAATTTATCAATTGAAGATTTTGAAGGTGAAACAAATGAGGTAGGGGTTGAGGGTTACGGGGGGGGGGGTGTAGGGGCTTTTGGCGGACACATCCTAAACCCAGTGGGCAGATTGTCATAGGCCGAATATATCGATGACCTGGTGCTCTCCCCATGTCGCGCCACCCATAGGGATAGACTGCTGGGGACGTCATTTTCGTGCTTTTTGGTATGCCAATGGGTCCTAAATTATGACCTTTTTGGTAGTTGCATAGGTAATCTTTGGGGAACAGTTGCTACGCCAATGGGTCCGCTCAATTTGCAAGCTGGGGGCCGATAAATTTTGCCAAAGTCGTACAACCTTCCCAGTTGGTACGTGGATGTGCCCTTAGTTTTTGGTACTTGGATGGGTAAGATTCTAGGGCTCCCAGCGACACTTTTGTATAAAATTTGGATCTAGTTTACCCCTCGTGGCTGTCGGGCGTCAAGAGGTTATCGGGACTTGATGAAGGGTGTTATGTGACGCGATAGGCCTGCGTACATAGCTATATCATAAAAGTTCCTCGCACCTGTTGGTAGATGGCAGACCAAAGATTGTGTAGATACCAGTGAGAGGGGTTGTCAGGATATGGCCACGAGCCATCGACGTTGGAGCTTCTCTCGAAAACGACACTGGACAGATCAATTTTTGTTATATATTGTGACTGAACAGAGATAAATGTGCGAGAGAGAGAAAGATGGGGGAGAGATAGACGGTTAGGTAGAGAGAGAGGGAGGGGGGGGGAGAGATAGGGGGGGTGGAGAAATAGGGGAAGATAGCTCGAGAGAGAGGTGGAGAGAGAGAGAGGGAGAGTGGGTCCGTATCCCCGGGACCCCGCAGACTCCCCCGCCCCCCCCCCCCCCCCACCGCCCCTGCCCGATCCCCGGCTCCGGTTCTGTGACTTGCAGTCCACATTGTAAGGTAAAGCAGAGAGCCCCATACAGCAAGCGTTGCTATGCTGCGGGCAAGTGGACTACCCTTTGTGAACCCACCGCAAGCTTTTTTCACCGTACATTTTATTCCTAGATTGCCCAAGATACACATGTGAGAGGAGCATCTATTTTAACCTGTGAGATAGGGTAACACACAGTTTATTGTTGTAAAGGGTAATCCACAGACTTGAAAGGGCGATCACAGTAGCCTGAGCGAAGGGGATTCCACATTTATTTGATCGTGCAACCAAATTTAATCGTCAGAAAAATAGTCGTTTAATACGGTAGACGTTTCTGTTCTGTTTTCTTTTTGTCACTTCTTATCTTGACACCTTTGTATGTGTTTCACGTATAAGTCAGTATTGCATGGCAAACTGTTTGACAATCTGTATATGCTAAGGAGACCCCAAGTATGCCCATTACCCTTTTCATACTGGACCCCCCACTTGTTTTGTGGTCCCCACCCTCCCCGTCGTCAGATGTTCAAACCTAAACTTATCACCTTAACCACCCCCTTATCAAAATCCTGGGTCAGAGCTTGTGTGTGTGTACGGCGCAGCAATATTCACACCTGTCATAGCATGTAAACAACGCAAACAGCGTGGGTGGAGGGATACTGACAAGCTCTCATAAAGTGGCTTCATTAATTACCTGTTCCGCTACAAAGATTTGGTATTCGATGAGTTGCCGTTGGAGAAAGGTGTGCATGTGCTGGAGGAAAAGTAGGAGGTTGTCTGGCCGATCTCTGTACGGTATGACGACCGCCACACGGTGGCGCGCTCGGCAGTCACTGGGGCGCCACCTGCCGCCCAAACCGACCTCTGGGTGAAGACTGGACACATAATCCAGGTTGTGGGGAATGGTCTTGTTGACGAACGTTTTTCCCCCTGGCATCCGTTAAGATAAATAACATTGCTAATAGCGGCCAATGGTAATAATACAATTAATTACAGGTAATTCTCAGACCATTAGTAATATATTATATAATTTATAAACATGTGTTCAGAGCCTCAAGGAACGGGGTCCTATGAAATCTTCACACTAGCAACGTGGCATAATGCTAAGAGGCACAATATCAGTGGATATAATTAATGTTATAATACTATATATATACCGGCGACGGACATAATACCAACGAACATAATTCCAACGGACATAACGCCAACGGACATACTGCCAACGGATATAACGCAACCAAGAGTATCCGCTAATTTTTATTAGTCACTGCACATGGCACAAGGTTTTAATTTCATGGAATATAGGCTAGACATATTAGTTCAATGTATGCGACAAACGTTGCAACAACGTTGTCCTGATGTTAGCTTGGAGATGACGTTATCACAACCAAAAACCAACGTTGTGCGAACGTTGTGTGTTTGCTGGGAATGACGTATTTAACACCGTCTCCGGACAACAGGTTACCTAGGTTAGGTGGGACCGCCGGACACAATGCATTATTGTGGTCGTCGTCATGACGTCTGGAGCCGGAGGGTGGCGACCACCGGGTCATCATAGAGAAGTGGCCTTCTGGATCCATATCCGACAAGTCCGGCAATCCTGGCGGGCGGACGTCCTCACCCCTAGGTGTCTGGGCGCCGTCTGGATCAGGGTCGCTGCTTACATCTCGCTCCCAGACCGCTCCAGTCCCAGCCAAACCCGTATGAGATACCATCCGGATATTAAGCTTAGTGTGTCTGAGATCAATCCGCCATTGGTCAAAATGGAACTTCACTCCGGAGAGCAAAGCTAACGCCATCAACATAACCAAGGAGAGCTTTCTATAAGAAACAAATATGGTTGATGTAAATAAAATCATGAAAAATATATAAAGTAAGTGGTTTATTATCTGATAATGTGTAGTATGTCCAAGACGAGGCGAGTGGTTCTTCCATGCAAAGGCAAACCATTGTTTCAGCATAGCTTACGTGTGACTCAAGGTTGTAATTTATTACAATTATCCATTTCGCGTGCTCTAATATGGGCGATCGCACTACTTCTTGTTGACTAACGTTATATATTCCAGTTGCAATCGCAAGCGTTCAAGTAACTGTCCTCTACATACTTTGCCATGACGTCTTGTCAGTGTCTTCTTTAGGCCTTTCTTAACCAAACGTTCTGTCAATGATCACAAAATCGAGCAATTTTCTATCGTTCTCCAAATGCCCTCTATAGAATGAGGGGCACCCCCCCGCCACTGTAGTAAAGTGTAATGTGGTGCCCCTCCCCGGGCTTGTGCACCACTGGCTTTCATGTGACATCGTTGTCGGGTTTTTGTAGGCATTTTTGTTTAACGATGGTTGCATCGTCCATGTCGGGACAAATGCTGGCCAACCACTAACGCATGTTCTTGGTTAGATCAAATAACTTGTATGAGAAAGAAGCGAAAGCGCGACGTAAATCGGTAACAAAACATGCGCGCGCCGCCTAGCGGGGAGGGTTAATCAGCGCTCGGCCAACTCGGTGCAGACGGGGACGCTGTCGGCGAAATGCAAGCAGATTGTAGCCGCGCGAAGTCCGGTCGGGGCACAATTGTGCGGCATGGAATTGCTGTAATTACAAAGGGAAGGGTGTCAAGATGAGATATTTCCTTCTTGCAATTCCTCAGGGACAAAGAAAGGTAAGTGCCTTTTCTACGATGTTTTGGCGAACATTCGTCAGCTAAACCTGCTGTATTATCGCCCATGTTTGTTCATGAAATTATGTTCTGTTCTGACTTCTTGACACCTTCTTGACCATAAATTGTTGTTCAACTTTGTTATAGGCCTACCACGTTTTACTTGGCCTATAGCTCTGTGGCTAGTGGGGGTGGCGGGGTGGGGGGGGCCTTCTGGGGATGGTTATCTGGTAGATGGTAGTCTGCGGCTATGTTGACTGTTACTTCAGGTCCATATTTATATAACAGCTTAATAAGCATTTGTCGATTATTGTTAAAAATATATAAAGATCTGTTGTGGAAAGTGGAAAAAAAATATGTCTTGAATTATAAGCTGCTCTGTAAGGTTAATTGGTAAGCTTATTAATTACCAGTTAGAGAGGAGTATTGTGTGGAGTAAAATTAAAATAAATGAGTGATTATTTACATTAATTCATATAAATTGTAATTACAAGAGTCAAAGTAAAATTGTCTTATTACAAAATATCTTGGTTAAATAATAAAATAGCTAAATAAGAACTAATTTGCTCATTTGTAAGAATTTTAATTCTAATTTTAGAATGCCCCAAATAATGCTCTTACATTTTTTTTGGCTCCATTAGATAAGGTGTTTTCATGAAGTATTCTATGAAATAAACACTGACAATAACATTTAATGGCTTGTCCATTATTTTTATTTTTATTTTGATAATTTTTTTACGGTCATTTTGGGAATAATTTTTTTTGTGTATTTTTCTTAAGTTCATTTTTATTATATATGAATAAAGCTTTTTATTCATGTGATTAAACTTCAATATCATGATTCATAAGAATAAACTTGTGTGGAGTGCTGTGCCCACACTTGCACCAAATCTGCCCCAGAAAGTGCAAATAAACACCCTGCATCACATTTGTCTTGTAAATTAAATTTACCCTCCATTATATAATGCTATTCCTTTTCGCCCAATAGATGGATGTACACAAGAGGAGGCAGCTATCCGGCCAAAACGACTTCGCACATCCTCCCCAAACAGTTGGAGCGCAACTGTAATGAATCAAGAGTTGCAAACATCACTGTATCGCGTTGAAAAAAATCTACATAGGCATAAAGACTCACAAGTAAAGACAGCTGATGTCGTCAAGGTCTAATGTAATTGTTTAACTGGTACAGATGGTCATCACCGTGTAGAACTACAGAAGTGACCCTGCTTAACGGCATCCCTTTCAGGGAAACATCAGAAAAAAAGTAATGTTAAAAAAAAAAAAAAAAAAAAAATGCAATTTTTTTTGGTTTTTTAGACTTGGGTCAAGGTGGTAGACGTATAGTATGTGGTTGGTATGCGGCTTGCACGTGTTCTTTGTGAATTTGCCCCTTTTTTGCTTGTTGTAATGACTACCAGAAACGGTTCTGCTATTATAGTATGATGATAATTTAGACTCCTGGTTAATAGTGGAGGATACTTTATGCTTGCATATAGCTTATTATCTGTAAATCTGTATTGATGGAATTTGTGTGCTAGGATTTATAATATGCTGGTAACTTTCCAAGACAGCGAACTATTGTAGAACAGCATTTTGCAACGTAAACATATCCATTAGCGATTCCCGGTAAGAAGATCAACGTATAGATGCACATGTTAATGTTTAGACTGGTTTCCTTATCTGAGGTTCTTTGAAAAACGTTTTTTTTTTAATGAGCCTGCACTAAGCGGCGCTTGGTCCAATGCATCGCATCTGGGCTTGACGTCATTTTCCTTACACCCGGCATGGCTGTGTATGCAGTGGACATCACAATTAATTGAACTAAGTTTTATCTTTCACATGTGAGACATGCCTCGAATAATAAAAGATGTTAAATATATCGAATGTGTTTTACTTATGTATGTATATATAGGCTAGATATGTAACAATGCAGAAACCTTCAAGTTAGTCAGCCGAAAATTATTACTTCAGTGACTGGAGCAACTCAGTTAGCTGCCCCCCCCCCCCCTCTCCCACTCCCTACAGCCCCTCCTATACTCCCTACCACTACTATCTTCAGCGCAAAAAATCTAATAAAATTGTTTAACAAAAAGCGAAATCCCTCAGCATCCCCTACTCCCCCCCCCCCTACCCCTTATACTCGCCCTTCTCCCACGCCCCTTAATTGGGGCTTGGTGGTGTCAAAGAAGCAAACCTTTAGACTGAAATAATAGTGTTAAGTAAAAGAAACCGAAAAAAATATTAGTTTAAAAAAAATCTGAATACAAAATCTGTCGTACCCTAACCCCACTACTACACCTACACCCATATTCCTCCCCCCTCCCACGCTCCTTGGGGGTTGATGGTGTCCGGAAGCAAACCTTTAAACTAACAGATCCCACAAGTCAAAAAATCCCCACAAAATTTGTTTTAAAGATTGGAAAAAAATGTCCGTCAGCATCCCCTAACTCCCCGCCCCCTCAACGCCCCTTACCCCCCACACGTCCCTTACCCCCCCCCCCCCCCCCTACGCCCCATACCCCCGTCCTACGTCCTTAGAAGGTTAGGTGGTGACAAAGAAGTAAACCTTTACATTGTAATAACTCACAAGCGAAAAAAAATCGCACAAAAAACGTTCGTAACAAAATCGAAAAACAATCCCTCAGCATCCCCTACTCCCCCACCCCCTACGCCCCCTATGGACCCCACCCTCCCTTCCACGTGGGGGTGTCAAAGAAGCAAACCTTTACATTCAAATAGCTAACAAGCAAAACAAAATAGGAAAAAACTTGTTTTAAAAAATTCGAAAAACAATCCCTTAATATCCCCTATCCCACCGCCCAACACCCCAACGCCCCCTACCCCCTCCTCTCACGCCTTTTGGGTGGGTGTTGAGGGGTGGGTTGTCTCAAAGCTGCAAACCTGTAGACCAGAAGAACCCACAAGCACAACAAGAATCGTTAAAACAAAGAGAGAGAGAATCATAAATTATTTCGACCAGGAAAACAACAACAATACAATACAGCATACAGCAAAAACGAACAAAATATAATCCTTGGCTGAGGAGACCACCATTATGACATAATCGCTGGCATGGTGGCCACCTCAAAAAATCTGTAAAATGTCCGGACAAAATATCCCTCAGCTTCCACTACCGCTCCCCCCCCCCCCCTCGCCCCCCTACCCCGCCGCACACACCCGCAACCCCAGCGCACCCTGTGGGCACAGGGTATCAGTAATGCTACGGCACAGACTAGTTCAGAGTAAAAATAGGTTCGCACCCCGGAGGGTTCGCCAGCGCGGCCTACATTCAGATACAAGGACCCATCCGTATACACCTGGTAAGAGCCGTGTAATGACCCTCACCGCTTGGCGGCGCCACCACGATCCTGTTACTGATAAATTTTCAATTTTCGGAATATGTCGGTTGGTCGTGTTTGTGTGTATGTATGTATGTATGTATGTATGTATGTATGTGTGTATGTATGTATGTCTGTCCCACTCGAAAACGGGAAGTCTCTTTGTGGCCTAACTGCTGCATGTATCGTTTCGCAACCTTTAACATCTTATAGCCAGCTAATAGGGCTACAACATTCTCGTCACGCAGGTTGAAAGGTCAAAGGTCAAGGTCACAGCGATTTTGTGAAAAAAAAACTTTAATTAGGCGGAGGTTGTCTAGTTATGGTGCTAGAGCGCTCCGAAGTGGGACGACACCTTCGCGGGGCCGCCAATGATGAGTGAATCGAGATTGTGTCCATCTTGAAAACAACGTCAAAAATCAGAAAAACAAGCTAGAGCTGTGACGTTTGCGTCAAATGGTAGGGAACATTGATGGTCAGAAAAATAGTGAAAGAAACAAATTGGTTGCTATATTGCTTCGCTTACAGTGTTCTTTGTTCTTGTCGTCGGTCTCCGTGTTTCCGCAATGATAAGCTAATGCAATTTTTGACCATTTCGCCAAGCCATAGCTGAAGGACTAATCTTACTATCGGCTAGCTCTTTAATCGAATAAGTTGTGGCAGTAAAGCTTGGCATATTGCCGCTTGGACGTTGTCGTGCGTCACGTCATAACGTCACCATGACGTCATGACGTCACATATCTTAAGTAGGCTATTACTCAGCTATTACAAGGTATGGCGACTTTCGGGTTGCTTGACGTTGCAGGTCGTGTTCAGGGACATTTTGTGCCGTGTGTAACTTGTTTGGCGCAGGGGATAAGTGTGCGTCAAAAATGACGTCATAGCTAACGTGCTCCTACGACATGTTGGGTTTGCTTTATTTTCAGCCACTTTGGCAATAGCTGTCATAGAACGAGTTGATACGTAGGTATATTAAAGAAATAGAAGCCATCTTAAGCATTTTTGCAAACGTCAAAAGACGTCATGTCGCGTCACGATGACGTATTATTAGATAACAAGTAAAATTCGTAGCGCCATTCACAATGAGTTAAGCAATCGCTCTTGAGAAAATGTCATGTTCACTTAAACTCTAATATGGCATTAAATTCTTGGGCGGAAGATTCGTCACATGACGCGATTGTCACGTCATCGGCACAAGCGACGGTTTTACCTGTAATTCCGTTAATATCGGTTAATTGCTCATTGCACACTGCTCAAAATAGAGCCTGCGATGCGCACGTTGTCGGATGAATGCGCTATTTGGGTTAAATTTCCCGTTGTACGCGCTGTTTAGCCCGAATTGTCCCGTATACGCGCCGTTTATCCAAAATTGCCCCCTATATGCGCTGTTCAGCTCAAATCGCAATCTAGAAATGGCCCTCATTCCCTTAATAATCATCGTGGGCGGTCGCGGTTTCGATCAACATGTTCAGATAGACACGCTCTTCGACCTAGAGTCGATTTTCGTCATCATCAGTGTCCTCACTGACTTCTTGTATGTTTGTTATGACGAAAATTGAAATTTTCAATTTTCGGCATATGTCGGTTGGTCGTGTTTGTGTGTATGTATGTATGTATGTATGTATGTATGTATGTATGTATGTATGTATGTATGTATGTATGTATGTATGTATGTATGTATGTCCCACTCGAAAACGGGAAGTCTCTTTGTGGCCTCACTGCTGCATGTATCGTTTCGCAATCTTTAACATCTTATAGCCAGCTAATAGGGCTACAACATTCTCGTCACGCAGGTCGAAAGGTCAAAGGTCAAGGTCACAGCGATTTTGTGAAAAAAAAAAACTAAAAACGCTTATATCTCCGTTAATATTAAAGCTGAGATCTCGAATTAGTTTCAGAATGTGCCCCTCTTTCAGGTGCGGTTTTCGGGTATTGTTCACTTTTTGATGCGTAATACTCATTTTCGAGGAAAACGAGGTCATAGGTTTTGCGGAAAACGCACTAAATGACCTCTGTCAGTTTTTTCGCTTTTTGGTACATTTGCCATCAAGCTATCGCTATGATGTTCAAATATGTCATAGAAATCTGAATTGAGATGAGTTGTGTCGAATCTTAGAGTTCCCTGATACGTCACGTGACGTAACGATGACGTCACTTTCGGTACTTACAAAAAATCATCAAAAATTAGAAAAAAATCACAAAAATGCGAGAGTAGCATTATATTGTAGGGAAAGTAGTTCCTCGTATAGCTACAAACTAAAAACAATACGTTCCTATCTTACTTCCGGTTCCAGGGCCGGGGGAATTTCTCTATGGGACTTCCCATGTTAAAAGGGCTGTATCTTTAGGCTGGGAAAAACTGTTTTGTCGCGTATGTCGCAAGTGCCTCCAGCAAACAACACCGGGATTTTTTGTCTTAGTTAAACATGATACCTAGTAGCAACAGTGCTTATCATATGCAATTGGAGAAAAAAGTGACGTCACAGGATTTTTTAGAAATTTGGCCCATGGTGAAAGATACGGCTTTTTGGTGGTAGCAGAGGCTCCCACGTGTGTTCTATTCAAGCCATCACTCAATGCTTGCAGCTGTGGATGGATAATACTAAGCTGAATCATAATCTGTCAATATGGTTCCATAGCCACATTACTTTTCGGTATATAGTCGAAATCGTTTAACATGGGATCCTATGGGGAAAAATGAACTTGATCAAATATGACCTACTTCCGTTCAAGCTATTTCAGTCTCCTTCGCCACACAGTGAGGTAATATCACCTTGAAGCAATTTATAAGAAAAACCCGGCGATCTCTGTATTACTTTTTGTTTCCATGGCAACGAAGCCACTGGCCTAATGATAAACATACAGATTCGGGCCATTTAGAGAAAAATCGTCAGAAATCAGATACAAATGCTAAAATTGCATTCTTTTCGCCAACTAGTTGCCAATAAGCATCTTCAGATCACTTAGTGCTTTAATTAGGCGGAGGTTGTCTAGTTATGGTGCTAGAGCGCTCCGAAGTGGGACGACACCTTTGCGGGGCCGCCAATGATGAGTGAATGGAGATTGTGTCCATCTTGAAAAAATCGTCAAAAATCAGAAAAACAAGCTAGAGCTGTGATGTTTGCGTCAAATGGTAGGGAACATTAATAGTCAGAAAAATAGTAAAAGAAACAAATTAGTTGCTATATCACTTCGCTTACAGTGTTCTTTGTTCTTGTCGTCGGTCTCCGTGTTTCCGCAATGATAAGCTAATGCAATTTTTGACCATTTCGCCAAGCCATAGCTGAAGGACTAATCTTACTATCGGCTAGCTCTTTAATCGAATAAGTTGTGGCAGTAAAGCTTGGCATATTGCCGCTTGGACGGTGTCGTGCGTCACATCATAACGTCACCATGACGTCATGACGTCACATATCTTAAGTAGGCTATTACTCAGCTATTACAAGGTATGGCGACTTTCGGGTTGCTTGACGTTGCAGGTCGTGTTCAGGGACATTTTGTGCCGTGTGTAACTTGTTTGGCGCAGGGGATAAGTATGCGTCAAAAATGACGTCATAGCTAACGTGCTCCTACGACATGTTGAGTTTGCTTTATTTTCAGCCACTTTGGCAATAGCTGTCATAGAACGAGTTGATACGTAGGTTTATTAAAGAAATAGAAGCCATCTTAAGCATTTTTGCAAACGTCAAAAGACGTCATGTCGCGTCACGATGACGTATTATTAGATAAAAAGTAAAATTCGTAGCGCCATTCATAATGAGTTAAGCAATCGCTCTTGAGAAAATTTCATGTTCACTTAAACTCTAATATGGCATTAAATTCTTGGGCGGAAGATTCGTCACATGACGCGATTGTCACGTCATTGGCACAAGCGACGGTTTTACCTGTAATTCCGTTAATATCGGTTAATTGCTCATTGCACACTGCTCAAAATAGAGCCTGCGGTGCGTACGCTGTCGGATGAATGCGCTATTTGGCCTAAATTTCCCGTTGTACGCGCTGTTTAGCCCGAATTGTCCCGTATACGCGCTGTTTATCCAAAATTGCCCCCTATATGCGCTGTTCAGCTCAAATCGCAATCTAGAAATGGCCCTCATTCCCTTAATAATCATCGTGGGCGGTCGCGGTTTCGATCAACATGTTCAGATAGACACGCTCTTCGACCTAGAGTCGATTTTCGTCATCATCAGTGTCCTCACTGACTTCTTGGTTCTTTGTCGGTCTTCCCGTCCAAAAGGCGTGTATGTCTGTCTCACTCGAGAATTGCAAGTCTCATTGCGTCCTAACAACCGTATACATTAATTCGCATTAGTTTTGTGCCTGATAGCTTGGCGATAGGGCTACGATATAATCATCACGCAGATCGAAAGGTCAAAGGTCAAGGTCACAGCGATGTTTTGACAAAAATCATTGAACACGCTTACATCTCCGTTAATATTAAAGCTAAAGATCTCTGGTCAGTTTCAGAATGTGCTACTAATTAGGGCGCAGTTTTCATGTATTGTTCACTTTTTGATGCGTATATTCATTTTCGAGTAATATGAGCTCATAAGTTTTGAGGAAAACGCACTAAATGACCTCTGTCAGTGTTTTCGCCTGATGACCCATTTACCTTCAAGTTATCGCTATAACGTTTTAATGTGTGATAGAAATATGAACTGAGATGATTTGTGTTGAATCTTAGAGTGTTTTGATACGTCACGTGACGTCACGATGACGTCACTTTTGGCCTTACCAAAAATCGGCAAAAATCGGAAAAAAATCATAAAAATACAGGTGTAGCGCCATTTTGTAGAGAAAGTGGTTCCCCGTATAGCTGCAAAGCAAAAACGATACGTTCCTATCTTACTTCCGGTTCCAGGGCCGGCGGCATTTCTCTATGGGACTTTTGTGGCGTTTTCAGTTCAAAGGGCCATAACTCGGTTAATATTTGAGCTAGGGAACCCAGATTTGACATGAAGCGAGAGAGAGATGTCGGTTTATCTATGGTAAATCTCACCAGATTTGCCCTAGGACGCTTAGTTTGGCCGCTAGAGCGCTCACAAGAGTTGCACCCCCCTTTGCTGAGGCTCCCATTATGAGTGAATAGCGATATCGACCGGCACTCCTTACTCGTCGATGGCCGCCGTTCGCTTAATAGCGACGCTAGAGAGTCGGGACTGGTCGCAAAGTACACGCCCTTTGACCCAAAGTCGATTTTCGTCATCATCAGTGTCCTCACTGACTTCTTGGTTCTTTGTCGGTCTTCCCGTCCAAAAGGCGTGTATGTCTGTCTCACTCGAGAATTGCAAGTCTCATTGCGTCCTACCAACCGTATACATTATTTCACAGTACTTTGTGCCTGATAGCCTAGCGACAGGGCTACAATATACTTGTCACGCAAATCGAAAGGTCAAAGGTCAATGTCACAGCGACGTTTTGACAAAACCCATTAAACACGCTTATATATTCGTTAATATTAAAGCTAGAGATCTCTGGTCAGTTTCCGAATGTGCTACTAATAAGGGCGCAGTTTTCATATATTGTTCACTTCTTGACGCGTATGCTCATTTTCGAGTAATATGAGCTCATAAGTTTTGAGGAAAACGCACTAAATGACCTCTGCCAGTGTTTTCGCTTTTTGACCCATTTATCTTCAAGCTATCGCTATAACGTTCTAATATGTCATTGAAATATGAACTGAGATGATTTGTGTCGAATATTAGAGTGTTTTGATGCGTCACGTGACGTCACGATGACGTCACTTTTGGTACTTACCAAAACTCGTCAAAAATCGGAAAAAAATCATAAAAATACACGAGTAGCGTCTTTTGTAGAGAAAGTGGTTCCTCGTATAGCTGCGAAGTAAAAACGATACGTTCCTATCTTCTTCCGGTTCTTAGATAAAAATGCTAAAATTGCAATCTTTTCGCCAACTAGTTGCCAATAAGCATCTTCAGAGTGCTTTAATCAGTCACATAGAACGCTTGATACTGGAGCGTCGTCGCGTCGGGTCAAACGAAACTTGACTTCTGATTTATCTTGGCCACAAAGATGTCTACCGCAGCCCCACAACTTAATGCCTGGCGACCCTTGTGTGTTATCCTAATCGCTTAGAACTAGAGCTACGCCCACCCGATCCACACGTTTTTCATGCAAGTATGTTCGCAGTTAACAGTTAACGAACGACCGCCGGATGCAGTTCGCGTGCCTGATGGCTGCTTCAAGAGATTTACTGACCTTGGATACTTTAAATACGTCGTAATAAGTCAATAATAAGACAATGTTAAGTGGGAGTAATGGTCAGACGCGCTCTACCTCATCAGTTTGCTCTCGAATCTCCCACCTAATGTCGATGCCGGTCACGTACCACCCACTTCGGACCGGGCACCTGTGCTCCTTTCACCAGCGGCAATGTTCTGGGCCTGTCCTAACCTTCCTGGATGCTTGTCTGCCGCCACCTTGCACCCACCCCGCCGACAAACCTACGTTATTATGCACAAGTGTTAGCAAACAGTCGCCGAGTAGCAGGATACCTGCTTCAAGGGACATTAAACTACTATCATGCTGTAATGTAATCGGTACAGTAATGTACGAATGCACTGTTACGGCGAGCTGAGAAATTGAGACTAAGTGAGTGCCGTGAAACAAAATTTCTTCTCTGTTGGTAGTCGCGAAATCGACAATCACAGTTATTGCCCCCGGGAAGGGGGGGGGGGTGTAGGAACCAACAAAATCAATTGCACTGCACTAATGGACGCGAGCCCTATTTGAAACAACGATTCCCTTTAAACTTACTCATAGAGCAATATCTTCCCTTAAACTTAATCTTCCCGAAACTTAAACAATATTTGAAATAAGGTGTATATGTTCTTAGTGATAAGGATACACATATTTTTATACAATAATATGCATGTTCTAAAGCCACTTTTTATGCCCAACTCGTGCCAACGAAATGGATTATTCTAGGAAATGGCAGGCGTGAGTCATATGTGAACTTTGTTTTTATATATGTTCAAACTAATGAAAAATATTGTTCACATGTTAAGCACTGTATGTCAGATAAATTACTGATGCCACATAAATTTCCAATGCCAAATACATTATTTATACCTAGCAATCAAAAGGCATAACACAAATTTCCCTTGCCCGTGAACTGACCCGCTTATGTATGGAAGCACAAAGTGAAACTACGGAGACACGCTTAGGGTGATCCATGTTGGCAGAATGAGTGGGAAGGCGGTTGTTACACATTTACAAATTGATAACTTTGTAAGCGGGTTTGAGTCAGGAAAAGCGTGAGAATGTCTGTTACTTCATGGGGGACGTGTTTTGCTGGCGAAAATACAAGATCTGCTAAAAGTATGGCCGACGTCATCTTAAGATCAAAGCTCAAGTGACTGGCCCCCCTGCCTCACTCAAGCCGCTGACCAAATTCCGAGGCCCCGTCTTGACCTCAACCACGCTATCATAGTGAATGTAAAGTTCAAGCCAGGGGACCGAGCATATGTACTCAATGTACTGGAATTTTTTTGAAATGGCCCACATTCCCTTGATATATTTATCGTGGACGGTCGCGGTTTCGATCAACATGTTCAGAAAAACACGCTCTTTGACCTAAAGTCAATTTTCGTCATCATCAGTGTCCCACTGAGTTCTTGTTCTATAAATTCTTTGGTTAGATCGGTACGAAGCTGAAATTGTATATTATATATAGATAGCCGAAGTTGCCGATAGGTCTTGAATTGTGCTCGCTGGTGGGCGCCTAAATTGGCGTTTTCAAAGTTTTTAAAACCAGAGCCCGTCGTGGTGGGCCATTCCCTCACGCACGACACGTGCCCATCCCCTCTTTTGAAATGCTAGATCCTCCCAAGAATCCGAATCGATGCCGAAAGCCTTCATGTCACGCTAGCAAACATCCTTTAGACCTAAGCGTTGGCCATCCAGTTGGCCTTTTGCCGCCGGCGAGTTCACCGTAGAGCACATCCTTGGGAATGAGTTCATCTGGCATACGATTAACGTTACCAAGCCAACAAAAACGTCTTTGCTTCACAGAATGCTTCGTAGGTTGGCTCGGCTAACACGTCAGCATTCGTTACCTTGTCTACCAAGATATACCTCAAATGCTTCGCAGGCAACAAGAAGGGAAGTTACTAAATTTAATTTCTTTGCGACAATATGTGGTCCACGTTTCACTGCCATACAGCAAGCTACTTAGAACACACGCCCTGTAGATTAGCATTTTGGTGCGAATGGTGCGAATGGCGGGAAATTCAACACGCTACATGTATAACCAATACAAATACTGATCTGTACGATATTGCTTAAATTACTTATTTCGTTTAATCTAAGATTAGGAACTCTGTTCTTTGTTGAACTTTGTTCGAGGCAAACAAGATAAA
Source organism: Arenicola marina (assembly GCA_964019135.1). Lineage (NCBI taxonomy): Eukaryota > Metazoa > Annelida > Polychaeta > Arenicolidae > Arenicola > Arenicola marina. The sequence goes on along the minus strand of OZ025248.1, from coordinate 39,909,652 downwards.
CATTAATGCATTTTTGCAGATATACAGATATGCAACTGTAAGGGCCCCATAGGGGCTTTTTCGACACGGCGACACGGGTGATTTTTAAAATCGACAACGCGACATTGGGGTTGTCTTAGAATCGACATGCAACATAAGACTTAGCGACACGCGACATGGACCTTTTCTTAACATCGACACGCGACATGGCTACCCCCCCTCAGGGGCCCTACTGTAGACCTTTCAGATACTGCAGACGTTGGAGAATCTTTAGATATGCATATATGCAAATATTGCATGCACGCTTGCACGTATAAAAATATGCTATACATTAAGAGTTTTTTCGCAATGAGCATTCGTGTTTTGTGCATAACAATATTAATGGTTTGTGTAAATAAATATGCACGTATTTTCTTTGGGTGATTTGAGAGAAAGTTTTATCGCAAGATCCCCTGGCTAGATACATCTTGATAACATACCGCACTCCGAGCGTTATATCACGTTTACAGAGAAAGCCTATCGCATAATAGCAATCAATAATGCTGTATCGGACTTAAAAGGAAATGCCAAAATCATTAGACAACTCGATAGATACATTTTTAAAATCCGATTTGGAGGTAAGTAAATTTTAATTTAAAATCCCACTCGTTGTCGCTTCTAATTTTAGCCAAAACGATTTATCATAGCGAGACCATTGGCACGATCCTAAGCTAAACCAGTGAGGTAGGGGAGGTCCAGCATAACAGTTCAGCGCACTCTGTCCTGATCACCACTTACGGAAGCGGGGACAACGTAACACAGATACACCTGCAACAAACAAGTGTTATGAAGTTCTTGATACGGGTAAGTAGACATAGGTTAAACGTACCTTTTACACCGCATAATCAAATGAACAGCCTGTAAATTCCAGAGAAACTGAATACTGTCGACGCAACCGTTTGCTATTGCGACGCGTGCGTGTGACATCCAGTCCTTCGTCAGTCGTTGCGGTGCTGTCGGAGGGACACATTGATTCGTATTCGTAGATGGGGGGAGGGGAGGGGCGGAGGGGGACGAAAAAAGCCATTTGCCTTCGTATAGGGTCTAGGAATGTTTCTTCGTCAGTCGTTGTGGCGGTGTCGGAGGGACACATTGATTCGTATTCGTATTCCTAAAGGGGGGGGGGGAGTAACAAAACCGTTTGTCTCTCGTATCGGATGGGTAAAGCCAGATATTCAAGGTCTTGGAATGTCTCTTCTTGAGAATACATCAAGGACATCGCAGATGGGATCTTCATACATCGTACATGAAATATCCTGGCCTGCAAACTTGCCTATTAATTATTGTGTTTGTATCGATGCAATATGGACCTTCTTTTAATTTCTTTGAGTGAAAACCACCTTATATAATTCTTAGCGTAAAGATTACTGTATGCGCAGCTGTAGCACCTAGTCAGCCCCTACACTTGGAGATTGTAAATGACACAAGCCTGTTCACATCCGTCAAAACTTTGGGCGTTCTACATTCGCCTGTATGGCAAGCCGTTTTGTCTCTAAATGCATATTTGCACATCTCTGAATAATTGCACATATTTCTAAATTGCACATAGGTCCGAGAGTTCGCTTGGCCAGAGGGACTGTTAGGTCCGAGGGCTCGCTTGGCCAGAGGGACTGTTAGGCCCGATTGCTCGCTTGGCCAGAGGGAGTACCAATTCGCTAACCCGATCGCCTTCCTAGCGCGATCGATTTTTTCCAGTCCCGACGGTCGGCCTGTGGCTTAGTATTGCAACAGTTTTCTATAACCCGACCACTTTCCTACTCTGTAAGTCGATCTGTTATTTTAGACCCAAAACGCCATTTCATATTCCCTGAAGGCTTTCGGAAGGATTAGTGTCACCGGCTGATTGCGATTCGTAGAACACACATATTCAGGCGATAACGCCTGTGAACTTGATAACACTCTTGAAATGTAAAAACATGTTCGCATGTTGGAACAGGTTGTTAGAGTTTACATTGTAGCTTTGATAATCTTGATCACACATTTCGATACCCTGAGAACACATACAATCGGGCGATAAGTAGCGGCTATATAAGGATCTATAAGGTAAGGATATTGGTCTTATGAATTATCTCACTGCGCGTCGTACAGCAACACGGATAAATGCGAAGGAGCTTCCACTCTCACGGAAGGTAGAACTCATCAGCACGAAGGAACGCGAGGGCAAGAGCAATCAACAGCTTGCTGATATCTTTGGCATCGGAAAAGCAGCAGTTTTTGCGACAAGTAAAGTATCGGAAGAATATGTTGATATTTTGTAACCCGACCACCTCCCGAAGTCGGTCGACAAGCGGTCGTCCCGTCGTTTTACGAGAGGTTTAACTGTACTGTTAATTCGTTTTTTCGCTTGCTGCTGCGTGCCGTGTGTGTGGTGTGGCAATAATCCCACCGTTGTCACCAAACTGTAGCGTGCCGCGTGTGTGCGTGGCAAATAACCCCACCGCTGCCACCAAGCTGTAGGGTGCCGAGTGTGTGTGTGGCAATGATCCAACCGCTGCCAATAAACTGTAGCGTGCCGAGTGTGTGTGTGTGGCCACGTCCCACCGCTGCCAATAAATTGTTGCGTGCTGAGTGTGTGTGTGGCAAGAATCCCCCCGCTGCCACCAAACTGTAGCGTGCCGAGTGTGTGTGTGGCTATAATCCCACCGCTGCCACCAAACTGTAGCGTGCCGAGTGTGTGTGTGTGGCAATAATCTCACCGCTGCCACCAAACTGTAGCGTGCCGAGTGTGTGTGTGTGGCAATAATCCTACCGCTGCCACCAAACTGTAGCGTGCCGAGTGTGTGTGTGTGTGGCCACATCCCACCGCTGCCACCAAACTGTAGCGTGCCAAGTGTGTGTGTGTGGCCACATCCCACCGCTGCCAATAAATTGTTGCGTGCTGAGTGTGTGTGTGGCAAGAATCCCCCCGCTGCCACCAAACTGTAGCGTGCCGAGTGTGTGTGTGGCTATAATCCCACCGCTGCCACCAAACTGTAGCGTGCCGAGTGTGTGGGTGTGGCCACATCCCACCGCTGCCAATAAATTGTTGCGTGCTGAGTGTGTGTGTGGCAAGAATCCCCCCGCTGCCACCAAACTGTAGCGTGCCGAGTGTGTGTGTGGCTATAATCCCACCGCTGCCACCAAACTGTAGCGTGCCGAGTGTGTGTGTGTGGCAATAATCTCACCGCTGCCACCAAACTGTAGCGTGCCGAGTGTGTGTGTGGCTATAATCCCACCGCTGCCACCAAACTGTAGCGTGCCAAGTGTGTGTGTGTGTGGCAATAATCTCACCGCTGGTAATGAACTGTAGCGTGCCGAGTGTGTGTGTGGCCATAATCCGCTGTCAAAAATCGTCAAAAATCAGAAAAAAATCCCAAAAATGGGTGAGTAGCATCATATTGTAGGAAAAGTAGTTCCTCGTATAGCTGCAAACTAAAAACAATATGTTCCTATCTTACTTCCGGTTACAGGGCCGACGGCAGTTCTCTATGGGACTTCCCATGTTAAAGCGCTGTATCTTTAGGCTGGGAAAAATATTTTGTCGTGTATTTCACAATTGCCTTCATCAAGCGACACCGGCAATTTTTTCTTAGTTAAACATGATGCATAGTAGCCTCAGTGCTTATCGCATGCGATTGGAGCAAATAGTGAAGTCACAGGATTTTTTTGAAATTTGGCCAATGGTGAAAGATACGGCTTTTTGGTGTTAGCAGAGACTCTCACGGGTGTCCTATTCAAGCCATCACTCAATGCTTACACCTGTGGATGGATAATACTAAGCTGAGTCATAATCTGTCAACATGGTTCCATAGCCACATTACTTTTCGGTATATAGTTGAAATCGTTTAACATGGGATCCAATGGGGAAAAATGAACTTGACCTACTTTCGCTCAAGCTATTTCAGTCTCCTTCGCTACACAGTGAGGTAATATCACCTTAAAGCAAGTTGTACGAACAACACGGCGATCTCTGTATTACTTTTTGTTTCCACGGCAACGAAGCCACTGGCCTAATGATAAACATACAGATTCTTGCCATTGAAAGAAAAATCGTCAAAAATCAGATAAACATGCTAAAATTGCATTCTTTTCGCCAACTAGTTGCCAATAAGCATTTTACAGATCACTTAATGCTTCAATCAGGCGGGTGTTGCTCAGTTATGACGCTAGAGCGCTTCAAAGTGGGACGACACCTTTGCGGGGCCACTAATGATGAGTGAATGGAGATTGTGTCCATCTTTAAAACAACGTCAAAATTAAGAAAAACATGCCAGAGCTGTGATCTTTACGCCAAATGGTAGGGACCATTGATCGGCAGAGAACTAGTAAAAGAAACAAATGAGTTGCTATATCACTTCGCATACAGTGTTCTTTGTTCTTGTCCTAGGTCTCCGTGTCTCCGCAATGATGAACTAATGCAACTTTTGCCCATTTCGTCAAGCCATAGCTGAAGGACTATTCTTTCTATCGCCTAGCTCTTCAATCGAATAAGTTGTGGCAGTAAACTTTGGCGTATTGCCACTTGGACGTTGTCGTGCGTCACGTCATAACGTCACTATGACGTCATGACGTCACACATCGTACGTAAGCTATTACTCAGCTATTATAAGGTATGGCGATTTTCGGGTCGCTTTACGTTGCAGGTCGTGTTCAGGGACAGTTTGTGCCGTGTGTAACTGTTTTGGCGCAGGGGATAAGTATGCATCAAAAATGACGTCATAGCTAACGTGCCCCTACGAAATGTTGGGTTTGCTTTACTTTTAGCCACTTTGGCAATAGCTGTCATAACCCGAGTTGATAAGTAGACATATTAAAGAAATAGAAGCCATCTTGAGCATTTTCGTGAACGTCAAATGACGTCATGTTACGTCACGATGACGTATTATTAGATAAAAAGTATAATTCGTAGCGCCATTCATAATGAGTCAAGCAATCGCTCTTGAGAACAAAATTTCATGTTCACTTAAACACGTCGTCTTCAGAGACACCTATGGCGAGGGGGCTAAGTGTGCGTCAACGTGATAGCTTACGTGCTCCTACGAAAGTTTGGGCCTGCTTGATGTTCAGCTAATTTGGCAATAGCTACCATCACCCACACGTTCATGAGTTCACCCATGATTTAATAAGTAGGTATACTTAACAAAATAGAAGCCAACGCGAATATTGTCGTGATCGTCAAATGAAGTTCGTGAAGTCACGAAGACATAATAAATAAAAGATACGAAAGTACCGTTAATATTGCTCCAAGATAAGCGCCTTGGCTTCAAACTGGATGTCCAATTAAGCTCCGCCTACAGTGCCACACTGCCTGTCGAAGGCAGCATTTAGCCCAAATTGCCCCTATAAGGCCCTTTAGCCAAAATTGGCCCTGACGACTCGTAACGTCGCCATTAATACAGCTTCCAAATGTACTTATGTATTTTCGTCCTCGACCTATGGTCGAATATCTCTTGTCTGTTTCTATATATATATGTATGTCTGTTTCATGTAAAAACGGGAAGTCTTCTTATGGCCTAACAAATGCATGCATCGGTTCGCAGTCTTCAGTACCTAATAGCTACACAATAGAGCTACAACATATTTGTCACGCAGATCAAAAGGTCAAAGGTCAAGGTCACAGCAATTTTTTGAAAAAATAACTGAAAAATTGGAGCTAAAGATCTCTGGTTAGTTTTAGAATGTACTACCCTCCAATGCGCAATTTTCGTGTATTGTTCACTTTTTGATGTGTAGCACTAATTTTCGAGCAAAATGAGGTCATAGGTTTTGCGCAAAATACAGTAAATGACCTCTGTAAGTTTTCACGTTTTTTGACACCATTAGCATCAAGCTATCGCTATGTTGTTTTGATATGTCATAGAAATATGAATTGAGATGACTTGTGTGAAATCTTAGCGTTTTCTGATGCGTCAAGTGACGTCACAATGACGTCAATTTTGGTACTTACAACAAATTGTCAAAAATCGGAAACAAATCATAAAAATGCGCGACTGACGTCATATTGTAGTAAAAGTCATTCCTCGTATAGCTTCAAACTAAAAACAATAAGTTCCTATCTTACTTCCGGTTCCAGGGCCGACAGCATTTCTCAATGGGACTTCGTTCCCATGTTAAAGCGCCCTATCTTTAGGCTGGGAAAAATGTTTTGTCGTGTATTTCACAAGTGCCTCCATCGAGCAACACCGCGATTTCTTCCTTAGTTATACATCATACATAGTAGCCATAGTGCTTACTATATGCAATTGGAGCAAAAAGTGACGTCACAAGATTTTGTTGAAATTTGGCTAATGGTGAAAGATACGGCTTTTTGGTGCTAGCTGAGGCCTTCACGGGCGTCCTACTCAAGCCATCACTAAATGCTTGCAGCTATGGATGGATAATACTACGCTGAGTCACATTCTGTGAACATGATTATCGTGGACGGTCGCGGTTTGGAACAACATGTTCAGAAAGACACGCTCTTTGACGCAAAGTAAATTTTCGTCATCATCAGTGTCCCACTGAGTTCTTGTTAAGACGAAAATCTACGATTTTCGTCTTATGTCGGTGTGTTCGGTTTGTTAAAACAAAAATCTACGATTTTCGTCTTATGTCGGTGTGTTCGGTTTGTTAAGACGAAAATCTACGATTTTCGTCTTATGTCGGTGTGTTCGGTTTGTCTGTCTGTCTGTCTGTCTGTCTGTCTGTCTGTCTGTCGGAGCATTATCTGTCGAATGCCTAAAGATATCGTTCTCTTCTTTTACCAAAACATTCCGACAGCCAATCGACAGGTCAAGTTCGTGAATGGGCAATATAACTCAAAGGTCAAGGTCACGATGACGTCATACGTCCAAAACACATTTTCCGCTCTAGCTCTCTTAATATTGCAGTTAGAGAGCCGCAATTAGTGTCAAAATACTCAGCTCCTCAAAGTCTTTCTCGCTACTGACATCAGATTTGATGTAGGATGAAAAGTTTTCGCGCCACGGGCTCTTGAAAATTGACAACTTTGGATTTTTTTTTTTTTTTTACAAAGTTTGAGATATCGACTTCTCCTTCTGCATAGATAATGCCACGGCCTACCGTCAGACCAAGTTTGTAGATGGGCAATCTAGGTCAAAGGTCAAGGTCACAGGAATTTTTCACATTTCGCTTAACCATTGAAAGATAGGACCAAAAATCGGAAAAATCACTACTACTGTCTTAGTTTTCATCTAATGACGCTCACCATTATTTCTGTTATTGGGCCCATAGGTACGTTATATATCGTCTCAAAATTGTAAAAATCGCCTGAATAGTTTTCCCGCTAAAAATTCCCAAAGTTTAACATGGGATCCTACGGCAGCATTTTGGCGGGAAAGTGGTCTCAATTTCTCCGTGAAGGGCACAAGTGAGACAAACGTCACCTGGCGTGATACATGACATTAGTAATTGGGCACGAATAACTATATTGGTCAAGGTCACGCTTCCAAGGTCAAGGTCGCAGCAAGGTCAAGGACACGAAACATGTGTTCCCGCGTAACTTCGTTAATATCGCGTCTAGAGATTCGTTGTTTGTTGGAGAGTATTCTGCGGAGAGAGGCGGACACGCATGACTGGCTCAAATGTTTCCGGATACTGAACGATTTTCGAGTAATCGGCCAATCTATATTCAGCGTACGTGTCAAGTGGCGTTTTAAACTTTGCAAGGCCATAACTCGGTTAATATTTGAGATAGGGAGCCCAGATTTGGCATGAATGGAGAGAGAAATGTGAGCTAGACTTATCAAAACCACCTCAGAAATGCTCTAGGACGCTTAGTTTGGCCGCTAGAGCGCTCACAAGAGGTGCACCCCCCTCCATGCCGACGCTCCCATTATGAGTCAACGGCGATATGGACCGGCACTCTTTCGGGGTTGCGATGGCCGCCGTTCGCTTAATAGCGACGCTAGAGAGTCGGGATTAGTTGCAAACGACGGGCAAACGTCGACTTGGATATGGAAACCGCCTTCACATTTTGCCTATCACGCATAGTTTTCCCGCTAAAAATTCCCAAAGTTTAACATGGGACCATACGGGAGCATTTTGGCGGGAAAATGACCTCCCCAATTTCTCCATGAAGGGGACATCTCAGACAAACGACACCTTGCTTGAAACATGACAGTAGTATTTGGGCGGAAAGTACTATATTGATCAAGGTTACGCTTCCAAGGTCAAGGTCACGGCAATGTCAAGGTCACGGCAAGGTCAAGTTCAAGGTCACGAAACATGTTTTCGAGCGTAACTCCGTTAATATTGGGTCTACAGATCCACGGTTTGTTTCAGAATATTCTTCAGAGACAGGCGCAAAAGTAATGTGCCCTCAGATTTCACCTCACATTTATAGTTTTGGAATTATTGGATCATCAAATTGTAACCTAACAAAAATTACCTATATGTGGTGCAATATGTACCAATATTACTAATATCATGTGTGCTAAATTCCAACGAAATCGAACCAGCAGTTTGGACGCAAAGAAATAATCAAACATTAACATGGCCAATCCCATTATAAAGATTTGACGCGTGAGTACGCAATGACGTTTCGGCCTATCCCCCAATGTTGTCGCTAGCCCTTTGCAATTTTATTGTCAAAAAGGGACGCCAGCAGGCCGAATGTTTCATCAACCGAAATGTGTTTCCAGCATAAAAACGAAAAAATATTAATAATAGGTACCCAGTTGGGTTTGAACACCCAACCTTCATGCCCACTGTCGAACGCCTTATCCACTACGCCAAAGTGCCGCGTTGTACGTATATGCTACTGTTTCAGAAGTCCCCGAACCCGCTCGATCAGTCATATTTCATACGAAATCCTGCCCTCGGTCTTCCATAGGCTCGACCGAAGCACAACATCCGCCCGTCTCGATCTTTATATCTCGCACCACAACGAAACAGGTCCACATTGGGTAATATTGGGTATATATCCGCGGTTTGTTTCAGAGTATTCTTTAGAGACTTTTTGGAGATTCATATATTCTCGCTATCTTCCAGCTATGTTATAAGCGGGATTATGAATGCGGCCCCTTTATCTGTGACCTTTCATAGTTATCGGCTCATGGTCAGTTCCACCTATCCCCCGATTTTCGTCTTTCCTCTCAAGCTATGCTTGACAAATTCTAGTCTGTGTGTGTGTCTGTTTGTCTGTCTGTCGGAGCATTATCTGTCGAATGACTAAAGATATCGTTCTCTTCTTTTACCAAAACATTCCGGCAGGCAATCGACAGGTCAAGTTCGTAGATGGGCAATATAACTCAAAGGTCAACGTCACGATGACGTCATACGTCCAAAACACATTTTCCGCTCTAGCTCTCTTAATATTGCAGCTAGAGAGCCGCAATTAGTGTCAAAATACTCAGCTCCTCAAAGTCTTTCTCGTTACTGACATCAGATTTGATGTAGGATGAAAAGTTTTCGCGCCACGGGCTCTTGAAAATTGACAACTTTGGATTTTTTTTTTTTTTTTACAAAGTTTGAGATATCGACTTCTCCTTCTGCATAGATAATGCCACGGCCTACCGTCAGACCAAGTTTGTAGATGGGCAATCTAGGTCAAAGGTCAAGGTCACAGGAATTTTTCACATTTCGCTTAACCATTGAAAGATAGGACCAAAAATCGGAAAAATCACTACTACTGTCTTAGTTTTCATCTAATGACGCTCACCATTATTTCTGTTATTGGGCCCATAGGTACGTTATATATCGTCTCAAAATTGTAAAAATCGCCCGAATAGTTTTCCCGCTAAAAATTCCCAAAGTTTAACATGGGATCCTACGGCAGCATTTTGGCGGGAAAGTGGTCTCAATTTCTCCGTGAAGGGCACAAGTGAGACAAACGTCACCTGGCGTGATACATGACATTAGTAATTGGCCACGAATAACTATATTGGTCAAGGTCACGCTTCCGAGGTCAAGGTCGCAGCAAGGTCAAGGACACGAAACATGTGTTCCCGCGTAACTTCGTTAATATCGCGTCTAGAGATTCGTTGTTTGTTGGAGAGTATTCTGCGGAGAGAGGCGGACACGCATGACTGGCTCAAATGTTTCCGGATACTGAACGATTTTCGAGTAATCGGCCAATCTATATTCAGCGTACGTGTCAAGTGGCGTTTTAAACTTTGCAAGGCCATAACTCGGTTAATATTTGAGATAGGGAGCCCAGATTTGGCATGAATGGAGAGAGAAATGTGAGCTAGACTTATCAAAACCACCTCAGAAATGCTCTAGGACGCTTAGTTTGGCCGCTAGAGCGCTCACAAGAGGTGCACCCCCCTCCATGCCGACGCTCCCATTATGAGTCAACGGCGATATGGACCGGCACTCTTTCGGGGTTGCGATGGCCGCCGTTCGCTTAATAGCGACGCTAGAGAGTCGGGATTAGTTGCAAACGACGGGCAAACGTCGACTTGGATATGGAAACCGCCTTCACATTTTGCCTATCACGCATAGTTTTCCCGCTAAAAATTCCCAAAGTTTAACATGGGACCCTACGGGAGCATTTTGGCGGGAAAATGACCTCCCCAATTTCTCAATGAAGGGGACATCTCAGACAAACAACACCTTGCGTGAAACATGACAGTAGTATTTGGGCGGAAAGTACTATATTGATCAAGGTTACGCTTCCAAGGTCAAGGTCACGGCAAGGTCATGGTCATGAAACATGTTTTCCCGCGTAACTCAGTTAATATTGGGTCTAGAGATCCGTGGTTTGTTTCAAAGTATTCTTCAGAGACACGCGCGAAAGTTGTGTGCCTTCGGATTTCACCTCGCATTTATAGTCTTTGAGTTGGATGATCAATTCTAACCCAAGAAAAATTATACAAAATTGCGGTGACCACATGCATGCAGGTAGATTACCTACATGTGGTGGAATATGTACCAATATTACTAACATCATGTGTGCCAAATGCCATGGAAATCGAACCAGTAGTTTGAACGCAAAGAAATATTATCCCATTATAAAGACTCGATTCCGCCACTTGAAGACGGATCGAGACGTTTCGGCCTATATAACCCAATATTGTCACTAGCCCTTTGCAATTCTATGTTCAAAAACTGACGCCCGCGGGCCGAATGTTTCTTTTATATCAACCGAAATGTGTTTCCAGCATAAAAACGAAAAAATATTAATAATAGGTACCCAGTTGGGTTTGAACACCCAACCTTCTTGCCCACTGTCGAAAGCCTTATCCACTACGCCAAAGTGCCGCGTTGTACGTATGCTACTGTTTCAGAAGTCCCCAAACCCGCTCGATCAGTCATATTTCATACGAAATCCTGCCCTCGGTCTTCCATAGGCTCGACCGAAGCACAACATCCGCCCGTCTCGATCTTTATATCTCGCACCACAACGAAACAAGTCCACATTGGGTAATATTGGGTATATATCCTCGGTTTGTTTCAGAGTATTCTTTAGAGACTTTTTGGAGATTCATATATTCTCGCTATCTTCCAGCTATGTTATAAGCGGGATTATGAATGCGGCCCCTTTATCTGTGACCTTTCATAGTTATCGGCTCATGGTTCTTTGTCGGTTTTCCCGTCCAAAAGGCGTGTATCTCTGTTTTACTCGAGAATTGCAAATCTCATGGCGTCCTAACAACCGTATACATTATTTCGCAGTAGTTTGTGCCTGATAGCTTAGTGGTAGGGCTACATTATACTCGTCACGCAGATCGAAAGGTCAAAGGACAAAAATCATTAAACACGCTTATATATCCGTTAATATTAAAGCTAGAGATCTCTGGTAAGTTTCAGAATGTGCTACTAATTACGGCGCCGTTTTCGAGTATTGTTCACTTTTTGATGCTTATACTCATTTTCGAGGAAAACGCACTAAATGACCTCTGTCAGTGTTTTCGCTTTTTGACCCATTTACCTTCAAGCTATCGCTATGACGTTCTAATACGTCATAGAAATATGAACTGAGATGAATTGTGTCGAACCTTAGAGTGTTCTAATGCGTCACGTGACGTCACGAAGACGTCACTTTTGGTACTTACCAAAAATCGGAAACAAATCATAAAAATACGACAGTAGCGTCATTTTGTAGGGAAAGTGGTTCCTCGTATAGCTGCAAATGAAAAACCATACCTTCCTATCTTACTTCCGGTTCCAGGGGCGACGGCATTTCTCTGTGGGACTTCCCATGTTAAAGTGTATCATGGAAAAGTACCATCCACACAAATTGATATACGTCTTACGACGATTGACTCCGCAACAATGCCATGATTGGAGTTAGAATCGCAGCTATTTTTATTACCGATGATCACGCGCTCTTGTTTTGCTCACACAATAGGGGCAATTTTCGGTTTGAATAAATTAGATTATCGCCTGCTGATTGGTCAATCGCGGACACTCCCCCCAAACGGGCTGCCGCCTGCGTAGGCTGCGAAATCGTGCCTGGCGGTCACTTCTAAATTTTATTGTAAGCTACAGATATGACGAAAAGGAGGGTGGTTTTATGAGCAGTAAACGCAAATTGTCTAATATAAGGCGGCTACCCTGATTTTCGTCACTTGTATTTGAACAGGCGGCAGGGGGTGCGATCCTACCCATATAAACCCTTACCCTACGACCCTCTTCTGCATATTTAGATATGCTGCTGGTTTCTTCTTTTAACATTAAAGATGTAGGGGGGCAGGGGGGCCAGTCACTTGAGCTTTGATCTTAACATGTCGTCGGCCATACTGGTGGCAGATCTTGTATTTTCGCCAGCAACACGGCCCCCATGCAGTAACAGACATTCTCACGCTTTTCCTGACTCTAACCCCCTTACAAAGTTATCAAATTGTAAATGTGTAACAATCGTCTTCCCACTCATTCTGCCAACATGGGTCACCCTAAGCGTGTCTCCGTAGTTTGATTTTGTGCTTCCATACATAAGCGGGTCAGTTCACGGGCAAGGGAAATTTGTGTTATGTCTTTTGATGGCTGGGTATAAATAATTTTTTGGCATTGGAAATTTATGTGGCATCAGTAATTTATCTGACATACAGTGCTTAACATGTGAACAATATTCTTTAGTAGTTTGAACATGTATAATAACAAAGTTCACATATGACTCACGCCTGCCATTTCCTAGAATAATCCATTTCGTTGGCACATATGACGTTATCTGACTATGTGAGTGTCAAGTCCGTACGAAATAGATTTGTCATCATGCGAAAGGAGGCGAACAATCGGCAGTGATGGCATTATTTTGATGACTTTCCCACGGGAAATAATTTAATTTGAGACAATTGACAAAACAGCTGTCGGCTTTCAAATCTTTCATAGAAGTGGAGATCATACGTATAAGGGAGTTTGGAATTCTCAAAGAGGAAACTCTGTGAGCTCTCTATAAACGAAAGAGTTAAAGACAAGAGGAACATTTTCGCAGAAATATCTCATCTACGGCAAGCTCTTAAACCGCATAGAGATGCTATTAATTCACAGCCGTCATGCGGTACATGTTCATATACAACTGTCCCTTTAACCACCCCGATCGTCAACCTCTCGACTCGCGCATTCTATGAACTATTTATTACGAAGAAAATTTAAGTACCAAGCACAGAAGTAAAACTATCAAAGCTTCTTAACCGCTTCGATATTAATTTGATGTATATAGAAGGAAAATTAAAGATATGCCGGACAGACAAATAGCTGCTTTCAACTTTAAGGTAATCAATCAAATCTTACCTTGCAAAAGAAACCTTGTGAAATGGGGAAAAATTGAATCTGACTTGTGTGATCGATGTGGACTCTCATAAAATATTAGTCATTTATTATATGCTTGCTATTTCTCAAAAGAAATATAGCAACTGACATCAGAGCTGCTAAACGTTAAAATTGTTTTAAAGGAAATTATTCTTGGCGTACAGAACTAATTGATTAACTTTGTAATATAAGTGCTATTATTTCTCTAATATAAAGAATGGCTTCTCCACACCAAAGACGGCGCCAGCCGAATTATTACTCATTCAAATCCATTTCTAAAGCGTGAATTGATGTCCAAGGCAGATGTGTATATCTTGTTAAAGTGGACCGATGTTTTATACGTTTTATAAATACGATCATGTTTTAATTAGAATATCTGTCAACGTGTTTTATATGTTTTGGTAAATAAAATTCTTATTAAAAAAAAATCGCGTATCGAGTGTGTATCGAGGGTGTGAGTGTATCCAGCGCGTATCGAGGGTGTATCGAGGGTGTGAGTGTATCCAGCGCGTATCGAGGGTGTATCGAGGGTGTGAGTGTATCCAGCGCGTATCGAGGGTGTATCGAGGGTGTGAGTGTATCCAGCGCGTATCGAGGGTGTATCGAGGGTGTGAGTGTATCCAGCGCGTATCGAGGGTGTATCGAGGGTGTGAGTGTATACAGCGCGTATCGAGGGTGTGAGTGTATCCAGCGCGTATCAAGGGTGTATCAAGGGTGTGAGTGTATACAGCGCGTATCGAGGGTGTGAGTGTATCCAGCGCGTATCAAGGGAGTGAGTGTATATAGCGCGTATTGAGGGCTTGAGTGTATCCAGCGCGTATCGAGGGTGTATCGAGGGTGTGAGTGTATCCAGCGCGTCTCGAGGGTGTATCGAGGGTGTGAGTATCCAGCGCGTATCGAGGGTGTATCGAGGGTGTGAGTGTATCCAGCGCGTATCGAGGGTGTATCAAGGGTGTGAGTGTATCCAGCGCGTCTCGAGGGTGTATCGAGGGTGTGAGTGTATCCAGCGCGTATCGAGGGTGTATCGAGGGTGTGAGTGTATCCAGCGCGTATCGAGGGTGTATCAAGGGTGTGAGTGTATCCAGCGCGTATCGAGGGTGTATCGAGGGTTTGAGTGTATCCAGCGCGTATCGAGGGTGTATCGAGGGTGTGAGTGTATCCAGCGCGTATCGAGGGTTTGAGGGTATCCAGCGCGTATCAAGGGAGTGAGTGTATATAGCGCGTATCGAGGGCTTGAGTGTATCCAGCGCGTATCGAGGGTGTGAGTGTATCCAGCGCGTATCAAGGGAGTGAGTGTATATAGCGCGTATCGAGGGCTTGAGTGTATCCAGCGCGTATCGAGGGTGTGAGTGTATACAGCGCGTATCGAGGGTGTGAGTGTATCCAGCGCGTATCAAGGGAGTGAGTGTATATAGCGCGTATCGAGGGTGTGAGGGTATCCAGCGCGTATCAAGGGAGTGAGTGTATATAGCGCGTATCGAGGGCTTGAGTGTATCCAGCGCGTATCGAGGGTGTGAGTGTATCCAGCGCGTATCAAGGGAGTGAGTGTATATAGCGCGTATCGAGGGCTTGAGTGTATCCAGCGCGTATCGAGGGTGTGAGTGTATACAGCGCGTATCGAGGGTGTGAGTGTATCCAGCGCGTATCAAGGGAGTGAGTGTATATAGCGCGTATCGAGGGTGTGAGTGTATCCAGCGCGTCTCGAGGGTGTATCGAGGGTGTGAGTGTATCCAGCGCGTATCGAGGGTGTATCGAGGGTGTGAGTGTATCCAGCGCGTATCGAGGGTGTATCGAGGGTGTGAGTGTATCCAGCGCGTATCGAGGGTGTATCGAGGGTGTGAGTGTATCCAGCGCGTATCGAGGGTTTGAGTGTATACAGCGAGTATCAAGGGAGTGAGTGTATATAGCGCGTACCGAGGGCTTGAGTGTATCCAGCGCGTATCGAGGGTGTGAGTGTATCCAGCGCGTATCGAGGGCTTGAGTGTATCCAGCGCGTATCGAGGGTGTGAGTGTATCCAGCGCGTATCAAGGGAGTGAGTGTATATAGCGCGTATCGAGGGCTTGAGTGTATCCAGCGCGTATCGAGGGTGTGAGTGTATACAGCGCGTATCGAGGGTGTGAGTGTATCCAGCGCGTATCAAGGGAGTGAGTGTATATAGCGCGTATCGAGGGCTTAAGTGTATACAGCCCGTATCGAGGGTGTATCGAGGGTGTGAGTGTATCCAGCGCGTCTCGAGGGTGTATCGAGGGTGTGAGTGTATCCAGCGCGTATCGAGGGTGTATCGAGGGTGTGAGTGTATCCAGCGCGTATCGAGGGTGTATCGAGGGTGTGAGTGTATCCAGCGCGTATCGAGGGTGTATCGAGGGTGTGAGTGTATCCAGCGCGTATCGAGGGTGTATCGAGGGTGTGAGTGTATCCAGCGCGTATCGAGGGTTTGAGTGTATACAGCGAGTATCAAGGGAGTGAGTGTATATAGCGCGTATCGAGGGCTTGAGTGTATCCAGCGCGTATCAAGGGAGTGAGTGTATATAGCGCGTATCGAGGGCTTGAGTGTATCCAGCGCGTATCGAGGGTGTGAGTGTATACAGCGCGTATCGAGGGTGTGAGGGTATCCAGCGCGTATCAAGGGAGTGAGTGTATATAGCGCGTATCGAGGGCTTGAGTGTATCCAGCGCGTATCGAGGGTGTGAGTGTATCCAGCGCGTATCGAGGGTGTGAGTGTATCCAGCGCGTATCAAGGGAGTGAGTGTATATAGCGCGTATCGAGGGCTTGAGTGTATCCAGCGCGTATCGAGGGTGTGAGTGTATACAGCGCGTATCGAGGGTGTGAGTGTATCCAGCGCGTATCAAGGGAGTGAGTGTATATAGCGCGTATCGAGGGCTTGAGTGTATACAGCGCGTATCGAGGGTGTATCGAGGGTGTGAGTGTATCCAGCGCGTATCGAGGGTGTATCGAGGGTGTGAGTGTATCCAGCGCGTATCGAGGGTGTATCGAGGCTGTGAGTGTATCCAGCGCGTATCGAGGGTGTATCGAGGGTGTGAGTGTATCCAGCGCGTATCGAGGGTGTATCGAGGGTTTGAGTGTATAAAGCGAGTATCAAGGGAGTGAGTGTATATAGCGCGTATCGAGGGCTTGAGTGTATCCAGCGCGCATCGAGGGTGTGAGTGTATCCAGCGCGTATCGAGGGCTTGAGTGTATCCAGCGCGTATCGAGGGTGTGAGTGTATCCAGCGCGTATCAAGGGAGTGAGTGTATATAGCGCGTATCGAGGGCTTGAGTGTATCCAGCGCGTATCGAGGGTGTGAGTGTATACAGCGCGTATCGAGGGTGTGAGTGTATCAAGCGCGTATCAAGGGAGTGAGTGTATATAGCGCGTATCGAGGGCTTGAGTGTATACAGCCCGTATCGAGGGTGTATCGAGGGTGTGAGTGTATCCAGCGCGTCTCGAGGGTGTATCGAGGGTGTGAGTGTATCCAGCGCGTATCGAGGGTGTATCGAGGGTGTGAGTGTATCCAGCGCGTATCGAGGGTGTATCGAGGGTGTGAGTGTATCCAGCGCGTATCGAGGGTGTATCGAGGGTGTGAGTGTATCCAGCGCGTATCGAGGGTGTATCGAGGGTGTGAGTGTATCCAGCGCGTATCGAGGGTTTGAGTGTATACAGCGAGTATCAAGGGAATGAGTGTATATAGCGCGTATCGAGGGCTTGAGTGTATCCAGCGCGTATCGAGGGTGTGAGTGTATCCAGCGCGTATCAAGGGAGTGAGTGTATATAGCGCGTATCGAGGGCTTGAGTGTATCCAGCGCGTATCGAGGGTGTGAGTGTATACAGCGCGTATCGAGGGTGTGAGTGTATCCAGCGCGTATCAAGGGAGTGAGTGTATATAGCGCGTATCGAGGGCTTGAGTGTATCCACCGCGTATCGAGGGTGTGAGTGTATCCAGCGCGTATCAAGGGAGTGAGTGTATATAGCGCGTATCGAGGGCTTGAGTGTATCCAGCGCGTATCGAGGGTGTGAGTGTATACAGCGCGTATCGAGGGTGTGAGTGTATCCAGCGCGTATCAAGGGCTTGAGTGTATACAGCGCGTATCGATCGTAAATTGGACCCCTACGATCCGGATTGACCCTTTAGATCCCGATTCGACCCTTCAGATCCCGATTCGACCCTAGTATCCCATCTAGACACCTGGGATCCGGATTTGACCTCCCGGATCCAGATTGGATCAAGTTACTACATTTGAGGGTTTTATTACATTAGAGGGAAAAAAATTGTTGCATTTGCGGGTTTTTACATTAGAGGGAAATTGTGACATTTGAGCGCTCAACCCCCCTCCCTCCCCCCCCCCCCCCCCCGCCCCTCACCCCCCGGGCGGTAGCAATTCGATCGATCGTGTGGTCAGTACTATCTTGTAGTTATGCGCTAGTTGGCATTCCATACGCACATACACTTCCCCCTGGCGGAAAGCTCCTTACCCGGGAGATTGTGCTTGGGCGAAAATAAGTGGATTAAGGAAATTGAGAAGTGAAACATGTGTTGCGTTGCTTTTAAGTGACGATATTATCATTAAAAATGACGGATTATAAAGAGGAACAACGCAATGAAATTGAAGCTTTGGAGTCAATTTATCCGGAAGAGTTGACAAGTAAGTCCACAGAGGCTCCGATCTGGTGTCAGTGGTGACAATGTTAATCTAAATACGAAAGTCGAAAGTAAACCTGATCACTCACGCTTAGACGGGTGTGGGCGGGGAGGGGGAGTGGGTGGGGGGGGGGGGGCGGAAGGCGCTCTAGGCCAATGAGAATGCTTGTGGTTGTTATTTGTTTGCTGGCTGAGCGGATGGGGGTGAGGGGGGGGGGGGTTGGGGATCTTTGGGATAAGCCCTATTCTAGTCATGAAGGTGGATGTCTGTCTGTAGCCAGTATAATTCTGTGTCCTATGTCTATGAAGAGTCAGACATGAATATTTTTTTTATCCACGATAGATACTGCAATACATATTACATATTTGGCGCAAGTATCCCCAGGCAAGTCAGCTTTCTAGGGGCACATATTCTATATACGTTGTTCTTGCATGGATACTGTTGTGCCCCTAGAAAGCTGGCTTGCCTGGGGGCACTTACGCCAAACTATATGTGATATCAATGTAGCGATTAAACATAGCCCAATATAAACAAGACTAGTCATAGATTTATACCCGAGAGTTTTAACATGAGCAAGTATCCCCAGGCGAGTCAGCTTTCTAGGAGCACATATTCTATATACGTTGTTCTTGCATGGATACTGTTATGCCCCTAGAAAGCTGGCTTGCCTGGGGGCACTTACGCCAAACTATATGTGATATCAATGTAGCGATTAAACATATAGCCCAATATAAACAAGACTAGTCATGGATTTATATCCGAGAGTTTTAATATGAGCTAGTCGCCCATTGATAAAAAACAAGCGGCACAGGACTTTGAAAACTATCATGCCATTACCTTCAGTAGTCCCGTCCAGCAAAGATCTTTGGTTTGATTATGTTGAAAAAAAATTAGGCGGTTTTAATGGTTCACACAGAAAAACTCTGCAACAAAGTATATTTATATTTTCGTAGAAACTGTTAGCTTCTTTGCAAACTAAAATTTGAATACTTTTGTACTACTACTTGATATAACTCAAGCTTTCGATACACTTATGTCAAATTATTTCAACTTTTACTAGACAGAGGTATAATTTACTTTAAATGCATCTAAACATTTGCCGGAATCAGACTATATCAACTTTTTTTTCAAGGTGTTAAGCAAAGCGGGAAGCTTTCACCCATACTATTTTGCTGTTTATATTGACGAGTTACTGCTTCATCTGAAGACCTCTGGCTATAGGTATTAGGCCATAAGTTTTGCAGGAATTTTTGTTATGCCAATGACCTTGACCCTGGTAGCTCCTCATGCAGAGTTGATTGAGTGAAAGTCTTTGTCTTTTGTTATTAACAAACATCAAACCTCATATATATATGATTGAGCATTGAGGTGTTGCTTAATTGTTATGACTGGTGTTATGTAAACAATTTTAACAACACTGGATTATTTCATGAACAAATATCAAACCTCATATATAGGTAATTTGATTTTTTTGCAATTAATAGTTGGATACTTTGAAACCCCGCACACCCGTCTGGGCGTGCAGGCATCTGAGCGTACATCTGTGCTATCAGACGGGTAAGAACTTAGGCCCTTATCGATCACTCACTCAGTCTCAGTCACTGCCGCCAGTCACTGACACTGAGGTCGCCGACAGGTGACACTGCACTAGCTAGGGGCAGGCATGGGGTGATTACATTGTGAATGTAATCAATTACGATTACTTGGAAATTTTATGATTATGATTAAGATTACAGGAAATATGAAAGTAATCGATTGCAATTATGATTACATTGAAAGTAATCATGATTACAATCATGATTACTTTCTATGTGTTTTCATAAATGGGCTCTGAACTAGACCTTTAAGTAGATATTTCAACACACAGTCAATATTGGAATAGCGAGGCCACAGATAATTGCTGGGAACGAGTTCAGAAGCAGGCGATTTAATTACCAGCAGTTTGTAGGAATACTAGGCAGCTTGGTTGGGAGAGCAGCAGATTTCTGATAATAGGACTGTGCATTTAATTCCCGACGGGAGTATTTGTTGAGGGCATTTAATGAGGGTTAAAACCCCTGCAATCACTTGGTGAAGAAGAAAAACACACATTATATATTTGTTTATACAGATCCGCTGGATTTATTCTTATCTTCCTTAGAAGGAGGTGTGGTGCGTAACACAACTTATGGCCTATGTTGAGGAAACCACAATGCTGGTGGACATGGGGGTGTCTATACCATGCGTTGCCACACCCCTGTACTGAACCCAGTCAAGTTCATTTTATAACACCTCTTCCAATCCATCTACACAGAGAACAATAACACAAGCATCTAACACCATTCCATCAAACCCCCACCCAACCACTCCCAATAACACAGGTGGCTCTGGACCATCCCTAGTTATACAATGCAAAAAAGATAAGTATGAGATTAAAAGGGGGTCTATTTTCGGTTACCCAGCCAGCTTAATTGTTATGTCTGGTTATGTCTCGGATGGGGCAGGAAGGACCCGAAGGGTAGGGGATGTTTGGGGGGGGGGGGGGTCTCTACAGTAGGACTGCAGTGGCCAGTTCCCATTTATGATACTGACAAGATAGAAAGTGTGAAGCTCAGTTTGGAGACTAAAACAGAGTGAAACTTGTAAAGTAATCATCACAAGTAATCATGATTACGATTACATTAGCAATGTAATCGATTACGATTACAATTACATTGTTTTTTAAACCAATGTAATTGATTACGATTATGATTACTTGGGAAAAGTATTTGATTACAATTGATTACGATTGATGATTACGATTACCCCTTGTCTGGCTAGGGGTACATTTACAATTTTATGCACTCCCATGGGGCTGTTCCCACAAATAGTATTTCCGGTTTAAACATGCATACATGCCTATAGTTGACAGGTGTATAGACGATGATTTGACTGGAAGTGTGGAGGGGAAGAGGGTGTGGCTGGGGAATGGGACTGTCTTGCTGCTCCAGGCAGGCGGCCAGCTCATCGGAACCTGGGATGCCTGACCCTGTTTTCCCGCTGAGCTGATGTAGCTGCCACCCAGTGACGCCCCTTTCCTGTTACTAGCCCCAGCCGCCATATTTCAGCTGATTAATGATAACAACCAGCTATCTCAATCTCTCTTCACCATTGCATACCCTATACCCCTCAAACATTGACTACTAAACCCCTCACACCATACGCAATCCAATCTTCACCCCCCAACCTCACTGGTGGTCAAATCGTCCAGCAGTCAAAATGGGTGTAAACTGTATAGACAAGTCACCCTCGCCTTGGTTATCCACTAGATCAATATATTTTTACAGCAATATTATATAAACAGCAATGTAGCAAATAATGGTTGGATAAGCCCAAGTGGCATGGTAAGTGGCATTATATGATTTATTTTAATAAGTCAGCCGGCTGCTGTGTCGTTTCTCCAGCATGCATTATCTGGTCTTTGCATTATAGTCTTTCAGCCGATAACATTTACGCCACCAACTTTATATTTCAGTCATCTCCACTGAGCCATATTGTTTCCAAGTAACAGTTACTTCACAAAGTGAAGAATTTTCTGTTGAGAATGGTAAGTATTATTCCGGGGTAATTGTTTTTGCAAAGTTATTGATAGAAAATACATGTGACAAATCATATGAACATTATAGTTTGATTTCTAATACATTACAATGAATATTGAAATGCCATGGTGAAATAATTGTGATAAGTGGTGAACATGGTGAAAGGTAAAATTAGACATCCTTTGGTGGAAGTCCTGTATAAACATCCCATAATATAACCAAAACACAACACAATTACTGGTAACCCTGCAATGAAGTGACATGTTGGTACAGGTAGCGTTTTGTTCATCTTGTGGATATCTCTGTTCTAATAGAATGATAAATGTATGGCTGCAAACCTATCCTCTACTAGTTTATTGCATACTTTTATGTCTGTTTTAATTTGCAGCAACATGTGTTCTACAGTTTACATACACTGATTCCTACCCTGATGTTGCACCTCTGATAGAAGTGGCTGCTTCAAGCAATCTAGAGGATGAGGCCTGTGAGACACTACTCAGCCAGTTGGGAGAGCTTGTGAGTGCAGAAAAACAAATCTTACTTTAATCTGAAACATATTAATGCTTGTGAAACAGACTCGCGCAATGGCTATGGGATTTAAAAGTGTATATATATTTACTGAAATTCAAGTAAAGACTGTTTGGCTAATTATTCCCGTTGTTCATTGAATCTATGCACCAGTAATCTCATCAATATCCCCACGTTGCCTGGAGCTTCGAAAAGATGGTCTTAACATGTATTACATATATTTAAGGTGGAAGAAAACCTAGGAATGGTGATGGTATTTACGCTGGTGTCTGCGGCTCAAGAGAAGCTTACGGACATTGTGGAACAGATCGCCCAGGATATAGTAGAGGCCAAGGAAAGAAAGGAACGTGAAAAACTTGAGGCGGAACAGGTACATGCTAAACAATGTATTCATTATAATATAGCGGTCACCTGAAAGTTTTTTGCCACATATTTTTTTTTTTTTTTCAAGTTAATAATAATATTCCATGGAATCACCAAGTACTTATTCCTCGAGGCAGTCTGACCTACAGTCTTCTAGGAGCATTGTATATTGGCACTTTTTGGACATTACCCTGTCATGTGACAAGATTGACATATTGGCTTTTATGTTGAACCCCCCTTTTTAATTGGGCATTATAACAGTAACCACCAGGAAATCGCACGAGAATAATATGAGCTAAAAATTTTGTTTGTCACCAACTGTTGAATGGCTTAGTGGTTAGCACTCGGTTTGTGGAGTGAACTGTGCCAGCCCAGCCATATTGTTGGGGGGCTTCGCGCCCATCTATATTCGTGCAGAATACCAGTCTCGTGTCTTGAAGAATAATTTTTCTTTCATCTTTTTTTTATTTTAAATCTGTCCCACCAATATAGTCATATAGACCCGTTAAAAGGTTTCAAGGAGGGATCATGCGATATATTGATGGGTGGTTGTCTGTTTGCCTTGCAGAAAAGATTCGAAGGAACCCGCGTCACCGTCGAAACTTTTCTTACTTGGAAAGCGGGTTTCGACGCTGAACTGGCGGTAATTGCAGCAAAACAAGGCAAAGTGAAGGAAAACACGAAATTAACGGGTGTGTTTGAAGATGATATAAATATTATTTAAGCCTCAGCTTTGCTGATTTCCAGTAAAATTGATTTATAACTCACCAATTTAGCGGCTTCAGTTTGTTTGAGCATGCACGCTGAACAGCACCTTATTATTTGCTGGCCTAAAAATTAAGAAAATGTATTCATACTACATTGTGTGTATCTTCTCGGATTGTGTTTTCTAATAATACCTAAACCCCCGACACACCGTCTAATAAACATTTTTGTCATTTGTATCATTAGGAAAAGAACTGTTTATGCTGGACAGCACTCTTGACGATTCTGACGTTAAGTTCCTGGAAGAAGGTTGGTGTGCTATAATAGACGACTGGACAAACCACTGTATGTACGTAAAGGGAAATGCCGGGCCCATAGCATTTACATTTCCAGTTAAACTATAGGGAATTAACTAGTAATTACACAAAATTTAATCATACATTAGTGAAGTTCCAAGCACTTCTGCACGACCACCCTGTCGTCATGACGTCACCGGCGATGAAACGACCAGTAGGTTTAGACGACTACTACCACCGGAAGCTATCATATCGAAACGGTTTAATTGGTTAATTACATCTTGCCGGATGGTACTTACACGGAATGTTTACATTATGGCAGAGCAAGAACAAACGTCTGGCAGGTCGGACGAAGAAGTTGGAAGTAAACACCGAATTTACACCAACTGATTATGTAATCGGGTATCAGTTTGAACCCGTAAGGTCGTTGACGCATCGCGTGGTCAGTGAAGCCGTGTTGTATTAAAAGGGGGGGGGGGGCGGGGGGAGTGGAGTCAGGGGCCCATCGTCATCGTTGGCAGGGTGCCCCAATTTTGGTTTGACTCGTAGAGTGGCGGGCCATGGTTCGGGCAGTCGATGGTGTAACTTGATACAGCTGCTGTCTTAGAAACTCAAACACTGAAAGGTGTATATGGACAGAACGGCCGTACTACCAGAACGCCCGTATGGGTTGGGGTGGGTGGAGTGGCGGTCTATAGGGGTGGTGGGGATGGGTGGAGGGGGCAGGGGTGCATGGAGGAGAGGTGCGTGAAGCTAGCAGCCGGGTCGGTTGGCGGGTCATGTGCATACCGTACAGCAGGGGCTGGAGGCAGGCGATGGCGATGGCAAAATATGGTTGGAACAGCTTCAGGCTTCAGCCTCAGCTTTATAGGTTCGTTTGGTCCTCTGCCTACGTACTTAGTATACTTATCTTCCTCAAAGCGACTTTTCTCACAGTGGTCGGAACATACTTACTCTTGAATGTTTGGTGGGTTTAAAACTCACACGGGCAATCTTGTGTAGCCATTACTGCAAAAGCTGCTGGTCGCCCAGTGGATAGCGGTAGAAAGATATCCTAGTTTTCTGTCCTTTTTTGCACTTGAATTGTTACAGCCAACAGATGAACAGTACATCATTTTGTTCTAAATGCACCGATGGTCCAAATTGACGTCAGCGCCATGCGTGTGATTGGCTATCTCTGGTCACGTGTTCAGAAAAGGTCGACACCCGCCTGATGGGCGAAAATCACTGTTGATGTGCGATTTTCTCGATAAGGGTTTCGGTTTAATATAATTTTCAATCGGGTCGACTGTCACAACATGCCGCGCCGACATGTAGCGAGTTAACAAAGGGATTGAATTTTGAGCCGAAATGTCGGTCGTAAGTCGCGTTAGCGAGGGAGTCGCATAATAAAGGTACTTTGTAAAGTGTTTCGTGCACAGCGAAAAGACCGGATGATCGAGGGAGTCGTATGATGAAGGGACGACAAGGCCTTTCGCCTATTTCACAGCGAGGCAAGGAACGAGCGACCTCAGCTGGAAGAGTGTGGTACTGAAGCATGTGTGCGTAATTGTCCAGTGTTCGGATGACTCCGAAGAAGTGGGATCGTACGCAATTTTATGTTGCCCTCATGAATTTAAATTAATGCAGCTTATTTTCTCGCAGATGATATGTTTGATGATATGCATTGCATTATCCTTGTAACATTATAATAGTGAAGTTTATGTCTAGCAACTGTTTTTTAACTCTCTCCGACAGAGGGCGACACTGTCCAGGTGGATGAATCGCTCTTTCAAGATCTTGAAGACCTCGACCTTGATGATGACCTTGACTTTGATGATGAACTGGCTGCGGATAGTTGACCTAAATGAGAATGTTCGATAGGTGTATTTATACTTGCTGTAATGTTGATAGCTTGTCAATCTGCCAGAGATTTTGTGTTAAACTTGCATTATGCCTAGAATTGGTTTGAGTTCACAAGCAAAACATTTGAATGGCGTGCATGGGTCATTATTTAAGATAGTTTACAAGGTGCGACATGTACGGTCTACCTATATTTAGTAAGCTGTGGTTTCCCCATGGTGACAACTAACTCCGTACCTCCCTCAGTGTATTCCAGGCACATTTGTTTATGTATTGTCATGCGACATACCTTATCTTAGTTACCTATTGGATCAAATATAGGTAGCGATATAACATTGGCATGAAGACTGAATGCATTAGGTAAATAAACCACTTTCATAATATATGTAAGTATCGTTCGAGTCCATATCTGAGGATTTATGATATGGTTTACATCTCCTAACCAGTGAAAACTGTGTTGCGGGAGCTTTAGGTGAGAGAGTTGTGAAGGGAACTAGTTTCAGTATAATACACCGTTCTATATTAGGAGGTCAAAGCCCCGCCCACACTGGTCTTTTTTCGTTAATCGCGAATATGAAATGGACAATCATAGCTGTTGATAGCTAAAATTGATAAGTACTCATCTCTGAAAGTGACAAGAAAGTCTTGCTGCTACGACACACCAAGACTGCGTCTAAACCACCAGCTCCTAGTGAGCAATAACATCAAAGTTAGCATACCGGTCCAATTGTGATGCTCAGGTCGAAGCATCGATTATGGTAGTATTCTCCAGGCGTGTCATACTTATCTGTGCTATAAGTCAATAGTTCGTAGAAGAGGAGCCAAATGCGATTTAATTTCGGACGTGTTTTATTTCAACAAAAGTTGTTTCAATGTACATGGAATTTCACTCGATAAAAATGTCTACTGCAAATGATAAAACAATGTTGGGACGTCACATAAACAAACTAAAACTTTCGACTACTTTGTATGTCAATTACACCCGAACAATTGTTTTGTCCGTCTCTTTTAATTCGCGTACCAGGTAAAACTACGTTTTTAATTCGCGAATACATCCGCTGGGTTACAAGACACCCGTACCAGAATCACACACGCGTGGTTCAGCTTTATATAACATGGAGAGACCGGATATGCAGACAATTAAACCATCCCCGACCGATACAGTAAACAGAAATCACGATTGTGACCCTGCAACCCGAATGCAACTCTCAAAATACGGCTGTATATAAACACTTCACTTACACTTCAGTTCGTCCATTCAAGCTCCCACGTGTATCCAGTTTCTTCACGGCACAGTAGATACACATATTCTGACGACCACAAGTAAACAGCCCAATAACGAATAAACTTTTGCGCACCGCATATATTAATGTAAAATATGTACATTAACATACGACAATCTTCACTATGGTCTTTGCTATCAAACATACCAGACGACCGTCGACTGCCGTTGCGGGAAGCGACATGTCCCGCCAACAAACATACATGATAATGTCAGGCCTATCAAGCAGATTTAAATCGGTGTCTCAGAATGAAAAAAACATTAAAATGTTTGCATTAGCGTGATCGACTGTTCTCATGCCCTGATCTCTTGTAATCACCCTTCATCCCGTGGCTATCCTGCCGTCATCTCTTCTCATCGCCCTTCACCCCGTGGCTATCCTGCCGTCATCTTTTCTAATCACGCTTGGTCCCGTGGCTATCCTGCCGTCATCTCTTCTCATCGCCCTTCATCCCGTGGCTATCCTGCCGTCATCTCTTCTCATCGCCCTTCATCCCGTGGCTATCCTGCCGTCATCTCTTCTCATCGCCCTTCATCCCGTGGCTATCCTGCCGTCATCTCTTCTCATCGCCCTTCATCCCGTGGCTATCCTGCCGTCATCTCTTCTCATCACCCTTCATCCCGTGGCTATCCTGCCGTCATCTCTTCTCATCACCCTTCATCCCGTGGCTATCCTGCCGTCATCTCTTCTAATCACCCTTTATCCCGTGGCTATCCTGCCGTCATCTCTTCTCATCGCCCTTCATCCCGTGGCTATCCTGCCGTCATCTCTTCTCATCGCCCTTCATCCCGTGGCTATCCTGCCGTCATCTCTTCTCATCGCCCTTCATCCCGTGGCTATCCTGCCGTCATCTCTTCTAATCACCCTTGATCCCGTGGCTATCCTGCCGTCATCTCTTCTCATCGCCCTTCATCCCGTGGCTATCCTGCCGTCATCTCTTCTAATCACCCTTTATCCCGTGGCTATCCTGCCGTCATCTCTTCTCATCGCCCTTCATCCCGTGGCTATCCTGCCGTCATCTCTTCTAATCACCCTTTATCCCGTGGCTATCCTGCCGTCATCTCTTCTAATCACCCTTCATCCCGTGGCTATCCTGCCGTCATCTCTTCTAATCACCCTTCATCCCGTGGCTATCCTGCCGTCATCTCTTCTCATCACCCTTCATCCCGTGGCTATCCTGCCGTCATCTCTTCTCATCGCCCTTCATCCCGTGGCTATCCTGCCGTCATCTCTTCTAATCACCCTTCATCCCGTGGCTATCCTGCCGTCATCTCTTCTAATCACCCTTCATCCCGTGGCTATCCTGCCGTCATCTCTTCTAATCACCCTTCATCCCGTGGCTATCCTGCCGTCATCTCTTCTCATCGCCCTTCATCCCGTGGCTATCCTGCCGTCATCTCTTCTAATCGCCCTTCATCCCGTGGCTATCCTGCCGTCATCTCTTCTAATCACCCTTCATTCCGTGGCTATCCTGCCGTCATCTCTTCTCATCGCCCTTCATCCCGTGGCTATCCCGCCGTCATCTCTTCTAATCACCCTTCATCCCGTGGCTATCCTGCCGTCATCTCTTCTAATCACCCTTCATCCCGTGGCTATCCTGCCGTCATCTCTTCTCATCACCCTAGCTTCATCCCATCGCCAGCCTGCCGTCATCTCTTCTCATCGCCCTTCATCCC
Organism: Arenicola marina; assembly: GCA_964019135.1. NCBI lineage: Eukaryota > Metazoa > Annelida > Polychaeta > Arenicolidae > Arenicola > Arenicola marina. The sequence continues at coordinate 39,881,071 of OZ025248.1, read as the reverse complement.
GTGGCTATCCTGCCGTCATCTCTTCTCATCACCCTTCATCCCGTGGCTATCCTGCCGTCATCTCTTCTCATCGCCCTTCATCCCGTGGCTATCCTGCCGTCATCTCTTCTAATCACCCTTCATCCCGTGGCTATCCTGCCGTCATCTCTTCTCATCGCCCTTCATCCCGTGGCTATCCTGCCGTCATCTCTTCTCATCGCCCTTCATCCCGTGGCTATCCTGCCGTCATCTCTTCTCATCGCCCTTCATCCCGTGGCTATCCTGCCGTCATCTCTTCTAATCACCCTTCATCCCGTGGCTATCCTGCCGTCATCTCTTCTCATCGCCCTTCATCCCGTGGCTATCCTGCCGTCATCTCTTCTAATCACCCTTTATCCCGTGGCTATCCTGCCGTCATCTCTTCTAATCACCCTTCATTCCGTGGCTATCCTGCCGTCATCTCTTCTCATCGCCCTTCATCCCGTGGCTATCCTGCCGTCATCTTTTCTAATCACCCTTCATCCCGTGGCTATCCTGCCGTCATCTCTTCTAATCACCCTTCATCCCGTGGCTATCCTGCCGTCATCTCTTCTCATCGCCCTTCATCCCGTGGCTATCCTGCCGTCATCTCTTCTAATCACCCTTTATCCCGTGGCTATCCTGCCGTCATCTCTTCTAATCACCCTTCATCCCGTGGCTATCCTGCCGTCATCTCTTCTCATCGCCCTTCATCCCGTGGCTATCCTGCCGTCATCTTTTCTAATCACCCTTCATCCCGTGGCTATCCTGCCGTCATCTCTTCTAATCACCCTTCATTCCGTGGCTATCCTGCCGTCATCTCTTCTCATCGCCCTTCATCCCGTGGCTATCCTGCCGTCATCTTTTCTAATCACCCTTCATCCCGTGGCTATCCTGCCGTCATCTCTTCTAATCACCCTTCATCCCGTGGCTATCCTGCCGTCATCTCTTCTAATCACCCTTCATCCCGTGGCTATCCTGCCATCTCTTCTCATCACCCTAGCTTCATCCTATCGCCAGCCTGCCGTCATCTCTTCTCATCGCCCTTCATCCCGTGGCTATCCTGCCGTCATCTCTTCTCATCACCCTTCATCCCGTGGCTATCCTGCCGTCATCTCTTCTCATCGCCCTTCATCCCGTGGCTATCCTGCCGTCATCTCTTCTAATCACCCTTCATCCCGTGGCTATCCTGCCATCTCTTCTCATCACCCTAGCTTCATCCTATCGCCAGCCTGCCGTCATCTCTTCTCATCGCCCTTCATCCCGTGGCTATCCTGCCGTCATCTCTTCTCATCACCCTTCATCCCGTGGCTATCCTGCCGTCATCTCTTCTCATCGCCCTTCATCCCGTGGCTATCCTGCCGTCATCTCTTCTAATCACCCTTCATCCCGTGGCTATCCTGCCGTCATCTCTTCTCATCGCCCTTCATCCCGTGGCTATCCTGCCGTCATCTCTTCTCATCGCCCTTCATCCCGTGGCTATCCTGCCGTCATCTCTTCTCATCGCCCTTCATCCCGTGGCTATCCTGCCGTCATCTCTTCTCATCGCCCTTCATCCCGTGGCTATCCTGCCGTCATCTCTTCTCATCGCCCTTCATCCCGTGGCTATCCTGCCGTCATCTCTTCTCATCGCCCTTCATCCCGTGGCTATCCTGCCGTCATCTCTTCTCATCTTCCACGAGGCCGTACTTTTGCACCTTGTCCAACAGTTCAGCGAAGGCGCTGCAACAGATATACGCGACATATCATGAGAGGGTTGTTGTCGTTAACAAAGCTTTGATACAGTGCATTACACTCGTATTAGTCAATCCTAAGATACGAGGATTCCGATAACAAGGACGTCTGTAACACGCACGAAATAATGCAACACAAAATAAATTGTAGCCTGAATGTTCAGACGGTACAGTCTTGACACTTGTTCTTGTGACTGTAAGCATCAGACTGTCAAACTGTCAAACTGTAACGTCTGAACATTCAGGCTAAATAAATTGGTGCTTTAGACAGTCTTTGGTCCATAAAACTGGGCCAAGGAAGTTTCCGGGACGGTCAAGAAGTGAATGGATGAAACATGCCTCAGATTAGGTCCGGGTCCGGGATTCGAACCAAAGACCTGTTGATCTATGCTCTCGTACGCTAACCACTACCACCAGGGAGGCCTTACTGACTACAACAAACGTGATTATAAGGACTATATGTGTCAATATCCTGAACATTACTCATCAAGTCATTTTGCTAACAATCACGATAACCACTTTTAGTTGTAAGCGCGCCGACCACACACCTTCCTTGGCGTATGATGGTGAACTTGCCCCGCTTTGACAAGTCGACCACCGTGGAACCCGTCCGAGCATCCGCTGTCGTTTGGACCACCACGCCGCCATCGAAGATACGGTCCAGATGGGGCCAGAGCTCTTGGAATTCCTAAAAACGTACATTGTGCTATAATATAATTGGGGTGCTGCACTAGACTGTACACTCTGTAATCTCTTGAAATTCCTAAAACTGTACATTATTTTATATGCTAGACCAGTTTGGCCTCCGAATTTAATCAACACTGAACAGTTTGGGTGTAAGTCACTGGAGTCTTGAAACTTTTGACAGATTTTTCTTAAGGTGCATAACACCAATTTTAAGCATACCTCTTTTCCCTACATATGTACTATTTCCCATCAACTCCTACACCACAATCCGTGATTCAATACACGTTTCAGTTATTACATTCTACTATTACATAGTTTTTATTTATTTTATCATTATTTTATTACATATTACATACTCAGTGATCTTCGGCTGGCACTGTATACCCCAGTTTAATCATCAGTATGAGTAAGTGACATTGATAAAGACGTTGATACTAGGTTCACATGTTGATTTTCTCACACCTGAATTTGAACCGAGCTTTGCTTGTCGCTGATGTTAGCGCTGGTCAGCGCCAAGGGTTCGCCGCAGGCTCGACTGACGTCTCGCACAAAGCCATGGTCGGGGACCCGTATGCCGACCAGCGTAAATTCTGGATTGAGTTCCGGGTTGAGGGCTAGCGTTCTCTCAAACACAACTGTAACCGGCCCCGGTAGAAGTTCTCTGAGTAAAGCATCACAGACTGTCACTTTTCCCCATCTGAAACAAGGATATCGAATATTAATTAATTAATGTATAAGGACTCAACTTTTACGGTCTTCACATATATATAGCCATGGTTATATATTACCATACCAAATTACCTGTCAATCATTTGCAAATAGAGACCCACTGTCAGTATTCACAAACGTCTCAAAATACAGTAACCATGTTGTGGAATTGTTAACCTGCTATGGAATCACTTCATGTGTCTCTCAACAACCATATAAAAAGGACTGGTATCCAGCATCACATTTTGTGTAATCCTTAAGAATGATTACATGGCATAACTTACTTGTAAACATCAGTGACATCTGCAACACAGATAGCCAGTGGTTTAGCTAGAGTTCGCTGCTTCATGGAGTAGATTCTCTCCACTGCCCTAGTGCTCTGGGCCAACCCAGCCACACCATAGATAGTGTCAGTGGGCACAGCAATAATTTTTTCATGTCTCAAACTGTCACATGCTGTCGCAATGCAGTCTGCCACATCTGCAAATTAGATAAACTTTAGGATTACAAGTATAATCTATATGAAACAAACTGTCAGTGTCAAAGGGAGTATCAGCTGATCGCATCGATTATATGAAGAAATTGGCCAGAGCAATTACCGTTACATTTATATATGCTTGAGGATAAAGCTTGGCAGCATAGACGTGCGTCACTGATCTGCTACTGCTGAGAAAGCATCGAATGCAATTTGGATGACAACTGCAATTCGGCTTTACGGAGGGATCTGATTATTTTCTTGGAGGATCAAGGTATGTACAGCTATGTAAAAATTATCTCAGTTGTATACAGATGTATTCACTTTAGAAAGCGTAGCCTGTTGAAATGGAAGTTGCTGTTTCGCATGAGAACTTGAGGAGCAAAGAGCTCACTACTGGAAGTGCAGTTGAGGTAAAAAAAGAGTGTAAACATTGGTGAAGCCTCACGTTTATGGATTTATTTTAAGTCAGTGGTTAATTATCTTTAAAATAAGTTCTAAGTTATTACATTTAGTGGCTTTTAATAGAAACGGTTCAATGGTGAACATCAAAGTGATCCGCTACGGCCTGTGATCCATTACTGCCCGACAAGCTGTAGCCGTAAGTCAGGAAATGGCTATATTTATATTTTGTATCCACCCTTCCTTTGTATGCAAGGAGTTCTCCATTTAATTCATTGTGACCTGGGAATAAAGAAATTTATTCTTCATGACATAGGCCCACAGCCATAGAATGACGAAGAAGGTATATAGAATATGTAAACACAGATGTTTAAACACTATGATTGTACATGCATATAATGATATATTCAGCGCGAAGTTGGAATCTGCGCTGATTTGGAATTGGCACTGCACATTTTCAGAATTCCTATTCAGCGCAACCGCTAATTGCATGATCCCGGAATGTTTAAAAAATATCTAGCAACCCAACAGTCAGTTGACCTTGAAGACTGGGAAGCATATATTTAGCCACTCTCTTTATTGCTACAGTCCCAACTATTGCTGATTAAAGATCAATGCAATTAAAGGCATCAGAACTTAATCCAACTTTCCTTTGGCAGATAATAACAATTAAGCAGCAATTAAGGCTTGCTTTTGACCATCCAACCCTGTTATACTGAAGACCACAAAAACATCGGTTGGCGGAAAAGACTTAATGTGATGCTAAATGTTATTAAAAATGCTGAACAGGTAAATGGGTTTTAATTTGCCAGAAGCAGACATGGCCTGAATCATTTAAATTGGTTCCATAAAAAAATCAGAATTTCTATTTAGGCTAAAGTCAAAGTCATAAATGCCGTAGCGTGTCGTTTCGGCCCATATTTTCCATGAATTTGTCGCGATCGCTTTAAAAATCACTGACGTGAGGAAAGCAACACCGTGCAATTTTAATGATACCAAACTTACGTATGTACTGCGATGTTATCCTTTTTTAAGACACAAACAATATTTCTCCATGCTGACACTCTATTGGCAGCAAACGCAGTTCCGCAAATATACTAAAGCACACGTCATAAGATGACGTAGTTGCCATGGCACCGAACGTACTCTGAACAATACATGCTCGAGCGCCATGGCAACTATAGCGCCTTTCATTATCTGTGATTTAGTCTATTGGCGACAAAGTGTCTGTTGGCAATGGAGTGTCAGCATGGAGAAATATTGTTTGTGTCTTAAAAAAGGATAACCTCGCAGTACACACGTAAGTTTGGTATCATTAAAATTGCACGGTGTTGCTTTCCTCACGTCAGTGATTTTTAGAGCAATTGCGACAAATTCGTGGAAAATATGGGCCGAAACTACACGCTACTGCATTTATGACTTTGACTTTAGAACTAACTTATATCAGAATTATTCCAACTGAGCCAGCTATTATATTGTAATTGTTTTATGTAATAGGGCGAGAACCGTGTAAGAATAAATTCAATTATTATTATTATTGAAATGCAGATAGACCTAGATTGAATTCCACACGATTCTGATATGGCTGCGCCATGTGGGATACATACATTATGATTTAAGCTACAGTACAGTATTCACAGTTGCCGAGTTGGCGTCTGAAGAATTTAGCATGGACACCATTGTGCCCCTAGAGAAGCGGGCTTGCCTGGGGACACTTATACCAAGAGCCCCCCTTCCACCCCCCTTCAAGGGCTTCATTTGCATACCTGCACCGGCGAGAGTGATAATCCTGGATTCTGCCATTCCACATTCAGATTTCCCAACCAAATTATGAAGGTACCTTGTTTTCATTGCCAGCGGAGTCAAGCGGCGCATCACCAATAAGCATGGCCTCATTAGGAGTAAGTAAGCGCTGCTAAAAGCTAAAAAGAGTAAAAATTAAAGCAAAAGTATGATGCAACAATATTATTGCATCATAAACATGATATATCTGACAGCCACATGTTGAGACATGTGCTTAGCCTTAGGCTCTGTGCTTAGGAAGTGCCAAAGTGATTTATCATGGTAACACTTCACCCGAAGAACGACTGCTTCAACCTATGGAACGCCGAAATATTAGCCGTGTACAGCTAACTTATAAAGTATATAAAGTTAATCATTTGACGATATTCACGACTCCTATCTTGATTTCCCCAATATAATTACACATATGTAGAAAGAAAAAAACCTTTTATTGCCATGATATGGATCTGGAAGGGATAAACGGCGACACACGCGACACAGGCATTTTAGAAAAAACGACACTGAACTTAGCCAAAAAGCGACCCGGATCGTGGTCAAAAATTGACATTCTGACACTAAGAATACGTTTGGAGGGTTCTGCGGTAAAGCACCCCCCCCCCCCCACCCCCTTTTTTTTCACCGCCCAAATCCCCTCGGTCCGGGCGTTTTGAAATATCCGCTCTATCTTTTTCATAACAAATATCCGCTCTCTCAGGCAGATTTGTATCATATTGCCCTCCACCCCGGTTGCAAACATACATCCAAATAAGCTTAATTCGCCATGCATATCTTGCATTATTGCAAAGGGAATTTAAGGTCCTATAAATGCCTGGATAGCAGCAGCAGTTAGGGTTGGAGTTAAAAACGAAGGCCTGAATGAAAGAGACTGGTAAACGTTTGCAGAAAATGACATCAATTTGGATAAACTAACAGTAGTGACAGTATAGTACCGTAAGACTGATGGGTGCACAATATGTGTTTGCCCCATCAAATGTAAGATATATACTGGTGAATAACGGTAATTGTTTTTTAGACGTTTCGTTCTAATTTACTTTGTCTCTATGTATTGCTTTAGTGGACGCCACCCATGGAATCAACATTGCTGAAATGTTGAATAACGGTAAATGGAGACAAACGACACAGGCCTATTTTTAAAATAAACATTCGACATTATAACCCCCACATTGCCTCACTAAGGATCTGAGAAAGCTTAGCCAAAAAGCGACACAGATCGTCGGGAAAAAAATCGACATTCCGACACTGAGAATTTATGAATGATACGATGAATGCATTTTGTAACAGTTGACCAAGTATATTTACACCCATATATTAATTAATAGTAGCTAGGTCTGGTACGTACCATTTCGAATGTCACCGAAGACGATTTGGATTTATCATCACTGCGCGTGAAAAGATGAATTAAATTGAGTTTACCCAACCAGCTATTGGAGATGGTTTGAAGTCACATATCCATCTAAATAATAAGAGATACGATTTAAGTAATATATCTATTTCACTGAGCCAGACGACTGTGATTGGTAAAACTTGCTTTTCGAGGGAATACCCTGTCATGCCTGGAACATGTATGTCTGACCACCTTTCTCTCTCATGGGCCCGTTCTGACGACCATAGTCTTCTTATATATGGCTTCAGTAGATGCACTTATTATAGTTTAACGACCATCGATAGGCCATTTGAGCGGAAAAATTAAGCTCCTGAGAAAAATTCAAGATAACACCAACATATTTCCCAGAACTCCTTTTGCACCAATCAATTTTATAAGAATAAAATGGTAGAGCTACCCAACAAAAAACAAAAAACTACGATATTGTGGTCATCGCGATAGAACATTTGATTGCAAATAGGCATCCAGAACAGACAGTCGTTTCTTTCTTTGAGGACAGGGAATTTTTCAGTCTTGAATGAGCACACCGGAGAAAAGGGTACGGTGAAAGCGGGTGGCTCATATGTCCACCTAAGTATCCTTAATGTCCCCCCTCCCCCCCCCCCCCTCCACCCCCCTTTCCGGTACTTGGTGCCTAACGTTTAGGGTCGGTGGACCTTTACCATATGCAATATTTCTTAAGATATTACAGAAAGGAATAATCGCCAAAAAAGGAAAGTAAGGAGTTAATTAGATCGTTTCCACGAATTCCTAAGCAATCGCCATATTTCCAAAAAAAATATTGCATACGATCATAAACATTCGTTTATGTCTATGATAAGACGAATATTCACTAACCAGAAACGTGAGCCACCCAACCCGAGAGATTCCATAAGGGCGAAAGTAACTTTTGTTTGTACTAAAATTTGAGCACGATGAATTAAAGGGAGATCTCCCCCCATACAAAGGAAGAGCGGATAAATGATACGAAATTGAACAATTTCAGATTTACGGTTATTTAATATCAAAATTCCCAGTTTACGATTAATGAAATTCCTTGATCACGGTTGTCAGATCATACCCCATTTCTTGTTCATGTAGAATTATTTTCCTCATTCCCAATGCACGGTGAAATGAAAAGCCCATTCCCGAAGAAGGGAAATACCCAATTAAGCTACGCGGATATATCATATTTAAACTTACTCACAGTGTATGGCGTATACCTCCAGATAATTCGGAATTCCCTAATCCGCCTATTCGTTTAGAAATCATCGTGCAAAGTACAGGAAGGAACCGATACCAATTAACGGATCGAGCGAGTCTTCCCAGGCTATATTATAGCCACAGAGACGGAAGCCTTTCATCTTAGAAGGTTTACACAGTTAATTGTACCTGCTACGCTGATAAAATGTTACGTATGTGGTTGTCAATTATGACCGACCTGCCTTGTCATTTCTGACTCGACCCCTTATATGCACAAGAAAAATCCCTTTCCGGTCACACGGTGACAATTTCTTCTTTGCCGACATTACCTGACTACCATCGTAATATTTCTTCAAAAATAATCCAATGTAGCTTTGGCAGTGAAGAAGGTATCTTAATGTAGTGACTGTCTAAAAACTCCAAAATTTAAGTTGTCGACGATTTAATATTGTATATAGGCCTATGTGGTATAAAAATACATAGCTTATTTTGATATTTTCGGAGTATCGGGCGCTACTGATATTGGGCCAATGATTCATGATATGCCACCTGGCGGTAAAGCTTGGCGGTAAAGCTTGGCGGCAAAGACGAACGTCACTGATCCGCTACTGCCGAGACATCAGCGGACACAATTTGGATGAAAACAGCAATTCTGTTTTACGGAGGGATCTGATTATTTTTTTGAAGGCTCAGTATATATATACAGCTATCTAAAAGTTACCTAAGTTGTGTACAGATGTATTCCCTCTGGCAAGAGTGGCCAGCTTTGTTTAGAAGAGGCCGGTTGTCTACCTGTCAACTATGCTTCCAATATACTGCAGATAGGTTTCCCATCTAGACACGCAGTAGCCTGCATCTTACGTGCGGTCTCTATCTTTGATTGACATCTCAGTCACATGCGCAAAACCACAACACGGCGGAATTTCTTGCCACATAATGCAAAACTGAAAGCGGGTGTCCAACCTAATCTAATCGCGATCTGCACCGAGAGTTTATATCTTCAATTTAATTTGGTCAGTGTTAACGCTTTGTTTCGGCCAACTGGTAAGGAGAAAACAACTTAAGGCAACCGGCCCCCTTCAATGTCGAACAGCGCGCAATTTTGCCGCAGCAAGTGATGTATATTGTGACCCTTCATGTGGCGCCCCTTATGTTATAAGTGGAAGGAAGTCTTCACAGTGGAGGTACCCTTCAGGGCAAACGCGTGAAACGAGAGATCAAGGCCGCGATGTACGGATGAATTACGGCAGTGCCAAGCCGCGCAGTAGACAATGAGAGCTTAGTATTTCATGGAAAAAAGCATGCAAATATATTGATATATCTCTTGCAGCAATATTGTGTCCGTAATAAAGCCATCATTGGAGATTCGAATCGCAGCTATTTATGACAGTGGTATCATGAATCTGTATTGTCGTGGTATAATGACTTCGTTCAGCGTCCGATGAACAATGGGAGTCATCTCGTTCGCCACCAGGGGGAGGGAGGCATGGCCGAGAAACCTTTCCCGGTCGGCCGTCACCAGCAAAGGCTGCTGCATGAAAAATACTAGATAAACCGTTGTGTCTGACCGATTGCACACACTGGCGTTCTTCACGAGAACGAGTATTGCAACTAGTTCCATGCCTATAATTATCCGAGTCTATCCGATCCTACTTCCGGCTGAGTGGCGCTGCTGAAGGCTCGTTCGAGCGATAAAACACGACAATCTGGCGTTTTTTACGATTCGTACGAAACTAAATGAGGCCGTGTGTTGGCCGTGAAAACATCGGTTACTTCAGGTTACACACCAATAGGTCGTGCGTAGAAAAAGAAAAGTATATACCGTCAAGTATTGCCTAAAATATGATCGTATATCAGGGTTATTATTTCTTTCTTTGTATATATTGTTTCTTTTACTAATGGTTGGCCAGATTACTGCCTGTTGCATTATTCTGTGGCGTATTTAATCATGCTTGCGGATGTTACGGGTGCGTGGTTCGGTCGACCTCATCACATGCTGATTCGCTGGGTGTTTAATTTTTGGCGGGTCGCGCTAGGGGGGGGGGGGTGTCATACTTTGGGCCATAGCTTAAAATATCGCACGTGAACCTATGTTCTGTTTGTTTTGAAAATAAAGTTGGATACTTGCTCTATAATTTCCTATGGCCCATATAACCTTCACGTGAAATGTGCCAGCTCAGGCTATTATAGCTCACAGCAAAATAAACCGGACAGTTACTGGTGGCTTGTGAAAATACGAACTAACTATCATTAAAATTAGAAGAGCAGTGAAATCAGCAGCGTGACACTGTTACCATATAGTAACGATTGTATTCATTCGAGTGTCTCGTTTCACCGCAGTTTCGGGACACAAATGCAGTATTTAAGTGCTTCAAACGTAAAAAAAAGATTCTCGTAAAAGTGGGGTTCATTATGAAAATTATTTCCAAGGAAGAACACCCAGTTTCGTGACATGAAGCCGGGTTTCACGTGAAAAAAATACGGTTTTAGCTTTTGTGATCAGAAAGCTGGGCTTCACGACATGAAACTAAGATTCACGAATAACGACACGTTTTGTTTGCCACATAAGCCTGCCACCAATGGCTGGCCGTTACAACGCGTTGAGGTTGCGGGGTTTTAACGGCTTGTACGCTTGGCCTCGCTTGGCGAATACCTCGCTACTACAGCTATCGTTAAAACCCTCCAAACCTCAACGCATTATAATTGCGCACCACACTGGAGAGAGGCTGATGCTGTGATATTGGTGTTTGTACCGGAAATTGAACTGTAGATGTACCGATGATCACATTTTAATAAGCTAAGTGTACGGCTAAGTGTGCTGTGTGTTTAATAGCATGATACGCGGCACGGCAAGCATAACGCAAATAGTTCTTTCCATTTCCGTTTTCAACTCATAGAATTTTGCGCGACTCGTCTCGCGACTCGACTCACGACTCGTGAAAAAGCGCCTGTCCATGAAATTCGCCACATTGCTCGTTGGAGAATTTGGATGCGATCCTTGTATTTTCACACCTCCTTGTTGTGGTAACTGGCAGACCGTCGTATTTATTGCCAGCAGTGACACCTGGGAAATTGGTGAGGCCACGTTTAAATCTCGTGAAGCATATGGCCGTATTGGGGGACGACTGGCGTCTTGTACGACATTTTCATAGTTTTCAAACTTGTCATTTGAATCATATATTGCGTCGCATGCAATCTGCAAGGGCATGGAACTATAGAAATATTGCATTTCGTTTTTAACACTATGACTATAGAGGAAAATGAAGGGCTGCTACAGCTTGATGAAGGGCCAATAACATGCCTAACGCCATACAAAACTCGCGCTATTACTATTATTACGAGTTGAATATAAATTTAAGGTGTTGACTTGTCTCTGCTTCTTTGGTTTAATTTCCGCATGCAACGACCAAAGTAAAGCATTTTGGGACTGACTGTCCGCAAATCGCAAGCCTTTCCACATATAGTTGGCCAGTCGCCTTGTCATACCATATATATCGTTGCCAAGAAACATGGCAAGTGCAACTAGGTTGCTCATTTTCCTTTACCTGTTTCAAGTGGGTAATGGAAAAATGACATGTCTTCCTATTTCTTTTCAACTATATCAAATGGCTAATGGGTTAAATGTACATTTTCCGTTACCGGCGGCGCCATCTCCCATTGCAAAACGCCAATGAAAAATGGAACAACAGACCCATTTCCTATTTCTCTTATGAATTCGGTGACTAGCGCACGTACCGAGCGCGGTCTATGGCTTCGGGCTCCGGGCTCTGGCTCCGGCCTCTGGGCTATGGCCCCGGTCTCTGGGCTGTTGCTTTGGGCTCCAGGCTGTAGCTTCTGACTCCGGGCTATGACTCCGGGCTCGGGCTATGGCTCCGGTCTCTGGGCTATAGCCCAGGGCGCGGCCTACGGCCCCGCCTGCTGGACTATGGTTCCGTGCACTGGACTATGGTTCTAGGCTCTGGGTTATGGCTCCGGGCGCGGGCTATGGCTCCGGTCTCTGGATTGTGGCTTCGGCCTCTGGGTTATGGCCCCAGGCGCGAGCTACAGCTCTGGTCGCTGGACCTTGGTTTCGGTCTTTGGACTATGGCTCCTTGCGCTGGACTGCGCAGATCTCGTTGATTGGAGCCAAAGCCCGCGACTGGAGCCATAGTTCAGCGTATGGAGCAGTAACCCGGGCCCGGAGCCATAGCCTGCGCCCGGAGCCAGAGCCCGCGCCCGTAGCCATAGCCCGCGCGGAGCCCGATGTAAGTCCAGTAACCTCGTCTTTTGGCTCTTGGTTTTCTGTTTTTATTGAAGTTATGAAGTTGTCTGTCCGTCAGTTATCCTGTAATTTGCCCCAAGCGTGCAGCAGTCTGGGCGGAGGAACGGCTAATGCGAGCTAGGGGCTAAATTGGGACACCCATTATCTAATCAGATTGAAAACCAAATGGGGTTTCCACACGCATCCAGGCGATCTGCGGCCTAGTTCGTTACTTCTGTACGAACTATGAAGATATAAACCTAATATCTTACTCCCAGACTAAGAGTCTAATCGATTCAACTCTTCCAGGAAGAGAAGAGCTCATCCAAGAATATAGAATATGAGCGATGAATCGATCGCTTGTGACGAGTTGGAAGAGTAGTTTCAATATGGCGAACGGAAACTCACTAAGGGCGTGATCGATTCACCTCTTCCAAAGTCTACCTCTGCCGGAGGAGTGCATGCAGTACAATCGTTTTGCCTATTCTATTCCAAGACAACCTATTCTGGTCTTCCGCCCAGGTAGGTGGAAGAGAGAAGAGGTAGAGGCTATTCCAAGATGGGGGAAGCTACTATCCAATATTCGCTTAGTGCGACAAAATAGATTTTAGGGGAAATACCTGAATGAAACAATAATGCAAGGGGGATTCGTGTCCCCACATCACGAAATATAATTTTCTTTATTAACAGGTCACGAAGAATTAAAAGGAGAACTCCCCGCATACAAAGAGAGGGCCGATTATGATATAAATTGGTTGATTTACCCTTCTTTTTTGAAAAAAGAAGTGCTATGTCTTTGGTACGGACCTGTGACACACGCATCGTCATAACGTTACATTTTGACATTTTCACCCAGCAGCACTGGACGGCTTACCGTTCAGTAACGCGCTGTGGCCATATCTGTGCTCCGCAAAAATAGGAGGGGATTACCCCCGGGGACACGGCTCCACTCTCCCTTCCTTCTCCCATTGACCCAAAGTGGTTAAAGCTGTCTGAATATACAACCAAGCATTGGCTTTGATGCAGGCATGTCTGTTTTGTTTGTTTTGTTGGGGCAATTTAACGCCAAAATCCGCTCTGGAGGGGTATTTTTTCGCGGCAACCCGCTCTATGAACCCATATTTTCAGAGCCCCCCCCCCCCCCCCGTCGCAAGTTTAAAACATCCGCTCTATCTTTTTTCATTAGAAATGACCCGGCACGCGGACTCCCCCGCACCCCCCACCCCCCATCATATGAACATCCACTGGATGTCTGCGAGGTACGGCTTGAAGTAACACAGGTCCAAGGTAACCGATATGTGTGAAACAGGTATTCGACGTGTAGGCTTAGGAACACCCATTTGCGTGTCATGTGGCTTGCCACTTATCTAGCTGTCGGTTGGCTGCTGGCTGCATGCTTCTTCCGCAGACATAGGCTCACCGTGCTATAGGCAGTCGACAGGAGGATGGCGTCAGGTGCGATCTGAGGTGATATATCTTGGCGGCGGTTGTAGGTCTACGTGTGTGTCCGGCACGTAACCTGCTTCAGCGCCAGCGCTAACTGTAGGGAAGGACATTGCCATCGCGTTCAAGAGGGGGAAGCTAGCTGCAAGCTGCACAATAGGGTGAGAAATGATTTGCTCTATTGTGTGATTTTGTTAAGGTTATTATTCTCACTGAATAATGAAGTTTAGATTGTTTTGTGGAAAGATATTCTTCAATATGTGCCGATATGTGTTAACTACTTATGAAATATATACTTTATCATATATATCTAGATTTTAGGTGGCAAAAAGCCTCAATAATGCCCAGAGTTTTATGACGTTGATGAACGCCCCCTATCTCTATCTTTATCAGTGTGACAGAAAATGTATATAAAACATTTCCTTTTGACTGTGTTACACTATAGCATTGTCTTTATGCAATAAGTACTTTGGCATTTACGCGACATGGCATTTACGCGACGCTATAGTTTCTCTATTCGGCTCAAAAGTAGGTTACATTATTAATCATCAGAAATATCCTTGAAACGTTTTAGATAAATCTATAATGCAAGACATATTCCTAAAATGGCAGTAAATTTATCACTAATATAACAACAGTGCTACCAATATCTTAAACGAGCAATTAATTTTATTCGATATAATTTCGAACTATTTTCTTGAATCAGTCGATATCAACACGGTGAAAAGCCTTTACCTTTGACCTCGGCTTATTATGTTTCATTCAACGGTTTATTTTTCCAACTCGCCCCTAGACGCTTGCATTCAGGGCTACCGTTGGTAGTTAGCATATTTGACCGCTTTCTCGTTTGCAGGCAGACTATTTCGATCACAAGACCATGGAGCTTTCTTATGCATCTCTGACGAGCCTCTTCATGTGCGCCATAGGCGTGCCGCTAGGCATTGTGGGAAACATGACCGTCTTGATAGTAGTCCGCAGAAACCGTCGACTGCGCACGTGGGATAACAGCTTGCACGTCAGCCTGGCCGTTTTCGACCTCCTCATGTGTGCATTCTTCACGCCGGCCGTACAGCTCGTGAAACTACTCAACTCCAACCGGAGCCCCAACTCCACTTCGTCCATATTAATTTGCGTCTTCAGCAAAGTTTCTTGGTTGGGCGTTATCGGCAACATGCTGTCCATCGCGGGTATAGCACTGCTGCGCTGTGTCCGCGTCCTCTACCCGACGTACGGCGTGCCACGTGTGTTTCACGTGACCTACATCAGCGCCTCCTGGCTGATATCCTTTCTCTACTCCTTCCTGGTCGTCTTCAGCGAGGGCGGCGTCTTCATCGACAACTACTGCCCGGGTGTCAGGTCGGACGTGCTGGCTAACATCCGGGTCTTGCCCTCTTACCTAGCCGTCATCGTCCTGGTGGCCAGTATTGTCTTTGCCCTTCTCGGGACCTTGATCTCGTACGGGCGTATCTTCCGCGTGATTTGGAAGCGTAGACGACGGATCATCGACGCAGTACCCGTAGCGACCATAGGCCTTAACTCGTTCGCCAGCTGCCCCGAATCGACGCAAGCGAATGATTTAGTAATCCAAGAGCCTGACAATTCGCCCCCCATCCGCGCCAGCCAAGCGTTGGCTTACGCGGTTGGTGGAGAATCCGAGAGTCAAAGCATTGGTCACGACCAACGCATGGTGTGTTCCAGTCTGATCGTCTTGTCCGTATACATCCTCTCCTACGTATTGTTCTTCATCATACAGGCTCTGGGGGTCATACGTCTCGCGGACCTTCCAGGAAGCATTCTCGTCATCGGCCTGATAAACAACGTGGCTAACCCCATCGTCTACACCTTGAGAAGTCGCGAATATCGCCAGGAGTTGAAAGACCTTGTTGGCAGATTATTTAGCCATTGGTGCATGAGCAAACGCTCATCCGCTGTAATGCCAGTAGCGACGGAGAACCATATTTAAATTCACCCTTCCGTACCTGGCATTTCGCGTGACTCTCATTTCATGTGTGGACGAATACAATACCTAGTCTCAGCCAGTCTGGGGTCACGTTGCTGACTTTCAAGACGTCCTTGGCCTTCCATATCACCCCCTGTAGATTTTTAATAACACATACAGGGCAGACAACTAGTGTATTTAATGCTAGGAGAAAGGAGATATTTGCTTAACAATTCACTGAATAATGGTTCATCAGTTTTTATTTTCAATAAAGCACAACACAGTTGGAAAATAACATTCACCAAGCCATATTACGAGAGGGTTTAGTCCCAATAAATACAACTGTATATCCCGAAATTCAAGGTCTCAAACGCACCGAATCATTCAGAATAACTCCGAGACTGTTGATTTGGCCTCGAAGTTTCTCGATCCTAACACGAACCGAACCGCGATCGGTATTCATAATAGCACGGTTAGCCCGCTGGTTTTTTTATTTATGTCAGTGTATCTCAACTGAATAAAGCTGAACATTGTATTCCCCAGGTGGCTTCGGATGAGTTCTATTCGACGAACCCTTACTACTTACTACCAATAATATTACCTCACACACTGACTGTGAGATAATAATAAAGATGTTAATAAAGACCCGTTTATATACGCCCGGCTTGCCATACATTCGAAAAGTGTGACGTCACACATCGACTGTGATATATTAACTAGACGGTCAAGCAGAGGTTTTAGAAGAGACGAAAATCGGGGTTTTTGGACTAATTCGACCATTTTAAGACCCATCGCCGCTCGCTCAGTCGTTGTCCAGCGTGGCGTTCGAGACCATATTATAATGGAAGAATAATGACCTCTACACAAGTACAGCATAACGAACTTAAGGTGGCCGTTAACCACAGTGGCGGATCTAGGGGGGGGGGTGTTAGGGGGGTTGCAACCCCCCTCCCCCCTTGGGAACCAGAACATACAACATACATGTTAACATACATGTTAAAGTCCCCAGTCTTTAGAGAGCAACCCCCCCCCTCCCCCCCTTGGGAAACTGAACATACACTGTTAAAGTCGGCTTCTCCGAGCACGACCTCCCCCCCCCCCCTCTCCCGTTCGCAAGTTTTTCAGAGAGCATATCCCCCGGTCGGAAGTTTTCAGAGAGCAACCCCCCCCCCTCCCCCCCCCCCCCCCTTGGCAAATTCCTAGATCCGCCCCTGAACCATCTCACAAGAACCAGAACATCCGCCATTAAGACGTCAAACGAGTCTCAATTAGAGTCCCATATGGTCTGTCACGCAGGCGGTCCGGGTTGGAATATCGGTGTAGGAGCTCATATATATATTGGCTTATTCAGTGTGAAATGCCGGGAAGCAAATCTAACGACCCAATGTACTTCTTTGCATTACGGTATTGGGGTATACATTGTACAAGCCACTGAAGGGGTGGGATCCAGGAATTTGAAACTGCAGGGGCGGGGGGGGGGGGGGGTGGTGGGCCGAAACAAAATTGCGACCGGGGGTCCACCAATGTTTTGACGATCGGGGGGGGGGGGTCCACTAAAAACTTGCGACCGGGGGGCGAGGGAGGTGGGGGGTCCACGCCGCCTCATACGGCGTTCTTGCACAAAAATATAGGGGGGAGGGTCCGGACCCCATGGACCCCCCCTCCCCCACCTGGACCCGCCCTTGCACTGGATAATCAGCCGGCATAGTCGGCAGCGGGTCATGTCTTGTGGCACATCGTAACTTTTCGTAACCATTCCTCAATCCCGAGAAAACGCCATGTGCACGTAAATGGGCATGATTTGTCTGAGGTATATGCATGGTACACACTCCAAGTGTTACGCAATGCTCAATAAACACTGCAAATAGCGTCGCTGAATTAGTCCAACAATTATTTACTGGAAAAATGCGCCCCAAAGAAAAAATTTTTTTTATTGCAGCCGACGATATTCATCATTCTTGGATTGGTGTTGTACAGCACAATCAACTATTATATTCATACATAAGACACGCGTACACTTCTCTTTAAATAAAACAGCGCCCGGTGGCCTTGTGAACTTTGAGATATTAAACGGCATTGCTACAAATCATCTCTGCGACAGTCCAGTATGGATGGTACGGATACAACACTCTCATTGCAGAGAGTGCAGAGCGAGAGCTGACGGTGTTATATCGGTTGATGTATATTAGTAGCGCATTCGCCCGCGGCCTGAACGGCTAGGTCGGTTGTTGTTATTACATGTATCCGCCTTCGTCCCCTTACAGCTGGATCCCATTATTAAATATCAGCCGGCTCATGATATACACCGGTCGCGGTTTTCTCGCCATCTCATGGCCATGACGACCGAGTGAACAATGAATGGATTCCTCCCCGAGGTTATTGTGGGGCTACTGTCGTACATCCGGGGTCCTAGTAAGTAAGTAGGCTGCTTTAAGCCAGATTTGAAACTCTGCTTCACGTTAACGGGAAACGAATCAAGAGAGACTCGGTTGCTTGAAGGCATGGTACCACTAGAATACGGATTCATGGTACCACTTCAATACGGATTCATGGCACCATGAGCTACGGAGTCGCAAGGAGAGAAAGGCTTTCTGGCGCAGATTTTACACCAGGAATGTTTATTTTGAACGACTGTTACAGTAGTTATCATAGACACACCGCGTCATGCCGCATGCCGCATACCAAGGACCCTAGGGCAACCTATAGTTACGCACCTGTTGTCGTCACGCAGGGCTATATACATCTGATATGAACGTGTGTAAGTCCCATGGTTGGCCGAACGACATAACAGAACATGTCTAGCTTGGTTTATGTGATACGCAAGACAACATAACTTAATTGTCGTTGAAAGAATGAAATGTATATACACCGCAAGGATAAATGTCACAAAAAGAAGGCACTATGCAATACAGCCACCTAGCATGTCTGTTAACGAGGCTATGGAAACAAAGGCGATTTTAGGTTATGCCGGAACAAAATGGTTGCCACGGTCGATATGGAGTTAAAGGAGGCCTTCGGTCCAGAAAATACGACGGCGTTTACATAGTTTATTCCATAAACAACGTTGTGACCACCCGTTTCCGATATTACTAAAGCGCCCGTGAAACCTCTGCCACCTACTATGCAACAGAACGCTCTTAATATGGCAGCCTCTCTGGCTCGGCTGAGCCAACATGGTGTTGACCTAGATTCTGCGCTCTCAGCCAGTGGGAGAGCGTCACGCAATGGGGGCTTAGGCCGCAGCGCGGGAGTTATAAACACGGTATAAACATGCTGGTAAGTGATGGCGGTTTCCCGGAATATTGTATCATATGCCTATGAATCGAGGTTATAAGACTCCGAACCAAATCAGCCTGCTTCCTAAGAAGCCTCTGATCCAGAAGATACATTGGCCGGATAAAGTGAAAGCACGACACCTGACAGTCGCCTTGGAGGGCGGGATTGGTGCTCGTGTGGTCAGTGTTTGGCTTTACCAGGCCTGCCTCTAAGCAGCATGTGTGCCGTAAGACCGGCAGTCAGGGATGTAAGAGACAGTTCTGGTAATGAATGTCTGGCCAGGATGCAACATGCAAGAATGGGGTAGGGGGGGAGGGGGGGGATCAAAAAATAAGCTGCCAGTAAAATATTCTTTCCCGGTTAGATAATTGCTCAGTATTACAGTAGATCTCGGTGCCAAACAGATGAGATCCCTGAGCCCCCATCGAAGATCCCTGAGCTCCCATCGAACACTCTCAGACACAATGGGTGTCTGAGAGTGAGACCAGTGAGCGGGTGAGTGCGGCGGTGGGGGGGGGGGATCAGGAATAATGGAATTCGGGCATTCATGTGACACATAGATATGTGATCCGTCTCAAATGTTAGCCCCCCCCCCATTCATATTTTGGTTACCTGGCAGCCTCTGCAATCCATCTAACCCTAGATATAAGATGTTCAAGCTGTTGAGGTACAGGACAACTAGGTACCGTATCCTATTGACCGAAGGTGCCCTTATGCCAGCCCACCCCCCTCTCCTCCCCCCAAAGAGAAAGAAAGAGGGTGATTGGATCGACCCCCAGTCTAGGATAGGTCATAAATAAGATTTCATAGCTCGGCCAATGCCCTTTAGGCATACAAATTTGAGATAGTTTCATTTAAAATTATGTTTTTTTATATGGATGGTAACACACCTTATTTCCCGATGTGGCCCTTCATACAGAGATATTTGTTCAACTCATAGGAATATATATTCATGCGACCCGCCAGTTTGCTTTACATTTAGATTTTGTTGCAATAGGAACTATAATTTGCAGTTAATACTGGTTCATGCATTAAGAAATGAAACATGTAAAAGTTTAATCGCTTGAATAAAATAATAAACTAACATTATCATATGTCAGGTCACATATGCTTACAGCTTATTACTTTGTCGTACGGATGTGGCGCCAGTTTATATTTAAGACAAGCTGAGATAAAATTGTATTGAACGTCGGTACAAACGGTTGACAGGGTAAGCTTAGCACTTGCGCGCTATTAACTGACAATGTATGAAATGCTTACTATTTCGCTTCAACCACCAAACATTGTTCCTCAAAGTGATCTGATCATATACGAGCTGATGGCGCTAGTTCGTGTAGGCCTACCGACTGCAAATTTCTGCATCCAAATTTGCAAGCGATCCGGTTGTTTCCAGGGCTGCTAAAAATGTACCAGGATTTGCTTTCTCGGTTATCCTATAATTCGGTGCACAACAGGTTGACATTTTGATACCTTAGATCCCACAGCAAGACACTAACAAGCAAAAATAACGAACCGCGCAGGAGCCAATCAGCGCTAAAGCCCTGCCACCTGACTGGCAAGCTCGACTAAAGCCAGACTTGACAAGCCCCCGTGTCGTCACGGCCAGGGGTCAAGGTCGGTCAGAGCGGGATCCGGGTCGAGGAAGACGCCTAGCTCACATCGCGCGCGGCCGGATTATTTTTAGCACATGGCGGCAACCTGTGGCCTGCGCGTCATTTTAATGGCCCAGACCCACTGCGTTGTGTTTATACTTCATGGTTACACATTATTTCGATGGGTGTATTCTGGACCGAAGCCCTCCTTTAAAGCAACATACTTACATGCGCCATCTTAGATTTTTTACATTTTGGAATGAAGACTGAAAGTATCTCAAAATTATGATGCATATATTATTTATCTCTTTGAGTCTGTAAAACAACAATTTCAACATAGAACTACGCGGTTTATTTATATCGCGCGCGGACGTCCAAGCGAACGGGCCTCGATTAAACGCGGAATACCCGCGAAATTATGTGAAATACTGCGAAAAACACAAAGCAGATCTGTCCGGGGTAAGAACAAAGTGTCAAGTATGATTAATATGCAGTTCAAGGGGGTCAGATAGCTTGCCTGGGATGCTTCCAGACGTGTACGCACGCTTCTTATATATATTGTCTACTCCATCATTATTGCAGAACTTTTGGCTATTCTGTTCCGAACCCATAGTGTGATCATATAAAATAATTTTACATTAGAACACCACAGGAAAGTTACTCAAGCTTATGCGACATATAAACGTGTAATTTGCAATAACAACAAATCTTCGGTTTCCCACAAGTTTGGGGCGCCTATTCTGTCCCACGGCACTGTTATAATTGTGCATACTATTGTGCAAACAGTTCGGCTTCATTGTTTTATACATGACTTGACTCTGACTTGATGCTAAAGGTGTTCACAGTTCAATACCAGAATGCGCATAAAAGGACGTCAGAGACTGTTTTCGTACTACATAACCGCCATCCACGCTACCCCACCCTACCCCCTACATCTCACCATTTTTGGCGTCAGTGATAATCTCAGTTATAATAACGCTAACTGCTGTGCCCCCAGGCAAGCCGGCTTCTCTAGGGGCACAACGGTAACAATGTTAAAATCCTTCGACGTTAGTAGGGAATCGACTGTATGTATGTAGCTTTTATTATAATGTGTGCTCGGACAATCATAGTGTTTACGTATTCTATATACCTTGTTTTATCATCTGACATCAATAAAGTGTGTCGACACTAGGTTGTTTCGGTTATATTTTCGCAAGGAAATGTTGGAGCACACAACTGTTCCCGACCAGCCGTCCGCCATATTTGTTTTTGGCGGATGCCGGTACCTGTGAATGCGACTTGGTTCCTCCTCTCCGTTAGCCTATGACTCTCCGCTAGAGGGCCTTGTCAGTCGCTCACTTTGAACTTAAGGACAGCAGCAGCGCCCTCTTTCACAGGTCATTGACTGTTACAAAGTTTGGGACCCAGGCTACCAATGGTTCAATGGTGGCGGGATTCGCCAGGTGTCGCTGCATACGCATGGCGGTTGGTATGGAAAAGTCGCATGCTCCAACATTTGTTCGCGAAAATATGACTGCAACAATCTAGTATTGACACACTTTCTTGATGTCAGAAGATAGAACAAGGTATATAGAACACGTAAGCACTATTATTGACTAGGGTGGGCGATGACTATGATGGGCGATGCAGATAATGGGTGATAACCATGGTGGGCGATGACTATGGTGAGTGATGACTATGGTGGGTGATGACTGGTGGGCGTTGACTATGGTGGGCGATGACTATGGTGGGTGATGAATATGGTGGTTGATGACTATGGTGGGCGATGACTGGTGGGTGATGAATATGGTGGGTGATGACTATGGTGGGTGATGAATATGGTGGGCGATGACTATGGTAGGCGTTGACTATGGTGGGCGATGACTATGGTGGGTGATGACTGGTGGGCGATGACTATGGTGGGCGATGAATATCATGGGTGATGACCATGGTGGGTGATGACTATGGTGGGCGATTACTGGTGGAGGATGACTCTGGTGGGTGATGAATATGGTGGGTGATGAATATGGTGAGCGATGACTATGGTAGGCGTTGACTGTGGTGAGCGATGACTATGGTGGGTGATAACTATGGTGGGCGATGACTATGGTGGTTGATGACTATGGTGGGCGATGACTATGGTGGGCGATGAATATCATGGGTGATAACTATGGGGGGCGATGACTATGGTGGGCGATGACTATCGTGGGCGATGAATATCATGGGTGATGACCAAGGTGGGTGATGACTATTGTGGGCGATGACTGGTGGGTGATAACTAAGGTGGGTGATGAATATGGTGGGTGATGACTATGGTGGGTGATGACTATGGTGGGTGATGACTATGGTGGGCGATGACTATGGTCGGTGATGACTATGGTGGGTGATGACTATGGTGGATGATGATTATGTTGGGCGATGACTATGTTGGGGGATGACTATGGTGGGCGATGATTATAATGGGCGATGACTATGGTGGGCGATGACTATGGTGGGCGATGACAATAATGGGCGATGATAATGGTGGGCGATTACTGGTGGACGATGACTATGGTGGGTGATGTCTGTGGTGGGCGATGACTATGGTGGGCGATGACTATGATGGGCGATGACCATGGTGGGCGATGTCTATGGTAGGCGTTGACTATGGTGGGCGATGACTATGGTGGGCGATGACTATTGTGGGTGATGACTATGGTGGGCGATGACTGTAATGGGTGATGACATTTGGGTGATCCCAATGGCCTCTTCCTCATCCCAATGGCCTCATCCTCATCCCCATGGCCTGGGTGGTGGTGGGCGATGATTTTGGTGGATGATGACTAAGGTGGATGATGACTATGGTGGGCTGTGACTATGGTGGATGATGACTATGTTGGGCGATGACTATGGTGGGCGATGACTATGATGGGCGATGATAATGGTGAGATGGGTGATGACTATGGTGGATGATGACTATGGTGGCTGATGACTAAGGTGGGCGATGCATATAATGGGTGATGACCATGGTGGGCGATGACTATGGTGAGTGATGACTATGGTGGGCGTTGACTATGGTGGGCGATGAATATGGTGGGTGATGAATATGTTGGTTGATGACTATGGTGGGCGATGACTATGGTGGGCGATGAATATCATGGGTGATGACCATGGTAGGTGATGACTATGGTGGGCGATGACTGGTGGGTGATGACTATGGTGGGCGATGACTATGGTGGGTGATGAATATGGTGGGCGATGACTATGGTAGGCGTTGACTATAGTGGGCGATGACTATGGTGGGTGATGACAATGGTGGGCGATGAATATCATGGGTGATGACTATGGTGGGTGCTGACAATTGTGGGCGATGACTGGTGGGGGATGACTATAGTGGGTGATGAATATGGTGGGTGATGACTATGGAGGGTGATGACTATGATGGGTGATGACTATGGCGGATGATGACTATGGTGGGCGATGACTATGGTGGGCGATGACTATGGTGGGCGATGACTATGGTGGGCGATGACTATCGTGGGTGATGACTATGGTAGGCGTTGACTATGGTGAGCGATGACAATGGTGGGTGATGAATATGGTGGGCGATGACTATGGTAGGCGTTGACTATGGTGGGCGATGACTATGGTGGGTGATGACTATGGTGGGCGATGAATATCATGGGTGATGACTATGGTAGGTGATGACTATGGTGGGCGATGACTGGTGGGTGATGACTAAGGTGGGTGATGAATATGGTGGGTGATGACTATGGTGGGTGATGACTATGCTGGGTGATGACTACGGCGGGTGATGGATATGGTGGGCGATGACTATGGTGGGTGATGACTATGGTGGGAAAGGACTATGGTGAGCCATGACAATGGTGGGCGAGGACTATGGTGGGTGATGATTATAGTGGGCGATGAATATGTTGGGCGATGACTATGGTGGGTGATGACTATGGTGGGCGATGACTATGGTGGGCGATGTCTATGGTGGGCGATGACTATGGTGGGCGATGACTTTGGTGGGTGATGTCTATGGTGAGTGATGACTATGGTGGGTGATGACTGGTGGGCGTTGACTATGGTGGGCGATGACTATGGTGGGTGATGAATATGGTGGTTGATGACTATGGTGGGCGATGACTGGTGGGTGATGACTATGGTGGGTGATGACTATGGTGGGTGATGAATATGGTGGGCGATGACTATGGTAGGCGTTGACTATGGTGGGCGATGACTATGGTGGGTGATGACTATGGTGGGCGATGACTATGGTGGGCGATGAATATCATGGGTGATGACCATGGTGGGTGATGACTATGGTGGGCGATTACTGGTGGAGGATGACTGGTGGGTGATGAATATGGTGGGTGATGAATATGGTGAGCGATGACTATGGTAGGCGTTGACTGTGGTGAGCGATGACTATGGTGGGTGATAACTATGGTGGGCGATGACTATGGTGGTTGATGACTATGGTGGGCGATGACTATGGTGGGCGATGAATATCATGGGTGATAACTATGGGGGGCGATGACTATGGTGGGCGATGACTATCGTGGGCGATGAATATCATGGGTGATGACCAAGGTGGGTGATGACTATTGTGGGCGATGACTGGTGGGTGATAACTAAGGTGGGTGATGAATATGGTGGGTGATGACTATGGTGGGTGATGACTATGGTGGGTGATGACTATGGTGGGCGATGACTATGGTCGATGATGACTATGGTGGGTGATGACTATGGTGGATGATGATTATGTTGGGCGATGACTATGTTGGGGGATGACTATGGTGGGCGATGATTATAATGGGCGATGACTATGGTGGGCGATGACTATGGTGGGCGATGACAATAATGGGCGATGATAATGGTGGGCGATTACTGGTGGACGATGACTATGGTGGGTGATGTCTGTGGTGGGCGATGACTATTGTGGGCGATGACTATGATGGGCGATGACCATGGTGGGCGATGTCTATGGTAGGCGTTGACTATGGTGGGCGATGACTATGGTGGGCGATGACTATTGTGGGTGAGGACTATGGTGGGCGATGACTGTAATGGGTGATGACATTTGGGTGATCCCAATGGCCTCTTCCTCATCCCAATGGCCTCATCCTCATCCCCATGGCCTGGGTGGTGGTGGGCGATGATTTTGGTGGATGATGACTAAGGTGGATGATGACTATGGTGGGCTGTGACTATGGTGGATGATGACTATGTTGGGCGATGACTATGGTGGGCGATGACTATGATGGGCGATGATAATGGTGAGATGGGTGATGACTATGGTGGATGATGACTATGGTGGCTGATGACTAAGGTGGGCGATGCATATAATGGGTGATGACCATGGTGGGCGATGACTATGGTGAGTGATGACTATGGTGGGCGTTGACTATGGTGGGCGATGACTATGGTGGGTGATGAATATGGTGGTTGATGACTATGGTGGGCGATGACTATGGTGGGCGATGAATATCATGGGTGATGACCATGGTAGGTGATGACTATGGTGGGCGATGACTGGTGGGTGATGACTATGGTGGGCGATGACTATGGTGGGTGATGAATATGGTGGGCGATGACTATGGTAGGCGTTGACTATAGTGGGCGATGACTATGGTGGGTGATGACAATGGTGGGCGATGAATATCATGGGTGATGACTATGGTGGGTGCTGACAATTGTGGGCGATGACTGGTGGGGGATGACTATAGTGGGTGATGAATATGGTGGGTGATGACTATGGAGGGTGATGACTATGATGGGTGATGAATATGGCGGATGATGACTATGGTGGGCGATGACTATGGTGGGCGATGACTATGGTGGGCGATGACTATGGTGGGCGATGAATATCGTGGGTGATGACTATGGTAGGCGTTGACTATGGTGAGCGATGACTATGGTGGGTGATGAATATGGTGGGCGATGACTATGGTAGGCGTTGACTATGGTGGGCGATGACTATGGTGGGTGATGACTATGGTGGGCGATGAATATCATGGGTGATGACCATGGTGGGTGATGACTATGGTGGGCGATGACTGGTGGGGGATGACTATGGTGGGTGATGAATATGGTGGGTGATGACTATGGTTTGAGATGACTATGGTGGGTGATGACTATGGTGGGCGATGACTGGTGGGTGATGACTAAGGTGGGTGATGAATATGGTGGGTGATGACTATGGTGGGTGATGACTATGCTGGGTGATGACTACGGCGGGTGATGAATATGGTGGGCGATGACTATGGTGGGTGATGACTATGGTGGGAAAGGACTATGGTGAGCCATGACAATGGTGGGCGAGGACTATGGTGGGTGATGATTATAGTGGGCGATGAATATGTTGGGCGATGACTATGGTGGGTGATGACTATGGTGGGCGATGACTATGGTGGGCGATGTCTATGGTGGGCGATGACTATGGTGGGCGATGACTTTGGTGGGTGATGTCTATGGTGGGCGATGACTATGGTGGGCGATGCCTATGGTGGGCGATGACTATAGTGGGCGTTGACTATGGTGGGCGATGACTATGCTGGGCGATGACTATTGTGGGTGATGACTATGGTGGGTGATGACTATGGTAAGCGATGACTATGGTGGGCGATGACTATGGTGGGTGATGACTATGGTGGGCGATGACTATGGCGGGCGGCGACTATGGTGGGCGATGATAATGGTGAGATGGGTGATAACTGTGGTGGGCGATGAATATGGTGGGTGATGACTATGGTGGGTGATGACTATGTTAGATGATGATTATGTTGGGCGATGACTATGGTGAGCGATGACTTTGGTGGGTGATGACTATGGTGGCCGATGACTGTGGTAGGCGATGACTATGGTAGACGATGACTGTGGTGGGCTATAACTATGGTGGGCGATGACGATGGTGGGCGATCACTATGGTTGGCGATGACTATGGTGGGCGATGACTATGGTGGGTGATAACTATGGTGGGCGATGACTATGGTAGGTGATGACTATAGTGGGCAATGACTATGGTGGGCGATCACTATGGTGGGTGATAACTATGGTGGGCGATGACCATGGTGGGTGATGACTATGGTGGACGATGACTATGGTAGGTGATGACTATGGTGGGCGTTTACTATGGTGGGTGATGTCTATGGTGGGTGAGGACTATGATTGGGGGTTAACGGCACTTATAGCCTGTAAAGCTATATTGTGCCATACTGGTTATTCAATTTAAATAACTCGGCAGTCAATACTAAAACCCTGAAAATTAATATATGATAATGATAAAATGTGATATTAAAGATAAAACAATTGCAAAAATGATAAAGGGTCAAGTAGATATGAATGAAACCATGAATGCAGTCAATGTGGAAACGATCAATAGATATAAAGCCCTGAGCATATCAAGTATTGTAATAGAGAAAAATGTCTTAAAACCATGAAAGTGAAGAATGGTGAAAAGATAGTCAATAAATTGTCAGAATATAAAACCATGAATGTTCATGTTGGTTTCTAAAACCACAATTTCGAGATAAATGTACTGTTTGACAGTATATGTTGACTAGATTTCACATATGTTTGACTAGATTTATTGCAGATAAATAGTCTAAAATCTTTTGATTTGGTATGGTATTAAAAGTTGTCTAAAAATTGTTGTTTGGTAATAATCTCGCATCTCAACAGAATGTGCTCCACAGTCAGGGGTTCCTGACAGGGAACACATTCGGGAGGTGGTTCTCCTTTGAGGTAGCAATGGGTAAGGTACGTATGTCCAATTCGGAGTCTTCGAATGACAACGTCCCTCCGCCTACCGCGGATTCTTGGCCGTTTGGTACCCACAGTAGGCTGAAGCCGTTGTAATTTATGGTGAGGTGGGGGATGACTATGGTGGGCGATGACTATCGTATGTTATGACTATGGTGGGCGATGACTATGGTGGGTGATATCTATGGTGGGTGAAGATTATGGTAGGGGATGACTATGGTGGGTGATGACTATGGTGGGCGATGACCATTGTGGGCGATGACTATGGTGGGTGATGACTATGGTGGGTGATGACTATGGTGGGCGATAACTATGGTGGGTGATGACTATGGTGGGCGGTGACTATGTTGGATGATGACTATGGTGGGCGATGAATATGGTGGGTGATGACTATGGTATGTGACTATGGCATGCTATGACTATAGGCGATATATACATACTTGCCTAAATGTGTATGTAACACGCACTGGTCGATCGTGCAGTGTCGCACAAGGTCAACACCCTTTGAATGTGCAAGTTTCAATACCACGGTATAGAACGTGCAAGTTTAGTTCAGTATTATAAGACGCTTCAGATTCTGTGTTCATGCATACCGGTTAAGGCTAAGCCTGTGTCAGGTACCAATTGACGCAATTCCTCTGACGATCTAATATAAATTAATTTTCGCTGTTGGATATATATACAAGGGTTACAGCAGGGCATCTCTCCGGTCCACTTCATACGGACCCCTCCCAGAACCGTCCATATGACCTCCATGGACAGATCGCCGGGGCTAATCCTTAATCGATTGGAGTAATTACATTTGTGTGGTGGTGATTGCAGTGTCGACTGGGTCCCTTTCTTAAGTTAGAGAATTATATGAAACCTAAAAATATTGAAGTTTTCGCGACAGACCACCCTTAGTAATCTAACTTCCGATCGATATGGAGCGCCGTTATGTAACTATAATCTCTGCATTAATCTGTTGTATTATACGGTTTGTATTAGAGCACCTACCCCGGTACAGAGAGGCGCTACAACCCAGTACGGCGTCTGGTTATGACCCTTATCCAGGGGTCATCGTCGCTAGGTCAAGGTAGTGAGATGGTTGGCAGTCTTCCAACTTTCGGCCACTACCCACTCAAGATCACTCATTTTACACACAGGAGAAAGCCCCACCCGGTCCTTCGTGACCCTAGCTGCCCAGCACGCCCCCCTCCCCCCCCCCCCCTTCACCGTTAATGCAAACCCGATCCGGTTGATGTGTTATCTACAGGCCGCCGTGATCACAGCCTGGGGCCAATGCCACGCACTCGCTCTGCCTGGGGCCAAGTCACTCAATGGTTTCTTCATCTCCGGCCTCCTTGCCACAGCTTTATCGGTCACCTGCAGGCGGAGAGGTGCACAGTCCGGGAGCTGCAGGAAGCTAAGCACGTCCCACTGCGCGGCTATGGAGGCGACATGTGACACATATGATAACTGATGAATATAGAACGTATCAGTTGGCGTTTCTGTAATAATTAAGCGACCATCATTTCCTTTCCATTGAAAACCAGCGTTTCGTCTTCAATACATGATATTTTATTTGGCTTCTCTTCATGGGGAAAAATGTGTTGTCTAATCATGCGTGAACGGCTGAGGATGGCGTGAAGGATGCCGTCATTGAGGTGCCGTCCGGATATTATCGGAATGAATACACAGAAGTCTAGACTTTTCATCATGCGTTGGTGATGAAGTTGTCTGGAAGGCTTACCCTGGAGGGAGATCTCTGCGAGTGTGACCTGAATGCAGGGCAGGTACCCTCTCAATGTAAGTGCTTCTCCTCCCCGCGCCATGATGTGTTCATACCACATGCTCGGTGACCTGCACGTAATTATCGCCTTAATGTGAGTGAAAAAAATAACAACATTACTTCAGTCAAGACTATGTATTGCCAATTGTAAAATTTTGTAAATAGTTTTATTACAGTAAAAAACGGGAGAAGCGAATAGAAAGAGATTTTCCAGGATATTCTAAATAAAATATTCTGTGAAATTGCAAGAAAGTTTAGCAATGAGGCGCTACCCTTCATATGACACCGACGCACCGCGAGCGGCAAGAGGTACCGAAAATACTTAGTTTCAACCTTGATCTGCCAGGTTTGGCCTTGACCCTCGCGAGCTGCGCCTGGCAGTATGCCTTGATTGTCTTTGGCAGACTTGAGGGGCTTCAGCAGGTGGCGAGAGGGCTAGCGGAAGTATCTTCGACCCATATATATATATATGGGTATTTATGGGTATACATTTAGGGGTGTATATACCGCAAAAACTGTGAGGTATTGTGTATGCCCCTTAATATGTTGTTGCCCAGCAAGAAAGGTATGGTATCGTCAAATACATCATGACCTTGAAACTCTCTATATCGATCAGTATATATATATGTATTTAAAAAGACAGGGCCAAATAGAAGGAGAGATACAGGATAGAGATTAGCTGCGTTATGGTCTAACATCCCCTGAGGCACAGCATTTAGGAAAATCAACTGAATGGTGGAGACAACAGACCATAATATTGAAAAACTCGACATTCGACATTCGACATTGACCCCCAAATTCCGACACTGAGGCTTTGAAAGAGCAACATCGACAAAGATAGTGGCATTTAAAAAAACAAAACACACTGAGCTAAAAAGCGAGAAGGAACCTCGGGAAAAATCGTTTTGTAAATTGCAAAGTTCATTTTCCTAACATATATTTCATCAACTATATGGATATAAATATACCTTGGGTCCGCAGCGAATCAACGGTCGAATGATGATGCGGCTAAATTTTGAAACAAGACATCGGTATTATTTTTTCACAATAGGCGGCGATGTGGCGTTATGCTTACCGGCTCGTTAAGCGGGTACCGCTGCGTATACAGGAAGGGGGCCAGGGAACCAGGGAAATTCGAAAAACGTTCCGCAACGTGGCAGACACGTTGCAATAAACATTCAGTCCAGTATTACAATTGTGCCTTCAGTGAGAAAAACGTTGTGAAGACGTCCACTCACCATTTTGTGTATATAACAACTGCTACACGCAGTCAATTTCATTAACCAAGACAAATGTTGTGTAACTTATGGAATTAAAGTCTAGAAAATATTGCGACAAACGACCAAAAACCAACGTTGTGCGAACGTCATGTCTTTGCTGGGCTGGACCCCCCCCCCCTTCCAGACCCTATAGTTCAGGTAATATGGATGTGGTATGATGTGCCGACTGCATGCAATGAATTTTAGTGACAAGAATATATCATTCTTGTACTAGACAGGCCGCAAAATATACATGCAATAGTTTACATCCAGATATGATTATGGCGAGAAACTACAGTTTGAATAGTTTAACAAGCAGTGGACTAGTACTTGTGTCGCATTACCATAACATAGCCCTAGTGACATATCTCGATGACTCCCGATGGATTCTCACCCTAGGTCTGCCTCGTACCCTGAGAGGCGGTACCAATGACCAGGACAGCCTAGACCGGACTGCTACCTGCGCCTCGATGCCCCGGCCACCGCCCCCGTACCGAGGCAAGGTCGTACTGCCCCATTATCTGACCCGGTACAAATATAAAGACAGGCAAGACGAGGAGTTGACAGATCTGTTAACCAGACTTAGTCGGAAGACGCTCGCCGCGCCATCTCAGCAGTGGAGAATACAGTCGAGACTGGATCGCAACGGCTGGCGGAGAAACACAATTGATAAGACGTGAGTGCGCACTGGAACTAGACTCACCAGCAGGGTTCTAGAAAGGGTAAATGGCGACACGTGACACAAGCATATTTGAAAAATCGACATTCGACATTGACCACCAAAAAAGCGACATCGACACAGATTTTTAGAAAAAACAACGCTAAATTTGGCCAAATATAGCGACACGGAACGTCGTGAAAAATCGACATTCGACAAAGAGAATTTTGAAAAATCGACATTTGACACTGGGCCTCCCCTTCCAGACCCCTAGCTGCAGCCCGGCGTGTCTTTTTTCTCGTCCTACCATTTTCATTTTTGCCTGCCACGTTGATTGGAGTGGAACATAGGGCTTTGACCCTCATTTCCGCGAAGTAGAAGTAATTATTGAAGTAGTCGTGCGTGGCACCTCATTATTGAGGCTGTCTGGAAACATTTGGGCTCCTTACATCTTTGTAACTATGAAACGACCCAGTACGTATATGGCATCGAATGACAATTGGGTGGGGGGGGCACGATGTGTGAATATATTCTGTGAATAGGTTGGGGCGCGGGTCATTGTTTCGGTCCAACCAAGGTATTCCCAAATTGCAAGCCTGCCCATTTTTAACAACTGTTCTATATTTTACGTATTCATAGGGAGGGGCGGGGGGGGGGGGGGGGTGCTCGTGTCCCCAGATCACGAGGAATAAGTTTCTTTATTCCCAGGTCACGATGAATTAAAAGCATAAATCTGCGCATGCAATGGAACGGCGGATACACGATACTAAATTGACGATTTCCCGATCCAAGTTTATTTAATATTAAAATTTCCAGTTCACGATTAATGAAAGTCTTTGATCACGGCGATCGGCTAAAAGCCCATTCGCAGTTCACGAAGAATCATTTTTCTCATTCCCAGTTCACGGTGAAATGAAAGGCCAATCACGAGGACCCCCCCCCCCTTCATAGGGATATAAGCAATATAATGATAATGAACTCTATTCTGACATCGTTGATGGAATGGTCCCAGCCATACTCTTCCCGTTCCAGAAACCTATACGGCGATAACGCGGGGGCGTCGACAGAGGTAACGCTGCGAACCATCGAGGCCAGTAAACAGGAGGAGGGTGATGGGGGCCTTCGAGGCCGTGCAGAACCTAGAGGTCACAGAGGCCCTAGGGGCCCTGGAGGCCCTGTAAGCCGTATAGACCCTGGAGGCCGAAGAGGCCCTGGGGGCCCTAGAGGCCCTGTAAGCCGTATAGACCCTGAAGGCCGAAGAGGCCCTGGGGGCCCTAGAGGCCCTGTAAGCCGTATAGATCCTGGAGGCCCCAGAGGTCCTTGGGGCCCTGGAGGCCGTGCAGAGCCTATAGACCCTGGAAGCTTTGCAGAGCCTAGCGGCTATACAGGCCCTGGAGGCACTGTAAGCCGTGCAGATCCGGAGGGCCACAGAGACCCTGAGGGCCCTAGAGGCCACAGAGGCCGTGAGGGCCACAGAGGCCGTGAGGGCCCTTTAGGCCACAGAGGCCGTGAGGGCTCCAGAGGCCACACAGGGCGTGAGGGCTCTAGAGGCCACACAGGCCGTGAGGGCCCTAGAGGCGACAGAGGCCGTGAGGGCCCTAGAGGCCACAGAGGCCGTGAGGGCCCTAGAGGCCAGAGGGGTACCGGCCTGACCAGGTTCCCGTCACTGGACCCAACGGCCGCCTCCCCGCGACTGGTTGACGGCGACATCCGGGTGTGCAGTCCCACCACTCTCCTGGAGCGGCGCTACAGCCATGCCATCCTGCCCGATGTCCGGATCAGAGACCAGCAGGAGGCGAGGCGATTCCTCCGGACACAGACACTGCGACACCTGCGCGGAGCGCCAAGCGGAACCGGATTTTCTTCGGCACCGGAAGCGTCTAATGGGGTCGGGGCCTGCTGCGGGGTTGCCCCTGGCAACCGGTTTAGGCGTGGCAGTCCCGGGGACTTCGCCGTGGTGACAGGAAACGCTGCCAGGAGGTCGAGCCGGGTGGGTAGGCTGGTGCCCTGCGTAGAGGAAAGCGGTGAGGCATGTGACAAGCTCGAGGAAAAGATTCAGGCCACTACACACCAGATACAACGCTCCACCCCCGGCACTCGAGAGCCGGGGAAATTGCAGGGGCAGGGACATGGACCGGAAAGGGCACATTACTGCGATGTTCTCGGTCCTATTGCCTGCCAGGCATGCATCGAGACAACCAACAGAGAGACGGTGAAACGCTTAACAATGGTAGTGCCGGTCGAGCGAAGTGGCGGCCCCATTGCCTTGGATCAGGTTTCACACACACGGGATACGCTAAGGAACAATGCCTGCCGAACAACTAACCCAACGTGGCTAACCGGCGCTGGCATGCATACCCAGAGCTACCCGCGGCTAGCGATAACCAAAGATCAAGTGATTAGGGATAAATGCTTCCAAGTGAGAGCCAGTAACTACATGCAGGACAGAAAAACAAACCGAACATTACCGGAGTAATTTTTGTCTAAAAGGAATGATGTATTGGTGTTGCCAGTTGTGTACACACCAAGGCGACATTTGGCGACAGTAAGGCAGTGCCGCTTGTGGTACGTTCGTTACCCATAATAAAGTCTCCGTGTCACCCATCATAACGTCTCAGTGTGTTACCCATCATAACATCTAAGTGTGTTACCCATCATAACGTTTTGGCCGCGGTCCATCGCCCTAAATCATTTAACCACACTAATCATATTTTTAGTTTTATGAGCACACGGAAAAAACCTTTTCTACGAAAGTGTTTTGTATGATATTAAAGGTGCTCAGACAGGATTTATTTTGCAAATACTAACTATTTTCCAGGAGGCGCACTTGACGTGTCGTCTGATGGTGTTAGTGGTAACTCTACGAATAGCACCGATGTGGTAATATATATGCTTTCATGTTAAAATGCAAACACAGCAACAATTTGTTTGACTTAAATACGTCAGAAATTCACGTTTCCAAACACAAGATGCTAACCAACATGCCCGTTAAATCATGACCCGTAATATAATTGTATTTAATCATATGAATTGAATCAATCAACGAAATCATTTCCATCGGTAACGATAAAAAAATATCTCAGAACAACCTAGTGTTGATATTGTGACGTTGACATGTGCATTATCGCGTATGTGACTATTTAGCTGATAATAAGAGCGAAAGTATGTCGAAAGCACCACCGGATCATTATTATTATCTTCGCGCATAATTAGGAATGTTGCTATGGATATCTACTTGAATTTATTTATTAAATTTTTATTTTATAATGTGTAACATTATACGATAATAATATTTCTAAAATACTCTTTTTAAGTTTAACACGATATTAGTGAAGTATGTCCTGCAAAAAAAAAGAGTATAACACACGGTATGAAAACACCTGCATTATATCCAAACAGGCGAGTATATCGCATCCCACAATGTGTAACGGAAACAGAGCTTTCGTATTTATATTTATTGAAAAGGAACATCAAAAACAATGTTTTCATATCCATAAGACAAATAGAATATAGGCACAAACAGTAAGCCGCATAAAGCAGCTTACCATCAAAGAAGTTAGTCTTATAATCGCTTAGTGGATATGCAATATACACGAGTATGTAAACATCCAGACGAGAAGACCGACGGTGTAATAAATAAAATAGACCTAATAGCAGGTAGGTTATCTCATATCCAAAGTGATCTCAGCATGTAAATTTAAGGCACCTGGAAGACGACTGCAAGTCAATATAGATCTAAAACCTCTCGGTACTAGTGAGCTAGACAACTCTAGCACACTATTACTAATATCAGCAGAACAAAAGCCTTTAAATTAACTATGTTCCTATTCCAATGGCTATCTTTACATGAACTGCCTAACCGATGACCCAATGTATATACACGTATATCGCACTATATTTCTTCCAAACAAAAGACATTCACTTGATTACACTGAACGAGTGGCATTGTAATAATATAAAACCAACAAGAGGGGAAGAACGAGATAACCAGTTCTACTGTAGTTTTAGCGTTGGCATGTCGCAGGGTGTCACGTGACGGTGCCGACCGCACGCTTCAAGACTTCTCCCCGTAAGCCTTCTGGATGGACGAGCCTTGAGACTGCAGGTAACCAGAGCGTTCCTGTTTCTTCCGGTCGAAGATCGAAGCCGGGCGAGCGCCACCTGTGGAGAAAAACCGCACAGAAACACCCATTAGCCATGCACTAAATGATAACATACCTGGAACCGAAAGATACCCAGGTATGGTACGTGCAAACATACAGTCCAATTATAGCCAGTCATGCAGTCGCAGCGCAAAGTGTATCTCCCGGAACGCATGTAGCGAAACCATATGGGGTGAAAGGGACACATTGGTTTCCTGGCTGATCTTATAACGTAATCTTGTGCGATTAAACAAGATCAAGGACCACCGTATAATATATACAAGAAGAATAAAATATCAAATAACATTCAGTGAAATTGTCGCACTTGGACAGATATATCAGTAGATCCACCGACAATGGAGGTCGGCAATGATGGTGATGCTGAAAGACTCTTTCGGGAAATGAAATCTTCCGGGGAGTTGGCCCACACGGTTTAAAAATGGTAGAACATTGCTACGACTTTTTCTGAATATAATAAAACAGCAATTATAAGCTAGGTCGTCAGAATTACCCGTCCCAGGAAAACCGAGCGTCTGATTCTGACAGGCGTCAATTACATATATTTCATTGACTTGAGGTTCTAAGTAGATTGAATAAACAACGTAAAAACTTAATTTTAAAAATAAAGTAAAAGATGGATTTTTAAAATTATTTTAGCTTACGCAAATACATTATGTAGCATTGGTAAAGGTTTTGGGTTTTTTTGACGCGTCAATTGAAACAGTAGCTTAAATATCTAGTAAGGTATTGACATAGCATTGCAATATTTTGAAATCATTAATATTTTACAGTTATTTTATATTGATGTTATATAGAAGTAATAAGGGATTACAAGGTTAAGCAATATCCTTCTTAATGAAGTAAATACAAGATATGGCCCTACTCAACATTGTTAACCATATAAATCTGATCGCAAAGCTTGAATAATAAATTAAGATGGAAGCGAAAATATTAAAATAAACAATTCCTAAGTATTTTTCTCTGAGATAAAATCTACAGTCATTTGATAGTAACGTCTGGCACGTTAGGGCCGAAACAGATGCAGTCTATCCTCTGCCTTTTTCGGATGGGTTGCCTACATTATTGGGAAAAACTGAGACTTACGGGGTCTGGAATGTGAAGTGCAAGCGGACTGCTCACTTGGCTGACGATTTTATAGATGACTTAATATTTCTCAAGGAATGTTAATCACATGTAAACAACTCGTTAACCTGCCAAAAACCATCTACGGGGAGTCTAGTTGAATGGCAGAACTTGAAGACTACATCAATCACAAATAGGCGGAAGTAAGACGACCGCAAACTATCCGAAGGAATTCCTTTAAAAGTAGAAAAGTCAGCTGCTGGAGTGTATTCGCGATCTCACACATCTCAAATTTAGACGCTGGTACTGTATTTTCTTCTCTTGAATTAATTTTATTCAACTACTAATATTGTCTTTAATTAACGTTAATTAGCTACTAATTAATTTAGTAGAACACATGGAATCTTGTAGCTCCTGTCTTTGTAGCTGATAATCGAATGGAATCCGCGACCCATCAGCGGTCGGAATGGTATCGTCAATACAACATACATACGTTGTTATTTGCAGATATCTACAGACAAACACAGACACAAATACACGCGTTCTACGCTATACGAGCGGCTTACACACAGATTCAAAGCTTTGGATTGAACATCGGGCGCGTAGCTAACCCGTCGGCGGCACGAGGAGTGTTTAATAATATTGCAGCAACCTACAAGAGCTAAACACTGAAAGCAGCAGCGCCGTGCGGCCGGCGTGACGGCTGTTTACCGCGCATTCCTTGCGCTTCATCACCTGGAAGAGGAAGGTCTTTAACCTGTGTTCTGCCAATAGTTTCTGCCAAGAGGGCGAAGCAACGTCGACCAGGCTACGTCCTCCCTAGACTACGGCGGAGTGCAACATAATTGTCGGGTTCTGTTCTCAACATTCAAGGCTGACACTGTCTAATAACTTTTGATCCCAATGGACTGGAGGCGGTAGGATGAGGAGAGGCGAGGTGGGGGAATGGAAGTAAGCGGGGGTTGTAGGGGGGGGGGGGGTATTTTGGCGCAACCATCCCACGGCCTGTTGATGTCTTTCCCAAACAATTCTCATGTCACTGGCCCGAATGAAAGCTTGGCCCAGAAAATCTACAAAAGGAAAGGAACTTAATTTTTGTGTGATTTCAGAGCGGAACGAAAATATGGCAATGTTACACCCCGCCTCTTTCAGCATACCGCCTCTTGGGATCAAAAATTCTGGCCTAGTTACTATGCACACAATGAAACCACGACAGATGAGACATTGATAGGATGCTGAAACTTCACCCTGACTGTCGACGGCAGCACGCTGGGGATGCTGGACTGGAGAAGGTTCTGAAAGACAGCGACCACCCACCCTGGAGTTCATAGATTACCTATCACAACACGCAATCGTGGACTCGACCGCCAACGGTGAGAAAGACGTTTACAACCAGGATCACTGTAAAGCGTCCAAAGAAATTCCTGCGCGGCGAAACTAGCATCTTACATTTGCGGATGGTGGACGATAAACTTATTATGACTATACACACATGGCTTGGCAAATTGTTGAAAACATTGAACCGTGGTATGCACATAATGAAACTTACCTAGACGAGAAATATTTATTATTACTTAAAAGAACTAGCTACGAAGAACAGATAATGGGACTGCAAACACGACACACAAGCCGGCCAAAACAATACTTACCTCTATGGAAACAACACTCTTTCAAAATATGCATGTAAAGGCGTTTTCCCCACTTTCCTTTCCTGCGTGCCATAGGAATTCGATTTTCGCGCTATTTCTAACATTTCTTGTCATTTTTCATAGGTAGCATTGTTGAACAATCAGCCATCGACCGACGAAAACACACAAACATTCTGGTCTATTCTATACTACATATGCATGTTGATGGCATACATATCTGACACACACAACCAAAAATAAGTAAGAGGACAAGCGTTAAATGTCGAAGCATCATGCCATGTCAATGACATGACATTCACACAAACACTCATCGCAGCTCAGCAGAGCTGGACTAAAACCTAAGTTTATTCTTGCACTATGAGAGTCTGGTGGATTGCCAGGGATAGGAGACCAAGAACCGGCTAAGAGACTTCATTCCTCTAACATTTACACTCACGCAGACATGTTTACATACATGCACACCAACAGTTCGAGTCCCAGTATAGTTCGCAATCGAAAATCCCCTTTCTAATGTTACTAAAGACCTATGTAAAACACCAACACACACACATATAGCATCAGCAATGGCTGGGGCGTGACAAAAGGACCATCATCTGCCAACAGCCACCGGCTGCAGATTGAGTAAGCTCTCTAGGTAATGATTAATATGTAACATCGACAGTGCAAACGCGAGAACGATAGTTCACCAGGGGTCGGATTGGCAGCTTGCACCGGCGCTGCAAGGAAAACAGAATAGCTAAAGTAAAGTTCATCATGGCGGCATGACAATACCCACCGACTGAAGCCACAGATGGCATATTTAGTACAACTTACTTATAAGCGTGGGTTTAATTTTGTCTCCACTGGCTAAATAGTGTGCAATGCCCCCAGTGAGATCCTCGGATATGTTGCGTAAGTTTGGTTATGCGATATGGTCAAATGATACCATGGTTACTTCAATGTTTGAACCCATTATATTAAGCAATTTATGTTAATTTATAAATGTTATAATGGAGATTTTTTGGCTTTAAAAGCAAAAATTTACCCCGAAAATGATATTAAACATTTCAATGTATCCATATGCTGTGAGGTGGATGGATAGGGAAAAGTTCTGAGGTAAAGGGAAATGGGATTCAGTCAAATCGTGCTCCTACTATAGCCGTGCTAACTTACACTACATGCCAGTTTCGTCATAATTAATGCTCCACACAACGACCTACATTAAATATCAAGGTTACAGCTGTTGTTTTGAAAATCGTTTCATAGTTGGCGGAAGTTTTGAGTGTGTACTTGTGAAGAATCTCTTGATGAAGCTCATAGCCCAAGACGATAAAACGTCTCGGTACAGCTCATGTCTCGCCTTACACTAACTGCAATCACCATAGGCCTTAACATGGAAGAACAGATTCTCGTGGTCAAACACGTGGTGGCGTCTCCATCTGTTTCTTCGGCGTTAGAATTATTTATCAACAGGCGCATGGACTTGCAGGTTTTATTGCTCCTCTTAGGCGAGACGTTTCCGGTTAAAACGGTTCCACGTGTATCTCGTATATCAATCAGACATTGGCCTCCCCCTGCAGGCGGTACGTGCCTCGGCTGCAGACAGAGCGGGGCCAGGAACATGTGAACCTCCGTCCTGCAGAAACATGCAGATTATCGCCCAACCCTTCTTCCACTGAACGCTCTCGAACGCGGATGAAATGGAAGAGATAAAACCAGTATAAGACTGGATTAGTAAAAGTTTTGTCCCAGCCTACGTTCCCGAGGATGAGACACGGATTATATCACCGTGGTAACCTCTTTCTAGGGCCGTAATCCGTGTGCAAAGTTGATAAAGTCACAAGTGAAGTTGCTGTTACATCTCCTGATAAGGCCAACAGCAGGGGGTGGGGGCGATCGAGAAAGTGTTCGGTTACTCCCGCCCGACCAGCTTTACAATGCTGCACATGGCAGCATTGTAATATCAAACTTAATAGACAAAAATGCCACGCTTTCTAATGACAATGAACCACAAAAAATGATCCATTGCAGAATTCAAGTACATTCGAGACATTCCAGCCACAACAGTCAGAAGCAACACCCACATAGCATGACTAGTACGTACGCTACATATATCGTGAGTCATCATCATCGCAAGACAAGCTGGGGAGGCACGTCCGCTACTCGCCGGGAGGACTAACCCCCAGTCAGCCAGCCAGCCAGCCTGCCAGCCTGCCAGCCAGCCTCTGTCCCGGAACACACAAACACCGAGCCACAGACATACCGGTCCGCTGCCACCCATTCTCGACACGCTTATTTCTTCACGGCGCAGCCGCGAGAGATTTTCGCCTCCTCTGAGAAAACATTCCCCTATGGCATAGGTCCAGGACCACCGTATGGGTTCCTTCACCACTTGTGAAACCTCATACTTTCTTCACTGGAGCTGTGATTTTTTTCTGCCTTCCGCATTATAATGTGTTTGTCGAGAATAGATGGGCATCCCGTATGAACCAGTACATACCAAACACATAGAACATCAAATATCTTAACAGTAGCGTCTACAGATTATAACAAACAAACTACAAAACGACACACACAGTCACACAGAAAGACAAGCACATAAACAGCTGGACACTTTTACGCAAAGTTACGTAAATAAATTAAAAAAACACAAACGATACAACAAACAAAATCCACTTTGAAATGGAGGAAGCGAAGTGCAACATAAAACACGGATTGTGAGGGGTCACATTTACTTCACATCGCGATGGAAGCGATCCTCGCGTTAGGATGCCAGGGAAATACCTATGCGTCACACACGAGAGAATCAGCGCATGCGCATGGCGACATTCATTACTATATGAGCCACCAATGAGACGTGCAGGCCCTGAAACCTGAGCGCTTAAACCTACCAGGTCCTGCAAAAACACGGCATCAACATGTCAGAGCATATTCAATTAAAACAACGAAACAAGGGGGATAAAACTTCGCTTTCATAAGCATGAGTAAACGCTTAATTATGTATTGAACCATTCAATTAAGGAATAGTTACAGCTGCGTCATTTTAATCCATTTGTCAGTTAAACATGTCTGCCGCAAGCAACAATATAATTAATGTTCCCGTCTAATCAAGTATTGTTTTATTAAATTAGTTGTAGCGTTAATCCGGCATTAAACAAACGCGCCACGTACGTGACCACCATAGTGTAGTGCATGTACCCAGCAATTGATTATGTACAGTCGGCTTGCCATAGATCATCACTGCACTTGTCCGCCACAGATACCGTGCAGCAGGCATGCCATGTCGGCCTACTAACCCATTGCCAGAGACGCTCGAGCTCTTATCATGCGCGCAACAACCCTTTAACCCTCATCTCACGTCTATCGATCCTCTCTTTACAACCCTCAAAGTATATATATATATGGACAATTTCTATTGAAATGGTTCTTGTACCTCGGTCTGTCCCTCTTGCTTCCCAGACACATATAACAGGCATGGTAAACAGAACATTAATTGCTGTAAGGCATAGGTTTGATTAACGTATTTTCGCATGTAAGCGATTCAATTGGACCACATTTGTTGCAGCAGCTTAAAGTCTCTTACTGTTTTGAAAACAAATACCCAGTGTACGATTTTCTTCTTTCAAAAACCAACAGCAAATGGTCTCACAAAATAACTGTCACGTCCAGATCATTGCATGTATCCGAATAGCTCACATACTGCTTACGATTAGCATTTGCTACGATAATCATAACATTGAAGATGGACCCTATGCCGGTTATATAAAAAAAACTTCGCCATGCGAGAGATAATGAGACCGCGAAAAAGGAAGAGAGATGGAGAGATGCTGGCACACCACAGAACATTCGGACTCACCATCGGTGGCGCACTGCGGCAGCTCATCCTCCAGCACCTTGTACGTCTTCGGGGTGATCTGCTTGAAGGTGGGGCCGCCCATCTT
Organism: Arenicola marina; assembly: GCA_964019135.1. Taxonomy (NCBI): domain Eukaryota; kingdom Metazoa; phylum Annelida; class Polychaeta; family Arenicolidae; genus Arenicola; species Arenicola marina. The sequence continues at coordinate 39,837,997 of OZ025248.1, read as the reverse complement.
GGCCGTGGGCTCCTCGACCACCTGGGAGCGGGGCTCAGCCCTCATGACGCAGTCAGCCGGCCGGGTCACCTGCTGGGTGGGCACGCCGCCAGACTCCCTGAGCGATCCCAACGGTGAGCGATACAGTTAGCACATTATACTCGATGGCCTCGCGTCATGTACGTTGTGGGAAAGGGTCAGGTGGCCGGGAGCAGGGACATGCAGGGGCATGCAGGGGCAGGGGCGGATCCAGGAATTTGAAAATGGGGGATCCAAACTTGCGGGAGAGCTCTGAACACAATTGCCACCGGGGGATCCTCCAAGTTTTTTACGACCGGAAGGGGGAAGGGGGGGGGGGGTCCATGCCGCCTCAGATAGCGTTCTTCTTCAAAAAGAGGAGGGGGGGATCCACGCCTCAATGGCCATGATTTGCATTTAAAAACGGCATTCTTCCTAAAACTAAAAAAGGGGGGGGGGGCGGCGCCCTGGACAACCCCCTGTATCCTGGAAGGAGTTAGCCGTTACTTATTACCCGGATTCCACTAACCAATCACGAACAAGAACTAATAAGTTCTCCCCTTGACTTAGAATATATCGCCATTTCAATCGTACATGAGTCTTAGATTCGCTGGATTGGCTGGTTGGTGAAAGTAGGACTCTAACCTCTGTAGGTCATATCGCGATACTGGGGTCAATCAAGGTATCAAGGTAGAGATAATTTGTGAATAACCCCTAACTCTTTGACAAGAAAGAGAGGCATGAGATCTTTATCCTGCATATCAACATTTGCACAGGTGGAACGCGAACCACGCACCGGGCCGTTTGGGCTGGCCTAGCAGAGCACACTCGATAATAGCCAGACACCCCACACTGATAAACCAGGCCACGGGGTAATCTCGGAATCACTGGATGCAACAGGGCCATGGAGCAAAGATGCCTACCTCTGTATTGTGAGATCCAGATCATTACCAGCCCGCAGCATGTCGGACTTGACCTGTTGATGGGTCTTGGTTCCGACGGGCGTCCGGCAGATGGCAATAACGAGGTCTCCGGCCTGGAGTCCGGCTCGGGCCGCTCGGCCATTGGGCTGAATCTGGATACAGGTCAACCGCCACATTATACACACCATACATACTCTATACATACCTTACATACTCTATACATACCTTACACTCTAAAACATAACTTACATACTCTATACATATCTTACATACTCTATGCATACCATATATACTCGATGCATACCCTACATACTCTACATACCCTACATACTGTACATACTCTATACATATACCCTACACTCTAAACATACCCTGATACTATATACATACCTTACCCTCTAAGCATACCCTATATACTCTAGACATACGTTACATACTCTACACACCGTACACTCTAAACATACCCTGCATACTATTTACATACCCTATGCATACCCTATACATACCCTTTGCATATCTTACATACGCTATATATACCCTACATATTTTATGCATACCCTCTATACTCTATGCATACTCTACATACTCTTTGCATACGCTACATACTCTAGTATACAATACTTCATAGTGGACGGGTCCACAGAGAGATCTGAACGTTCATGCAGGAGTCATATTGCGGGGGAAGGGGGGGGAGGGCATATTGATCTGACACCCATTCATCCCGATACATGGGGGTATACGTCATATCACCATGCGAGCCCAATAATATGAGGAACAACCCAGTGTTTTTACACGCCGCGTGTGTAGCCAGTGGCATATCTTATCCCGAACAATCCTCAGTGATACCTGACTGGAACAGTAGTCTTGGCACATGAGGAAGGGGCGTGGGCGGGGGAGGGGGGGGTGGTGGTACGGGGGGAGGGTAGGGGCGGGTGGTACGAGGGGAGGGTGGTAGAGGGAAGAAAAAGAAGTCGTTTTCATTCCAGGAACCAATAAATCAAGAAGAAAGAAATAAATAAACCGCTGGTTTTAAATTAATCGTTCTTTTTTGTCGGCAGGCAGTCTGAGTACAAAACCCGGGAACCTGCATCTGGGGCAAGTTTTAGTCAACCCCGATTTTCATGTTCCAAGAGGATTCTTGGCCCAATTGGACCGGCGTGCGCACAGAATCGGTCTACAACGGCAACATGTCAATGTCATTTCTGACGCCACGTGTGTCGGCTACTGCACAAATCGATAGACGATGATATGTTGATCACCATGAGTCATAGCGCTACCAGTTGCCCTGCGGCCTGTTTAATAGGATCCATAAAATGGTGGCTATTGATAATGTGCGAGAACAAATGGATTTTTAACATGGTCATACATAGCATTGAACAAATTAGATACACTTATGGTATTTTAGGCCGCTTTCGTGCACAGGGAGGCTGGGCACTGGGGCAACACACCTCTCTGGACAATGAAATGAAGTTTAGTAAAACTTGCCCAACATTTAGGTGCCAACCCTTGTTCGAACCCGTGACCTATTGACCATCTGCAGCTCATCCTGCTTACCAACTGATTGAGTAGCCGGATGGCCCTGGAGACGTAAGTTGACGATGAAGGACCATGGCCGATCGAGCGCGAAGTGCAATTGTTCGTTCGATGGAGAAAATGTTGATTTATGCAGTCATCTTGCCTAAATCAGTGCGAATGTCGTCTCCCCTACGCTTCGATTTATATCAAGGAAGGAATACAAATAAGGCTGACAAGTGAGTGTTTTAGTCAAGATGGGAAAAAGCGAGCCAACGGCACAAGCTGTAGGCTGATTTATGGGACCCTGGCGTATCGGCGAACTCTTCCGCCGGCCGCAGAGCCAATGGTCATTTCTGCATAAATTGTTTTCGCGGTAAAATCCAAATGCGCGACAGACGCCGTAATCTTTCTAGCGACGAGCACTGGCGTAGCAGGACACGCTCTCTTTGGCGTCTTCTGTACGGGGATTCAGTATCCTATCCCAGCGTGTCTTTTTCGGGCGTGTGTGAGTAATTTTGACGGAGGTACCCCGAGAGATCTTTTGGCGAAAGAAGGACTCGGTGGGATGGGTGAAAATGGTCCATTAATCCGATTGATCCGAATTTTATAAGGTGGAGTAACTAAGTCTAAGACTTACACACATATCGCAGGAGCAGAATCATTATTACATGTAGCCTACAGGTAGGCTAAATGCTACAAGTGCAGAAAAGAAAATTTCCGTTCTCGCAGCCAGTCTTGATATGGACTACATCATATGTGCTGACGTCACGATCCAATAATTATTTACCAGAATAATGCAGATGCCGCTGATGGTAATAGATTGATATTTAAGCTAAATTTTTGCACACATGGGTTAAAGTGGGCCATTGAGATGACGCTGATCCCGTATATAAGTATGCCAATAATATATTATATACCGGGATACAGGCATGAATAGCATTTCAATCCCAGGTGAGCTTCGGTTGAAGACCACTATATTTTATCTCACTTTCTGACAATGTCAACATGTAGGTGACCCCCCCCCCCCCCCCGGGCCCTCCTTTCCTCACCGTGGGACAAATTCCTGCTGTTATTCACACCGAGCCCTTTGCTATACAGTTTGGCCGACGGCTGGTGAAACATAGGCCGCTGAGCTGTTGTACAGGAGAGCCTCCAACGAAGCCAAGTACGTGAACTTCAATACGAGAAAGAGGGGAAAAACACCAAGTCAGGTTTTTTTCCTTATAACCCACGCACAGGAGGATGTTTGTCAGGGCACACCGGTCTACATAAAGGCGGGCTCTCCTCGCTCCGCCGAGCCTATACCGACGGCGATCCCTACCCGCCCCCCCCCCCGCCCCCCGGCCCACCACACTCCCCATCCCCCCCCCGACACACTCTCCTTCACACTCCCTCCCCTGTCACTCTCTCTCACCCCCCGCCCCTGCCACTATCACTCATCCCCCCATCCCGTGACCAGCCGTTGAACTACCATATACTCTCTCTGTCTGGCATCACTCATTGCGCCAGTACACAATATATTGGGTGCAGTAGAAGCGCGACCGGAGAGCCAGCTATATAGCTAGGCGCCTATAGGAGAGGTTAAGGGGGTCGTGCATATATTGTCGGCGGGGATGGGTTCGGCGTAAAGTACATGTCGGGACACACAATGATGTGTAGCGGAGGTTGTAGGCCTCTAATGCGCCGCCTCTTGTCTATCCCTCCAGCTATACCGCCTCAACCTCTTGATGAATGGCGAAAAGTTATATCACGAACAGGCTTTAAACAAAGAGCTTCTGGACATAGACTCGACATAGCTATGCATTGATATGCGCATTCGCTATCGGTAACCTCATTAAATAAATAAAATAATAAATAATGGAATACAAGGGTTACCTGTTTTCATCCATTGTGTAGAGATGCACTAAAAATAAGAATTATAGTTGCATAGGTACAGTAAATCGACGGATGGAGAAGGGATAGATAGCTACTAATATTATTAATAGCTATATCCGCCCCACTCCTCCCCATGTATCCCTTCTATTCTGCGTCTTTCGAATTTACTGTACCTATGCAACTATTATTCTTATTTTTAGTACATTATTTTCATCTCCACACGAAGATGAGGATGAAAACAGGTAACCCTTGCTTTCCATGGCTTCGCTCTCCTGCTAGCATCCCCATTCCCCCCTAGTCCCCCCCCCCCACCCCCGCCCGCCACACACACACACCCCTCCTATCCGTAGCAATCGGTCTGAGAGGCCGGCATTTGAGGTATTTTGTAAACAGAACATCATCACTGACAATATACTCACGTGTTCGATGTGGAGGGGGAGACCCTGGTCTGAGCCTCCCCTCAGTCTGAACCCCCAGGGCTGGTTGTTCTCTTCCCTCTTCAGCGGCACCTCAAACACTTGGGCCATGGCTCTCGATCTCGGTGATGGTTGGTACCACGGTGATTCGAACTACCGACCTCACTGGCTGCTGCGCGGTATCTGTTGACGTCGCCGCACGACTGGATAGGACGCAAGTAGGTCGACGGACGGCTGAAGCCAAGAAAAAAATATATCCGATAAGAACCAAGTTGAACGCAGATAATGACCTCCTCGCAGATGCTAACAATCCTGTGGTCTATACATAATCCGAAACGATCTCTCCCGTTTGGCCTCTCCGCTACCGCCTCTGGTATTATTGGCAATATCCACGGGGGTTCTCTTTACAGATGGTCACGCCCACTTTTCCAGCGCCTGTGGTGTTATAACTGTAAACGCCAGACTTCTGGACAACTTTCTTCCACGACTTACTGTATGCCACAAAGCTTTAGCGCGACCCACCTATGCAGCGACTCGCGTGAGAATGGCAAACGCTTGCTGAGCGAGAAGCAAGCAAGGCTAAAGGATGTACCATACCTCTCTCGATGCTCAGTCTCTCTGCGGGCAAGCCGCTACCAACCCGCCAGGATTGCCTCCGCAAAGTCTTGCTTGCTCGTCGCTGGTAACAGCTGATGGTGGTGGCTAAACCAAAGCCAACCGCAAGAATCTATATATATATATATATACCGAGTATATAGTTGGTGTTGCAGTGCCAGGCAGTGGCTTTAGGCGATGTGTGGCGGAGGCATCTCCCGCAGGCCTGGGGGTCTGGTCCGCGCATCACACCCCCTCCCCACCGTACTGGGGTAGGAGGGGAGGGGGGCGAGGGAGAGGGAAGGGGAGGGGGGATTGGCGGTTACTGGGCGCTGTGGAATGTGAGCTACGTGATCTGGACCATAACTTGCCTTTCTGGCCTGAGTTTGTCTCGCTCTGTGTGTGTGTCAGGATCAATGGTGTTCGGCATTAACCAGGATCTATGTCGCTAGCTGTACGAGGTCTGGGTCGCCAGTTGATAGTTGCGCGGAATACTAATAGGTTGCAGTCAATATATTGAGGGTGGTTGATCGTTGAGCGCGGCGAATTTCTGTGCCATTAACTGTAGCAGTCTCGCCAGCCACCGGGACTGGCGCTGTAGCAGCCTCCAGGGGCTGGATGCGCCGCCTCATCATCCCTTCGCGCTGCTATAGTTACCGGCGGATACCAGAGCGTGATGCGGCGTGGTACTGGTGTATGTTTGTATAGCGGGGGTGGACCACTGACTGACCAGAGCGTACTGTCAGTACTTTCGGACGACGGTGGTTTCCTGTGGTTTACCTTCTTGGAAGCTGTTGAATGCATGCATGCAGACGTGGAAATATAATGTGGGCGGGCAGGCGGCGGTGTAAGGGGGTGGGGGGGGGCGACAGGGAGAGGGGAACTTTTATTACATCCTTCACCAGTCGTTACATGTGTCATAAGTGGGAGGCTATATATAGATGGATGAATGGATGAGTGGCGATGGATTGGTGTTCTCGTCCACGCTGATGCACACATAGACTTTATCGATCCCACGATGAAAAAGAACATTGGATCGACACAGCTAGCAGGAGATTGAACCTGCAACCAGTTGCAATGGCAAATCCAGCAGTTGAAAAGAAACATTTTTTTATTTTGGATAAGATAAGATTGGGGGGGGGGGGGAAACTCTGACAACGTCGACTGGGGAAGAGAAGAGGGGGGGGGTTGGGCAAAACATACAGGGGGGCGCTCCCCGAATGAGTAAAATAGTGTTCCATGCGAGACCCTATCTGGGCGATTTAATCCTGGGCATATTTCATCCAAATCATTAATTGTCCACGTAGCTTACTCGACCTAATTTAGCCATTGTGTGCACAAAGCTGGTCTAAAACATTACTTTAATATGCGCCGAATGGTAAATTATCGTTATTCTATACTTCTTCCATGAAACATCCATCTACCCCAAGCAGGTCACGAATCTTGTAATAGTATGGGCGAGATCCGTCCAACCATCCTGGAACGAGGCGCCATGCAAGTTTTGATCTCGCACGTTTCTCATCTGTATGATTCATGCAGTGTATTATATCATTACGTGCCCCTGTTGGTCGTCCATCATAACGTCCATCATAACGGTCCATACCGGACTCATATAACGGGCGTCTAAGCATATAACTAATCAATCTCACAGGCCCATCAGAAATGGGAGGTAGGGGTGAGGGCAGGGGCAAGGGGGGCATCCCCTCCCCCCTCCTCCGGCTCCACACTTTTTTGTCTGACCCGCGGAAAAGATGAATGGCTGCACTGTTAAGACGTCACCGGTGACATATATATTGAGCCCCCACTCGTCCACGGTCGCAAGTTTTCAGAGTGCCCCCCTTTCCCGTCGTCGGTATATAAGCTGAAAACTCAGTTTATATTTAGGTGCCTAATATTTACAACCCGCCGTCCATTCTGTTTCGTGTCAGGGTATCGCCAGCGCCCCCTTCCACGAGAAACCGGTGAAGCCTCGCTTTCACATTTGGAATTCCTAGGGATTCCCCTCGTTTGACAGTTGATACAAGGCCCAACGCCACGGCACAAAGTCACAGATCTTGTCTCTTTATTGTAAAATGCAATATTCATGTTCGTTCGAAGGGTGAGCCGCTCTTTCTATCACTACAGCATCAACACTCTCTACAGAAGTGTTTTGGCGCAAAAACTTCAGTTGACAACAAGGATGGATGCTGCTAGAACTTACGGAACCGGGCTGGGCTGGCGGCCCCCTCCGCCGTGCCGCGTTGGTGACAAGGCTGGTGATATCGACACGCCAGCCCTGATCATTGACCTCGACAAGATGGAAAACAACCTTGGGCTCTTACCGAAACTGATGACATCATTCCCTGGGGTCGACATTCGACCACATGCCAAGGCCCACAAGTGTCCAGAACTGGCCAAATTGCAGGTGCCTGAAACTAAGTTATCGTAATCATAATCCTTCAATTAAGTTGGTAATGGCCAGCATTCGCCCATCCCCTGCCCACCACCAACGATGCTCACCACCCCTGACACCATACATCTATCCCTAGGCAGCCCCCCTCCTCCACAGTCCACATGTCCAGAGGTCGTAGTGGGCACACCTCGCTAAAGTAGCTCTGGTACTAGCCTAATTGAGCAGGAGACCTACTTTATTTCTCCAATAGAGGAATAAAATGAGTCTCCCAAGACTACCCCGGGTACATGCCTCTCTCCCTGACCATGCTTAATAAATGGAGCAGGGAGAGAGCCATGATGTACACCACAGCCACAATTTGTCATAGCAGACTGCTGACTCAAGTTGCACATCCCTACAGAATAAATATGCCGTACCTATATACCCATCAATATGCTCAGTTAGGTTTTTATAGCTTTTATGAGTTTCATTGGACATTCATTTCTTTGGTTGGTATTGCGTGTTCTTGTTATCCAGACAATTCTTGTCATCTCTTGCTTAAATTTTAATGATCCGCGATGGCGAAACATGTAAGCATTGTTCTTTAAAAATGTTCATTGACCAATTTCAAATTTACTTGCTAGAGGGGAAAGGATGGGTTTTAATCTTAACCCCCCCCCCCCCCCCTTAGATCAGTCACTGAGGTATTGTATCTGTAATTCCCTGAGAATATTTAACTTTTAACAAGGCTACATGATGAACTTACTTATCAAGTTGAGTGAGGCTAACTATTCCATGATTTATTGCGATGCAGGTCTATAGTTACATTAAAAATATGGTTATAGGTTAGGTTCTAGTGAAGTCAATTTTAAATACTATATAATTTATTGGCAAATGCAGTAAGTAAGTTGTAGGGTATATTAATTTCAATTTCTATGCCTTAACTCTATATCATTGGAATGAACTGTAGGCCTTGTTCCTACAGTTACAAAAGCCTTTGTTTCCTGAGCTATATGGTAGACAAAATTACATTGGGCCTGACTACAACCCCTCTCACAGAAACAGCTCCAGAGCATGCTAAAGCTAAAAAGTGGTGGTATCTCATTCATCAGTCATTTGACAATTGTATGTAATGCACACTGTATGTGTCAAATTATTATTTTGTTTTTTTAGATACAAAATGGTGCAGTGGGCATGTGTTGCCAGACACTAGTTGAAACTGAGGCCATGGTATATGGCGGGGAGTGTGAGGATGTACTTCTGTCAAATCAGGTCAGTCAGGTGAACTTAAAGGTGCTAACTTCCAAGACTGCTTTAATACTAAATGGGATTTAGATTAATGACTGCTTGTTGTACTTTGTGCGTCAAATTCAACACAATCTTAGATGCATTGTTGTGCCAATGTAATTTGTGCACATTGTGCAACATGGTTAATACCGGTAGGTAAGGTTTGAAGAGATGATGGAATGGTTGTTTTTTTTTTATTATCATATTTCTATTTATCTTATCAGCTGATGTCATTTTATCATTGTCAGTCAAGTGTTACTGGTAATATTGACTTGCAATGTTAGATACAATTTTATCTTAAGAAATTTATGCAGAATGTACTTTACTCATGATTGAGTTATATTTATATCTGAATATGCAATATTGAAGCATGTTATCATTTACAGTTGATAGGAAAACCTAAACTGAGGAGATTAGCAGCTTTGGCCAAACAAGCTAAGATCTCCATTTGCGTGGATTCGTCTGGTAATGTGAGAGATATCAGTGATGTGGCCAGGGAGCTTGATGTCACCATACAATGTGTTGTGGAAGTCAATGTCGGCCAAGACAGGTGGGATATGATGATCATCATTATCCATAATATATATAGCTACCATACATATAAAATAGATGCAGAGAGATTAACATCTAGAGAACCAACATTTTGAGAGATGCATAGATGGAGATCGAAGGACAGAGATATTTACTGTTACATGTATTTTAATTAATTGACGAAAAAAGGACAAGTGAAACATGATATACATGTGTTACATGTTAACTCCTTCATAATTTAATTTTATATTTTTTAGTATTTTGTAATGTGTATCCATGATATTTGTGACGACTCACTGTGCTTTAATCAGATGTGGAGTGCAGCCCGGAAACGCAGCTGTAGTTTTGGCCAAAGAAATAATCGACCTGCCTAATGTGACGTTCATTGGGATTCAATGCTATCAAGGGTTAGTATCAACTTCCAGAATTAGCTATACCAGGTATCCTAGCTAATGTACTAGCATAAGACGTCTTGCTCCTCATCCCTCCCCCCTCCCCTCACCCGACGGGCAATTAGCCCACCCCAGAACAGTCAGACATTCCACCCCCATTCAAAATGCTCAAACTCAAATATACACTACGTTTTTCTGAAGGTAAAATGATAGGACCTGTAAGCGTAAATGCAACGATGGAAACCTATACATAGAAATTCACACCAAGTCACTATAAGACCATTCGCGATGACGGCCCCACACACCAACAAGCTTTACCGGATCTGTTCTAACATGGTACTATATCTTACGCATATGATATCCATTTCTGTTCCCAGTCCTCGTCCACGTTGTTAAGGTTTATTGCAGATTGAATCAGCATATTCGGGAGGCCAAGGACAGGGCGGCGGCCGTCGGCTCGGTCGTTGACTTGACAAAAGCCACCTTGAAGGTTAGTCATATATGCGGACTACCCTTTTTTTCACTCTTCAGACTTCAGTAGTTACATTTCCGCCCTATATAGGGCGTGTATTTGTATATATGCTCGTTACGACGCAATTAAGGTATGTGTCACGTTATTTAGATATGTTACAAGTGTTGATAGGGCACTTATATTTATGTTTTGTCTCAATCATTGTAGTTCCTCCCGCTACATGGCGCCATACTGCGTCCCCCCCCCCCCCCGATCCCTTACGTCTCGCCTCTTGCCATAAACTCTCAATCCTAAGCCTTCCATAACAACTAATCCCTTACCTCTAGCCCCTTACTGTTAACCCTAGATCCTAAGCCATCCCTAACCTCCATTCCCTTACCTCTAGCCCTTCACCGTTAACCCTCAATCCTAAGCCATCCCTACCTCCCAATCCCTTACCTCTAGCCCCTTACTGTTAACCCTAGATCCTAAGCCATCCCTAACCTCCATTCCCTTACCTCTAGCCCTTCACCGTTAACCCTCAATCCTAAGCCATCCCTACCTCCCAATCCCTTACCTCTAGCCCCTTACCGTTAACCCTCAATCCTAAGCCATCCCTACCTCCCAATCCCTTACCTCTAGCCCCTTACTGTTAACCCTAGATCCTAAGCCATCCCTAACCTCCATTCCCTTACCTCTAGCCCTTCACCGTTAACCCTCAATCCTAAGCCATCCCTACCTCCCAATCCCTTACCTCTAGCCCCTTATCGTTAACCCTCAATCCTAAGCCCTCCCTACCTCCCAATCCCTTACCTCTAGCCCCTTACCGTTAACCCTCAATCCTAAGCCATCCCTTACCTCTAGCCCTTCACCGTAAACCCTCAATCCTAAGCCCTCCCTACCTCCCAATCCCTTACCTCTAGCCCCTTACTGTTAACCCTAGATCCTAAGCCATCCCTAACCTCCATTCCCTTACCTCTAGCCCTTCACCGTAAACCCTCAATCCTAAGCCCTCCCTACCTCCCAATCCCTTACCTCTAGCCCCTTACTGTTAACCCTAGATCCTAAGCCATCCCTAACCTCCATTCCCTTACCTCTAGCCCTTCACCGTAAACCCTCAATCCTAAGCCCTCCCTACCTCCCAATCCCTTACCTCTAGCCCCTTACCGTTAACCCTAGATCCTAAGCCATCCCTAACCTCCATTCCCTTCCCTCTAGCCCTTCACCGTAAACCCTCAATCCTAAGCCATCCCTACCTCCCGATCCCTTACCTCTAGCCCCTTACCGTTAACCCTCAATCCTAAGCCATCCCTTACCTCTAGCCCTTCACCGTAAACCCTCAATCCTAAGCCCTCCCTACCTCCCAATCCCTTACCTCTAGCCCCTTACCGTTAACCCTCAATCCTAAGCCATCCCTTACCTCTAGCCCTTCACCGTTAACCCTCAATCCTAAGCCATCCCTAACCTCCATTCCCTTACCTCTAGCCCTTCACCGTAAACCCTCAATCCTAAGCCCTCCCTACCTCCCAATCCCTTACCTCTAGCCCCTTATCGTTAACCCTCAATCCTAAGCCATCCCTTACCTCTAGCCCTTCACCGTAAACCCGCAATCCTAAGCCATCCCTACCTCCCAATCCCCTACCTCTAGCCCCTTACCGTTAACCCTCAATCCTAAGCCATCCCTTACCTCTAGCCCTTCACCGTAAACCCTCAATCCTAAGCCCTCCCTACCTCCCAATCCCTACCTCTAGCCCCTTACCGTTCACCCTCAATCCTAAGCCATCCCTTACCTCCATTCCCTTACCTCTAGCCCTTCACCGTAAACCCTCAATCCTAAGCCCTCCCTACCTCCCAATCCCTACCTCTAGCCCCTTACTGTTAACCCTAGATCCTAAGCCATCCCTAACCTCCATTCCCTTCCCTCTAGCCCTTCACCGTAAACCCTCAATCCTAAGCCCTCCCTACCTCCCAATCCCTTACCTCTAGCCCCTTACCGTTAACACTAGATCCTAAGCCATCCCTAACCTCCATTCCCTTACCTCTAGCCCTTCAACGTAAACCCTCAATCCTAAGCCCTCCCTACCTCCCAATCCCTTACCTCTAGCCCCTTACCGTTAACCCTCAATCCTAAGCCCTCCCTACCTCCCAATCCCTACCTCTAGCCCCTTACCGTTAACCCTCAATCCTAAGCCATCCCTTACCTCTAGCCCTTCACCGTAAACCCTCAATCCTAAGCCCTCCCTACCTCCCAATCCCTTACCTCTAGCCCCTTACCGTTAACCCTCAATCCTAAGCCCTCCCTACCTCCCAATCCCTACCTCTAGCCCCTTACCGTTAACCCTCAATCCTAAGCCATCCCTTACCTCTAGCCCTTCACCGTAAACCCTCAATCCTAAGCCCTTCCTACCTCCCAATCCCTTACCTCTAGCCCCTTACCGTTAACCCTAGATCCTAAGCCATCCCTAACCTCCATTCCCTTCCCTCTAGCCCTTCACCGTAAACCCTCAATCCTAAGCCCTCCCTACCTCCCAATCCCTTACCTCTAGCCCCTTACTGTTAACCCTAGATCCTAATCCATCCCTAACCTCCATTCCCTTACCTCTAGCCCTTCACCATAAACCCTCAATCCTAAGCCCTCCCTACCTCCCAATCCCTTACCTCTAGCCCCTTACCGTTAACCCTCAATCCTAAGCCATCCCTTACCTCTAGCCCTTCACCGTAAACCCTCAATCCTAAGCCCTCCCTACCTCCCAATCCCTACCTCTAGCCCCTTACCGTTAACCCTCAATCCTAAGCCATCCCTTACCTCTAGCCCTTCACCGTAAACCCTCAATCCTAAGCCATCCCTTACCTCTAGCCCTTCACCGTTAACCCTCAATCCTAAGCCATCCCTTACCTCTAGCCCTTCACCGTAAACCCGCAATCCTAAGCCCTCCCTACCTCCCAATCCCTTACCTCTAGCCCCTTACTGTTAACCCTAGATCCTAAGCCATCCCTAACCTCCATTCCCTTCCCTCTAGCCCTTCACCGTAAACCCTCAATCCTAAGCCCTCCCTACCTCCCAATCCCTTACCTCTAGCCCCTTACCGTTAACCCTCAATCCTAAGCCCTCCCTACCTCCCAATCCCTTACCTCTAGCCCCTTACCGTTAACCCTCAATCCTAAGCCATCCCTACCTCCCAATCCCTACCTCTAGCCCTTCACCGTAAACCCTCAATCCTAAGCCCTCCCTACCTCCCAATCCCTTACCTCTAGCCCCTTACTGTTAACCCTCAATCCTAAGCCCTCCCTACCTCCCAATCCCTTACCTCTAGCCCCTTACCGTTAACCCTAGATCCTAAGCCATCCCTTACCTCCATTCCCTTACCTCTAGCCCCTTACCGTTAACCCTCAATCCTAAGCCCTCCCTACCTCCCAATCCCTTACCTCTAGCCCCTTACCGTTAACCCTCAATCCTAAGCCATCCCTTACCTCCATTCCCTTACCTCTAGCCCTTCACCGTAAACCCTCAATCCTAAGCCCTCCCTACCTCCCAATCCCTTACCTCTAGCCCCTTACCGTTAACCCTCAATCCTAAGCCATCCCTAACCTCCAATCCCTTACCTCTAGCCCTTCACCGTAAACCCTCAATCCTAAGCCCTCCCTACCTCCCAATCCCTTACCTCTAGCCCTTTACCGTTAACCCTAGATCCTAAGCCATCCCTAACCTCCATTCCCTTACCTCTAGCCCTTCACCGTTAACCCTCAATCCTAAGCCATCCCTTCCCTCTAGCCCTTCACCGTAAACCCTCAATCCTAAGCCCTCCCTACCTCCCAATCCCTTACCTCTAGCCCCTTACCGTTAACCCTCAATCCTAAGCCCTCCCTACCTCCCAATCCCTACCTCTAGCCCCTTACCGTTAACCCTCAATCCTAAGCCCTCCCTACCTCCCAATCCCTACCTCTAGCCCCTTACCGTTAACCCTCAATCCTAAGCCATCCCTTACCTCCCAATCCCTACCTCTAGCCCCTTACCGTTAACCCTCAATCCTAAGCCCTCCCTACCTCCCAATCCCTACCTCTAGCCCCTTACCGTTAACCCTCAATCCTAAGCCCTCCCTACCTCCCAATCCCTACCTCTAGCCCCTTACCGTTAACCCTCAATCCTAAGCCATCCCTTCCCTCTAGCCCTTCACCGTAAACCCTCAATCCTAAGCCCTCCCTACCTCCCAATCCCTTACCTCTAGCCCCTTACCGTTAACCCTCAATCCTAAGCCCTCCCTACCTCCCAATCCCTACCTCTAGCCCCTTACCGTTAACCCTCAATCCTAAGCCCTCCCTACCTCCCAATCCCTACCTCTAGCCCCTTACCGTTAACCCTCAATCCTAAGCCATCCCTAACCTCCAATCCCTTACCTCTAGCCCTTCACCGTAAACCCTCAATCCTAAGCCCTCCCTACCTCCCAATCCCTTACCTCTAGCCCTTTACCGTTAACCCTAGATCCTAAGCCATCCCTAACCTCCATTCCCTTACCTCTAGCCCTTCACCGTTAACCCTCAATCCTAAGCCATCCCTTCCCTCTAGCCCTTCACCGTAAACCCTCAATCCTAAGCCCTCCCTACCTCCCAATCCCTTACCTCTAGCCCCTTACCGTTAACCCTCAATCCTAAGCCCTCCCTACCTCCCAATCCCTTACCTCTAGCCCCTTACCGTTAACCCTCAATCCTAAGCCCTCCCTACCTCCCAATCCCTTACCTCTAGCCCCTTACCGTTAACCCTCAATCCTAAGCCCTCCCTACCTCCCAATCCCTACCTCTAGCCCCTTACCGTTAACCCTCAATCCTAAGCCCTCCCTACCTCCCAATCCCTACCTCTAGCCCCTTACCGTTAACCCTCAATCCTAAGCCCTCCCTACCTCCCAATCCCTACCTCTAGCCCCTTACCGTTAACCCTCAATCCTAAGCCATCCCTACCTCCCAATCCCTACCTCTAGCCCCTTACCGTTAACCCTCAATCCTAAGCCATCCCTTACCTCTAGCCCTTCACCGTAAACCCTCAATCCTAAGCCCTCCCTACCTCCCAATCCCTTACCTCTAGCCCCTTACTGTTAACCCTAGATCCTAAGCCATCCCTAACCTCCATTCCCTTACCTCTAGCCCTTCACCGTAAACCCTCAATCCTAAGCCCTCCCTACCTCCCAATCCCTACCTCTAGTCCCTTACCGTTAACCCTCAATCCTAAGCCATCCCTTACCTCCATTCCCTTACCTCCAGCCCTTCACCGTAAACCCTCAATCCTAAGCCCTCCCTACCTCCCAATCCCTACCTCTAGCCCCTTACCGTTAACCCTAGATCCTAAGCCATCCCTTACCTCTAGCCCTTCACCGTAAACCCTCAATCCTAAGCCCTCCCTACCTCCCAATCCCTTACCTCTAGCCCCTTACCGTTAACCCTCAATCCTAAGCCATCCCTTACCTCTAGCCCTTCACCGTAAACCCTCAATCCTAAGCCCTCCCTACCTCCCAATCCCTTACCTCTAGCCCCTTACCGTTAACCCTCAATCCTAAGCCATCCCTACCTCCCAATCCCTATCTCTAGCCCCTTACCGTTAACTCTCAATCCTAAGCCATCCCTTACCTCTAGCCCTTCACCGTAAACCCTCAATCCTAAGCCCTCCCTACCTCCCAATCCCTTACCTCTAGCCCCTTACCGTTAACCCTCAATCCTAAGCCATCCCTTACCTCTAGCCCTTCACCGTAAACCCTCAATCCTAAGCCCTCCCTACCTCCCAATCCCTTACCTCTAGCCCCTTACCGTTAACCCTCAATCCTAAGCCATCCCTAACCTCCAATCCCTACCTCTAGCCCCTTACCGTTAACCCTCAATCCTAAGCCATCCCTACCTCCCAATCCCTTACCTCTAGCCCCTTACCGTTAACCCTCAATCCTAAGCCATCCCTAACCTCCATTCCCTTACCTCTAGCCCTTCACCGTAAACCCTCAATCCTAAGCCCTCCCTACCTCCCAATCCCTTACCTCTAGCCCCTTACCGTTAACCCTCAATCCTAAGCCCTCCCTACCTCCCAATCCCTTACCTCTAGCCCCTTACCGTTAACCCTCAATCCTAAGCCCTCCCTACCTCCCAATCCCTTACCTCTAGCCCTTCACCGTAAACCCTCAATCCTAAGCCCTCCCTACCTCCCAATCCCTTACCTCTAGCCCTTCACCGTAAACCCTCAATCCTAAGCCCTCCCTACCTCCCAATCCCTACCTCTAGCCCTTCACCGTAAACCCTCAATCCTAAGCCATCCCTACCTCCCAATCCCTTACCTCTAGCCCCTTACCGTTAACCCTCAATCCTAAGCCATCCCTACCTCCCAATCCCTTACCTCTAGCCCCTTACTGTTAACCCTAGATCCTAAGCCATCCCTAACCTCCATTCCCTTACCTCTAGCCCTTCACCGTAAACCCTCAATCCTAAGCCCTCCCTACCTCCCAATCCCTACCTCTAGCCCCTTACCGTTAACCCTCAATCCTAAGCCATCCCTACCTCCCAATCCCTTACCTCTAGCCCCTTACCGTTAACCCTCAATCCTAAGCCATCCCTTACCTCTAGCCCTTCACCGTAAACCCTCAATCCTAAGCCATCCCTACCTCCCAATCCCTTACCTCTAGCCCCTTACCGTTAACCCTCAATCCTAAGCCATCCCTACCTCCCAATCCCTTACCTCTAGCCCCTTACCGTTAACCCTCAATCCTAAGCCATCCCTTACCTCTAGCCCTTCACCGTAAACCCTCAATCCTAAGCCCTCCCTACCTCCCAATCCCTTACCTCTAGCCCCTTACTGTTAACCCTCAATCCTAAGCCATCCCTTACCTCCATTCCCTTACCTCTAGCCCCTTACCGTTAACCCTAGATCCTAAGCCATCCCTACCTCCCAATCCCTTACCTCTAGCCCTTCACCGTAAACCCTCAATCCTAAGCCCTCCCTACCTCCCAATCCCTACCTCTAGCCCTTCACCGTAAACCCTCAATCCTAAGCCATCCCTACCTCCCAATCCCTACCTCTAGCCCCTTACCGTTAACCCTCAATCCTAATCCATCCCTAACCTCCATTCCCTTACCTCTAGCCCTTCACCGTAAACCCTCAATCCTAAGCCCTCCCTACCTCCCAATCCCTTACCTCTAGCCCCTCACCGTAAACCCTCAATCCTAAGCCATCCCTACCTCCCAATCCCTTACCTCTAGCCCCTTACCGTTAACCCTCAATCCTAAGCCATCCCTAACCTCCATTCTCTTACCTCTAGCCCCTCACCGTAAACCCTCAATCCTAAGCCATCCCTACCTCCCAATCCCTTACCTCTAGCCCCTTACCGTTAACCCTCAATCCTAATCCATCCCTAACCTCCATTCCCTTACCTCTAGCCCTTCACCGTAAACCCTCAATCCTAAGCCCTCCCTACCTCCCAATCCCTTACCTCTAGCCCTTCACCGTAAACCCTCAATCCTAAGCCCTCCCTACCTCCCAATCCCTTACCTCTAGCCCTTCACCGTAAACTCTCAATCCTAAGCCATCCCTAACCTCCATTCCCTTACCTCTAGCCCCTTACCGTTAACCCTCAATCCTAAGCCATCCCTAACCTCCATTCCCTTACCTCTAGCCCCTTACCGTTAACCCTCAATCCTAAGCCATCCCTAACCTCCATTCCCTTACCTCTAGCCCCTTACCGTTAACCCTCAATCCTAAGCCATCCCTAACCTCCATTCCCTTACCTCTAGCCCTTCACCGTAAACCCTCAATCCTAAGCCATCCCTACCTCCCAATCCCTTACCTCTAGCCCCTTACCGTTAACCCTAGATCCTAAGCCATCCCTACCTCCCAATCCCTTACCTCTAGCCCCTTACCGTTAACCCTCAATCCTAAGCCATCCCTAACCTCCCAATCCCTTACCTCTAGCCCCTTACCGTTAACCCTAGATCCTAAGCCATCCCTAACCTCCATTCCCTTCCCTCTAGCCCTTCACCGTAAACCCTCAATCCTAAGCCATCCCTACCTCCCAATCCCTTACCTCTAGCCCCTTACCGTTAACCCTAGATCCTAAGCCATCCCTAACCTCCATTCCCTTACCTCTAGCCCTTCACCGTAAACCCTCAATCCTAATCCATCCCTACCTCCCAATCCCTACCTCTAGCCCCTGACCGTTAACCCTCAATCCTAAGCCATCCCTAACCTCCATTCCCTTACCTCTAGCCCTTCACCGTAAACCCTCAATCCTAATCCATCCCTACCTCCCAATCCCTACCTCTAGCCCCTTACCGTAAACCCTCAATCCTAAGCCCTCCCTACCTCCCAATCCCTTACCTCTAGCCCCTTACTGTTAACCCTAGATCCTAAGCCATCCCTAACCTCCATTCCCTTACCTCTAGCCCTTCACCGTAAACTCTCAA
The DNA here is from genome assembly GCA_964019135.1 of Arenicola marina. Classification (NCBI taxonomy): domain Eukaryota; kingdom Metazoa; phylum Annelida; class Polychaeta; family Arenicolidae; genus Arenicola; species Arenicola marina. The sequence goes on along the minus strand of OZ025248.1, from coordinate 39,819,218 downwards.
TCCTAATCCATCCCTAACCCACAATCCCTTACCCCTGGCTCCTCACCGTAAACCCTCAATCCTAAGCCCTCCCTACCTCCCAATCCCTTACCTCTAGCCCCTTCACCGTAAACCCTCAATCCTAAGCCATCCCTACCTCCCAATCCCTTACCTCTAGCCCCTTACCGTTAACCCTCAATCCTAAGCCCTCCCTACCTCCCAATCCCTTACCTCTAGCCCCTTACCGTTAACCCTCAATCCTAAGCCATCCCTACCTCCCAATCCCTTACCTCTAGCCCCTTACCGTTAACCCTAGATCCTAAGCCATCCCTAACCTCCATTCCCTTACCTCTAGCCCTTCACCGTAAACCCTCAATCCTAAGCCCTCCCTACCTCCCAATCCCTTACCTCTAGCCCCTTACCGTTAACCCTAGATCCTAAGCCATCCCTAACCTCCATTCCCTTCCCTCTAGCCCTTCACCGTTAACCCTCAATCCTAAGCCATCCCTACCTCCCAATCCCTTACCTCTAGCCCCTTACCGTTAACCCTAGATCCTAAGCCATCCCTAACCTCCATTCCCTTCCCTCTAGCCCTTCACCGTTAACCCTCAATCCTAAGCCCTCCCTACCTCCCAATCCCTTACCTCTAGCCCCTTACCGTTAACCCTCAATCCTAAGCCATCCCTAACCTCCATTCTCTTACCTCTAGCCCTTCACCGTAAACCCTCAATCCTAAGCCATCCCTAACCTCCATTCCCTTACCTCTAGCCCTTCACCGTAAACCCTCAATCCTAAGCCATCCCTACCTCCCAATCCCTTACCTCTAGCCCCTTACCGTAGACGTTGAATCCGAAGCCATCCCTAACCCCCAATCCCTTACCTCTAGCCCCTTACCGTAGACGTTGAATCCGAAGCCATCCCTAACCCCCAATCCCTTACCTCTAGCCCCTTACCGTAGACGTTGAATCCGAAGCCATCCCTAACCTCCATTCCCTTACCTCTAGCCCCTTACCGTAGACGTTGAATCCGAAGCCATCCCTAACCCCCAATCCCTTACCTCTAGCCCCTTACCGTAGACGTTGAATCCGAAGCCATCCCTAACCCCCAATCCCTTACCTCTAGCCCTTCACAGTAAACCCTTAATCCTAATCCATCCCTAACTCCCAATCCCTTAACTCTAGCCCCTCACCGTAAACCCTCAATCCTAAGCCATCCCTAACCCCACAATCCCTTACCTCTAGCCCCTTATCGCAGACGCTGAATCCGAAGCCATCCCTAATTCCCAATCCCTTACCTCTAGGCCCTTACCGCAAACCCTAAAAAAATACATGTAGTCGGAGAACTATCAACGTTAAAGCAGCCTAACTGCATGCGCCATTTTAGATTTTTTACATTTTAGAACCAAGGTTAGAAGTATCTCCGAATTATGATGCAAAAGTTTTATATCTCGTTGAGTCTGTAAAACTACAATTTCAACATAAAACTGCGCGGACTAGTTTGTCGCGCGCATACGTCCTAGCGAGCCGCGGTCGACATCACACAGAAAACCGAACAGCGAACAGACGCGCAGGGATATAAAGCCGGCCACCAACGTCTGCCCCGGTGAACATATTTGCTTCTCTCCGGATAGACCACTTGCTTTTAGGATTTAAATTCAAGACAGAATATACTTATTTGACATGGAAAAGAGATTGGTAATATAAAAATTACAGAATATAGTACTATAATACGATGGTAATGTTGGCTGTTTTTGCCTTTGATTTCCCTGTCGACAGTGGTGATCGCTTCTGGATTGAGAGACAATTTGAGGCGCAGAATGATCATAAGTATATGTCGCGCGATGGAAGAAAATGTACCATTATAGTAAATTTGTGAAAAATACCAGGTAACGGTAACCATGGTTAACTTTCATATGGGTAAATTACTCGTTTATGAAACTTACTGTTGCCCCCGGGTTTATATTTGTGTGTGATTTGATCCAGGGGTTGATCCAGGATTTAAGACGGGGGTGGGGGGGGGGTCACTTTCGGAAGGTCAGGACAACTTTGACCGTGGGGGGGGGGGGTCCACTTTGAAAATCTTATGACAGGGGAAGGGGGTGGGGGCTTAATTGCTGCTGTTATTTGAAGGCTTTCAATTTATGTAGTCAGTGAGACAGTGATTGTCACTTACTGTCAGCGATACAGTGATCAGGTATCTGTTCATTTTTTTTAGCGACACAGGTTAAATGAGCTAGGCTAACGGACGCAACTTTTGCAACTGGGCAATCTCGTTTGAGTCAGAAGCCAACTTTCTTAGGTGCACTTTACTGACCACCGAAAACAAACATTCTTGTGTATAGAAATGAACAATAATAAGAGTTACTGCACACGATTAACACTGAACAAGTGTTGTGTTATCTCGCAGGCTAGTTTAACATTAACGTCAATTATGAGACGGGTGGCTCGGGAGGTGTGGTTCGGGATTGGTGGCTCGGGAAGGATGACTCGAGACGGGTGGCTCGGGAGGTGTGGTTCGGGATTGGTGGCTCGGGAAGGGTGACTCGAGACGGGTGGCTCGGGAGGTGTGGTTCGGGATTGGTGGCTCGGGAAGGGTGACTCGAGACGGGTGGCTCGGGAGGTGTGGTTCGGGATTGGTGGCTCGGGAAGGGTGACTCGAGACGGGTGGCTCGGGAGGTGTGGTTCGGGATTGGTGGCTCGGGAAGGGTGACTCGAGACGGGTGGCTCGGGAGGTGTGGTTCGGGATTGGTGGCTCGGGAAGGGTGACTCGAGACGGGTGGCTCGGGAGGTGTGGTTCGGGAAGGGTGTCTCGGGAAGGGTGGCTCGAGACGGGTGTCTCGGGACGGGTGGCTCGGGAGGTGTGGTTCGGGATTGGTGGCTCGGGAAGGGTGGCTCGAGACGGGTGTCTCGGGACGGGTGGCTCGGGAGGGGTGGTTCGGGATTGGTGGCTCGGGAGAGGTGACTCGAGACGGGTGTCTCGGGAGGGGTGGCTCGAGACGGGTGGCTCGGGAAGGGTGACTCGAGACGGGTGGCTCGGGATTGGTGGCTCGGGAAGGGTGACTCGGGTGGCTCGGGAGGGGTGGTTCGGGAGGGGTGGCTCGGGAGGGGTGGCTCGGGAGAGGTGACTCGGGAAGGGTGACTCGGGAAGGGTGGATCGGGAAGGGTGACTCGAGACTGGTGGCTCGGGAGGGGTGGCTCGAGACGGGTTGCTCGGGAGGGGTGACTCGAGACGGGTGGCTCGGGAGGGGTGACTCGAGACGGGTGGCTCGGGAGGGGTGGCTCGAGACGGGTGGCTCGGGAGGGGTGACTCGAGACGGGTGGCTCGGGAGGGGTGGCTCGAGACGGGTGGCTCGGGAGGGGTGGCTCGAGACGGGTTGCTCGGGAGGGGTGACTCGAGACGGGTGGCTCGGGAGGCGTGGCTTGAGTCGGGTGGCTCGAGACGGGTGGCTTGGGAGGGGTTGCCCGGGACGGGTTGCTCGGGAGAGGTGGCTCGGGAGGGGTGGCTCGAGACGGGTGGCTCGGGAGGGGTGACTCGAGACGGGTGGCTCGAGACGGGTGGCTCGGGAGTGGTGGCTCGGGAAGGGTGACTCGAGACGGGTGTCTCGGGAGGGGTGGCTCGAGACGGGTGGCTCGGGAAGGGTGGCTCGAGACGGGTGGCTCGGGAAGGGCGACTCGAGACCGGTGGCTCGGGAGGGGTGGCTCGGGAAGGGTGACTCGAGACGGGTGGCTCGGGAGGGGGGGCTCGAGACGGGTGGCTCGGGAAGGGTGACTCGAGACCAGTGGCTCGGGAGGGATGGCTTGAGACCGGTTGCTCGGGAGGGGTGACTCGAGACGGGTGGCTCGAGACTGGTTGCCCGCGAGGGGTGGCTCGGGAGCGGTGGCTCGAAACGGGTGGATCGAGAGAGGTTGGCCCGGGTGGAGTACACAGGTGGGGAGGGGGTAGCTAGAGTACACGGGTGGGAAGGGGGTAGCTAGAGTACACGGGTGGGGAGGGGGTAGCTAGAGTACACGGGTGGGGAGGGGGTAGCTAGAGTACAGGGGTGGGGAGGGGGTAGCTAGAGTACATGGGTGGGGAGGGGGTAGCTGGAGCACACGGGTGGGGAGGGGGTGGCTAGAGTACACGGGTGGGGAGGGGGTGGCTAGAGTACACGGGTGGGGAGGGGGTAGCTAGAGTACACGGGTGTGGAGGGGGTAGCTGGAGTACATGGGTGGAGAAGGGGTAACTAGAGCACACGGATGGGGAGGTGATGGCTAGAGACCGGTGGGGATGGGGTGGCTTGAGAGGGGGTGGTTAGAGCACAGGTGTGGGGATGGGGTTACTGGAGCACAGGGGTGGGGAGGGGGTTACTGGAGCACAGGGGTGGGGAGGGGTGGCGGGAGCGCAAGGGTGGGGAGAGGGTAGCTGGAACACAAGGTTCCAGAGCGGGTGGCTGGAGCACATGGGTGGGGAGGGGATAGCTAGAGCAGACGGGTTGGGAGGGGGTAGCTGGAGACGGGTGGGGAGGTGTTGAGGAGGGGGTGGCTAGAGTCGGGTGTGGAGCTGGTGGCTAGAGACGGGTGGAGAGGGGTGGTTACAGACAGGTGGGGAGGGGGTGGCTAGAGATGGATGGGAAGGGGGTGGCTGGAGGCTGGTGAGGAGAGGGTGGCTGGAGGCGGTTGGGAGGGGGTAGCTGGAGCACACGGGTGTGGAGGGGGTAGCTAGAGTACACGGGTGGGGAGGGGGTAGCTAGAGTACACGGGTGGGGAGCGGGTAGCTAGAATACACGGGTGGGGAGCGGGTAGCTAGAATACACGGGTGGGGAGCGGGTAGCTAGAATACACGGGTGGGGAGGGGGTAGCTAGAGTACACGGGTGTGGAGGGGGTAGCTGGAGTACACGGGTGGGGAGGGGGTAGCTAGAGTACACGGGTGGGGAGGGGGTAGCTAGAGTACACGGGTGGGGAGGGGGTAGCTGGAGCACACGGGTGTGGAGGGGGTAGCTAGAGTACACGGGTGGGGAGGGGGTAGCTGGAGTACACGGGTGGGGAGGGGGTAGCTAGAGTACACGGGTGGGGAGGGGGTAGCTAGAGTACACGGGTGGGGAGGGGGTAGCTAGAGTACACGGGTGGGGAGGGGGTAGCTAGAGTACACGGATGGGGAGGGGGTAGCTAGAGTACACGGGTGGGGAGGGGGTAGCTAGAGTACACGGGTGGGGAGGGGGTGCCTGGAGCACACGGGTGGGGAGGGGGTAGCTAGAGTACACGGGTGGGGAGGGGGTAGCTAGAGTACACGGGTGGGGAGGGGGTAGCTAGAGTACACGGGTGGGGAGGGGGTAGCTAGAGTACACGGGTGGGGAGGGGGTAGCTGGAGTACACGGGTGGGGAGGGGGTAGCTGGAGTACACGGGTGGGGAGGGGGTAGCTAGAGTACACGGGTGGGGAGGGGGTAGCTAGAGTACACGGGTGGGGAGGGGGTAGCTGGAGTACACGGGTGGGGAGGGGGTAGCTAGAGTACACGGGTGGGGAGGGGGTAGCTAGAGTACACGGGTGGGTAGGGGTAGCTGTAGCGCAAGGGTGGGGAGGGGGTGGCTGGAGTACACGAGTGGGGGGGGGGCTGTGGCTTGAGCACACGAGTGGGCAGGGGTGACTGGAGACTGGTGGGTAGGGGGTGACTGGAGACTGGTGGGGAGGGTGTGGCTGGTGGGGAGGGGTGTGGCTAGAGACGGGTGGGGAGGGGGTGGCTAGAGTACACGGGTGGGGAGGGGGTAGCTAGAGTACACGGGTGGGGAGGGGGTAGCTAGAGTACACGGGTGGGGAGGGGGTAGCTAGAGTACACGGGTGGGGAGGGGGTAGCTAGAGTACACGGGTGGGGAGGGGGTAGCTGGAGTACACGGGTGGGGAGAGGGTAGCTGGAGTACACGGGTGGGGAGGGGGTAGCTAGAGTACACGGGTGGGGAGGGGGTAGCTGGAGCACACGGGTGTGGAGGGGGTAGCTAGAGTACACGGGTGGGGAGGGGGTAGCTAGAGTACACGGGTGGGGAGGGGGTAGCTGGAGTACACGGGTGTGGAGGGGGTAGCTGGAGCACACGGGTGTGGAGGGGGTAGCTGGAGTACACGGGTGTGGAGGGGGTAGCTAGAGTACACGGGTGGGGAGGGGGTAGCTAGAGTACACGGGTGGGGAGGGGGTAGCTGGAGTACACGGGTGGGGAGGGGGTAGCTAGAGTACACGGGTGGGGAGCGGGTGGCTGGAGTACACGGGTGGGGAGAGGGTAGCTAGAGTACACGGGTGGGGAGGGGGTAGCTGGAGTACACGGGTGGGGAGAGGGTAGCTAGAGTACACGGGTGGGGAGGGGGTAGCTGGAGCACACGGGTGGGGAGGGGGTGGCTGGAACACACGGGTGGGGAGGGGGTGGCTGGAACACACGGGTGGGGAGAGGGTGGCTGGAGCACACGGGTGGGGAGGGGGTAGCTAGAGTACACGGGTGGGGAGCGGGTGGCTGGAGTACACGGGTGGGGAGAGGGTAGCTAGAGTACACGGGTGGGGAGAGGGTAGCTGGAGTACACGGGTGGGGAGGGGGTAGCTGGAGCACACGGGTGGGGAGGGGGTGGCTGGAACACACGGGTGGGGAGGGGGTAGCTGGAGTACACGGGTGGGGAGAGGGTGGCTGGACAACACGGGTGGGGAGAGGGTAGCTAGAGTACACGGGTGGGGAGGGGGTAGCTAGAGTACACGGGTGGGGAGGGGGTAGCTGGAGTACACGGGTGGGGAGGGGGTAGCTGGAGTACACGGGTGGGGAGAGGGTAGCTAGAGTACACGGGTGGGGAGGGGGTAGCTAGAGTACACGGGTGGGGAGGGGGTAGCTAGAGTACACGGGTGGGGAGAGGGTAGCTGGAGTACACGGGTGGGGAGGGGGTAGCTAGAGTACACGGGTGGGGAGGGGGTAGCTGGAGTACACGGGTGGGGAGGGGGTAGCTGGAGTACACGGGTGGAGAGAGGGTAGCTAGAGTACACGGGTGGGGAGAGGGTAGCTGGAGTACACGGGTGGGGAGGGGGTAGCTAGAGTACACGGGTGGGGAGGGGGTAGCTGGAGTACACGGGTGGGGAGGGGGTAGCTGGAGTACACGGGTGGGGAGGGGGTAGCTAGAGTACACGGGTGGGGAGGGGGTAGCTAGAGTACACGGGTGGGGAGAGGGTAGCTGGAGTACACGGGTGGGGAGGGGGTAGCTAGAGTACACGGGTGGGGAGGGGGTAGCTGGAGTACACGGGTGGGGAGGGGGTAGCTGGAGTACACGGGTGGGGAGGGGGTAGCTGGAGCACACGGGTGTGGAGGGGGTAGCTGGAGTACACGGGTGGGGAGAGGGTAGCTGGAGCACACGGGTGGGGAGAGGGTGGCTGGACAACACGGGTGGGGAGAGGGTAGCTAGAGTACACGGGTGGGGAGGGGGTAGCTGGAGTACACGGGTGGGGAGAGGGTAGCTAGAGTACACGGGTGTGGAGGGGGTAGCTGGAGTACACGGGTTGGGAGGGGGTAGCTAGAGTACACGGGTGGGGAGGGGGTAGCTGGAGTACACGGGTGGGGAGAGGGTAGCTGGAGTACACGGGTGGGAAGGGGGTAGCTAGAGTACACGGGTGGGGAGGGGGTAGCTAGAGTACACGGGTGGGGAGGGGGTAGCTAGAGTACACGGGTGGGGAGGGGGTAGCTAGAGTACACGGGTGGGGAGGGGGTAGCTAGAGTACACGGGTGTGGAGGGGGTAGCTGGAGCACACGGGTGGGGAGAGGGTAGCTGGAGTACACGGGTGTGGAGGGGGTAGCTAGAGTACACGGGTGGGGAGAGGGTAGCTGGAGTACACGGGTGGGGAGGGGGTAGCTAGAGTACACGGGTGGGGAGGGGGTAGCTAGAGTACACGGGTGGGGAGGGGGTAGCTAGAGCACACGGGTGTGGAGGGGGTAGCTGGAGCACACGGGTGGGGAGGGGGTAGCTAGAGTACACGGGTGGGGAGGGGGTAGCTAGAGTACACGGGTGGGGAGGGGGTAGCTGGAGCACACGGGTGGGGAGAGGGTAGCTGGAGTACACGGGTGGGGAGGGGGTAGCTAGAGCACACGGGTGTGGAGGGGGTAGCTGGAGCACACGGGTGGGGAGGGGGTAGCTAGAGTACACGGGTGGGGAGGGGGTAGCTAGAGTACACGGGTGGGGAGGGGGTAGCAGGAGCACACGGGTGTGGAGGGGGTAGCTGGAGCACACGGGTGTGGAGGGGGTAGCTGGAGTACACGGGTGGGGAGGGGGTAGCTGGAGCACACGGGTGGGGAGGGGGTAGCTAGAGTACACGGGTGGGGAGGGGGTAGCTAGAGTACACGGGTGGGGAGGGGGTAGCTAGAGTACACGGGTGGGGAGGGGGTAGCTGGAGTACACGGGTGGGGAGAGGGTAGCTAGAGTACACGGGTGGGGAGGGGGTAGCTAGAGTACACGGGTGGGGAGGGGGTAGCTGGAGCACACGGGTGGGGAGGGGGTAGCTAGAGCACACGGGTGGGGAGGGGGTAGCTGGAGCACACGGGTGTGGAGGGGGTAGCTGGAGCACACGGGTGGGGAGGGGGTAGCTAGAGTTCACGGGGGGGAGGGGGTAGCTAGAGTTCACGGGGGGGAGGGGGTAGCTGGAGTACACGGGTGGGTAGGGGGTAGCTAGAGTACACGGGTGGGGAGGGGGTAGCTAGAGTTCACGGGGGGGAGGGGGTAGCTGGAGTACACGGGTGGGTAGGGGGTAGCTAGAGTACACGGGTGGGGAGGGGGTAGCTAGAGTACACGGGTGGGGAGGGGGTAGCTAGAGTACACGGGTGGGGAGGGGGTAGCTGGAGTACACGGGTGGGGAGAGGGTAGCTGGAGTACACGGGTGGGGAGGGGGTAGCTAGAGTACACGGGTGGGGAGGGGGTAGCTAGAGTACACGGGTGGGGAGGGGGTAGCTGGAGCACACGGGTGGGGAGGGGGTAGCTAGAGCACACGGGTGGGGAGGGGGTAGCTGGAGCACACGGGTGTGGAGGGGGTAGCTGGAGCACACGGGTGGGGAGGGGGTAGCTGGAGCACACGGGTGTGGAGGGGGTAGCTGGAGCACACGGGTGGGGAGGGGGTAGCTGGAGCACACGGGTGTGGAGGGGGTAGCTAGAGTACACGGGTGGGGAGGGGGTAGCTAGAGTACACGGGTGGGGAGGGGGTAGCTGGACAACACGGGTGTGGAGAGGGTGGCTGGACAACACGGGTGTGGAGGGGGTAGCTGGACAACACGGGTGGGGAGAGGGTGGCTGGACAACACGGGTGGGGAGGGGGTAGCTAGAGTGCACGGGTGGGGAGGGGGTAGCTAGAGCACACGGGTGGGGAGGGGGTAGCTGGAGCACACGGGTGTGGAGGGGGTAGCTGGAGCACACGGGTGGGGAGGGGGTAGCTGGAGCACACGGGTGTGGAGGGGGTAGCTGGAGCACACGGGTGGGGAGGGGGTAGCTGGAGCACACGGGTGTGGAGGGGGTAGCTAGAGTACACGGGTGGGGAGGGGGTAGCTAGAGTACACGGGTGGGGAGGGGGTAGCTGGACAACACGGGTGTGGAGAGGGTGGCTGGACAACACGGGTGTGGAGGGGGTAGCTGGACAACACGGGTGGGGAGAGGGTGGCTGGACAACACGGGTGGGGAGGGGGTAGCTAGAGTACACCGGTGGGGAGGGGGTAGCTAGAGTACACGGGTGGGGAGGGGGTAGCTGGACAACACGGGTGGGGAGGGGGTAGCTAGAGTACACGGGTGGGGAGGGGGTAGCTGGAGCACACGGGTGGGGAGGGGGTAGCTGGAGCACACGGGTGTGGAGGGGGTAGCTAGAGTACACGGGTGGGGAGGGGGTAGCTAGAGTACACGGGTGGGGAGGGGGTAGCTAGAGTACACGGGTGGGGAGGGGGTAGCTAGAGTACACGGGTGGGGAGGGGGTAGCTAGAGTACACGGGTGGGGAGGGGGTAGCTAGAGTACACGGGTGGGGAGGGGGTAGCTAGAGTACACGGGTGGGGAGGGGGTAGCTGGAGCACACGGGTGTGGAGGGGGTAGCTAGAGTACACGGGTGGGGAGGGGGTAGCTAGAGTACACGGGTGGGGAGGGGGTAGCTAAAGTACACGGGTGGGGAGGGGGTAGCTAGAGTACACGGGTGGGGAGGGGGTAGCTAGAATACACGGGTGGGGAGGGGGTAGCTGGAGTACACGGGTGGGGAGGGGGTAGCTGGAGTACACGGGTGGGGAGGGGGTAGCTAGAGTACACGGGTGGGGAGGGGGTAGCTGGAGTACACGGGTGGGGAGAGGGTAGCTGGAGTACACGGGTGGGGAGGGGGTAGCTAGAGTACACGGGTGGGGAGGGGGTAGCTAGAGTACACGGGTGGGGAGAGGGTGGCTGGACAACACGGGTGGGGAGGGGGTAGCTAGAGTACACGGGTGGGGAGGGGGTAGCTAGAGTACACGGGTGGGGAGGGGGTAGCTAGAGTACACGGGTGGGGAGGGGGTAGCTAGAGTACACGGGTGGGGAGGGGGTAGCTAGAGTACACGGGTGGGGAGGGGGTAGCTGGAGCACACGGGTGTGGAGGGGGTAGCTAGAGTACACGGGTGGGGAGGGGGTAGCTAGAGTACACGGGTGGGGAGGGGGTAGCTAAAGTACACGGGTGGGGAGGGGGTAGCTAGAGTACACGGGTGGGGAGGGGGTAGCTAGAATACACGGGTGGGGAGGGGGTAGCTGGAGTACACGGCTGGGGAGGGGGTAGCTGGAGTACACGGGTGGGGAGGGGGTAGCTAGAGTACACGGGTGGGGAGGGGGTAGCTGGAGCACACGGGTGTGGAGGGGGTAGCTAGACAACACGGGTGGGGAGGGGGTAGCTGGACAACACGGGTGTGGAGGGGGTAGCTGGAGCACACGGGTGGGGAGGGGGTAGCTAGAGTACACGGGTGTGGAGGGGGTAGCTAGAGTACACGGGTAGGGAGGGGGTAGCTAGAGTACACGGGTGGGGAGGGGGTAGCTAGAGTACACGGGTGGGGAGGGGGTAGCTGGAGCACACGGGTGGGGAGGGGGTAGCTGGAGCACACGGGTGGGGAGGGGGTAGCTAGAGTACACGGGTGGGGAGGGGGTAGCTAGAGTACACGGGTGGGGAGGGGGTAGCTAGAGTACACGGGTGGGGAGGGGGTAGCTAGAGTACACGGGTGGGGAGGGGGTAGCTAGAGTACACGGGTGGGGAGGGGGTAGCTGGAGCACACGGGTGTGGAGGGGGTAGCTGGAGTACACGGGTGGGGAGGGGGTAGCTAGAGTACACGGGTGGGGAGGGGGTAGCTAGAGTACACGGGTGGGGAGGGGGTAGCTAGAGTACACGGGTGGGGAGGGGGTAGCTAGAGTACACGGGTGGGGAGGGGGTAGCTGGAGTACACGGGTGGGGAGGGGGTAGCTAGAGTACACGGGTGGGGAGGGGGTAGCTAGAGTACACGGGTGGGGAGGGGGTAGCTAGAGTACACGGGTGGGGAGGGGGTAGCTAGAGCACACGGGTGGGGAGAGGGTGGCTGGACAACACGGGTGGGGAGGGGGTAGCTAGAGTACACGGGTGGGGAGGGGGTAGCTAGAGTACACGGGTGGGGAGGGGGTAGCTAGAGTACACGGGTGGGGAGGGGGTAGCTGGAGTACACGGGTGGGGAGGGGGTAGCTAGAGTACACGGGTGGGGAGGGGGTAGCTAGAGTACACGGGTGGGTAGGGGTAGCTGTAGCGCAAGGGTGGGGAGGGGGTGGCTGGAGTACACGAGTGGGGGGGGGGGGCTGTGGCTTGAGCACACGAGTGGGCAGGGGTGACTGGAGACTGGTGGGTAGGGGGTGACTGGAGACTGGTGGGGAGGGTGTGGCTGGTGGGGAGGGGCGTGGCTAGAGACGGGTGGGGAGGGGGTGGCTAGAGTACACGGGTGGGGAGGGGGTAGCTAGAGTACACGGGTGGGGAGGGGGTAGCTAGAGTACACGGGTGGGGAGGGGGTAGCTAGAGTACACGGGTGGGGAGGGGGTAGCTAGAGTACACGGGTGGGGAGGGGGTAGCTGGAGTACACGGGTGGGGAGAGGGTAGCTGGAGTACACGGGTGGGGAGGGGGTAGCTAGAGTACACGGGTGGGGAGGGGGTAGCTGGAGCACACGGGTGTGGAGGGGGTAGCTAGAGTACACGGGTGGGGAGGGGGTAGCTAGAGTACACGGGTGGGGAGGGGGTAGCTGGAGTACACGGGTGTGGAGGGGGTAGCTGGAGCACACGGGTGTGGAGGGGGTAGCTGGAGTACACGGGTGTGGAGGGGGTAGCTAGAGTACACGGGTGGGGAGGGGGTAGCTAGAGTACACGGGTGGGGAGGGGGTAGCTGGAGTACACGGGTGGGGAGGGGGTAGCTAGAGTACACGGGTGGGGAGCGGGTGGCTGGAGTACACGGGTGGGGAGAGGGTAGCTAGAGTACACGGGTGGGGAGGGGGTAGCTGGAGTACACGGGTGGGGAGAGGGTAGCTAGAGTACACGGGTGGGGAGGGGGTAGCTGGAGCACACGGGTGGGGAGGGGGTGGCTGGAACACACGGGTGGGGAGGGGGTGGCTGGAACACACGGGTGGGGAGAGGGTGGCTGGAGCACACGGGTGGGGAGGGGGTAGCTAGAGTACACGGGTGGGGAGCGGGTGGCTGGAGTACACGGGTGGGGAGAGGGTAGCTAGAGTACACGGGTGGGGAGAGGGTAGCTGGAGTACACGGGTGGGGAGGGGGTAGCTGGAGCACACGGGTGGGGAGGGGGTGGCTGGAACACACGGGTGGGGAGGGGGTAGCTGGAGTACACGGGTGGGGAGAGGGTGGCTGGACAACACGGGTGGGGAGAGGGTAGCTAGAGTACACGGGTGGGGAGGGGGTAGCTAGAGTACACGGGTGGGGAGGGGGTAGCTGGAGTACACGGGTGGGGAGGGGGTAGCTGGAGTACACGGGTGGGGAGAGGGTAGCTAGAGTACACGGGTGGGGAGGGGGTAGCTAGAGTACACGGGTGGGGAGGGGGTAGCTAGAGTACACGGGTGGGGAGAGGGTAGCTGGAGTACACGGGTGGGGAGGGGGTAGCTAGAGTACACGGGTGGGGAGGGGGTAGCTGGAGTACACGGGTGGGGAGGGGGTAGCTGGAGTACACGGGTGGAGAGAGGGTAGCTAGAGTACACGGGTGGGGAGAGGGTAGCTGGAGTACACGGGTGGGGAGGGGGTAGCTAGAGTACACGGGTGGGGAGGGGGTAGCTGGAGTACACGGGTGGGGAGGGGGTAGCTGGAGTACACGGGTGGGGAGGGGGTAGCTAGAGTACACGGGTGGGGAGGGGGTAGCTAGAGTACACGGGTGGGGAGAGGGTAGCTGGAGTACACGGGTGGGGAGGGGGTAGCTAGAGTACACGGGTGGGGAGGGGGTAGCTGGAGTACACGGGTGGGGAGGGGGTAGCTGGAGTACACGGGTGGGGAGGGGGTAGCTGGAGCACACGGGTGTGGAGGGGGTAGCTGGAGTACACGGGTGGGGAGGGGGTAGCTGGAGTACACGGGTGGGGAGAGGGTAGCTGGAGCACACGGGTGGGGAGAGGGTGGCTGGACAACACGGGTGGGGAGAGGGTAGCTAGAGTACACGGGTGGGGAGGGGGTAGCTGGAGTACACGGGTGGGGAGAGGGTAGCTAGAGTACACGGGTGTGGAGGGGGTAGCTGGAGTACACGGGTTGGGAGGGGGTAGCTAGAGTACACGGGTGGGGAGGGGGTAGCTGGAGTACACGGGTGGGGAGAGGGTAGCTGGAGTACACGGGTGGGGAGGGGGTAGCTAGAGTACACGGGTGGGGAGGGGGTAGCTAGAGTACACGGGTGGGGAGGGGGTAGCTAGAGTACACGGGTGGGGAGGGGGTAGCTAGAGTACACGGGTGGGGAGGGGGTAGCTAGAGTACACGGGTGTGGAGGGGGTAGCTGGAGCACACGGGTGGGGAGAGGGTAGCTGGAGTACACGGGTGTGGAGGGGGTAGCTAGAGTACACGGGTGGGGAGAAGGTAGCTGGAGTACACGGGTGGGGAGGGGGTAGCTAGAGTACACGGGTGGGGAGGGGGTAGCTAGAGTACACGGGTGGGGAGGGGGTAGCTAGAGCACACGGGTGTGGAGGGGGTAGCTGGAGCACACGGGTGGGGAGGGGGTAGCTAGAGTACACGGGTGGGGAGGGGGTAGCTAGAGTACACGGGTGGGGAGGGGGTAGCTGGAGCACACGGGTGGGGAGAGGGTAGCTGGAGTACACGGGTGGGGAGGGGGTAGCTAGAGCACACGGGTGTGGAGGGGGTAGCTGGAGCACACGGGTGGGGAGGGGGTAGCTAGAGTACACGGGTGGGGAGGGGGTAGCTAGAGTACACGGGTGGGGAGGGGGTAGCAGGAGCACACGGGTGTGGAGGGGGTAGCTGGAGCACACGGGTGTGGAGGGGGTAGCTGGAGTACACGGGTGGGGAGGGGGTAGCTGGAGCACACGGGTGGGGAGGGGGTAGCTAGAGTACACGGGTGGGGAGGGGGTAGCTAGAGTACACGGGTGGGGAGGGGGTAGCTAGAGTACACGGGTGGGGAGGGGGTAGCTGGAGTACACGGGTGGGGAGAGGGTAGCTAGAGTACACGGGTGGGGAGGGGGTAGCTAGAGTACACGGGTGGGGAGGGGGTAGCTGGAGCACACGGGTGGGGAGGGGGTAGCTAGAGCACACGGGTGGGGAGGGGGTAGCTGGAGCACACGGGTGTGGAGGGGGTAGCTGGAGCACACGGGTGGGGAGGGGGTAGCTAGAGTTCACGGGGGGGAGGGGGTAGCTAGAGTTCACGGGGGGGAGGGGGTAGCTGGAGTACACGGGTGGGTAGGGGGTAGCTAGAGTACACGGGTGGGGAGGGGGTAGCTAGAGTTCACGGGGGGGAGGGGGTAGCTGGAGTACACGGGTGGGTAGGGGGTAGCTAGAGTACACGGGTGGGGAGGGGGTAGCTAGAGTACACGGGTGGGGAGGGGGTAGCTAGAGTACACGGGTGGGGAGGGGGTAGCTGGAGTACACGGGTGGGGAGAGGGTAGCTGGAGTACACGGGTGGGGAGGGGGTAGCTAGAGTACACGGGTGGGGAGGGGGTAGCTAGAGTACACGGGTGGGGAGGGGGTAGCTGGAGCACACGGGTGGGGAGGGGGTAGCTAGAGCACACGGGTGGGGAGGGGGTAGCTGGAGCACACGGGTGTGGAGGGGGTAGCTGGAGCACACGGGTGGGGAGGGGGTAGCTGGAGCACACGGGTGTGGAGGGGGTAGCTGGAGCACACGGGTGGGGAGGGGGTAGCTGGAGCACACGGGTGTGGAGGGGGTAGCTAGAGTACACGGGTGGGGAGGGGGTAGCTAGAGTACACGGGTGGGGAGGGGGTAGCTGGACAACACGGGTGTGGAGAGGGTGGCTGGACAACACGGGTGTGGAGGGGGTAGCTGGACAACACGGGTGGGGAGAGGGTGGCTGGACAACACGGGTGGGGAGGGGGTAGCTAGAGTGCACGGGTGGGGAGGGGGTAGCTAGAGCACACGGGTGGGGAGGGGGTAGCTGGAGCACACGGGTGTGGAGGGGGTAGCTGGAGCACACGGGTGGGGAGGGGGTAGCTGGAGCACACGGGTGTGGAGGGGGTAGCTGGAGCACACGGGTGGGGAGGGGGTAGCTGGAGCACACGGGTGTGGAGGGGGTAGCTAGAGTACACGGGTGGGGAGGGGGTAGCTAGAGTACACGGGTGGGGAGGGGGTAGCTGGACAACACGGGTGTGGAGAGGGTGGCTGGACAACACGGGTGTGGAGGGGGTAGCTGGACAACACGGGTGGGGAGAGGGTGGCTGGACAACACGGGTGGGGAGGGGGTAGCTAGAGTACACCGGTGGGGAGGGGGTAGCTAGAGTACACGGGTGGGGAGGGGGTAGCTGGACAACACGGGTGGGGAGGGGGTAGCTAGAGTACACGGGTGGGGAGGGGGTAGCTGGAGCACACGGGTGGGGAGGGGGTAGCTGGAGCACACGGGTGTGGAGGGGGTAGCTAGAGTACACGGGTGGGGAGGGGGTAGCTAGAGTACACGGGTGGGGAGGGGGTAGCTAGAGTACACGGGTGGGGAGGGGGTAGCTAGAGTACACGGGTGGGGAGGGGGTAGCTAGAGTACACGGGTGGGGAGGGGGTAGCTAGAGTACACGGGTGGGGAGGGGGTAGCTAGAGTACACGGGTGGGGAGGGGGTAGCTGGAGCACACGGGTGTGGAGGGGGTAGCTAGAGTACACGGGTGGGGAGGGGGTAGCTAGAGTACACGGGTGGGGAGGGGGTAGCTAAAGTACACGGGTGGGGAGGGGGTAGCTAGAGTACACGGGTGGGGAGGGGGTAGCTAGAATACACGGGTGGGGAGGGGGTAGCTGGAGTACACGGGTGGGGAGGGGGTAGCTGGAGTACACGGGTGGGGAGGGGGTAGCTAGAGTACACGGGTGGGGAGGGGGTAGCTGGAGTACACGGGTGGGGAGAGGGTAGCTGGAGTACACGGGTGGGGAGGGGGTAGCTAGAGTACACGGGTGGGGAGGGGGTAGCTAGAGTACACGGGTGGGGAGAGGGTGGCTGGACAACACGGGTGGGGAGGGGGTAGCTAGAGTACACGGGTGGGGAGGGGGTAGCTAGAGTACACGGGTGGGGAGGGGGTAGCTAGAGTACACGGGTGGGGAGGGGGTAGCTAGAGTACACGGGTGGGGAGGGGGTAGCTAGAGTACACGGGTGGGGAGGGGGTAGCTGGAGCACACGGGTGTGGAGGGGGTAGCTAGAGTACACGGGTGGGGAGGGGGTAGCTAGAGTACACGGGTGGGGAGGGGGTAGCTAAAGTACACGGGTGGGGAGGGGGTAGCTAGAGTACACGGGTGGGGAGGGGGTAGCTAGAATACACGGGTGGGGAGGGGGTAGCTGGAGTACACGGCTGGGGAGGGGGTAGCTGGAGTACACGGGTGGGGAGGGGGTAGCTAGAGTACACGGGTGGGGAGGGGGTAGCTGGAGCACACGGGTGTGGAGGGGGTAGCTAGACAACACGGGTGGGGAGGGGGTAGCTGGACAACACGGGTGTGGAGGGGGTAGCTGGAGCACACGGGTGGGGAGGGGGTAGCTAGAGTACACGGGTGTGGAGGGGGTAGCTAGAGTACACGGGTAGGGAGGGGGTAGCTAGAGTACACGGGTGGGGAGGGGGTAGCTAGAGTACACGGGTGGGGAGGGGGTAGCTGGAGCACACGGGTGGGGAGGGGGTAGCTGGAGCACACGGGTGGGGAGGGGGTAGCTAGAGTACACGGGTGGGGAGGGGGTAGCTAGAGTACACGGGTGGGGAGGGGGTAGCTAGAGTACACGGGTGGGGAGGGGGTAGCTAGAGTACACGGGTGGGGAGGGGGTAGCTAGAGTACACGGGTGGGGAGGGGGTAGCTGGAGCACACGGGTGTGGAGGGGGTAGCTGGAGTACACGGGTGGGGAGGGGGTAGCTAGAGTACACGGGTGGGGAGGGGGTAGCTAGAGTACACGGGTGGGGAGGGGGTAGCTAGAGTACACGGGTGGGGAGGGGGTAGCTAGAGTACACGGGTGGGGAGGGGGTAGCTGGAGTACACGGGTGGGGAGGGGGTAGCTAGAGTACACGGGTGGGGAGGGGGTAGCTAGAGTACACGGGTGGGGAGGGGGTAGCTAGAGTACACGGGTGGGGAGGGGGTAGCTAGAGCACACGGGTGGGGAGAGGGTGGCTGGACAACACGGGTGGGGAGGGGGTAGCTAGAGTACACGGGTGGGGAGGGGGTAGCTAGAGTACACGGGTGGGGAGGGGGTAGCTAGAGTACACGGGTGGGGAGGGGGTAGCTAGAGTACACGGGTCGGGAGGGGGTAGCTAGAGTACACGGGTGGGGAGGGGGTAGCTAGAGTACACGGGTGTGAAGGGGGTAGCTGGACAACACGGGTGGGGAGGGGGTAGCTAGAGTACACGGGTGTGAAGGGGGTAGCTAGAGTACACGGGTGGGGAGGGGGTAGCTAGAGTACACGGGTGGGGAGGGGGTAGCTAGAGTACACGGGTGGGGAGGGGGTAGCTAGAGTACACGGGTGGGGAGGGGGTAGCTAGAGTACACGGGTGGGGAGGGGGTAGCTAGAGTACACGGGTGTGAAGGGGGTAGCTAGAGTACACGGGTGGGGAGGGGGTAGCTGGAGCACACGGGTGGGGAGGGGGTAGCTGGACAACACGGGTGGGGAGGGGGTAGCTAGAGTACACGGGTGTGAAGGGGGTAGCTAGAGTACACGGGTGGGGAGGGGGTAGCTGGAGCACACGGGTGGGGAGGGGGTAGCTGGAGCACACGGGTGGGCGGGGGGTAGCTGGAGTACACGGGTGGGGAGGGGGTAGCTAGAGTACACGGGTGTGAAGGGGTAGCTGGACAACACGGGCGTGGAGGGGGTAGCTAGAGTACACGGGTGGGGAGGGGGTAGCTAGAGTACACGGGTGGGGAGGGGGTAGCTGGAGCACACGGGTGTGGAGGGGGTAGCTAGAGTACACGGGTGGGGAGAGGGTAGCTGGAGTACACGGGTGGGGAGAGGGTAGCTGGAGTACACGGGTGGGGAGGGGGTAGCTGGAGTACACGGGTGGGGAGGGGGTAGCTGGAGTACACGGGTGGGGAGGGGGTAGCTAGAGTACACGGGTGGGGAGGGGGTAGCTAGAGTACACGGGTGGGGAGGGGGTAGCTAGAGTACACGGGTGGGGAGGGGGTAGCTAGAGTACACGGGTGGGGAGGGGGTAGCTAGAGTACACGGGTGGGGAGGGGGTAGCTAGAGTACACGGGTGGGGAGGGGGTAGCTAGAGTACACGGGTGGGGAGGGGGTAGCTAGAGTACACGGGTGGGGAGGGGGTAGCTGGAGCACACGGGTGTGGAGGGGGTAGCTGGAGTACACGGGTGGGGAGGGGGTAGCTAGAGTACACGGGTGGGGAGGGGGTAGCTGGAGCACACGGTTGGGGAGGGGGTAGCTAGAGTACACGGGTGGGGAGAGGGTAGCTGGAGTACACGGGTGGGGAGAGGGTAGCTGGAGTACACGGGTGGGGAGGGGGTAGCTAGAGTACACGGGTGGGGAGGGGGTAGCTAGAGTACACGGGTGGGGAGGGGGTAGCTAGAGTACACGGGTGGGGAGGGGGTAGCTGGACAACACGGGTGGGGAGGGGGTAGCTAGAGTACACGGGTGGGGAGGGGGTATCTAGAGTACACGGGTGGGGAGGGGGTAGCTAGAGTACACGGGTGGGGAGGGGGTAGCTGGAGTACACGGGTGGGGAGGGGGTAGCTGGAGCACACGGGTGGGGAGGGGGTAGCTAGAGTACACGGGTGGGGAGGGGGTAGCTAGAGTACACGGGTGGGGAGGGGGTAGCTGGACAACACGGGTGGGGAGGGGGTAGCTAGAGTACACGGGTGGGGAGGGGGTAGCTGGAGCACACGGGTGGGGAGAGGGTAGCTGGAGTACACGGGTGTGGAGGGGGTAGCTAGAGTACACGGGTGTGGAGGGGGTCGCTAGAGTACACGGGTGGGGAGGGGGTAGCTGGAGCACACGGGTGGGGAGGGGGTAGCTAGAGTACACGGGTGGGGAGGGGGTAGCTAGAGTACACGGGTGGGGAGCGGGTAGCTAGAGTACACGGGTGGGGAGGGGGTAGCTAGAGTACACGGGTGGGGAGGGGGTAGCTGGACAACACGGGTGGGGAGGGGGTAGCTGGAGTACACGGGTGGGGAGGGGGTAGCTAGAGTACACGGGTGGGGAGGGGGTAGCTGGAGCACACGGGTGGGGAGGGGGTAGCTGGACAACACGGGTGTGGAGGGGGTAGCTGGAGTACACGGGTGGGGAGAGGGTAGCTGGAGCACACGGGTGGGGAGGGGGTAGCTAGAGTACACGGGTGGGGAGGGGGTAGCTAGAGTACACGGGTGGGGAGGGGGTAGCTAGAGTACACGGGTGGGGAGGGGGTAGCTAGAGTACACGGGTGGGGAGGGGGTAGCTAGAGTACACGGGTGGGGAGAGGGTGGCTGGACAACACGGGTGGGGAGGGGGTCGCTCGAATACACGGGTGGGGAGGGGGTAGCTGGAGCACACGGGTGGGGAGGGGGTAGCTAGAGTACACGGGTGGGGAGGGGGTCGCTCGAATACACGGGTGGGGAGGGGGTAGCTGGAGCACACGGGTGGGGAGGGGGTAGCTAGAGTACACGGGTGTGGAGGGGGTAGCTGGAGCACACGGGTGGGGAGGGGGTAGCTAGAGTACACGGGTGGGGAGGGGGTAGCTAGAGTACACGGGTGGGGAGGGGGTAGCTGGAGCACACGGGTGGGGAGAGGGTAGCTGGAGTACACGGGTGGGGAGGGGGTAGCTAGAGCACACGGGTGTGGAGGGGGTAGCTGGAGCACACGGGTGGGGAGGGGGTAGCTAGAGTACACGGGTGGGGAGGGGGTAGCTAGAGTACACGGGTGGGGAGGGGGTAGCAGGAGCACACGGGTGTGGAGGGGGTAGCTGGAGCACACGGGTGTGGAGGGGGTAGCTGGAGTACACGGGTGGGGAGGGGGTAGCTGGAGCACACGGGT
The DNA here is from genome assembly GCA_964019135.1 of Arenicola marina. Taxonomy (NCBI): domain Eukaryota; kingdom Metazoa; phylum Annelida; class Polychaeta; family Arenicolidae; genus Arenicola; species Arenicola marina. Next base: position 39,798,634 of record OZ025248.1, on the reverse strand, counting down.
GGGGAGGGGGTAGCTAGAGTACACGGGTGGGGAGGGGGTAGCTAGAGTACACGGGTGGGGAGGGGGTAGCTAGAGTACACGGGTGGGGAGGGGGTAGCTGGAGTACACGGGTGGGGAGAGGGTAGCTAGAGTACACGGGTGGGGAGGGGGTAGCTAGAGTACACGGGTGGGGAGGGGGTAGCTGGAGCACACGGGTGGGGAGGGGGTAGCTAGAGCACACGGGTGGGGAGGGGGTAGCTGGAGCACACGGGTGTGGAGGGGGTAGCTGGAGCACACGGGTGGGGAGGGGGTAGCTAGAGTTCACGGGGGGGAGGGGGTAGCTAGAGTTCACGGGGGGGAGGGGGTAGCTGGAGTACACGGGTGGGTAGGGGGTAGCTAGAGTACACGGGTGGGGAGGGGGTAGCTAGAGTTCACGGGGGGGAGGGGGTAGCTGGAGTACACGGGTGGGTAGGGGGTAGCTAGAGTACACGGGTGGGGAGGGGGTAGCTAGAGTACACGGGTGGGGAGGGGGTAGCTAGAGTACACGGGTGGGGAGGGGGTAGCTGGAGTACACGGGTGGGGAGAGGGTAGCTGGAGTACACGGGTGGGGAGGGGGTAGCTAGAGTACACGGGTGGGGAGGGGGTAGCTAGAGTACACGGGTGGGGAGGGGGTAGCTGGAGCACACGGGTGGGGAGGGGGTAGCTAGAGCACACGGGTGGGGAGGGGGTAGCTGGAGCACACGGGTGTGGAGGGGGTAGCTGGAGCACACGGGTGGGGAGGGGGTAGCTGGAGCACACGGGTGTGGAGGGGGTAGCTGGAGCACACGGGTGGGGAGGGGGTAGCTGGAGCACACGGGTGTGGAGGGGGTAGCTAGAGTACACGGGTGGGGAGGGGGTAGCTAGAGTACACGGGTGGGGAGGGGGTAGCTGGACAACACGGGTGTGGAGAGGGTGGCTGGACAACACGGGTGTGGAGGGGGTAGCTGGACAACACGGGTGGGGAGAGGGTGGCTGGACAACACGGGTGGGGAGGGGGTAGCTAGAGTGCACGGGTGGGGAGGGGGTAGCTAGAGCACACGGGTGGGGAGGGGGTAGCTGGAGCACACGGGTGTGGAGGGGGTAGCTGGAGCACACGGGTGGGGAGGGGGTAGCTGGAGCACACGGGTGTGGAGGGGGTAGCTGGAGCACACGGGTGGGGAGGGGGTAGCTGGAGCACACGGGTGTGGAGGGGGTAGCTAGAGTACACGGGTGGGGAGGGGGTAGCTAGAGTACACGGGTGGGGAGGGGGTAGCTGGACAACACGGGTGTGGAGAGGGTGGCTGGACAACACGGGTGTGGAGGGGGTAGCTGGACAACACGGGTGGGGAGAGGGTGGCTGGACAACACGGGTGGGGAGGGGGTAGCTAGAGTACACCGGTGGGGAGGGGGTAGCTAGAGTACACGGGTGGGGAGGGGGTAGCTGGACAACACGGGTGGGGAGGGGGTAGCTAGAGTACACGGGTGGGGAGGGGGTAGCTGGAGCACACGGGTGGGGAGGGGGTAGCTGGAGCACACGGGTGTGGAGGGGGTAGCTAGAGTACACGGGTGGGGAGGGGGTAGCTAGAGTACACGGGTGGGGAGGGGGTAGCTAGAGTACACGGGTGGGGAGGGGGTAGCTAGAGTACACGGGTGGGGAGGGGGTAGCTAGAGTACACGGGTGGGGAGGGGGTAGCTAGAGTACACGGGTGGGGAGGGGGTAGCTAGAGTACACGGGTGGGGAGGGGGTAGCTGGAGCACACGGGTGTGGAGGGGGTAGCTAGAGTACACGGGTGGGGAGGGGGTAGCTAGAGTACACGGGTGGGGAGGGGGTAGCTAAAGTACACGGGTGGGGAGGGGGTAGCTAGAGTACACGGGTGGGGAGGGGGTAGCTAGAATACACGGGTGGGGAGGGGGTAGCTGGAGTACACGGGTGGGGAGGGGGTAGCTGGAGTACACGGGTGGGGAGGGGGTAGCTAGAGTACACGGGTGGGGAGGGGGTAGCTGGAGTACACGGGTGGGGAGAGGGTAGCTGGAGTACACGGGTGGGGAGGGGGTAGCTAGAGTACACGGGTGGGGAGGGGGTAGCTAGAGTACACGGGTGGGGAGAGGGTGGCTGGACAACACGGGTGGGGAGGGGGTAGCTAGAGTACACGGGTGGGGAGGGGGTAGCTAGAGTACACGGGTGGGGAGGGGGTAGCTAGAGTACACGGGTGGGGAGGGGGTAGCTAGAGTACACGGGTGGGGAGGGGGTAGCTAGAGTACACGGGTGGGGAGGGGGTAGCTGGAGCACACGGGTGTGGAGGGGGTAGCTAGAGTACACGGGTGGGGAGGGGGTAGCTAGAGTACACGGGTGGGGAGGGGGTAGCTAAAGTACACGGGTGGGGAGGGGGTAGCTAGAGTACACGGGTGGGGAGGGGGTAGCTAGAATACACGGGTGGGGAGGGGGTAGCTGGAGTACACGGCTGGGGAGGGGGTAGCTGGAGTACACGGGTGGGGAGGGGGTAGCTAGAGTACACGGGTGGGGAGGGGGTAGCTGGAGCACACGGGTGTGGAGGGGGTAGCTAGACAACACGGGTGGGGAGGGGGTAGCTGGACAACACGGGTGTGGAGGGGGTAGCTGGAGCACACGGGTGGGGAGGGGGTAGCTAGAGTACACGGGTGTGGAGGGGGTAGCTAGAGTACACGGGTAGGGAGGGGGTAGCTAGAGTACACGGGTGGGGAGGGGGTAGCTAGAGTACACGGGTGGGGAGGGGGTAGCTGGAGCACACGGGTGGGGAGGGGGTAGCTGGAGCACACGGGTGGGGAGGGGGTAGCTAGAGTACACGGGTGGGGAGGGGGTAGCTAGAGTACACGGGTGGGGAGGGGGTAGCTAGAGTACACGGGTGGGGAGGGGGTAGCTAGAGTACACGGGTGGGGAGGGGGTAGCTAGAGTACACGGGTGGGGAGGGGGTAGCTGGAGCACACGGGTGTGGAGGGGGTAGCTGGAGTACACGGGTGGGGAGGGGGTAGCTAGAGTACACGGGTGGGGAGGGGGTAGCTAGAGTACACGGGTGGGGAGGGGGTAGCTAGAGTACACGGGTGGGGAGGGGGTAGCTAGAGTACACGGGTGGGGAGGGGGTAGCTGGAGTACACGGGTGGGGAGGGGGTAGCTAGAGTACACGGGTGGGGAGGGGGTAGCTAGAGTACACGGGTGGGGAGGGGGTAGCTAGAGTACACGGGTGGGGAGGGGGTAGCTAGAGCACACGGGTGGGGAGAGGGTGGCTGGACAACACGGGTGGGGAGGGGGTAGCTAGAGTACACGGGTGGGGAGGGGGTAGCTAGAGTACACGGGTGGGGAGGGGGTAGCTAGAGTACACGGGTGGGGAGGGGGTAGCTAGAGTACACGGGTCGGGAGGGGGTAGCTAGAGTACACGGGTGGGGAGGGGGTAGCTAGAGTACACGGGTGTGAAGGGGGTAGCTGGACAACACGGGTGGGGAGGGGGTAGCTAGAGTACACGGGTGTGAAGGGGGTAGCTAGAGTACACGGGTGGGGAGGGGGTAGCTAGAGTACACGGGTGGGGAGGGGGTAGCTAGAGTACACGGGTGGGGAGGGGGTAGCTAGAGTACACGGGTGGGGAGGGGGTAGCTAGAGTACACGGGTGGGGAGGGGGTAGCTAGAGTACACGGGTGTGAAGGGGGTAGCTAGAGTACACGGGTGGGGAGGGGGTAGCTGGAGCACACGGGTGGGGAGGGGGTAGCTGGACAACACGGGTGGGGAGGGGGTAGCTAGAGTACACGGGTGTGAAGGGGGTAGCTAGAGTACACGGGTGGGGAGGGGGTAGCTGGAGCACACGGGTGGGGAGGGGGTAGCTGGAGCACACGGGTGGGCGGGGGGTAGCTGGAGTACACGGGTGGGGAGGGGGTAGCTAGAGTACACGGGTGTGAAGGGGTAGCTGGACAACACGGGTGTGGAGGGGGTAGCTAGAGTACACGGGTGGGGAGGGGGTAGCTAGAGTACACGGGTGGGGAGGGGGTAGCTGGAGCACACGGGTGTGGAGGGGGTAGCTAGAGTACACGGGTGGGGAGAGGGTAGCTGGAGTACACGGGTGGGGAGAGGGTAGCTGGAGTACACGGGTGGGGAGGGGGTAGCTGGAGTACACGGGTGGGGAGGGGGTAGCTGGAGTACACGGGTGGGGAGGGGGTAGCTAGAGTACACGGGTGGGGAGGGGGTAGCTAGAGTACACGGGTGGGGAGGGGGTAGCTAGAGTACACGGGTGGGGAGGGGGTAGCTAGAGTACACGGGTGGGGAGGGGGTAGCTAGAGTACACGGGTGGGGAGGGGGTAGCTAGAGTACACGGGTGGGGAGGGGGTAGCTAGAGTACACGGGTGGGGAGGGGGTAGCTAGAGTACACGGGTGGGGAGGGGGTAGCTGGAGCACACGGGTGTGGAGGGGGTAGCTGGAGTACACGGGTGGGGAGGGGGTAGCTAGAGTACACGGGTGGGGAGGGGGTAGCTGGAGCACACGGTTGGGGAGGGGGTAGCTAGAGTACACGGGTGGGGAGAGGGTAGCTGGAGTACACGGGTGGGGAGAGGGTAGCTGGAGTACACGGGTGGGGAGGGGGTAGCTAGAGTACACGGGTGGGGAGGGGGTAGCTAGAGTACACGGGTGGGGAGGGGGTAGCTAGAGTACACGGGTGGGGAGGGGGTAGCTGGACAACACGGGTGGGGAGGGGGTAGCTAGAGTACACGGGTGGGGAGGGGGTATCTAGAGTACACGGGTGGGGAGGGGGTAGCTAGAGTACACGGGTGGGGAGGGGGTAGCTGGAGTACACGGGTGGGGAGGGGGTAGCTGGAGCACACGGGTGGGGAGGGGGTAGCTAGAGTACACGGGTGGGGAGGGGGTAGCTAGAGTACACGGGTGGGGAGGGGGTAGCTGGACAACACGGGTGGGGAGGGGGTAGCTAGAGTACACGGGTGGGGAGGGGGTAGCTGGAGCACACGGGTGGGGAGAGGGTAGCTGGAGTACACGGGTGTGGAGGGGGTAGCTAGAGTACACGGGTGTGGAGGGGGTCGCTAGAGTACACGGGTGGGGAGGGGGTAGCTGGAGCACACGGGTGGGGAGGGGGTAGCTAGAGTACACGGGTGGGGAGGGGGTAGCTAGAGTACACGGGTGGGGAGCGGGTAGCTAGAGTACACGGGTGGGGAGGGGGTAGCTAGAGTACACGGGTGGGGAGGGGGTAGCTGGACAACACGGGTGGGGAGGGGGTAGCTGGAGTACACGGGTGGGGAGGGGGTAGCTAGAGTACACGGGTGGGGAGGGGGTAGCTGGAGCACACGGGTGGGGAGGGGGTAGCTGGACAACACGGGTGTGGAGGGGGTAGCTGGAGTACACGGGTGGGGAGAGGGTAGCTGGAGCACACGGGTGGGGAGGGGGTAGCTAGAGTACACGGGTGGGGAGGGGGTAGCTAGAGTACACGGGTGGGGAGGGGGTAGCTAGAGTACACGGGTGGGGAGGGGGTAGCTAGAGTACACGGGTGGGGAGGGGGTAGCTAGAGTACACGGGTGGGGAGAGGGTGGCTGGACAACACGGGTGGGGAGGGGGTCGCTCGAATACACGGGTGGGGAGGGGGTAGCTGGAGCACACGGGTGGGGAGGGGGTAGCTAGAGTACACGGGTGGGGAGGGGGTAGCTAGAGTACACGGGTGGGGAGCGGGTAGCTAGAGTACACGGGTGGGGAGGGGGTAGCTAGAGTACACGGGTGGGGAGGGGGTAGCTGGACAACACGGGTGGGGAGGGGGTAGCTGGAGTACACGGGTGGGGAGGGGGTAGCTAGAGTACACGGGTGGGGAGGGGGTAGCTGGAGCACACGGGTGGGGAGGGGGTAGCTGGACAACACGGGTGTGGAGGGGGTAGCTGGAGTACACGGGTGGGGAGAGGGTAGCTGGAGCACACGGGTGGGGAGGGGGTAGCTAGAGTACACGGGTGGGGAGGGGGTAGCTAGAGTACACGGGTGGGGAGGGGGTAGCTAGAGTACACGGGTGGGGAGGGGGTAGCTAGAGTACACGGGTGGGGAGGGGGTAGCTAGAGTACACGGGTGGGGAGGGGGTAGCTAGAGTACACGGGTGGGGAGAGAGTGGCTGGACAACACGGGTGGGGAGGGGGTAGCTGGAGCACACGGGTGGGGAGGGGGTAGCTGGAGTACAGGGGTGGGGAGGGGGTATCTAGAGTACACGGGTGTGGAGGGGGTAGCTGGAGTACACGGGTGGGGAGGGGGTAGCTAGAGTACACGGGTGGGGAGGGGGTAGCTAGAGTACACGGGTGGGGAGGGGGTAGCTAGAGTACACGGGTGTGGAGGGGGTAGCTGGAGTACACGGGTGGGGAGGGGGTAGCTAGAGTACACGGGTGGGGAGAGGGTAGCTGGAGCACACGGGTGGGGAGGGGGTAGCTGGAGCACACGGGTGGGGAGGGGGTAGCTGGAGCACACGGGTGGGGAGGGGGTAGCTGGAGTACACGGGTGGGGAGGGGGTAGCTAGAGTACACGGGTGGGGAGGGGGTAGCTAGAGTACACGGGTGGGGAGGGGGTAGCTAGAGTACACGGGTGGGGAGGGGGTAGCTAGAGTACACGGGTGGGGAGGGGGTAGCTGGAGCACACGGGTGGGGAGGGGGTAGCTGGAGTACACGGGTGGGGAGGGGGTAGCTGGAGCACACGGGTGGGGAGGGGGTAGCTGGAGTACACGGGTGGGGAGGGGGTAGCTGGAGTACACGGGTGGGGAGGGGGTAGCTAGAGTACACGGGTTAGGAGGGGGTAGCTGGAGCACACGGGTGGGGAGGGGGTAGCTGGAGTACACGGGTGGGGAGGGGGTAGCTGGAGCACACGGGTGTGGAGGGGGTAGCTGGAGCACACGGGTGGGGAGGGGGTAGCTGGAGTACACGGGTGGGGAGGGGGTAGCTAGAGTACACGGGTGGGGAGGGGGTAGCTGGAGCACACGGGTGGGGAGGGGGTAGCTGTAGGCTGGTTAGGAGGGGTTGGCTGGAGGCAGGTGGGAAAAGGGTGGCTGGAGACGAGTGGAGAGGGTGTGGCTGGTGATTAAGTTCTATTCTTATTATATTTATTCATAGTAGTACTAATTTATTGATACTGGGAAATATACAGGGATATATACATTGCATATAGATTAATGGAAGGATATATAAATATATGTAGCGCAGGGGTGGGGAGGGGGTAGCTGTAGCGCAAGGGTGGGGAGGGGGTAGCTGTAGCGCAAGGGTGGGGAGCGGGTAGCTAGAATACACGGGTGGGGAGCGGGTAGCTAGAATACACGGGTGGGGAGCGGGTAGCTAGAATTCACGGGTGGGGAGCGGGTAGCTAGAATACACGGGTGGGGAGCGGGTAGCTAGAATACACGGGTGGGGAGCGGGTAGCTAGAATACACGGGTGGGGAGCGGGTAGCTAGAATACACGGGTGGGGAGCGGGTAGCTAGAATACACGGGTGGGGGGCGGGTAGCTAGAATACACGGGTGGGGAGCGGGTAGCTAGAATACACGGGTGGGGAGCGGGTAGCTAGAATACACGGGTGGGGAGCGGGTAGCTGGAGCACACGGGTGGGGAGGGGGTCGCTCGAATACACGGGTGGGGAGGGGGTAGCTAGAGCACACGGATGGGGAGGGGGTAGCTAGAGCACACGGGCGGGGAGGGGGTAGCTAGAGCACACGGGCGGGGAGGGGGTAGCTAGAGCACACGGGTGGGGAGGGGGTAGCTAGAGTACACGGGTGGGGAGGGGGTAGCTAGAGCACACGGGCGGGGAGGGGGTAGCTAGAGTACACGGGTGGGGAGGGGGTAGCTAGAGTACACGGGTGGGGAGGGGGTAGCTGGAGTATAAGGGTGGTGAGGGGGTGGCTGGAACACACGGGTGGGGAGGGGGTGGCTGGAACACACGGGTGGGGAGGGGGTAGCTAGAGTACTCTGGTGGGGAGGGGGTAACTAGAGCACACGGGTGGGGAGGGGGTAGCTGGAGTACACGGGTGGGGAGGGGGTGCCTGGAGCACACGGGTGGGGAGGGGGTAGCTGGAGGCGATTGGGAGGGGGTAGCTGGAGCACACGGGTGGGGAGGGGGTCGCTCGAATACACGGGTGGGGAGGGGGTAGCTAGAGTTCACGGGGGGGAGGGGGTAGCTGGAGTACACGGGTGGGGAGGGGGTAGCTAGAGTACACGGGTGGGGAGGGGGTAGCTAGAGTACACGGGTGGGGAGGGGGTAGCTAGAGTACACGGGTGGGTAGGGGTAGCTGTAGCGCAAGGGTGGGGAGGGGGTCGCTGGAGTACACGAGTGGGGGGGGGGGGGTGGCTATGGCTTGAGCACACGAGTGGGGAGGGGTGACTGGAGACTGGTGGGTAGGGGGTGGCTGGTGGGGAGGGGTGTGGCTAGAGACTGGTGGGGAGGGGGTGGCTAGAGGCGGGTTGGGAGGTTTGTGGCTGGAGCACACGGGTGGAGAGGGGCTAGCTGGAGCACACGGGTGGGGAGGGTTGACTGGAGACTGGTGGGAAGGGTGTGGCTAGAGACTGGTTGGGAGGGTGTGGCTAGAGACGGGTGGGGATGGGGTGGCTGGACTGGGGGTGGCTGGAGACGGGTGTTGATTGAGTGGCTGGAAACTAATTGATAATCTTATTATATTTATCGATATTAATACTAAATCATTAATACCGTGAAAAATACATATGAGGGATATAATTTGCATATAAATAAATGAAAGGATCTATAAATTGCATAAATAAATAAATAAACAAAATTCAACAACACGTTTTTATTTATTGAATGATTGAATATAAAAAAGAAAAGACATTGGGAACAAAACACTTGGCCTAACGGAACTTAGTGCAGAAGTGCGGTAGCTTGGAGTTTTAGTTAAATCCTTTTAATTGGTCTTTATATATCTGGTCGTGTCTCTCCAACCAGACAAGTCTGTCGAGAGGACGGTCCGTCATGGCCGTTTCTGCAAAATGAACAGAATATCAGCAGGTTTATAATCCGTTAAAGGCGGAAATGGTTTATTAAGTGAAACAAGCAGTTGATGTTTACTAAAATATTTAATAAAATTTACGCAAATTAGCGAGCAAGTTGATACCATATAGAACAAGCTTCTTGATGTTTACTAAAACCTGACATTTGCTCAACAATGGAGCACATGAGGACCCGCAGTAAGCGCCGAAATACCGAAGTAAGCGCCGAAACGAACGTTGGCCGTCTTTGCAGTCGCTATCTGTCCATATATGGACCTACGTGATAACACCACGAAAGAGCCCACCCCAAAGCATCTAAACCGTGCCAATACAAACTGATGGTTGTCCAACTAAGTGTAACAATTTCGGCTCCTGCTCAAATGTCCCATCAGTTCGGATTAACACTATTTGGATACTCTGAGATTACCCATTTCATAATATCAACACATAAATCCACAGATGAACCAATAACGCCCGTAGAGATTGTCAAAGTCCACTTCAGCGTTAACTTCGGCATCTGGAAACTAACGTCGAGCCGGTATGCTGGTCCTTTGTCGGGCTTAGCAATTGATGACACTTTCAACGAATTTGCGACGACGAAGACGTGTCAATTCCAACTAATAACCACAACTTTTGCCCTTGTAAAAAGTGAAAGCCATTTTCCACTCAAACGTTACGCTTGTATTCACTCCCCGGTTCAGGTGATTTGATGGCAGTCGGCTTTAGGGGAGCGTCCGGCCTGTGTGGGTGCGTGATGGACGGGAGGTTGGTGCGTCAGATCTCCCACCAGACACGTCTGCAGATGACTTTGTCCGTTAGGGCCGTATCTACAAACTGAAGAGAATATCATCGTTTGAGAGAGTCCCATGTTTATATGGTATCGCAGGGAACATCACGATACCATATAGAACAAAGACATGGCGACCAAGTGGAAATAGGCCTCAGGATGTTCATCAAACATCAACGCATAGGATCTTAACTTTTTGAAACGACCTCGTCGCCGTAACTTCGTTGCAAGGCATTCGACATTTGCAAAACCCAACAATGGAGTCGCATAATGACCCGAAGTAGGCCCCGAAATACCGAAGTAAGCGCCGAAATGAACTTTGGCTGTCTTTGCAGTCGCTATCTGTTCATATATGGACCTACGTGATAACACCATGAAAGAACCCACCCCAAAGCATCTAAACCGTGCCAATACAAACTGATGGTTGTCCAACTAAGTGTAAAAATTTCGGCTCCTGCTCAAATGTCCCATCAGTTCGGATTAACACTATTTTGATACTCCGAGGTTACCCCTTTCATAATATCAACACATAAATCCACACATGAACAAAAAGCTCCCGTAGAGACAGTCAAAATCACTTCAGCGTTAACTTCGGCATCTCGGAACAAACGTCGAGCCGGTATGCTGGTCCTTTGTGGGGCTTAGCAATCGATGACCTTTTCAACGAATTTGCAGCGACATGGAAGTGTCAGTCCAGCTAAGAACCAACGGTTTAGCTCTCTGAACAAGCTAACACCATTTGCCACTCAACCACTACGTCTATGTTCACTCCCCAGTTCAGCTGATTTGCTGGCAACCGTCGTGTATGTGTGACGGAGGGGGAGGGGTGCGTCCGTCCTGGGTGACAATGTGCGATTCACCGCATGGAATCAGACGGATCAGACTTCGATCAGAAATGAATAGTATTTCTGTTGAAGTACCTTGACCGAAATATGTTCCCTTTCCAAACTCTTCGTAATTGCAAGCGTGCGCCGTAAGTTGGTTGAGAACAAACAAGCTAAACTATGACAAATGGACTTGACACAACAGTTAATTGGCAAAAGGCTGGTTCGTTCACAAAAACAGACTTTGTTCTTAACGAAGGGTTGAAACTAACTTATCTTGGCAACCTCGTGGAGAGTGTCGCCATCTACAAAGCCCTACAAGAGGTCTACATAAAGGCCCGAAGTAAGCGCCGAAATACCGAAGTAAGCGCCGAAATGAACTTTGGCTGTCTTTGCAGTCGCTATCTGTTCATATATGGACCTACGTGATAACACCATGAAAGAACCCACCCCAAAGCATCTAAACCGTGCCAATAAAAACTGATGGTTGTCCAACTAAGTGTAAAAATTTCGGCTTCTGCTCAAATGTCCCATCAGCTCGGATTAACACTATTTGAATACTCCGAGGTTACCCCTTTCATAATATCAACACAAAAATCCACACATGAACAAAAAGCTCCCGTAGAGACAGTCAAAGTCCACTTCAGCGTTAACTTCAGCATCGCGGAGCTAACGTCGAACCGTTATGCGGTCCCATTGTAGATTCTTTGCAAATGTTGACTGTCAACGAAGTGGCGGAGACTATAGGAAGTTTCAAACCCAACCTCAGAATCCAAGCTACGTTTGTGAACAAAACTGCCCGCCCATCACCACTCAACCATTACGTCGCTGTCCGTCTGCTGAGCTCAGCAGATTTGCCTACAATCGCCTTAGGCCCGCACTTGTTCAAATGAAAAGTTTGAAAGAATCACACGCTTTCCCTTAATAATGGTCTAACATAAGACCGTATCGTGCCATCCAGGTAATGTTCAAAATCCGTGCAAGTTGACGATTCCGCAGTACTTGAACCCTGAAAGTGAGTAATCATGCGAGTGTATTGATCAATCGCAGCTGCTACAAATTCTTGTAAGCTGACGATTCCGCAGTACTTGAACCCTGAAAGTGAGTAATCATGCGAGTGTATTGATCAATCGCAGCTGCTACAAATTCTTGTAAGCTGACGATTCCGCAGTACTGGAACCCTGGAAGTAAGCAATGACAGGGACTCGCTCAGTCACGAATAGAATAAAGTGCCAATCACACTGAACCACGATACATGGAGACGTATGAAAGCGTGTTCTTGCGGCCTCCCGCGGGACGACCAGCCGTGGTTCATGGTTAATGTATTTTCATGCCCACGGAGTATGGGGAATGGCCCAATGACGACGGAAATGGAAGCCCATCGCATTGAACTTAATACCCATTGTCTGTTGTCTCTTCTAGACGATGCAAGGAGACGCGTGTTCACGCGCTCTCCAGGTTGAATGACCCCCCCGTAGATCATGATTAATGTATTTTCATGCCCACGGAGTATGGGGAATGGCCCAATGACGACGGAAATGGAAGCCCATCGCATTGAACTTAATACCCATTGTCTGTTGTATCTTCTAGACGATGCAAGGAGACGCGTGTTCACGCGCTCTCCAGGTTGAATGACCCCCCGTAGATCATGATTAATGTATTTTCATGCCCACGGAGGCTGGGGAATGGCCCAATGACGACGGAAATGGAAGCCCATCGCATTGAACTTAATACCCATTGTCTGTTGTCTCTTCTAGACGATGCAAGGAGACGCGTGTTCACGCGCTCTCCAGGTTGAAGGACCCCCCGTAGATCATGATTATTGTATTTTCATGCCCACGGAGGCTGGGGAATGGCCCAATGACGACGGAAATGGAAGCCCATCGCATTGAACTTAATACCCATTGTCTGTTGTCTCTACTAGACGATGCAAGGAGACGCGTGTTCACGCGCTCTCCAGGTTGAATGACCCCCCGTAGATCATGATTAATGTATTTTCATGCCCACGGAGGCTGGGGAATGGCCCAATGACGACGGAAATGGAAGCCCATCGCATTGAACTTAATACCAATTGTCTGTTGTCTCTTCTAGACGATGCAAGGAGACGCGTGTTCACGCGCTCTCCAGGTTGAATGACCCCCCCGTAGATCATGATTAATGTATTTTCATGCCCACGGAGGCTGGGGAATGGCCCAATGACGACGGAAATGGAAGCCCATCGCATTGAACTTAATACCAATTGTCTGTTGTCTCTTCTAGACGATGCAAGGAGACGCGTGTTCACGCGCTCTCCAGGTTGAATGACCCCCCGTAGATCATGATTAATGTATTTTCATGCCCAAGGAGGCTGGGGAATGGCCCAATGACGACGGAAATGGAAGCCCATCGCATTGAACTTAATACCCATTGTCTGTTGTCTCTTCTAGACGATGCAAGGAGACGCGTGTTCACGCGCTCTCCAGGTTGAATGACCCCCCCGTAGATCATGATTAATGTATTTTCATGCCCACGGAGGCTGGGGAATGGCCCAATGACGACGAAAATGGAAGCCCATCGCATTGAACTTAATACCCATTGTCTGTTGTCTCTTCTAGACGATGCAAGGAGACGCGTGTTCACGCGCTCTCCAGGTTGAATGACCCCCCGTAGATCATGATTAATGTATTTTCATGCCCACGGAGGCTGGGGAATGGCCCAATGACGACGGAAATGGAAGCCCATCGCATTGAACTTAATACCCATTGTCTGTTGTCTCTTCTAGACGATGCAAGGAGACGCGTGTTCACGCGCTCTCCAGGTTGAATGACCCCCCGTAGATCATGATTAATGTATTTTCATGCCCACGGAGGCTGGGGAATGGCCCAATGACGACGGAAATGGAAGCCCATCGCATTGAACTTAATACCCATTGTCTGTTGTCTCTTCTAGACGATGCAAGGAGACGCGTGTTCACGCGCTCTCCAGGTTGAATGACCCCCCCGTAGATCATGATTAATGTATTTTCATGCCCACGGAGGCTGGGGAATGGCCCAATGACGACGAAAATGGAAGCCCATCGCATTGAACTTAATACCCATTGTCTGTTGTCTCTTCTAGACGATGCAAGGAGACGCGTGTTCACGCGCTCTCCAGGTTGAATGACCTCCCGTAGATCATGATTAGTGTATTTTCATGCCCACGGGGTATGGGAACTCGCTCAAAGGGAACAAACATGCCATCTTGTTATGCATGGCGTCTTGATAATGCTTGTTACCTTGGAGTCCAGCACACTAACGTCTGCCGTAGTGATGTGGGGTGACCTTGGGTCAGTGACGTCAGAATGGACGAACCGCTGTTATCTCGAAGACCGTGGTTGACGTGGTCGGGTTATTGATTTGCCTCAACTGGGAGGATCTCGCGCATCACTAGCCACATCTCCGGGATGAGTAAGAGACTGAAAGGATAACTGGCCAGTCTTAGCGCGAGTCCAAAATCAACGTCATTCATTGTCCGCAGTCAAATACTATATACTTGAAACTAATGTAGGTTTGGCCTATACATCCCTGGGATAAATTCGTTACAAGAAAACAATTATTCAAAAGCATGCATTAAAGCTATATTATCATGTGATGTACATCGATAATATGTCTCTAAATGGCTTTCTTTGACCAGAGACGGATCCGTGCAGATACGCTATATTTCTATCAGCATCCTAAGTAGCTTGAACAAATTGATGAAATTTGTGGCTAAATTAAAGTACTCCCAAATCGAAGCTCCCCTCTTAACACATTACTGGATTAAAGCTACGCATGCAGCAACTTTTCCTTGGACAAACATGTTCAGTCTTGTAACTCATAAACTTGCTTCCTCGATGGGGTTTGGGGGGAGGGCGGGTGTGGGCATTGCATCTTTACATCCGCTTGCTTGAGGGGATTGGCGGGGGGGGGGGGTGATGAAACCATTGCAACTTGACATTCGCTTGCTTGAGGGGGGTTTAAATCCCTACGCCTACCCCCGCCCGCCCCCCCCCCCCCCGCCCCGCCGTGTATGCGCCACTGTGCAGTGCAAACATTTCTGTCAGATCTAGTGCTTACACTTACATGAAACATTATGACCCGTAAGCGTCTAACAAATATTTTGATAGTCCTAAGTTTACACGACATAAATTAAACAAGTTATCCTCTTCAGTACGGCTGCCTGGTTTCAGTATGACACTTCTACAAGTAAGATTACATCGCGAGTCAACAATGTGAAGGAGAAAGAGGAATGGGCCCGAACCAGTGTGTTTGTGGGGGGGGGGGGGGGACTCTACGCAAAGGGAAAACGAGAATTGGGGCAGGTGAGCCCTTACCCACCGACAGATCAATTGGGATACCTCGTTATCCATTATAAGTTTAAATATATTAATTTGTAACGATTACACGTTGCATTATTGGATGTATGCCACGCATACAGCAACATTTTCAATCATGTAACTCATAAGCTGGACATCCGCTTGCTTGAGGGGGTTGTCGGAGGGGGGGTTAAACCATTGGAACCATTGGAAACCGCTTGCTTGAGGGGGTTTAAATCGCTACGCCTACCCCCCCCCTCCCCCGTGTATGTCCCGTAAGCTTTTAGAAAATATTTTGGTAGTCCTGATATGGGTACCATTGCATAAAACTACCTCTCTTTGTCCATATCTTTCATTTCTGTAGTCGTGTAGACTGTTGTGGTCTTCTCGTGTCGTCTGGTCAGATCTGCAACATGAAAGAAACACTAATCCATTAACTAAGTTTACACGACATAAATTAAACAAGTTGTCCTCTTCAGTACGGTTGCCTGGTTTCATAGTCCGGGCAACGTAGGGATATACCCAAAGCAAATTGCAATAGTTACTGTAATCAAACCTGTTTTTTCTCATTTCTTAGGTATCTAGGAGTGACATCCAAAATCTACCAAAATCTATTCATTGGAACGAATTTCTAAGGGGGTGGCTTAGTTTATCTTTTTACCCCATAAGAAGCAACGTATTTTACATAAGCGAAAAGGCCTAGGGGGTGGGGTACTGCATGTTGTTAGGTATATACATATGTGCCATCCAAATGACCTCTTTTTTCGCCTTTTTTCTCTCGATCTTCGGAGAAGAAATCTAAATTTTCTCTCAATGTACCCTTCTGCGACTGAAGTTTTATAAAAATTGTAGCTCTTGACTATATACTCCAGTTGACATCGAAAGAGTTTAAATGAAATTTCAGCTTTTGACTATATATTCCAGTTGATATCGAAAGTGTTCAATTAATTAACCTCTATATACATTGCCATGACTGTCAGTGTCTATTTTGGATGCCTTGTTAATGGCCACAAATTCTAGCAGGTTTCTCTCGCTCTCCATATAGCTTCCATGGTCTGGACGGCACACCCGTACCACAGTTATAATGTAGTGCCCCCCCCCCCCCGGCGAAAAGGTAGGACGGTAAAGCAGTTGAGACCCGCACTACGAATTGTTACCTACAACCCATATTTCCAGTGTGAACAAAAGACTTCCGCCCCCTTTTCAAATCCCTAGATCCGTCCCTACTACTGTGGAACGATCTGGCAGAGGGTCGTTGCTAGGCCGACACGCCCGGGAGGGGTGGTGCACAAGGCAAGTTGGGGCGTTACGCCCAGTTCGGAGAGGGGAGACACCCTGAGATAGGCAGAACAGACACTCAAGTTTGGATGGTACCTCAAGTTATTGGAGGGAAGACACCCCAAGTTGGGGCTGTGCCCAAAGTTAGGGGAGATAAGACGTCCAAAATTCGTTTGGTGCTCCAAGTTATGGGAGGGGACACACTGTTAATTAGGGCGTTACCCCAAGATAGGAGAGGGTAGACACCCAAAGTTGGGGTAGTAGCCTAAGTTAGGGGCAGGGAGACATCAGACAGGTACGGATGGTACCCCATGATAGGGGAGGGGAGATACAAGTTATTGGAGGGGAGACGCCCCAAATTAGGGGAGGTGAGAAACCCCAAATTAGGAGGTGTCCCAAGTGCACCCCACACCCCCGTTTTCAAATTCCTAGATCCGCCCCTACAACTATGGAGATATTTGTTAGGAGGGTCGTAGGCCGACACAGGAATAGAGAGGGAGGTGCACAAGTCTAGCTCGGGCGCTACCCAAAGTTTAACTTAGGAGAGAAGACACCGTAGGTTAGCGGAGGGGACACACCCCAAGTTGGGGTGGTACGCCCTGTTTGGGGAGGAGTGACATTCAAAATTCGGTGCTGCCCCAAAATGGGGGAGGTGAGACACTCCAAGGTAGGGGAGGGGAGATACCCGAAGTTAGGAGTGGTACCCCAAGTTTGGAAAGGGGAGAGGCCCCAATCGGGTGTCACCCCCATTTGGGGTCCTACCCGAAATTAGGGGAAGGGAGACACCATAAGTTAGGGGAGGAGAGACACCCTAAGATCAGGTAATATCCCAAGTTAGGGGAGGGGAGACACCCTACGTTATCGGAGGAAAGACAACCTAAGGTCAGGTGATACCCCAAGTTCGGAGAGGGGAGACGCCCTAAGGTCAGGTGATACCCCAAGTCAGGGGAGGGGAGACACCCCAAGTTAGGGGAGGGGAGACACCCAAAGTTAGGGGAGGGGAGACACCCGAATTTAGGACTGGGGAGACACCATAAGTTAGGGGAGGGGAGACACCCCAAGTTAGGAGTGGGGAGACAATCCAGTTGTTAGGGGAGGGGATAAACCCATGTTGGTGTGGGGCACTTATTAAGCAGTGGAACGTTGCAGATTGAGATAAATCAAACCGGTATTTGTGACGGTGGAAATACAAATGATGATTGCTAGCCCCCTTGTGCTTTTGTGTATTTGGTAGATTCAATAACACCTCATTACATATAGTATTCGAAGGGTATGCAGGTCATAATTCGTAGTAGATATAACGCTTCTCTACCACTTTGTGTTAGGACAAATACGTATTCCATTCTAGTGTTACGGTGGTAGGTTAAACCACCCTCGTGAAAAATATGTTGCAATCTTTAGATTTCGGTAGATTTTGAAAATGATATTCACAGATACACGAGGAATGAGAAAAAAAACAGGTTTGATTACTATTGTTTCGGGTTGACCTCTGATTCAGCACAGGCTGCCCGGACTATCAGTGGGGCACTTTTACAAGTTAGATTAAATCGAGAATCAACAATGTGAAGGAAAAAGAGGAATGGGCCCGAACCAGTGTGTGTGTGGGGGGGGGGGGGGACTCTTAACGCAAAGGGCAAACGCGAATTGGGGCAGGTGAGCCTTTACCCACCGACAGATCACTCGGGGTACCTTGTTAACCATTATAAGTTTCAATATATTAATTTGTAACGATTACACGTTGCATTATTGGATTAAAGCTACGCATGCAGCAACATTTTCAATCATGTAACCCATAAGCTTGACGTCCGCTTACTTGAGGAGTTGGGGGGGGGATGAAACCATTGCAACTTGACATCCGCTTGCTTGAGGGGGGATTTGAATCCCTACGCCTACCCCCCCCCCCCCGCCCCGTGTATGCGCCACTGATTGTGCAAACATTTCTTTGAGATCTAGTGCTTACAATATGAGACAATATGTTCCAAAAGCTTCTAACAAATATTTTGATAGTCGTGATATGGGTACAATTAAAATTACCTCTCTTTGGCTATATAATTCATTTCTGTTGTCTTGTAGACTGTTGTGGTCTTTTCATGTCGTCTGGTCAGATCTGCAACATGAAAGAAACATTAATCCATTAACTAAGATTACACGACACAAATTAAACAAGTTATCTTTAGTACGGTTGCATGGTTTCAGTGGGACACTTCTACAAGTAAGATTAAATCGAGAATCAACAGTGAGAAGGACAGAGAGGAATTGGTCCGAAGCAGAGTGGGGGAGGGCTGGTTGTATATTCAGGACGCTTTAACTTTTGGTCATATCGCGTCAATGGGAGAAGGAAGGCAGAGTGGGTCCTCACGGGGGTAACCCTAGCCCAGAAGCCTAGGCTGTGTTGGCTGAAACACAGCCTAGTCGCATTCCGTTGTAAAATTCTGGTCTGGAACAACCTCATCTCAGGGTTGTTTGACTTTGACCAAGTGTAGTTTTGATTCTCCTTTGCTGAGGGAAAAGTTTTATAACAGAAACAAACCTTAATTCTTTTCTTATTACTTCCTGACAAGTAATGACTAATCACATAAGTAACCTTTCTTGAAAGGCAAAAATAGTCCAGTCTGTCACCAGAAATTCACATGAAAACATGTGTTTTCACTGACCCAATGACTGGGTCCCTGAACAATGAACCAATTAGCATGGCGTATAATATCATGTGATGACATTGCACATGTGCAGTGAACAACTTCCTGTAAAAAAATGGTGGCATGTTGTTGTCCATTTTTATGCCAGTAGGCAATTATAGCTCCTTTTGAAGACTTTAACAACTTTGGAAGAGTTCATACATCAGTGATTATATATAGAAAAGTACTTTTACATTGTTGAAACTAATTATGAAAGCTATACTTAAACAATTCAATTTGTCATGTGAAGTTGATTTTTCCCTATAGAATGCTACGTGGCTATGATTCTTCAACCATAGCCATGGATTCATGGCTAGGGTAACCCCCTACTCTTAGCGAAGAAGGACCTGGGATCTTTATCCTGCAACCACACAGACATAGCCACAGCGGGGCTCGAACCATCGATCCACGTCAGGCTATCAGGCCGTTAGGCTACCAGGTGGCCAGAGCACTGAAGGCGAGCGCCCAAACCCACTGAGCTACCGGGTCCACCCCCGGGTAGGGGGCCGAGGGGAGGGGGAGTCTTTACACAAAGGGCAAACGAAAATTGGGGCATGTGAGCCTTTACCCGTCGACAGGTCACTCGGGATACGTTGTTATCCATTATAAGTTTAAATATCTTAATTTGTAGCAATTACATGGCGCAAAAGATGGACATGATTCGTCAGTGAACGTGTGAATCTCCTGTTGGTCAATATAATGCACATTGCAAAATAGAAAGGCAGCTAAATATATGTTATCTACTCACCGCACCCCCTATGGGGGGAAAGGGGCGACTTATTCTGTGAATGATTTCTTTCACAATGTTTGCATCACGGGCGCTCGGTTCACGGGATGTGTATACGCTATATATTACTAGTAATATATAGCGTATACACAGGCCGTAGGACTTCCATCGCGTGAACCGAGCGCCCGTGGTTTGCATGAACAAAAAGAATGTTTCTCAGTTCATATTATACTCAATCTGAAAAACATTGCAACGTCACGCATCTCTCTTCAGTATTATATATCTAGAGAAACGCACCATCAGACCTTGTTTTATTAACATAATTGTGCTGTATTTAAATAATAAACGACAAAGTACTGCATATATAAACCAACGAAAATGATATCTTACCGGTCCTTCTCTGTTGTTTGAATGTTGCCGCCAGCGACTCGAAGGTCGACTTCATCGTCTGGTTCCAACCGACCGTTTGACTATTGCCGCCAAAAAGCTTGCTTCAGCGCTTACCGCTAAGCTGAAGGGCTGAGTAATTCTCATTTCCGCCACAAATCTCTGTTCGTTTGTCGTCATGCCTGACCACCATGCTACTGTTAATATTGACTCGTCAAGTGTCACGGTATAATCAGTCGAGCTGAGCTGAGCAGAGCCGAGTTGGCTGGTGTTGACAGAATTAACTTGCCAATTTCAAGACAAACAATGGAATGCATAATTCAATGTTAAGCACCAAAGGGGCGGGGGTTAGATCAGAAATCTCAAAATATATGGAAATTCCACAATTATTGATTGCATACATTTCTCATTGTATCCGTCATATCGCTTTTCAGGGGGCGATGTTTTCACGGAACTAAGAAGCAATGACTTCCAAAATGTCTACTTCATCCACGCCTACCCTCCCCCCTGTGGCTTCACAATGACGAACCGTTGTTTCCACAATGTGCCTCATGTATTCGTCGGGTAGTGCAATTGACACAATAGTCAATTCCTGTATCCAAACGTGAGCACATGTCATGCCTTGTTATAACAATTTGATAAGTAAGCTCACGTTAAAGAACTCACTGTCGTGCATTCCACAAATAAACCACTCGACGCTATCGCTTCTCGTGCTTTCTTTTGGCGAATGCACTCCAACTCGTTCTTTAACTAGTACATCCAGAATCAGCTTTTGCTTGACCCATGTTTTATTGAGATGCCAGCGGTGTGGGTCTGTGTTAATCTGCAATACATGTTGCGCTTCTGATATATATATATCTATATATATTAGGCCATTGTACAATTTGTCTGTATATCTGAGGATATTAATTTCTGTCATCTTACGATTTTTCTGGCCTTCCGATTTGTACGATTTGCTTCAATTTTTATCACATTCATCCGAATTAATGCCCCATTTAACAAAACATAATTCGGGGAAACCATCGAACCGCACTGAGTGAGGGCCGCACCGATGGTTCAGTGGGTCGCATTGAGCGCTCGCATTGAGCGCTCGCATTGAGCGCTCGCATTGAGCGCTCTGGCCGCAGGAGGGCCGAACGGCACGTCGATCGGTAGTCCCAGCCCCGTTGTGGTCATGTCTGTTTGGTCGCAGGATACAGATCCCATGCCCTTTTTCGCAAAGAGTAGGAGGGGACCCCGGGGACATGGCTCTGCTCTTTCCTTCCTTCTTTCATTAACTCGATATGACCAGAATTGGTTAAAGCGGGGTCCCACCCCAACCCTCCCCCCCTGTGACTTCACATTGATTGGTGCATTAGTTGATCGGTTGTTCTTTCATTTTTCATTTTTTTTTTTTCATTGAAATTTTCACCAGATACATCTTTTCATATCCTTATTACGACGTATTAATGAAAAAAAGAGTGTTTTCTGGCTACTTTTTCCACTAAGTGAGATAGAAGCCCCCCACCCCCTATTACATTTGAACATGGCGACCTATGGGAGTTTGGAGTATTTTCACTTAGTTTTGATTATAAAATAGAATACCTTGCTATATGTTTACAAGAATAATGCAATAATATTGTTTTTTTGCAATGTGAGCTTGAACCGTCCTATATTGAACCCCCTATATGGAAACTCATTGCCACTGTCAGCATTGTCACTTTGCGGAATTTCAGGGATAAAAAAACAACGAAAAAAAAAGTGGTCAAAGGTCCTGATATTTTTTGTTTATATTATTTCCTGTTATGTCTATTGTATGAATATTGAGCTTTCGATAAGTAAAAACGCTTGCGAAGTCTGCAAACGGTCACATATAAATTGCATTCGATAGGTGGCGTCACGGTGATCTCGCATACTGCCTTAAAGAACTTGCTGTGCTCCATTCCCCAAATAAAGCGGGGCCGGCCCGATAGCTCAGGGCCCGTATTTTGTATGCATCTTAAACTTCAGTTAAGTTTTAGATTAAATGTTTTTGCTGGCTTAGTTAAGGTTCAAAACTTAATGCTTTTTTATAAACTACTTAAGACGCATCGCAGCTTAGTTTCTACTGGCGGGCAACTCGATCTCGAAAGCGCCTCGCTTCACTTGGCGTCGCGACCAAATTATGCCTTGAATTGTGCTGCCATCTCACGGCTACTGGCGAATGACGCTCCATTTTGGAACTTTTCAAGGATGAAGGTAATAATGTACTTTAGCAGACGACAACTGTCTGTCACACTCAGCTGAAGCTAGCTGAGTCTGTCGGGATGTAATAACAGAAGGAGAGGAAGAGGAAACCAAACTTGACAGAGGTTTAGTGTCTTCCCCGGGTGACAGAAGTAGACAGTCAAACGGAAAGAGCTTATAAACGTCGCCAAGTAGCGCTGAGCAGCACCTGTCGAGGTGAGCACAATGGCGGATCCAGCAATTTGTAAAGGGAGGGGTCCATGGGAAACCTGCGAACGATGTGGCGGTGGGGGGGGGGGCTGAACGAGGGGGTGGGGGGGGGGGGGGGGTGCTGAACGAGGGGGTGGGGGGCGGGGGGTACACGCCTCAGATGGCTTAAGTTTGGCATTAAAAATGGCATTCTTTCTCATTCCTCCGCGCGCATATTGCCGTTCAAACGGTACGATCAAAATCTGGCACAAGAGCATAGGCCGAATCAGGGGCGGATCTAGCGGCGGGTGGGGGCGCAGGTTAGGGGTGTTTCACTGTAAAAGTCTGGCTTCACGGCGAAGTACACCGCAAAGTGACATGTTGCAGGTGCAACCCAGTGGCGGTAACCCACCCCTTCAACCAAATGGATGTTTAAGGCGAAATTTATCAAGGACCCTTATGCCGTTTTCCCCCGCAAAATCAAGGCCATCTGATCCGTCACCCCCCCCCCCCCACCCCCACCGACCCTCGGCTGCTAGTTTTTAGACATCGCCCCCCCCCCCCACGTTTCCAGATTAAATTCCCTGCTAGGCGCGATCTAAATCTATTTCTCGCGAATATTTCTTTTTCGCCTCTATTTCAAGCAGGTTCACGCGATTCCTTGAGTGGTAGGGGAACATGGGGCAAAATGACTACATTAACTTCATTTGTATTTCTTGAGGGACAAGCAGCGCGATAAAAAGAGCCAAATTTTGGTAAACTGACAACAGTTGTCTTGTGAATAACATTGCTTGGATACATGCGAGTGACACGAGTACAATTTTAACCAGCACAAAAAGCATGTATAATGTCACAGTGGGTCATTTTGTCCCCTTAAATGGGCAAAATGGCCACCTATGGGGTAAAATAGTCTGCAAATTTTTTCAGCATGTTAATAAGTCAACTGAACAACCTAACAAGGCAAACTATTGCAAATCCTAACTCTTTGGAACAGTTTGACCCAGAAGGATCATCCAGAAATGACAGATAACTGTTACGTCAGCAGGGGCGGATCGGGGGGGGGACAGGGTTCCGCCCCCGTCCAACAACTTTTTGCCATTTGTCAACGCAATATTTAGACCATCTGAGTTGTAGACCTCAGCTTTCATACGAAGTCCTACTGTAGAACAGACCCGTGGGGGGTGACTTAATACATTGCTGGGTTTGGGGGGGGGGGTGTCCGCGGCAAAGCCCTCCCTTTTTCACCGCCCAAATCCGCTCAGTCGGGGCGTTTCAAAGCCAAAACCCGCTCTATGAGCACAAATTTTCAAAGCCCCCCCCCCCTTATCGCAAATTTAAAAATATCCGCTCTATGGGGATCTTTTTTTCATCATAAATGTCCGCTCTATAGGGGTATCTATTGCATCACAAATATCCGGTCTCTCAGGCATCTAGGTACCCGCGGAACCCCCCCCCCCCCCATACATTTGCATAATAGTGCCCCCCCTCTCCCCCCACCCACCCCCTCTATCTGCGTCTTCTCCTGACGAGCTGCTGGAAGGAATGACCCTTAGCTGGCTCCTAGGTTTCTGACTTTTTCGAAATCTGCCGGGCCTTGCCATACTCTTTATTCTGGTGAAGACTGTAGCGTGGTATTGCCAGTTACTAGGCTTTGTCTTTCAACCTGTAAGTCTAGTAGCTTGTGAGAGTGGGGATGTATCGAATGGAGACACGATGTCTCGTGCGACCTGGCCAACTACGCCTATATGTACGAATGCGGTCCATCTTCAAGTTGTCAAACAACACTTAAGTCCCCTAAAAGCTATCTTAAGTTTTTACTAACTTGGATAAAAATGAGACCAAGACTAAGTTTTGGGCAAAATCCTACTTAAGAGGCATACAGAAGGTGGCCAGAGCGCTCACCTTGAGTGCTCTGGCCACTTGAGAGCCTAACGGCACGTGAATCGGTGTTTCGAACCCCGATGTGGTCATGTCTGTGTAGTCGCAGGATAAAGATCCCATGTCCTTCTTCGCAAAGATTAAGGGGTTACCCCCGGGGACATGGCTCCACTCTCCCTTCCTTCTCTTATTGACGCGATATCACTAAACGTGGTTAAAAACGTCCCGAATATAAAACCAACCCAAATTAAGCACTCCAGCTTCATCTTGACGTAAAAAATGATTTTTTGCTCTGTGCGTGAACATCTTCCGACATTTTCTATTCTCAGGTTAGCCTCTCTGCTACCCAGATATGTCTGTTGTATTTGACAGTGCTTTGATGAGGCAGGCGTGTCCTGTGCCTATGTGACGGGGGCCGGTACGGGCACTTTTCTCGACGAGGCAGCCAGTGGTGTTTTCACGGAGATCCAACCTGTATCCTATTATCATTACATCATAGCCAGCCTGCATCCGCTGGCAACATACCGCGTTATGGTTGATTGAATGTTGGTTATAATATTGTAACAAATCCCCCTAAAATATTGACGTTTAAGAGCCTAAAACCGTGTTGGTTCCCCGTATATCAGAAGTAATTTGTATTCAGTAATTACACTATATTAACTTCGTGAATTTTAACGAACGGCATATCATTCCAATATTTTTCTTGATTTACATGTTGGCATGCACATTAAAGCGCACATGGGTAGGGCCCCAGAGGGGCTTTTTCGACACGGCGACACGGCGATTTTTAAAATCGACAACGCGACATTGGGGTTGTCTTAGAATCGACATGCGACATAAGACTTAGCGACACGGCGACATGGAACTTTTCTTAAAATCGACACGCGACATGGACCTTTTCTTAAAATCGACACGCGACATGGACCTTTTCTTAAAATCGACACGCGACATGGCTACCCCCCATCAGGGGCCCTATGGGTAGTAGGCCTATATTTCATTATTATATTGTCATATACAATGGACACAGTACGTAAATATTAGCTTGCATGTACGTCACTACATGTAGACAGGCCCAGCCTCATCTGTTGATACCAATTAATAGCTACCTTGACCTTGATAAGGGGTCTTATGTGTTGATGGATGCCGATTATGGACGTAACCGGGACAGTGCTGGAAACTTCTTCCGGGACTTTCAGCAGAGTTTGTTCGTTCACTCGACGGTGCAAAGCATCACAGTACGTGAAATGAGGCAATTTTTTCACACAATTTATGGAAATGTGTCATATATGATCATCAAATATAACTATGTGTCTGGAGCACATAAAATTTCATCACCAGTAAAGTTAAAAGATAATAACTTTATAGACTTTATAGGACTTGTCTGATGTAATACTACACTGAGTTTTATCAGATCTCGATCAATGTGTGTGCGACTTTGTTCGCTATTTATACTTGTAATTTTAGATTTGATTGGCAATATTTAATGCTATGGCAATATTTAATGCTATGGCTACTTTGTAGAGATTTATATATTGGTTTTGCTGTTCAATGTTGTTGACCTTTTATTTATGATGCAGTGTTATATGCGATGATACAATGTCCGTTTGTTGTTGTATCAGCCTGGTGACCGTGCCGTGGTTGACGCGGGTATGAAGGCCCTCAGTCTGGACTCGGGAGACCCGTTGGTAGGTCTTAGTTAAAACACTGCATTTTATTGTGTATCACTCTCTACCGATACCACGCGATCTACCCAGGCGCTATATGTATACAGAGTTATGCCGCTTCATCGTATCGAAGATATGAATGCAATTATATTTATTAAAAGCGAAGGTAATTAAAGGAAAAATATTATTTTTTTTCAACACATTATTGAATGACTGAATGTCAGCGGTGACCCCATTGTAAGGACATATGAATTAGACTTTGTACATTTGCGGGAGTAATACAATGAAACACGTGTTTTAATGATCTTGATTGTAGTGTTAACGGCACTATCAGCTATAGTTTCAGCTATGAGAAAACGGTGGTACGGTTAACGTTAAAGAAGTTACACTATTTGATTCCCGCTGTACAGGGTACAGACATACTGGAAGTACATTTCACTATTTGATTTCCGCTGTGCAGGTTACTGAAACGCCGGAAATAGTGTATTACTGCGGGGGTGACGAACACGGCATTCTTAAGCCAGGTGGCGACCTGAAGGTGAGATGGAACATGTTGGGTTATGCTAGACATGTCTATTTAGTATTTGGTGGTGATGAACTCAATGCAAGGCTTCACAATGATATCTCTAGTGAGTAATTGGTAGTTGGTGACATCCTCAGCACATGGTCACCGATAGGATGACTGCGTTTTTTGGACACTGGATATATTCTCATCCATTGTATATTCTATATGACTGATTCTTTATGGCGTATTTGTATATTCTATATGTCTCATTCTTTATGGCGTATTTGTATATTCTATATGTCTCGTTCTTGATGGCGTATTTGTATATTCTATATGACTGATTCTTTATGGCGTATTTGTATATTTTATATGTCTCGTTCTTGATGGCGTATTTGTATATTCTATATGTCTCGTTCTTGATGGCGTATTTGTATATTCTATATGTCTCATTCTTGATGGCGTATTTGTATATTCTATATGGCTGATTCTTTAGGGCGTATTTGTATATTCTATATGTCTCGTTCTTGATTGCGTATTTGTATATTCTGTATGACTGATTCTTTATGGCGTATTTGTATATTCTATGTCTCGTTCTTGATGGCGTATTTGTATATTCTATATGTCTCGTTCTTGATGGCGTATTTGTATATTCTATACATCTCCTCCTTGATGACGTATTTGTATATTCTATACGTCTCCTCCTTGATGGCGTATTTGTATATTCTATACGTCTCCTCCTTGATGACGTATTTGTATATTCTATACGTCTCCTCCTTGATGGCGTATTTGTATATTCTATATGTCTCATTCTTGATGGCGTATTTGTATATTCTATATGTCTCGTTCTTGACGGCGTATTTGTATATTCTATATGTCTCGTTCTTGACGGCGTATTTGTATATTCTATATGTCTCATTTTTGATGGCGTATTTGTATTTTTTTACTTTGACAGGTGGGCGATTTAGTGTGGCTGACGCCTGGACATTGCGATCCTACCGTCAACATGTATGACTGGCTGGTGGGTGTGCGGCGAGGGGTGGTGGAGACGGTCTGGTCGGTCCTGGGACGGGGACCCGGCGTGTGACTTGCTGGACTGCCGGCAGTCAATGGTGTACTTGTATACATTACACAAATCTGTCATATCATGTTGGCATCGTGTCGCCGCCAATGTTGCCATACGCGGTGCTGTGAGGGCCAGTGTGGTATGCGAGATTGCCCCCCCTGGATCTATCATAATGCCACCGTAAGAACACATGGTGCGGAGAAGGTCTCATATGCAATGTCATGTATTTTATATAAGGGTGACCAGATGTGCATGGGGGGGGGACACTTACGCATGTCACACCGGACAAGCTAGGCAGGGTCCGTAAGTTCGTTAGGACCTATGCGGAATATTTCGCCCGCAAATAGGACATTAGCATCAAGCTGAGCGAAGTATTCCTTCCCGGCCCTAGGACCGTATTCATAGACCATACTTAAGCTTCGCAAATCTACTGAACGCAAAGTGAAACATTTGTCAAGCGAGTGGATTTTCTGAATTAAGAAAGTGCTTAAATTTCATTGAATAGGACTTTTCGTTCGTAAACTACTTCTATGAATACGGCCCCGAGCGGTATTCATAAGCCACACATAGCTTACGCATGCCATTTGGTAGGCCCATTACACATTGACTGACGTAATGACCATTGTATCTATTGCTACTGTTATCATATCTAAGTGGAATGGCACGTAGATCACCCCAGTTCGTGCGTCAGTAGCTGCGAAATGGCTCCTGGAAATGTCATACGTCAGCATTTGTGTATGAATACGGGCACTGGGCTACAATCACTCACCTCTCTCTACCTGAGATTGATTCTTGTTTGCAAGTGCATCCGTTAGATGGCGACATCGCATGGTAGGCACTTAGCCAGATTCACTCTCTGCGGATTCGTGTTGAGCTAGCAACCCCCTTACGGAGCAACATGCAGCGCTATATTAAATGAAAACTCCCAATGTACCAATGCAAAATTTATGTTGTAGTCGAATAATTTTTGCATTGAACTTTTTGGCTCCGGCGGATGGTTCCAACGATTTTTTAGGAAATCATACGGTCGGACCAAAGTGTCCGTTGTTACAAGGAACCACGTATGAATATTTCAGAATTGAAACAGTGAAGTCAAGTGAAGCACAAATGATAAAACAGCGTTGTTTTAACATTGTCCTGATATATAGCCAGATTTCATATCTGCTTCACTTTACTAAATTCTCAGAGACTCCGCTGAGTGAAGTCATGATAACACTACAATACGGATTCATGGTACCAGTCAGAGTTGTCTGAGATAGATGACAGACAATGCGGCCTGGCTATCTATGGTGCACACACAGATGATTTATTCATGCTGTCATTTTCAAATTCTATCATCATGTTCAGTCTTGTCATTCATGATGCCATTAATGTTAGCTCAAAAGGCATTGCTTCATGTACTTTTTAGACAATTTCTTGCGAAAATAAAATTCTATTATAAAACCCCTGGGAATACATATACTCTTTATGTTAGTGTGCTGTCTTGCCGCGTGTCACGTTCCTGAGGGTCTCTATAATACCATGACGCTGACACGAGAGTATCTGACAAGAAGAACTTTTATTCGTCACGCCCCCCTATTTATGGAGTGGTCCCCTGGCGGTCACATTTGCATAGGTATTCACACATAATCCGACTAAAAGAGTTACATAATCATAACGCGCGCGTACATAACAGTTAGCATATAAGCTTCTTCTATTGACTTAGCCTCGGGAGACCTACTCTGTTCCGCCGTTGGGTCTCGGTTCCAGCCTGGGTTTTGCATGGGGACTTTTAAACAGAATAGGCGCATTTGGAAATTCTGAATTATTTGGAGGCACACTGGGGCAAAATATCATATTTTTGTATAGATTAATTTTTTACCTATCAAATTCTTCTAAACAATCAAAAAGATTGATCATCTGTATCTGTGTCTGCAAGATGATTTACGAAGCACCAACGTTCGAACCGGGGGCCATACTTGTTTTTGGCGCGTGCTGGTGCCTGTGAATGCAACCTTATCTAGTAGGTTCGATAATGGCAGATACAATGTTACAAATTGTAGATTTAATATTCAGCAAATTATAACATGTAAACATATCCTTGACTTGAATATTCTATTCATTGTGTATCATGGTTGCCAATGAAATTATTCTACATACAAACAGTTATTATCATAATGTAAGTAAAAAAGCCTTAATAATTATGACCATTTGATAATGATAAACGCAAATAACTCATTATAATCTACCATAAAATGAAAGCCATAACATTTGGATAACATTAACATGTCCAAACATGTACGTCGCCAGCATAGATATATAAGCACACGGAAAACGAGCATTTTGAGCAAGAGTCCTTGTCTTCTGCGTATGGACATCACAGCTGTTTGTTGAAACATGAAAGATAACACAAGAATCTGTGCATTTATAAATATTAAACACTGTCAAAAGCATACAATGTGTTCAGCTAATTTTTAAAATGTCTGGCAGAGTACTGTTGTAAATAGCTGGCTTCTAGGCGCAGTACCTTTGCGTAACGCTTTACCCTAGACACTACTGAGCTTGGGCGGCGTATAGGGGGGTGGGGGAGAAGGTTTAGACCACGACCACAAGCACATCCACGATACATTGTTATGGTCAATATCGTTGCAAAAAAAACATTGTTGAAGTCTAGATCGTTGCGCCTTCCCCAGTCTAAAAAAAGTCCCACAAGGCCGCCTGGGCTAACAGTTCTAAGGTAGAATTTTGGATTGGATTTAATTCATCTGTCTGATCCAGCCCCACATGTGGCGACATCGAGAGGTACTTCTTATATTGCGGGACGGGGGCCGGCCCGGCAGCTCAGTGGGTTATAGCGCTCGCCTTGAGTACTCTGGCGCCCTGAGAGCCTAACGCAGTGGCGGATCTAGTGGGGGGGGGATTGCAACCCCCCCTTGGGAACCAGAACATACACTGTTAAAGTCGGCTTTTCCAAGCCCAAGCCCGCCCCCCCCCCCCCCCCGGTCGCAAGTTTTCAGAGACCGGAACATACGGCTTCTCCGAGCACGCCCTCGCCCCCCTCCCCCGGTCGCAAGTTTTTCAGAGAGCACACCCCTCGTTTGGAAGTTTTCAGACAGCAACCCCCCTCCCCCCCCCCCCCCCCCCCTTGGCAAATTCCTAGATCCGCCCCTGTAACGGCACGTGGACCGGTGGTTCGCGCCCCGTTGTGGCCGTGTCTGTGTGGTCGCAGGATAAAGATCCCATGTCCTTCTTCGCAAAGAGTAGGGGGTCATTCCCGGGGACATGGCTTCACTCTCCCTCCCTTCTCCCATTGACCCGATTTGACCAAAAGTGGTTAAAGCGTCCAGATGAATCCAGGCAGTGTCCCACCCAAAACGCCTTAGTCTCCTCGCTAAGATATGGCACCCATTTAGGGAATCATAATTAATTAATATCAATGACGTCAAATAAACGATGAGATAAGGTGAATTCGTTAATATCGAGATAATATGATAATCGTGCTGCCTTTCCCAGTCATAAAACTGGTAAAAGTCTTCAAAGAACCCAGTATACTTCGTGACAGACAACATTTTCACGAAGTAATAGTAAGACACTATTGTATCCTTCGCATTCCGAGCAACGTATATCACCTAAACACAATATAGAAAGATAGCCAGAAGGGATATAAATGTATTCTGTATCTGATTGAGCAGCTAACATGTCTTAACAATTACTAAATCTCACTGAAAAACATTACAATGTTTACTTTATTCAGTCCCAACATTGTTTGCTTAAGCAGTCATATATATATACAGCCAACAAGCTTATGCTTTCTTCTGCTCCACGAAAACCAGCTAAAAGCTGGAGACCGGACTACTGACAGAAGTAACTTGTACCCATATCGAACAACAACTTTAACAGAGTGCTTGGCTGATTTAAAAGGGCGTTTGGAGAGTCGAGTAGATCGGCGCGGACGTGGAATTTTGTGCGGATTTTACAGCTCTCCCCGCTGTCATAATATGCGTTCATACTAACTTCGACTGGCCCCTATTTTATAACCGGCCGGAAGAAGAAGAGTTCCGCAGACGCCAGCGGGAAGAAGGAGAGTCCCGCGGACAGAAGACGCCAACCGGAAGAAGAATAGTCCCGCAGACGCCAGCAGGAAGAAGAAGAGTTCCGCGGACACAAGACGCCACCAGGGAAGAAGAAGAGTCCAGCAGACATAAGACACCAGCCGGAAGAAGAAGAGTTCCGCGGACACAAAACGCCAGCCAGAAGAAGAGTCCCGCAAACACAAGACGCAAGCCGGAAGAAGAAGAGTCCCGCAGATACCAGCCGGAAGCAGAAGAGTCCCGCGGACACAAGACGCCAGCCGGAAGAAGAAGAGTCCCGCAGACACAAGACGCAAGCCGAAAGAAGAATAGTCCCGCAGACACCAGCCGCAAGAAGCATAGTTCCGCGGACACAAGACGCAAGCCGGAAGAAGAAGAGTCCCGCAGACGCCAGCCGGAAGAAGAAGAGTCCCGCAGACGCCAGCCAGAAGAAGAAGAGTCCCGCAGACGCCATCCGCAAGAAGAAGAGTCCCGCGGACACAAGACGCCAGCCGGAAGAAGAAGAGTCCAGCAGACGCCAGCCGGAAGAAGAAGAGTCCCGCAGACGCCAGCCGGAATAAGAAGAGTCCCGCCGACGCAAGCCGGAAGAAAATAAGGCCCGCAGACACCAGCCGGAAGAAAAAGAGTCCCGCAGACGCCAGCAGGAAGAAAAAGAGTCCCGCAGACGCCAGCCCGAAAAAGAAGAGTTCCGCAGGCACCAGCCCGCAGAAGAAGAGTACCGCGGACACAAGACCAACCCACTTCGACTTCGACCTCGACTACTGCTAGAAGAAGAAGAGTCCCGCAGACGCCAGCGGGAAGAAGAAGAGTCCCGCGGATAGAAGACGCCAGCCGGAAGAAGAAGAGTTCAGCGGACACAAGAGGCCAGCCGGAAGAAGAAGAGTTCAGCGGACACAAGACGCCAGCCGAAAGAAGAAGAGTTCAGCGGACACAAGACGCCAGCCGGAAGAAGAAGACTCCTGCAGACACCTGCCGGAAGAAGAAGAGTCCCGCAGACGACAGCCGGAAGAAGAAGAGTCTCGCAGACGACAGCGAGAAGAAGAAGAGTCCCGCAGACAGAAGACGCCAGCCGGAAGAAGAAGAGACCGGCAGACGCCAGCAGGAAGAAGAAGAGTTCCGCGGACACAAGACGCCACCAGGGCAGAAGAAGAGTCCCGCAGACACAAGACACCAGCCGGAAGAAGAAGAGTCCCGCGGACATAAGACGCCAGCCAGAAGAAAAGTCTCGCAGACACAAGACGAAAGCCGGAAGAAGAAGAGTCCCGCAGACACCAGCCGGAAGAAGAAGAGTTCCGCGGACACAAGACGAAAGCCGGAAGAAGAAGAGTCCCGCAGACACCAGCCGGAAGAAGAAGAGTTCCGCGGACACAAGACGCCAGCCGGAAGAAGAAGAGTTCCGCAGACGCCAGCCGGAAGAAGAAGAGTCCCGCTGACACAAGACGCCGGCCGGAAGAAGAAGAGTCCCGCAGACGCCAGCCGGAAGAAAAAGAGTCCCGCAGACGCCAGCGGGAATAAGAAGAGTCCCGCAGACGCAAGCCGGAAGAAAAAGAGTCCCGCAGACACCAACCGGAAGAAAAAGAGTCCTGCAGATGCCAGCCGGAAGAAAAAGAGTCCCGCAGACGCCAGCCCGAAGAAGAAGAGTTCAGCGGACACAAGACGCCAGCCGGAAGAAGAAGACTCCTGCAGACACCTGCCGGAAGAAGAAGAGTCCCGCAGACGACAGCCGGAAGAAGAAGAGTCTCGCAGACGACAGCGAGAAGAAGAAGAGTCCCGCAGACAGAAGACGCCAGCCGGAAGAAGAAGAGACCGGCAGACGCCAACAGGAAGAAGAAGAGTTCCGCGGACACAAGACGCCACCAGGGCAGAAGAAGAGTCCCGCAGACACAAGACACCAGCCGGAAGAAGAGTCCCGCGGACACAAGACGCCAGCCAGAAGAAAAGTCTCGCAGACACAAGACGAAAGCCGGAAGAAGAAGAGTCCCGCAGACACCAGCCGGAAGAAGAAGAGTTCCGCGGACACAAGACGAAAGCCGGAAGAAGAAGAGTCCCGCAGACACCAGCCGGAAGAAGAAGAGTCCTGCAGATGCCAGCCGGAAGAAAAAGAGTCCCGCAGACGCTAGCCCGAAGAAGAAGAGTACCGCGGACACAAGACCAACCCACTTCGACTTCGACCTCGACAACTGCCGGAAGAAGAAGAGTCCCGCAGACGCCAGCGGGAAGAAGAAGAGTCCCGCGGACAGAAGACGAAAGCCGGAAGAAGAAGAGTCCCGCAGACACCAACCGGAAGAAAAAGAGTCCTGCAGATGCCAGCCGGAAGAAAAAGAGTCCCGCAGACGCCAGCCCGAAGAAGAAGAGTACCGCGGACACAAGAACAACCCACTTCGACTTCGACCTCGACAACTGCCGGAAGAAGAAGAGTCCCGCAGACGCCAGCGGGAAGAAGAAGAGTCCCGCGGACACAAGACACCAGCCGGAAGAAGAAGAGTTCCTCGGACACAAGACGCCAGCCGGAAGAAGAAGAGTTCCGCCGATACAAGGGACCAGCCGGAAGATGAAGAGTCCCGCAGACACCAGTCGGAAGGAGAAGAGTTCCGCGGACACAAGACGCCAGCCGGAAGAAGAAGAGTCCCGCAGACACAAGACGCAAGCCGGAAGAAGAAGAGTCCCGCAGACACCAGCCGGAAGAAAAAGAGTCCCGCGGACACAAGACGCCAGCCGGAAGAAAAAGAGTTCCGCAGACGCAAGCCGGAAGAAAAAGAGTCCCGCAGACGCCAGCCGGAAGAAAAAGAGTCCCGCAGACGCCAGCCCGAAGAAGAAGAGTACCGCGGACACAAGACCAACCCACTTCGACTTCGAACTCGACAACTGCCGGAAGAAGAAGAGTCCCGCAGACGCCAGCGGGAAGAAAAAGAGTCCCCCGGACAGCAGACGCCAGCCGGAAAAAGAAGAGTCCGGAGACAGGCGGGAAGAAGAAGAGTCCCGCGGACACAAGACACCAGCCGGAAGAAGAAGCGTTCCTCGGACACAAGACGCCAGCCGGAAGAAGAAGAGTCCCGCGGACACAAGACGCCAGCCGGAAGAAGAAGAGTCCCGCAGACGCCAGCCGGAAGAAGAAGAGTTCCGCCGATACAAGGGACCAGCCGGAAGATGAAGAGTCCCGCAGACACCAGTCGGAAGGAGAAGAGTTCCGCGGACACAAGACGCCAGCCGGAAGAAGAGTCCCGCAGACACAAGACGCCAGCCGGAAGAAGAAGAGTTCAGCAAACACAACACGCCAGCCGGAAGAAGAAGAGTCCCGCAGACGCTAGCCGGAAGAAGAAGAGTCCCGCAGACGCCAGCCGGAAGAAGAAGAGTCCCGCAGACACCAGCCGGGAAAAGAAGAGTTCCGCAGACACCAGCCCAAAGAAGAAGAGTACCGCGGACACAAGACCAACCCACTTCGACTTCGACCTCGACTATGGGTCTTGGCGCCGGACTATGGGTCTAGGTGCCATGTTACATTCTCGTTTCATGGTCAGCCAGTTTTATCCTCAAGTGCGTTGCTGCGACTTACTGGTCAAATAAAGTTGAAAATTGACGAATGTACTACGTCATAAACTAGTCATGGGTACAAACAGTTTCTTTCACGAGGGCTCGTCGCCATATGACGTTGAAATGTCGTCGAAATCTGGTTGATCAACCAGTTTACCAGAATTCAACCAGAAAACGACGTTGACATCTCGTCGTGTGCCCAGTGGGATCAATGTTCCCCTTATGGTGTGGAACTGCGGGCTTCTGTAGCCGGCATATTGGTGCCGCACGGTCTCGAGGTACCATGCTGGAAATTCTCAGCTCTCATATGCTGACGTGTATTATTCACATATATAAGAATAACATTTGGCCTCAGACATTTTTCGTTTCATTTTAAATATACTATAAGTGTCATAATATTACTATTTCGACACATTGGTCACAGTCACTCGTTAATACGAATACATAATCGTAGTCCATTGACAGTTGCTGGTCGTCGTCGGTAGGTCCTCGGAGGTTGTTCGGGTTAGCCATAGCCTTCCTCCTGTTGCTCTTCATCGGTCCGGCCTTGCTTGGCTGTTCCAGAGGGAGAATTATCGGATAGTTTCCTTTTGCTGGAGACGGACCTCTGATGGCTAGACTCTTGCCAAAGATAGCCGGTGATCGCGATTTGAGATTTATCAGCATTGCTGATTTTTAGTGGTGGTACAGAGCGGTGTACGTTGATGTTGTTACCTCTTCGAGGAGCAGTGATCTCTCGATACGCGCTATCACTCACACCCTCGATACGCGCCGAATACACTCACGCCCTCGACACGCGCTGAATACACTCACACCCTCGATACGCGCTGAATACACTCATACCCTCGATACGCGCTTACACCCTCACCCTCGATACGCTTACACTCACATCCTCGATACACCCTCGATACGCGCTGGATACACCCTCGATACGCGCCGAATACACTCACGCCCTCGACATGCGCTGAATACACTCAGACCCTCGATACGCGCTGAATACACTCATACCCTCGATACGTGCTTACACCCTCACCCTCGATACGCTTACACTCACATCCTAGATACACCCCCGATACGCGCTGGATACACCCTCGATACACTCACCCTTGATACACTCTCGACACACTCACACCCTCGATACACCCTCGAAACGCGCTGGATACACTCACACCCTCGATACACCCTCGATACGCGCTGGATACACTCACCCTCGATACACCCTCGAGACGCGCTGGATACACTCACACCCTCGAGACGCGCTGGATACACTCACACCCTCGATTGACCTTCGATACGCGCTGGATACACTCACACACTCGATACACCCTCGATACGCCCTCGATACACCCTCGAGACGCGCTGGATACTCACACTCTCGATACACTCACCCTCGGTACACCCTCGATACGCCCTCGATACACTCACCCTCGATACACTCGCACCCTCGATATGCGCTGGATACACTCACACCCTCGATACACTCACCCTCGGTACACCCTCGATACGCCCTCGATACACTCGTACCCTCGATACGCGCTGGATACACTCACACCCTCGATACACTCACCCTCGATACACTTACCCTCGATACACTCGCACCCTCGATACGCGCTGAATACACTCACACCCTCGATACGCGCTGGATACACTCACACCCTCGATACGCGCTGGATACACTCACACCCCCGATACACCCTCGATACACTCACCCTCGATACGCCCTCGATACACCATCGATACACTCGCACCCTCGATACGCGCTGGATACACTCACACCCTCGATAGGCGCTAGATACACTCACACCCTCGATAGGCGCTGTATACACTCACACCCTCGATACGCGCTGGATACACTCACACCCTCGATACGCGCTGGATACACTCACACCCTCGATAGGCGCTAGATACACTCACACCCATGCAGTTTTTAATGCCAAATTTTGGTCATCTGAGGTCCATATCTCCCGTAAGCCTTGCGGCAACCCACCAGCCATAGAGTGTCCCTCATCCCATAATCCAAGCATGCTGCCGCAGTAGGTCAGCAGCGAGAGGTGTCTCTAAGAGTATACGGGGGGTGGGGGGGGGGGGGTACTCCCATGGCATGGCTCTCTCTGCTTCTACCCATTGTCGCGATATAACCTAGAGAGAAAGGAAGTAAGTTTATTCGTATATATGAGGCCATCATGCCCATAGTACATACAGGGTTACATAAATAACGCCGTGTAACTGGATACATATACAAGAAGTTTGGCAAGAAGCTTAAGTTTCGCCGTTTACCTTGTGCAACCTTTCTGCCTTACATAAATAAATCGATAAATTCCGTATAAATAACCAACATTAAAGCGGCCCACTTAAAGCAATCTGCAGGGATCGATAAATAGGTCAAGGCCAGGTTAGACCTATATCCAACGTCAGCAGTGTGATGTAATTCACATTGATAGGTTCAGTGTTCGTCTTTAAGTAAGAATTAATCATTCTTAGTCCAATCTGCCCAAGAAATAAAATAGGTTAATTGATATTTTTTAATAATTAATCGCATCCACCGCTGCCAAGGCTGTTATAAACGTTATGGACATTGTGCCATAAAAAACATCCGACACCATGAATAGAGGTCGCCGGCGCAGCACATAAGCCGGGCTTTCTGCGTGTTCATTTCGCAGTTTAAGCTTCCTCTACTTGCAGGCCTCAAGCGACATGTTCCAATACCCGTGAATGACTCTATGGGTGGGGCGATGTCATCAACAAGAGTCGAACCCGGCACGACCGGGACCGCTCTGGGTCGTTCTGCGGTGGCTCCTAAAGTTAATTCCCACCTGCCTACTCCCCCCCCCCTTCCTGGACGCCCAGCCCCTTGGTACGGACTTGCCTTCGGGCTCGACCTCAAGGTTGCGACGCTACCCCCCCCCCCCCCTCCCCTCCACTTCCCCTCCCCGCCGAGCTTTCTCGTGTGGTGGAGGGCTCAGTAGCCTACCCGGCTTGCCCGGGGCTGTTCTCTGATCCTCCCACCCGACTGTGAGGCTCCCTCCCGCCGAGGTCTCGGGCTGTTGCGGTGACGGGGTCAGTACCTGGCTTGACCGGGGCTGTTCCCTGAACCAATCCATCTCGTGAGTAAGGTCTCCCCTCCCCCGCCGATACTTCGGGCGGGTGTGGTGAAGGGTGCAGCCGCCGGCTTCCGGAGCTGCAACTGCTTCCAGGAGGCCATCGAGGATGGATTTTTCATCGGCGACCACCACGTCACTGTGATGCCGGCCGATACCGTCAGGACCGCCCCGAGCGTCTCGCTGGGCATCCGAGGCTGGCCGATGGCGGAGTCGACCGACCCCCTCAAGTCCGCCATGACCAAGTTGGGCGAGCCCGGCCGCGGCTTCACCGCTAAGACGTGGCCCAGCACCCGATGGACCACCGGTGGACCACCCTCAAGATCCGGCCCACCACTCCCATCCCCGAGCGCCTGTCCGTGCCCATCCCGGGCAGGCGAGTGCGACAGGTGGTCTACACCGCCGGGGAATGGTGAGGGTGTGCTGGAGATGTAAGGAGCCGGGACACGTGCGAGCCGAGTGCTCGGAGACGACCCAGGCCCCGGGAAGCTGCAAGCCAGTCCTCATAGTCTAGCGACTTTGGGGACTACAGTGTCACTACCGTGGTAAACCCCAGCGACCTCGGCAGCACCGACGGGCTACACCTGCGAGGGGGGGGGGGGGTCTCTGTGGGAGGGGGCCGAGCGACAGGGGAGGCAGCCCTCGCCACAACTCCACGGCGGAGATCAGCGCCGGACGACGGAGGAGACGGCTTCTCCTCCCTGCGACCCCCCCCCCCCCCCATAGCAGAGGGGGAGTCCCGCCGAAGCCAAGGAAGAGGCGGCCGACCAGCCCCTTGGAGCGAGACTCTCCAAGATCACCACTGCGGCGTCACGCCACGTCATACGACACCACGAGCGAGTGGACAGAAGTAGTGTTTGGAGTCTGACGCCATTTTGTAAATTTAGATACCGCCAAAATGTCGCGATGTAAGGAAGGTCTTGATTGGTCAACAGGTTATGCGCGTAACCCAGTCACTTACGCGCGTCACTTACGCGCGTCACTTGCGCGCGTAACCCCGTCACTTACGCGCGTAAGCCAGTCACTTACGCGCGTAACCCAGTCACTTACGCGCGTAAGCCAGTCACTTACGCGCGTAACTCAGTCACTTACGCGCGTAACCCAGCCACTTAAGCGCGTAACCCAGTCACTTACGCGCGTAAGCTGGCTATCACGCGCTCAATATTGAACGCGTTCAAAATTCCAATGTGACCCAAATGGCCCCTCATAGAAGTACAGCTGTCCAGCTCCCGCGCCTTGTTGGAGGCAGTCCTCTTCACAAGGGACAGAGAGCCATCACCGATGCGCGAGGGGTTGGCTGTCCCTTCTGAGTCGGAGGAGGTCCTTCCCGTTGCGGGCCCTGACCCCACCCCGACTACGAGGGGGGACGCAGAGCGGAAGCCACGAACTCGGACGGAGGATCGTGGGCCAGCGAGCCGTGGACCTTCCTCCAGAACATCTAGCAGCGGTCTACCTGGACAGCACAGACCCCCGAAGCCGGAGGAGGAAGGCAAGGGACAGGGCTCACACCCGGGCCTAGTCCCTTAGGTGACCTACACTCGGGGAGTAGGGGGAGTGCCACATCGCACCACCATTGACAAGCTCCCTCACAGAGGGCAAGACAACCGTGAACGCGAACTGTCACCGGACCCCCCCCCCCCCCCCCCGAAACCGGAGGAGGAAGGCGAGGGACAGGGCCCACACCCGGGCCTAGTCTCGCCGCCGACCTACACTCGGGGAGTTGGGGGG
Source organism: Arenicola marina (assembly GCA_964019135.1). Taxonomy (NCBI): domain Eukaryota; kingdom Metazoa; phylum Annelida; class Polychaeta; family Arenicolidae; genus Arenicola; species Arenicola marina. The sequence goes on along the minus strand of OZ025248.1, from coordinate 39,758,741 downwards.
TGGGGTCGTGACGTCGCACAAGCGATAACAAACCCTCTCCGAGAGAGAATTGTAAGGACAAATTTTCACCGGATGGCCGGACTATTCCCCATGTTTTGCCGCGCCCCCATTGGTTTGGAGAAGTCACAGGTCGTTGAGCCTGCGAAACATGAATGTGATTGTACGAGACCTCAGTCGACCGTGTTTATGTCACCATCACACTGTTTTTGTAAATAATTCTATCATATGGTTACAATAAAAGAAGAAACAAAAACAACGCTTTAGTTGTTAAGAAAAGGATGGTATGACAAGAAAAGGACTGGTGGGGAGAGGACAAGGTATTGGAGAGGTACACGAGCGAAGAGAGAAGGTATGAGAGGTGGGGGGAGAAGGGCAGTGGAGAAAAAGACAAGATATGGGTCTAGGGTAGAGGTACAACAGAGGGGCTGTGGGGTGAGGGACAAGGGAGTGGCGAAGGGGCGAGGAATAAGTGTGATAATTAGAGGGAGAGGACAGTAACTTTGACATTTTGGAGTCACCGCAGTGGGACATGATTGCCCCAGAGCCGCCCCGAGGTGCCGGGTTCGACTCTTGCTAACACCAGACCAAGCCGAGTAGCATTGCACCTAAACCCGCGAGGGAAATGCACAGCTGGCTGAAAGGCCGGAATATGTACTTTCCAGGCCCCCAGTATTGATGGTGTTGGAGTATTTATGACAAAAATGTTCTGACGCGACTGTCAATGATTCTTCGTTCCATATATGTGACTGATATATTTTGGCTTTATTTAAAGTTGCACGTCGAGCTCGTTCCCGCCAAAACTAATGACTGCCAAATAGTGTCTCTTAGCCTTGTCCGTGATATCAATTTACCACAAGTTTTCATTTTAGTGGTAAACGTCATCAGTTTGTGTGCTTCGCGATGCTTTGATATAAGTAGCAGTGCCGCGACCGAGTTCTGTGGTGTCCCGGGATAGACACGTTTGCCACACCACAGCCGAAACGGCGATGTTTATCAGGTTTCTGAATTTATAGAATGAAACAATCAAGTTTTCTGCAAATTTTGATATAAATTTCGCCTAGGCTTAGTTTTGGCGGGAAAGAACTCCACATGCAACTTTAATTACAGGTTATGTATAAGGTCCGTGACCATTCCGTACGTGTTGAGAATACAACAAATTAATCTGAGAGAAGAATGCACTTTTAATGTTTACGTCTGTTAGGAAGTTACACTGTGGCATCGCCTCTCTGCATCGGTACCGCACAAATCTTGGACAAACTTATAATCTTACGGGGAGACGATGCTAAGGGTGACGGGTGAAATGTCATCAATGGAGGGGGGGGGGGGTCCGTCACTTTTAAGCCAAAAATGGATTAAATAATTCCTTTGATTATGGCGAAGCCAGGTGTTATACCCCGATATGCTCCGTGTCACTTGAAACGTTCACACCATAAGGTGTATTGCAATCCATTCATCCAGCCATCTCAATGGCCAGCGGCTCAGTGATTAACACCCAGCCGTCGTCTATCGTAATCCCCATCAGGGCCCATGCGACCTGGGCTTGCCTCCAACCCTTCAAACATGACCACCAAACCCCCCACACCGTACCCCTGGCATCAACGCAACTTCCTCCCCCTCCCCCACCCCGCCCCGTACCCTCCACCCTTCCCTAGCGGCCGAAATGTCCAGGGGCCGAAACATCCAGCGGCCCAAGCGGCCAAGCGATAAAAAATCAACAGGAAGTCGACCCCCAGTGTGACATGTTTGCGCATGCGTTTAAATGCATTCTGGGAAATGTCATGTTTATTTTTTTGTCAAAAACTTATATGCAACCCAAACCCGCACATTCACAAAAGAATGTAGATAATTTCCATACAAAAACATAATTCCAACTGATGAAACGTTGATCATAGCGACAACATGCATGTTTCCACTCTCCTTACAGAGGGCGCTCAACACGCGCGCGCGCTGCATTCGCTTGGTGGCAGCTCAAGTCGAACGCGCAGACGACAGTTTCAGATCTGTCAGCAGTTTACCAGGCTTCGTTGATGTTACAACATGTTAACGTCTAGTCTAGCTTTTGTAAATTTATATCATAAATTTATGCCAAGGTAACTTATTTGTGTAATATTTAGCCTAGGAGTTAGATCTATTTGACAGTTCATCAGGCGCCAGTGTTTAGGATCCATAAACACAGTTTTGTCTTTTGACCCTGACCAGGGGACCATTTGACTCTTTTAGCTAATATTTATTGAGCCTTTCAGCAAAATAGACTTCTAATTGACTAGATCTAATATAGATCTAGCTGAAAGTTAGATTAATGTAATTTTTTTTATTGGTTAAAGTTGGATCTAAGCTTTAAACAATTTGAGGCAAAAATTGCTTCGTTAACGTTACAACATGTTTATAGATCTAAGACTTAGGCCTAGATCCAGATCTAGATCTGTTAGGCCTACAATCTAGTTTAGCTGTTGTAAATATAGATCAAGGTTGGTGATCCAATAAGTGCTAGATCTAACGTCACATTTAAAACATATGAGTTTCACCACTTATTTGTGTCACATTTAATTAACTGAGTTATTTGACAGTTCATCAGGCGCCCGTGCAGGATCCGTCAAGAAATTTTGACTGGTTCCTGGACAAGCTAAAGGAACCATTTGATTGGGACAACCGTCTTTTAGCCTTTCATTAAAATAGACTTCTAATACAGATCTATCTGGATCTAAGCTTTAAAAAAAATGGAGGCAAAAATTGCTGATTTTTAAAAAAACGTTTAATTATGCTTAGTCTACATCTAGAGATAAGTTAGATCTATTAAGACCTTCGAACATCTATCCATTGGCATTCTTTAATATTAGCTTACTTTAAAAAGTAACCTTACTCTAATTATCGAATCAAAGCAACATATCTGTGTTCATTCAAGTGGGCTGTTTGAAAGTTCATCAGTCGTCCGTGTAGGATCCGTCAAATAACTTTAACTTCTAATATAGATTCAGCTAGAAGGTAATGTACAAAGCTGGATCCAAGCTTTATAGAATTTTTTTTTTGGTTTATAACAAACCCTTCACTTAAGATTAGCCTACATCTAGAGATAAGTTATCAAGATCTTCGAACATCTATCCCTTAGCATTCTTTATTATATTTAAAAAGGTAGTACAGTAGTCCAATTATCAAATCAAAACAAGTTGTGCTCCCCTTCTTTAGTACATCTACTTCAAAACTAAAAAGCTTCTATCACAGCTGCGTGTCATTTAGGATCTCTGTCTATCGTAGACTACTTTTTGCTGCATTGAATAATGGCGGACCACACTTACATAAAAAAATATTCACAGTGCTTCACACTGGGTAACCGTAACACAACCCAGACAACCAGTCGTCCAGTTTCAAATTCTAGAGATCTTGAGCATAATTACTCACGCTCACTACATGAGCTGAGTCGTGAAGTTACAAATCCAAATCAGGGAGCAGGAAGGCAGGAACATAATTATTGCCGGCCACATCTATCTGACCATGGCACTCCACCTACACCATGCAATGATCCCTCCCCACAAAACACGGCACTTTTAAACTTTGAGAACGAACATTTTCGGTCAGTCAATGTACCAGGGGATGGAAATTGTTTTTTTCATTGCCTTAGCCTATTTTTAGGTGGCAAAGTCAAAGGTTACGCTCGCCTTCTAGGTTTTACCTACAACATTTTATGATGCTGTTAAAGTTTCTCAAAAGTACGCCTGAGACTACGTGTCGGCCATGAAGAGGGGCGGTGGTGGGGGGGGGGGGGATCCTCCACTTTTATGAACCCGGCCCGATAGCTCAGTTGGTTAGAGCGCTCGACTTGAGCGCTCTGGCCATCTGAGAGCCTAACGGCACGTGGATACGTGGTTCGCGCCCCGCCGTGGCTATGTCTGTGGGGTCGCAAGATAAACATCCCATGTCCTTCTTTGCAAAGAGTAGGGGGTTACCCCCGGGGACATGGTTCCACTCTTCCTTCCTTCTACCATTAACGCGATATGACCAAAAGTGGTTAAAACGTCCTAAATATACAACCAAACACTTTTATGACATGTGGGCTCCGTTTTGAAGGTGCACCAGCCTACCAGCGTAACTGCTGAGCAGCCCAAGCGCCATCTATCGAGGAGAGGTGCAACCAACTGTCTCCTAATAGATGGCGCTCACTGTAGCAATGACATTAATTTCCGGTGGTGCAATTTGTTAGTGGTGTCTGCTATATTTTTAAGTTATAAGTATTATTTGCACACTTATTATCGTTGTTAAACCTTGTAAGTACCCTGAAATCTGTGAACGTGTATATTCCATTGTATAGACATTTATTTGGCGTGTCTGACTCCAGCGGCTCGTGTTTTGTTGCTGACAGACTGGCAAAGCCCTGGCCTGGGCCTGGCACTGCGTCAGGACAACAGTCGAGCAGACGAGTAGCCTGAAAGGCTGAATGTTCAGACGTTACAGTTTGACAGTCTGATGCTTACAGTCACAAGAACAAGTGTCATGACTGTACCGTCTGAACATTCAGGCTAGCAGATGAGCAGACAGTAGTCGCATGTTCGCAGGTTTGGTGCGACTGCCAGTCAGCTCAGCTGGTCGCTGTCACTGCTTATCATTAGAGCTACATACACTGATACAGACGCAGTGTCATTGTCACTGGTGTCAGGTTCTAACAGGCAGACTCATAAGCTGCCATATGGGCTTAGATCTTGATATTATAGCCTGTAAACAAGATATTAGGTTATCAATATTATTGCTTGTCGTAAGACAGTGTCACTGTCAGTGCACAGGTGCTTTGATCCACAGCCTAGAACCCCTAACCAAATTGAATACCAGCTAGGACCATCTCATCCCTAAGGCTTGACATGATCCATAAGAAATGATATATATCCTGGCTAGTACTCGCTTTAGTTAGTATATAGTCCTGTTACGTGCCAGTTTTAACAGGCATCCAGTTGTACCTCCCTCCCTGCCTGACAATGTTGTTCTCGGCAACAATACTACAAGGTTGGAGCTATTGCTTTGGTTAAGAGCATTCTGCGTTATAACGCTATATTAATTTTGTAATAATAACATCAATCTGGTTTTCAAGCTAGGTCTAATCAGGCAGCTTGGGGCTTGATCAAGTTGATATATTTGTTAAAGTTGCATATCAAGCTTGTTCCCGCCAAAACTAAAGAGGTCAAAATACAAATAAATATCAGTCCTTGAATCTTTTAAAATTTCTTTTGTCTATACTCCATCCATGCCAAACTGCCAAATAGTGTCTCTTAGCGTTGCCTGTGATATCAATTTACTATAAGTTTTAAGTTTAGTGGTAGACAGCATCAGTTTTATGGGCTTCGCAATGTTTTGGTGTAAGTAGCAGTGCAGTGACAGAGTTTCATGGTGTCCCGGGATAGACACATTTGTTACACCACAGTTGAAATGGCGATGTTTATCAGGTTTTCAGAATTTTTAACATGAAACAATCAAGTTTTCTGCAAATTTTGATATAAATTTCGCCTGGACTTAGTTTGGCAGGCAATAACTCAACTAATACATATGTAAATAAATATATGCAACTTTAACTATAACGGAAATATACTTGAGCATGCAGTCTAGATCTGCATGTCATCAATATAGTCATCATAGTTTTCTAATTTGATATAAAATATTTCATTAATAAGTCTAAAATGATTTTTATTTTTCAACCTCAAACCCAATACAATTTGGTTAATTCACTATCTTGTAGTCAAGAGAATCCACATGATGCCAAAGTGATAATTTTACACAAATGAAGCAGACAAGTTTTGTTACAGATGCTGCTTTGTTATCATCTGTCATTTCTGTGAGAGATAGTAAATGTATTTCTTGGTCTCATAAACATATACAAACTCATTGCTGACTATCTTTCATCAAACTTTGACTCTTGGAAGCTGTTATTATATGGACTTTGTTTGGATAAATTGATGCTCTAGCTGTCCCCCTTTGTGCCTAATATTAGACTCTTCCATAGGCCTACTGTTACCCAATGACATAAAACTCTAATATGACTGTTCATTCAAAACATTACAGAAATTAGCCACCTTCCTCAGTTGATTAATGAATTAAGCAATTCCCTTACCTACATCACAGATGTTGATTTTTGCACTTTCTCCTTATATATAATTGAACCACTCAAACGGACTACTGAGTAAATATAAACATAAACTGGCAAAATGAAATACAGGATGCAATGTTCAAATATAGAAATATCAAAACGATGGAGCAATAGAAATATAATATTACTGTTTTAAGCACGTTGAAGTCTACATGAATATTTTATAAAAATACTCAAATTCTTATATATTAGCGAACGCAAGCGAGCTCTTAAGGTAACATGCATGCATATTCAAAGTCCATTTCAAGCATAGGCTTAGGACTTTCATTTTGCGTAATAACCCCCATGAGACGCGTTTTCGGATTCAGAGTAAATATCAGCTGTACATAAATATATTCAAGCAAAGAGAGGTCGAAGCGTATTATGTCATGTCTTTAATAATTAAATCAGCTGCCCCACAGAATTAACGAATAAATTATTCAATGTTAACACTGGATGTATACTTCAAATTAAAGTTAATTTATAAGCGATGAGCTAAATGTCTGTTGCCAAGCAGAGCGCTCTTGGTGACCGCCCATTGGCTGCTGTCATAGTGAGTAGTTGTGACATCAAAATGTTATAAACATAACGTCATAATGGGAGTTCCCCAGCAACCAAATGATATGCCACAAGCACGTACATGGTATACGTCATCCCGCCAAAGATCTTCTTTATGGCAAGCCGAAGTGAGATTAATTTTGAATATTAATCTAGATGTATCCCCTCGGAATATCTGAATTAATAAATATACGCTCGCATTTTTTAGGTAGCACCTATCCATATTATGTAATTTGCACTGTTTAAATAGTGTTTCCAGTATCTGTACTTCACCGAATGTGTGATGTGCCTAGTGAACACATTCAGGTCACTTGCATGTATGTCAATCTTATTATTCATATATTCAGAAAGTAGTTTCTAGGTGGATTAATATTCAATGCTTATACTTTATTTGAAACATGTCTTCATGCTTCCCCAAAAATGTTTGTGGCCAGCCAGTACTTGGCATAAATGATCTACCATATCACAACAGTAGACATGAATGACAAGTTTTTAGAAGCAATAAGTGAAAATCGGTTCAGAGTCAAAGAGTATCATGCACCTAAATTATAATTTTTTTTATCAAATAATTTACTATGACTCAGATATTACTTTCTCGGGTGTGCGAACCCTTCAGTAAAAAAAGGAACATATGGATACTAATTATTAAATTCCTTTTGATTATAAACATCTTTTCCAAAGCCCCTTTCATAATCCTGAGTAAAATTATGTCAATCACTCTTATGGCGGAACCATTTAGCGCCAACAAGTAGCCCCCCCCTACCCATACCCCTCTATCTTTCCTTCAAGTATCAGATCAATGGGCATTGACAATTTTGTGCAATACATTTTACATTCAAAATTATCCTTGTGTGGATTGCGGAGGGCAAACTTTTGTACTTAATTGTTCACATAACTGCACATTTAGAGGCTCTTGTAAGGGATTGCATTGTCGCCAATTTGTCTAACATGTATGCTCAACATTACGATCAATATCTTGATCTGATATCAATGGTACTTTCTCCATAATGGGGACACGTTAAAAGGTGTTTGATCTAACAATCCAGTTGACGCAATGGCGCTTCCCCGGCTCACGGGTGCGATCCGTGCCTTTGGCGGCGTGTCCATGAACGACACGCCGCCCCAGCAGCCGGAGAAAGAGCTCGTCGGCAAACGGCGTCTGGTCGTGCAGAAAACATCGGAGAAAGAACTCGGGTGGCCCAAGTTTGAGAAGATGATGCTTCAGTCCGCTGAGATGGAGGAGCGTGAGATCGTGTCAGCGCTGAAAGATCTCCGCAAAGCGGCTGGAGGCATTGGTAGGTATAATGACGTCATTCGTGACGTCAGAGAAGTGGGCGCATAGATGTCTGGAGATCTCGTGACGTCCCACCGGTACATAAATAGATATATATTACCTCTCCTGTAACTTTTTAGACATTATAGGCACGGGCATATGCAGGTACGACGTCGGGAGCAGGTTTCCCAGTCTCGAGTCAGCCATATACGGCTATAAAGAGATTATTCCACTCACCGAGGCCACTAGAAATTCATGGAATTCGCTTCGAGTAAGCGTTTCGTGACATTAGAAAAATCGGTGAATTGATGTGCGTCGCGTGACGTCATACGCATTGGTGTATGTTTTTTTGCGTCCCGCGACGCCGTAGACGTGGGTGGATGAATGTACGTATGATAACGTCGACGTCTTTGAGTGTACGTATTCTTGATATAATGGTTGAGATACCGTACATGTGCGTATGTTGAAACGTTGACTAAATGATATCAGATACCGTACATGTGCGTATGTTGAAGCGTTGAGTAGATGATATATGTATACTCTGTCCTTCTCCCACCCTTCAGTGGGTCCCGATGCCTTGGCGGCGGACGTGGAGGCCGCCGCCCTTTTGCTGTTCGACACCTTTAAGTACGCCGAGTGCGTGAGCCACGCTGAATCGATCCACCTCCGGGGGCTGTTCGGGCCCTTCCCCGCCAGCGCCGCCACCAAGGCCTGCCAGGTCGTGCAGCACATCTCCAGCCACCTGCCCGACGACGTCCTGCAAGCGGTCACCAGCCAAACTCCCGATCAATTAAATTCGGATTTGGACGGCGCCTTCGGGCAACACATCCGCTTCGCCGTTAACTCCACGGGATCGGGGGAGACTCTGGATTGGCTGGAGTTTGAGTCTCAGGAGTTACGCGGCGCGGCGCTGGACTTCGACATGAAGCCGGCGACCGGGGATGGGGCGGGCGGGCAGGCGGCCCACGCCACGCCGGCCGGCCGCGGCGGCGGCGGCGGCGGGGGCATGGACGCCGGGTGGCTGCGCAAGCACGTGGAGGAGGCGTACGGGGGCCAGGAGACCGGCATGGGCATGTCCGTGCCCGTCCTCTGCAGCGCCATCTTTGACGTGCTCACCTCGGGCCGGTCGGACGATGAGCTGCAGAATGAGGTACTAACAGCACGGAAACCTGTGGCACCTGAAGCCGAGATCAATGATCGGGCTCGCAGTGATCTGTTCATACATATAGTTATCAGACCAGTGATTGCACAGGTGCCAGTGATTGCGCACAAAGCAAAAGATGGTTAAAATAATATGCAGATATTGCTTGGAATTTTACAAAATGAACGTCAAGGTAGCTGTCACTCACGAAGGCATCTGTCTGGTAAAAGCTTAGACAAAATTTCATGTGAATAAAATAACGAAAGTGCATTTCGGCAAATGCGCAATCACTGGTAATTGTGCAATCGCTGGTCCACCTTCTACATAGCGTCTTCCTACGACCGTTAGTATGATGGACCTATTGAATGATTTCTTTCCATTAAAGTCAAAAATATTTCTCTACTATAATAACTATCTCGCACCGATGGAAATGCCTAGTCCTATGTTCATACTTCTCAGTGTACAATACTGTACTGTATGATTTTGGTGCAATATCTGCCACATTATTTGCAGCTGTTTGAGCTGATGGGCTTTGAGCAGTTTGACCTGATTCAGTCCATCCTGGAGAAACGACAAAGTGTTATTGATGCCGCGTTCACATCAGCGGCTGACCACGTGCTGAAGCCCGCCCCAGGTGTGTATTAGGTAGTCATGGTGATGTAAGTGCTACATGTGGTGCAGAATAGTGGCTGCTCCAGGATTCTGACCACGTGCTGAAGCCCGCCCCAGGTGTGTATTAGGTAGTCATGGTGATGTAAGTGCTACATGTGGTGCAGAATAATGGCTGCTCCAGGATTCTGACCACGTGCTGAAGCCCGCCCCAGGTGTGTATTAGGTAGTCATGGTGATGTAAGTGCTACATGTGGTGCAGAATAATGGCTGCTCCAGGATTCTGACCACTTGCTGAAGCCCGCCACAGTATGTAGTCACTGTGGTGTAGCTGGTACACGTGGTGTAGAATAATGGCTGCTCCAGGATTCTGACCACGTGCTGAAGCCCGCCACAGTATGTAGTCACTGTGGTGTAGCTGGTACACGTGGTGCAGAATAATGGCTGCTCCAGGATTCTGAACACGTGCTGAAGTCCGCCCCAGGTGTGTATTAGGTAGTCACTGTGGTGTAACTGGTACACGTGGTGCAGGAAATGGCTAGGTCAGGATTGGAAAGTACTAGCCTGTTTTTTTTACGAATGTACCTCAGAATTTAACATTTTTGAAAGGGTTGTGGAATAATTATGTTCTTAATAATGGGCTTGGAGTAGGCAGAGTGGTTGAGATATATCATCGTACAACCCTTGAACAAGAAGTGTTCCTATAGGAGGAATATCTTCCCGCGCGGGAAAGGTGGCGAAATATACCCGGAAGTGATCGTTCTGCATTAAGTTCGGTGATCAAGTTTTTGTTTAATGTGAAGTTTTTATAAGCCTTCTACTCACTCACGTATAATAGGAGTGAGTAAATACGTCTCTAAGGAACACACGTACTGGCGCATATGTCATAGTGGCAGTGCAATGTATTTCTTTATGGCGACGGATGTGTTACTATTAGGTATGGCCAGTATTATGTTATGAGGAATTAAAGATTATGCCGTTCTTATACCAACAGGATTGCCATCGGAACCAGTGCGGCCACAATACGGGTGCCAAGTTGTTGTTGAGGTGAGCAGTGTCTATTATCTCACAAAATGCAAAAAACACACTTAATGTGGTATTGAAACATGTGTGTACACGTTGGCATATGGTCTTTTAGCATCCGTTTGTCCTTGCTTAGCTAATTTACGAATCCGTGTCTCGAACGATATGCGTTATGCTTTCAGTCAGAGCAAGAGAAGCAACTGCGGAAGCAACTTCGTAGAGAAGAGAAGAAATATTCCAAAAAATTTGGGGATGAGAAAGAGCAAGAAGAGAATCTGCAGTCTTTGGGGTTTGATCCTAAACATCTGCGAGCCCAAAGGTAAGCTATGTCGTTGCAATGTATTTTGTGCTTTTTTTGGATTTCTAGTCGGTCCCCATCTGTTATATTAATCTTCCTTACACTTGTTGTAAATACTTTCTTTGTCACGTCTTTACACCATATTTGCAAATGATCCAATCCAATTCCATCACCCAATTTTGATTAAAATAATTATCCCTAAATCGTTGATTCTGCTTGTATCTTGTGTTTAACTTTGCACCCTGTATATTTTGTAGTTTTTCACCTGATAACCTTTAGGGGCCGTTATGCCGTCTGTTTTTAGTTCGATCCACTATTTTGGTATATCTCTGGTAAGTCGGATACGCTTAGCACTGACATAACGTGGTTGACGGGCCGGTGTGTTACAGGGAGGCTGCGCTGTACGCCGCGGCGAGTGCCCCTCTGTTCTCCCAGGGCTCCAGCAAGAGGGCCCCGCCGCCAGAACAATACCCCTTCGTCTTTGACTCCTACGCCGAGGCCAGGCAGAGTTCAGCCTTTATTTCGGGCAGCAAGGCAAGTCATCTGGTCAATGATACCACATCCACATTGCGTTGGTTCCAGGGCGAAATTAATTTGTTTTTCTCCATTAAATCCCGCACGTCTTGTGCCAGCCTTTAGACCAACCATGGCTGAATGGGAGATTTGTGCGAATGACTAAATCCAAGTGGTACGAGAAGTAACTGTGATATCTGCGGAATGGATGTATTCCAGACGTTTTATCACAATGGGCCGCAGAATGTAGATGTAGATGTAGGTATACTATGGAATCTACTGTAGTATTCTATAAAAAATATTATTCTATAGTATTCCATTGAAGTATTTTATGGAAATATTCTTTAGAACTATGGTATTCTATTAAAATACTCTATACAATATTTTCATGTGGGCACTAAGTTGTAACTCTTAATCTAAGATCGTAATTATTTTCATTTTATACAGGTGCTAATTCTGGATGCCAATATCTGCATCTGGAATCTAGTTGCACGCTAACGCTACGTAACATCAACGTATTGTAATACGGTATATAAGCCATGGCTATAGGGAGCATCTATGTTGTCATGCCAGTTCCCAGTCGCTATATCTAAACAACGTGGTTCCATGTTCCCGTACAGATGGTGTTGCCGACCGGGTTCGAGCGCGAGGAAAGCAAGATGTACGAGGAAATCAACATCCCTCCCAATGACGGCGCTCCCGCCAACGTGGGCAGTCGCCTGGTCCCCGTAGCTGAACTGGACCAGGTCACTCAACGCTCATCTATTATCGCCCACGGTGCCACGTGTCATCGCTGTTTGACACGACTATTGTTATAATTAACCAAATGATTGACGAGGTTCCCCTAAAGGAGATTGCCATCCAGCAGGCTCTCCTCAAAGAAACATAACAAATGCATTATACCATAGATTCGTTTTATACAATAATTTACATCTTTCGTATTCTGGCCTCAATCAGCGTTCGTATATGATATAGTGTAGGGGTTTACCTCCCCACCCCCCTCCCCAACATGGCTCCACTTTATTAAATGAACATATTTTAGATATTATATCGTTCCAATCGTCCCCTCCCCACTCGTTGTTTATCTGGCCTGCACTTCCTGACGATATACTTGTGGAATATATCTATATTGGTGGGGATGTTTCTTATTCTCCCCTCTCGCCCAAAGATCGCTCAAGTGGCGTTCAAAGGAACGAAGACGTTGAACCGCATTCAGTCGGTGGTGTTTGACGCGGCCTACAACTCGAACGAGAACCTGTTGATCTGCGCCCCGACCGGCGCCGGGAAGACCAACATCGCCATGCTGTGTGTGCTGCACGAGATGATGCAGCACATCGAGCAGGGCGTCATCAAGAAGGACGAGTTCAAGGTGAAAGCCTCCCTCCCGCACTCCGTCATTTAATGATAACTATAATAAAGAATATCATTATTTTTTTGTATTATGGTCATTGTTGGCGTATGAATATTCAACACTACCAGAATAATTATATACATAATAAACTGATTATTATTATTATTATTATGAATATTACATAGCCATATACTAGATATATATAATTATATAAATTAGAAAGCTGAATAATGTAATAATGTTGTTGCCATAATGATAACAAACGCGTGTTGACTATTGACTAATACTCTAGTTTCCGTTTCCTTCGCGTGGTGGCGCTGTCTATAGATCGTGTACGTGGCGCCGATGAAGGCCCTGGCGGCGGAGATGGTGCGTAACTTCGGAAAGCGCCTGGAGCCACTGGGCGTCTCCGTAAAGGAGCTGACCGGGGACATGCAGCTCACCAAGGCCGAGATCATGAGGACTCAGGTAGGGACCTGGATACCGGGGACATGCAGCTCACCCAGGCCGAGATCATGAAGACTCAGGTAGGGATCTGGATACCGGGGACATGCAGCTCACCAAGGCCGAGATCATGAAGACTCAGGTAGGTGCCTGGATACCGGGGACATGCAGCTCACCAAGGCCGAGATCATGAAGACTCAGGTAGGGATCTGGATACCAGGGACATGCAGCTCACCAAGGCCGAGATCATGAAGACTCAGGTAGGGACCTGGATACGGGGGACATGCAGCTCACCAAGGCCGAGATCATGAAGACTCAGGTAGGGACCTGGATACCGGGGACATGCAGCTCACCAAGGCCGAGATCATGAAGACTGAGGTAGGGACCTGGATACCGGGGACATGCAGCTCACCAAGGCCGAGATCATGAAGACTCAGGTAGGGACCTGGATACCGGGGACATGCAGCTCACCAAGGCCGAGATCATAGAGACTCAGGTAGGGACCTGGATACCGGGGACATGCAGCTCACCAAGACCGAGATCATGAAGACTCAGGTAGGGACCTGGATACCGGGGACATGCAGCTCACCAAGGCCGAGATCATGAAGACTCAGGTAGGGATCTGGATACCGGGGACATGCAGCTCACCAAGGCCGAGATCATGAAGACTCAGGTAGGGACCTGGATACCGGGGACATGCAGCTCACCAAGGCCGAGATCATGAAGACTCAGGTAGGGACCTGGATACCGGGGACATGCAGCTCACCAAGGCCGAGATCATGAAGACTCAGGTAGGGACCTGGATACCGGGGACATGCAGCTCACTAAGGCCGAGATCATGAAGACTCAGGTAGGGATCTGGATACCGGGGACATGCAGCTCACCAAGGCCGAGATCATGAAGACTCAGGTAGGGACCTGGATACCGGGAACATACAGCTCACCAAGGCCGAGATCATGAAGACTCAGGTAGGGACCTGGATACCGGGGACATGCAGCTCACCAAGGCCGAGATCATGAAGACTCAGGTAGGGATCTGGATACCGGGGACCGTCAGCTCACCAAGGCCGAGATCATGAAGACTCAGGTAGGGATTTGGATACCGGGGACCTTCAGCTCACCAAGGCCGAGATCATGAAGACTCAGGTAGGGACCTGGATACCGGGGACATGCAGCTCACCCAGGCCGAGATCATGAAGACTCAGGTAGGGACCTGGATACCGGGGACATGCAGCTCACCAAGGCCGAGATCATGAAGACTCAGGTAGGGATCTGGATACCGGGGACCTTCAGCTCACCAAGGCCGAGATCATGAAGACTCAGGTAGGGACCTGGATACCGGGAACATACAGCTCACCAAGGCCGAGATCATGAAGACTCAGGTAGGGACCTGGATACCGGGGACATGCAGCTCACCAAGGCCGAGATCATGAAGACTCAGGTAGGGATTTGGATACCGGGGACCTTCAGCTCACCAAGGCCGAGATCATGAAGACTCAGGTAGGGACCTGGATACCGGGGACATGCAGCTCACCCAGGCCTAGATCATGAAGACTCAGGTAGGGACCTGGATACCGGGGACATGCAGCTCACCAAGGCCGAGATCATGAAGACTCAGGTAGGGATCTGGATACCGGGGACATGCAGCTCACCAAGGCCGAGATCATGAAGACTCAGGTAGGGACCTGGATACCGGGGACATGCAGCTCACCAAGGCCGAGATCATGAAGACTCAGGTAGGGACCTGGATACCGGGGACATGCAGCTCACCAAGGCCGAGATCATGAAGACTCAGGTAGGGACCTGGATACCGGGGACATGCAGCTCACTAAGGCCGAGATCATGAAGACTCAGGTAGGGATCTGGATACCGGGGACATGCAGCTCACCAAGGCCGAGATCATGAAGACTCAGGTAGGGACCTGGATACCGGGAACATACAGCTCACCAAGGCCGAGATCATGAAGACTCAGGTAGGGACCTGGATACCGGGGACATGCAGCTCACCAAGGCCGAGATCATGAAGACTCAGGTAGGGATCTGGATACCGGGGACCGTCAGCTCACCAAGGCCGAGATCATGAAGACTCAGGTAAGGATTTGGATACCGGGGACCTTCAGCTCACCAAGGCCGAGATCATGAAGACTCAGGTAGGGACCTGGATACCGGGGACATGCAGCTCACCCAGGCCGAGATCATGAAGACTCAGGTAGGGACCTGGATACCGGGGACATGCAGCTCACCAAGGCCGAGATCATGAAGACTCAGGTAGGGACCTGGATACCGGGGACATGCAGCTCACCAAGGCCGAGATCATGAAGACTCAGGTAGGGACCTGGATACCGGGGACATGCAGCTCACCAAGGCCGAGATCATGAAGACTCAGGTAGGGACCTGGATACCGGGGACATGCAGCTCACTAAGGCCGAGATCATGAAGACTCAGGTAGGGATCTGGATACCGGGGACATGCAGCTCACCAAGGCCGAGATCATGAAGACTCAGGTAGGGACCTGGATACCGGGAACATACAGCTCACCAAGGCCGAGATCATGAAGACTCAGGTAGGGACCTGGATACCGGGGACATGCAGCTCACCAAGGCCGAGATCATGAAGACTCAGGTAGGGATCTGGATACCGGGGACCGTCAGCTCACCAAGGCCGAGATCATGAAGACTCAGGTAGGGATTTGGATACCGGGGACCTTCAGCTCACCAAGGCCGAGATCATGAAGACTCAGGTAGGGACCTGGATACCGGGGACATGCAGCTCACCCAGGCCGAGATCATGAAGACTCAGGTAGGGACCTGGATACCGGGGACATGCAGCTCACCAAGGCCGAGATCATGAAGACTCAGGTAGGGATCTGGATACCGGGGACCTTCAGCTCACCAAGGCCGAGATCATGAAGACTCAGGTAGGGACCTGGATACCGGGAACATACAGCTCACCAAGGCCGAGATCATGAAGACTCAGGTAGGGACCTGGATACCGGGGACATGCAGCTCACCAAGGCCGAGATCATGAAGACTCAGGTAGGGATTTGGATACCGGGGACCTTCAGCTCACCAAGGCCGAGATCATGAAGACTCAGGTAGGGACCTGGATACCGGGGACATGCAGCTCACCCAGGCCTAGATCATGAAGACTCAGGTAGGGACCTGGATACCGGGGACATGCAGCTCACCAAAGCCGAGATCATGAAGACTCAGGTAGGGATCTGGATACCGGGGACCTTCAGCTCACCAAGGCCGAGATCATGAAGACTCAGGTAGGGATCTGGATACCGGGGACATGCAGCTCACCAAGGCCGAGATGATGAAGACTCAGGTAGGGACCTGGATACCGGGGACATGCAGCTCACCCAGGCCGAGATCATGAAGACTCAGGTATGGACCTAGATACCGGGGACATGCAGCTCACCAAGGCCGAGATCATGAAGACTCAGGTAGGGACCTGGATACCGGGGACATGCAGCTCACCAAGGCCGAGATCATGAAGACTCAGGTAGGGACCTGGATACCGGGGACATGCAGCTCACCAAGGCCGAGATGATGAAGACTCAGGTAGGGACCTGGATACCGGGGACATGCAGCTCACCAAGGCCGAGATGATGAAGACTCAGGTAGGGACCTGGATACCGGGGACATGCAGCTCACCAAGGCCGAGATCATGAAGACTCAGGTAGTGATCTGGATACCGGGGACATGCAGCTCACCAAGGCCGAGATCATGAAGACTCAGGTAGGGACCTGGATCCTGAACGATACTTCCCGCATCCGTGGGGTTCTCAGACACATTATTGGCTCACCAAATGAATAAAGTCGAGACGACATGACATGACATGACGGAGATGGACCAAAACATACACTTCCCCATTTAAATCTAACTCACTGTGTGAGCTTTAGTTGCTGTGTTTTATAAACTTTGTGTGAATCTCATTTATCTATTATAAAGCCATATCTATACAAGTTTACCCTTTTCCCCTTTGTCAGCATTTAATCTGTCGTTTTATCATTTGTATGTATATATATATGTGTAACAATAGTACTGACTGTGCGTCCGAGCCCATCTGTAGGGCATGAGGTATGCAGGATGGTAGGCCACAGCTTGACCCCCAATAGGGCTGAGCCTGTGATCGTCCCCGGCAGATGCTTTGGTCCGGTTTATCCCTTGTGTGCACAAACAATATAAGGCCTAACAAACACCCACTTCATTTATTTCCTGTGATGGCAGATGCTGGTGACGACCCCGGAGAAGTGGGACGTCGTCACGAGGAAGAGCACCGGGGACGTGGCCCTCACACAGATCGTCCGTCTCCTCATCATTGACGAGGTCCATCTGCTGCACGACGACCGGGGGTCCGTCATCGAGAGCCTGGTGGCCCGTACACTGAGACAGGTAGGGTGGGTGGCCCGTACACTGAGACAGGTAGGGTGGGTGGCCCGTACACTGAGACAGGTAGGGTGGGTGGCCCGTACACTGAGACAGGTGGGGTGGGTGGCCCGCACACTGAGACAGGTAGGGTGGGTGGCCCGTACACTGAGACAGGTAGGGTGGGTGGCCCGTACACTGAGACAGGTAGGGTGGGTGGCCCGTACACTGAGACAGGTAGGGTGGGTGGCCCGTACACTGAGACAGGTAGGGTGGGTGGCCCGTACACTGAGACAGGTAGGGTGGGTGGCCCGTACACTGAGACAGGTGGGCTGGCCCGTACACTGAGACAGGTAGGGTGGGTGGCCCGTACACTGAGACAGGTAGGGTGGCTGGCCCGTACACTGAGACATGTAGGGTGGGTGGCCCGTACACTGAGACAGGTAGGGTGGCCCGTACACTGAGACAGGTAGGGTGGGTGGCCCGTACACTGAGACGTGTAGGGTGGGTGGCCCGTACACTGAGACAGGTAGGGTGGCCCGTACACTGAGACAGGTAGGGTGGGTGGCCCGTACACTGAGACAGGTAGGGTGGGTGGCCCGCACACTGAGACAGGTAGGGTGGGTGGCCCGTACACTGAGACAGGTAGGGTGGGTGGCCCGTACACTGAGACAGGTAGGGTGGGTGGCCCGTACACTGAGACAGGTAGGTGGGTGGCCCGTACACTGAGACAGTTAGGGGGGTTCGCGCACGGCCAACAATTTCCAAAATGCGTTATACGAGTGGTTATATATGTGTTGTGTTCGTGTATTATAATGTATATACGTATGAATTTGGTGATAACAACCTATGATGATTGACCCCTGGTTGACCGCTGCTCCAGGTGGAGAGCTCGCAGAGCATGATCCGGATAGTGGGTCTGTCGGCCACGCTCCCGAACTACCTGGACGTGGCCCGCTTCCTGAACGTCAACCCGCACCGCGGCCTCTTCTTCTTCGACGGTCGCTTCCGCCCCGTGCCTCTCCACATGACCTTCATAGGTACGTGACCCGCCCCGTGCCTCTCCACATGACCTTTATAGGTACGTGACCCGCCCCCGTGCCTCTCCACATGACCTTCATAGGTACGTGACCCGCCCCCGTGCCTCTCCACATATCCTCAATATGTACGTGACCCGCCCCGTGCCTCTCCACATGACCTCAATATGTACGTGACCCGCCCCGTGCCTCTCCACATGACCTTCATAGGTACGTGACCCGCCTCCGTGCCTCTCCACATGACCTTCATAGGTACGTGACCCGCCCCCGTGCCTCTCCACATGATCTTCATAGGTACGTGACCCGCCCCGTGCCTCTTCACATGACCTTCATAGGTACGTGACCCGCCCCCGTGCCTCTCCACATGACCTTCATAGGTACGTGACCCGCCCCCGGGCCTCTCCACATGACCTCAATATGTACGTGACCCGCCCCGTGCCTCTCCATATGACCTTCATAGGTACGTGACCCGCCCCGTGCCTCTCCATATGACCTTCATAGGTACGTGACCCGCCCCGTGCCTCTCCATATGACCTTCATAGGTACGTGACCCGCCCCGTGCCTCTCCATATGACCTTTATAAGTACGTGACCCGCCTCCGTGCCGCTCCACATGACCTTCATAGGTACTTGACCCGCCACTGTACCTGTACATAACCTTCACATCGCTCCATGTGACCTTGAACGATACGATCTGCCAGTGGTCCTGCACCTCCATGAACTGTGACCTTCATAGAACGTGACCACGCTTCATTGCTGAACAATGGCTGAAGCCCGCCCTGTGAACCTAACATGACTGTGATATTTCCTGTTTTAGGTATCAAGGCCACAAACCGAGTACAGCAGATGCAGGATTTCAACACGGTGTGTTATGATAAGGTGCTGAGGCAGGTGAAGAAAGGATATCAGGTACGGGCACAGTGATAAATGGTTCAGTAGACTACTCTTGATATACATGTATATGATATATTGGTTTTCCAGTATTATCTGTGAATCTAACCGGTATATCTTCTTTGGCTGTAGATGAGACATACTTTCATTGCTTTAGGTCTTCTGAACGTCTTCCACGTGGGCATACATAAAACCAACATGCGTGTTTGCCAAGGTCTCATGCTTGTTTATACCGATTCGGAATGTTTACACCAAGAGACAAATTATTCACACAGAAGACAACCTGTTCTAGATGGTGTGTATCCACGTGTTGTAGATGATGGTCTTTGTCCACATGTCGTAGATGATGGTCTTTGTCCACGTGTTGTAGATGATGGTCTCCACATGTTGTAGATGATGGTCTTTGTCCACGTGTTGTAGATGATGGTCTTTGTCCACGTGTTGTAGATGATGGTCTTTGTCCACTTGTTGTAGATGATGGTCTTTGTCCACATGTTGTAGATGATGGTCTTTGTTCACGTGTTGTAGATGATGGTCTTTGTCCACATGTTGTAGATGATGGTCTTTGTCCACGTGTTGTAGATGATGGTCTTTGTCCACGTGTTGTAGATGATGGTCTTTGTCCACGTGTTGTAGATGATGGTCTTTGTCCACGTGTTGTAGATGATGGTCTTTGTCCACGTGTTGTAGATGATGGTCTTTGTCCACATGTTGTAGATGATGGTCTTTTTTCCACATGTTGTAGATGATGGTCTTTGTCCATATGTTGTAGATGATGGTCTTTGTCCACATGTTGTAGATGATGGTCTGTGTCCACATGTTGTAGATGATGGTATTTGTCCACGTGTTGTAGATGATGGTCTTTGTCCACGTGTTGTAGATGATGGTCTTTGTCCACGTGTTGTAGATGATTGTCTCCACATGTTGTAGATGATGGTCTTTGTCCACATGTTGTAGATGATGGTCTCCACATGTTGTAGATGATGGTCTTTGTCCACATGTTGTAGATGATGGTTTTTGTCCACATGTTGCAGATGATGGTCTTTGTCCACATGTTGCAGATGATGGTCTTTGTCCACGTGTTGTAGATGATGGCCTTTGTCCACGTGTTGTAGATGATGGTCTTTGCCCACGTGTTGTAGATGATGGTCTTTGTCCACATGTTGTAGATGATGGTGTTTGTCCACGTGTTGTAGATGATGGTGTTTGTCCACGTGTTGTAGATGATGGTCTTTGTTCACATGTTGTAGATGATGGTCTTTGTCCACGTGTTGTAGATGATGGTCTTTGTCCACATGTTGTAGATGATTGTCTCCACATGTTGTAGATGATGGTCTTTGTCCACATGTTGTAGATGATGGTCTCCACATGTTGTAGATGATGGTCTTTGTCCACATGTTGTAGATGATGGTCTTTGTCCACATGTTGCAGATGATGGTCTTTGTCCACATGTTGTAGATGATGGTGTTTGTCCACGTGTTGTAGATGATGGCCTTTGTCCACGTGTTGTAGATGATGGCCTTTGTCCACGTGTTGTAGATGATGGTCTTTGTCCACATGTTGTAGATGATGGTCTTTGTCCACGTGTTGTAGATGATGGTCTTTGTCCACGTGTTGTAGATGATGGTGTTTGTCCACGTGTTGTAGATGATGGTCTTTGTTCACATGTTGTAGATGATGGTCTTTGTCCACGTGTTGTAGATGATGGTCTTTGTCCACATGTTGTAGATGATTGTCTCCACATGTTGTAGATGATGGACTTTGTCCACATGTTGTAGATGATGGTCTCCACATGTTGTAGATGATGGTCTTTGTCCACATGTTGTAGATGATGGTCTTTGTCCACATGTTGCAGATGATGGTCTTTGTCCACATGTTGCAGATGATGGTCTTTGTCCACGTGTTGTAGATGATGGCCTTTGTCCACGTGTTGTAGATGATGGTCTTTGTCCACATGTTGTAGATGATGGTCTTTGCCCACGTGTTGTAGATGATGGTCTTTGTCCACATGTTGTAGATGGTGGT
The DNA here is from genome assembly GCA_964019135.1 of Arenicola marina. Taxonomy (NCBI): domain Eukaryota; kingdom Metazoa; phylum Annelida; class Polychaeta; family Arenicolidae; genus Arenicola; species Arenicola marina. The sequence goes on along the minus strand of OZ025248.1, from coordinate 39,737,105 downwards.
GTTTGTCCACGTGTTGTAGATGATGGTGTTTGTCCACGTGTTGTAGATGATGGTCTTTGTTCACATGTTGTAGATGATGGTCTTTGTCCACGTGTTGTAGATGATGGTCTTTGTCCACATGTTGTAGATGATGGTGTTTGTCCACGTGTTGTAGATGATGGTCTCCACATGTTGTAGATGATGGTCTTTGTCCACATGTTGTAGATGATGGTGTTTGTCCACGTGTTGTAGATGATGGTGTTTGTCCACGTGTTGTAGATGATGGTCTTTGTTCACATGTTGTAGATGATGGTCTTTGTCCACGTGTTGTAGATGATGGTCTTTGTCCACATGTTGTAGATGATGGTGTTTGTCCACATGTTGTAGATGATGGTCTCCACATGTTGTAGATGATGGTCTTTGTCCACATGTTGTAGATGATGGTCTTTGTCCACATGTTGCAGATGATGGTCTTTGTCCACATGTTGCAGATGATGGTCTTTGTCCACGTGTTGTAGATGATGGTCTTCGTCCACGCCCGCAATGAGACCGTGCGGACAGCCACCGTGCTCTGTGAAATGGCCAAGAATAAGGGGGACATCCCCCTCTTCCAGCCACAGCAGTCTCCGCAATACGGCGATGCCCTCAAGCAGGTTAGTGAAAGCAGTTGTCGTATTGATGTGCTCTTCAAAGTGTTTACGTTCTGTGAGACCTTAATCGCAAAGCGGGACGCAGCCTTGCGTCAAATCCTCCGTGAAAGATTCCCATTGTAAGACCAATCCGAAGGACGGAAGCATATGTGAAGTAACGATTTCTTGATAATTAAGATGACAATCCTGAAAATTGGAAATCTACTCTACAGACATGATGGCGACTCGTTAAATTGTTGTTTTTAATGCCCATGACCTTCGATTAACATTGATGTCATACAGCTTAAATGTCGAGGGAATTGTGCGATTACCTTTAAGTATTTGGCAAATTGAGACGCACTTGACGAGTTTATCCTGTGTTAGGGGAGCCTCCGTGACCGAGTAGTAGCTAGAACACTCGGCTGCAGATCAATATGTTCCTGGTTTGCAACCTGGTCTGGGGGATCTATTATGTTGACTATGTCACCCAAATCGTTCGTTCTTCGTCGACGTACCTTGGCAAAATTTAGCCCGCGTGTGCATAAAGTGAGCCTGAAAAAAGGATTTCTCGTGGCATTCTGTATCAATTATTCGGATGTCTCAGGTGATGCGCTCCCGAAACCGCGAGCTGAAGGAACTGTTTGCGGACGGCTTCGCGATGCACCACGCCGGCATGCTGCGGCAAGACCGGAACCTCGTGGAACGCTTTTTCGGCGAGGGCCACATCCGGTGCATCGTCTGTACAGCCACCCTGGCCTGGGGCGTGAACCTGCCCGCCCACGCCGTCATCATCAAGGTAAGGGTGTCAGTGGTCTCTTTAACTTGACATCTGGTGTATGGTCTGTACAGCCACCCTGGCCAGGGGGTAGTGGGGGGTCAACCTGCCCGCCCACGCCGTCATCATCAAGGTAAGTGTGTCAGTGGTCTCTTTAACTTGACATCCGGTGTCTGGTCTGTACAGCCCCCCTGGCCTGCGGGTAGGGGGGGGGGGGTGAACCTGCCCGCTCACGCCGTCATCATCAAGGTAAGGGTGTCAGTGGTCTCTTTAACTTGACATCCGGTGTATGGTCTGTACAGCCACCCTGGCCAGGGGGTAGGGGGGGGGGGGTCAACCTGCCCGCCCACACCGTCATCATCAAGGTAAGGGTGTCAGTGGTCTCTCTAACTTGACATCCGGTGTCTGGTCTGTACAGCCACCCTGGCCAGGGGGTAGGGGGGGGGGTGGTCAACCTGCCCGCCCACGCCGTCATCATCAAGGTAAGGGTGTCAGTGGTCTCTCTAACTTGACATCCGGTGTATGGTCTGTACAGCCACCCTGGCCTGGGGGTAGGGGGGGGGGGTGAACCTGCCCGCCCACGCCGTCATCATCAAGGTAAGGGTGTCAGTGGTCTCTTTAACTTGACGTCCGGTGTATGGTCTGTACAACCCCCCTGGCCTTGGGGTAGGGGGGGGACCTGCCCGCCCACGCCGTCATTATCAAGGTAAGAGTGTCAGTGGTCTCTTTAACTTGACGTCCGGTGTATGGTCTGTACAGCCAGCCTGGCCTGGGGGTAGGGGGGGGGTGAACCTGCCCGCCCACGCCGTCATCAAGGTACGGGCTTTCTCTCTCTGGACTGACGTTTTCTCTCTTACAGTGCCCTCGTTATATCCCTAGCTGACGCTCGCTATATCTCTCTCTGTGACAGGGCACTCACCTTCTCTCTCTGTGACAGAGCACTCACCTCCTCTCTCTCTGACATGGCACCCACCTTCTACTCTCTCTCTCTCTCTGACAGGGCACCCAGATCTACGACGCCAAGAAGGGCGCCTTCGTGGACCTGGGCATCCTGGACGTGATGCAGATCTTCGGGCGAGCCGGCCGGCCGCAGTTTGACACGTTTGGTCATGGCACCATCCTTACGACCCACGACAAGCTGTCCCACTACCTGTCGCTGCTCACCCGCCAGAACCCCATCGAGTCGACGTTCATCGCCAGCCTGGTCGACAACCTCAACGCCGAGGTGGGTGGTGAGGGGGGTGAGGGGGGTGGGGGGGGGGGGTAGGGGAAGCGGGGGGTGGGGAGGGTTGGGTCGGGTTCAAGGGGTTATTTTAATTAATAAAACAGTGTGAAAATGAAGAAAGACTTTTTACAGCAGATGGGATATCCTTGTATGTTTTATTCTATTGATAACGTAAGTTAATCTAAGCTAAGAGTAGGTTGTATGTTATTTTGATAACAACCACCAGAATATCACTGCAAAATCAGCTAATAAAATGATCGATTATGTTAATTTACTGATGGATTGATAGATGGATTTTTTTTGCACAAGCATATAAGCGCTGTTTCTGTTCAGTTTGCGATGTAATTGTGTAATGTACATGTTTATGTGAAATAAACCTATATATATGTATGACAGATGCATTCTGTCTTTCCACGAAGGTTCTCCGGCTGATTGATATTTTAACGTTCAACTGAAATGTTGTCATATATTATCTGCTGTATGTCCTACGACCGTGTGGTTCCGCTGCTATTCGCCAGGTGTCGCTGGGGACGGTGACTAACGTGGAGGAGGCCGTGAAGTGGTTGAGCTACACCTACCTGTTCGTGAGGATGCGGTGTAACCCGCTGGTCTACGGCGTGCCATACTCTGCCCTCCAGGTGACAGCCTCACCCAGCCACTAGCTAGGGACACGTGACCTGCCTTCCTTAGTCACCGCTCAATGTACCTTAACACCAAGCACCTTATAGTGGTCCTGTTCGTCGATGTACACCAGCGCCAGAATAGTCGTCTTTACGTGAATATTTAGATGCATATTAAATTATCCAGAAACTGCATTGCGTTTTGTCCGCAGAAACTATGTGATCGAGATCTCCAGCTCCCATTAAAATATCTGATCTCTCCTTACCTGTTGATTCCTTATACTTTTCCATTTCATCTATGTCCGTTGATTTTTCTTTGTTAACCTACTTATTAATTCCTTAACCTTTGACCGTTGACCTTTGACCCAGGATGACCCGACGCTGGCCATCCAGCGGAAGGAGCTGATCCTGGGCGCCGCGCGCAGCCTGGACAAGGCCCGGATGGTGCGCTTTGACGAGCGTACCGAGTACATGTTCTCTACGGACCTCGGCCGCATCGCGAGCCACTTCTACATCAAGTACAACACGGTGGAGGTGAGTGAGGGCCCGCCGCTAGGGGGCGGGCTGGGTGCGTGATTAGGACGTTCTGACCTGTGGCTAAGGTCATATTCTTTAAACCGCCCGACCTTGACTACTGTAGAACTGTCAGTGCGTATTCATGCGGTGTGCAGGTGGAGGCCCTCAGATAAGCCGGCCGCCTCAGTACTGTAGAACTGTCAGTGCGTATTCATGCGGTGTGCAGGTGGAGGCCCTCAGAGAAGCCGGCCGCCTGAGTACCGTAGAACCGTCAGTGCGTATTCATGCGGTGTGCAGGTGGAGGCCCTCAGAGAAGCCGGCCGCCTGAGTACCGTAGAACCGTCAGTGCGTATTCATGCGGTGTGCAGGTGGAGGCCCTGAGAGATGCCGGCCGCCTGAGTACCGTAGAACCGTTAGTGCCTATTCGTCCCGTGTGCTGAATATAGCTGTACACATGTTCTCACACTGGGGCGCCAACCTACGAGGTCAGGCACGACGTAATTGACCCGACAGGGGCCAGCACTGGGGCGTGGTGGTTAGAAGTAACCGATTGACGGATGCCCTCTGCAGCCCATAGCTCTCTCTTTGTTCCGACCCCGTCCCACAATAAACGCTCTCATCGCGCAAGCCCTGGTTCGAACCTGTAATGGTAACACTCTTTCTGATCAAGCCTAGGTGAATTTGACAGTTGTCAATTGATTGACATTTTGATATAATTTTTATGAGATTTGATGTGATGTTGTTTTTTCTCCCTTCAGGTGGTCAATGACATGTTCAAGACGATGATGGCGGAGGACAAAGTGCTCGAGATGGTATCAAAGTCACAGGAATTCGACCAAATCAAAGTCAGTTTACTCATAATATATGTCCATATATGTTATCAATATATATATTTATGTTTTGTCATATATATATTTATATTTTATATACATGTATTTACTTATATTTTATCCTCTCATATATCAATAATTTATCATGTTTATATTTTGTCACCCAAATTGATACTTTCTTAAAATGTACTCCTTATACATTTAATTTAATATTATTATCATAGTTTTCATGAACTTCACTTCTATGCCGCAGTTAATGGTTCTGATGTACCACAGTTAACCCCCCCCCCCCTCTCCTGCCCCCCCCCCCTTTGCCGTGCCAGGTGCGGCAGGAGGAGATGGAGGAGCTGGACGGCCACGTGCACGAGTCGTGCGTCCTGCCCGTGGCGGGCGGCACCGAGAACAGCTACGGCAAGGTGAACATCCTGCTGCAGGCCTACGTCTCCAGGGAGAGCCTCAACAGCTTCTCGCTCATCTCCGACCAGATGTACATCGCCCAGGTGAGCGAGCGCAGAGTCCTGACCACGTGGTGACTTGGGGGCTGATTGATTGGAAATGTTACGTTAAGATTCCACTTGACACGTGGTCTCTTAGGCTGGAAAGTTGCGTTAGAATTACGTTAAGATTCCACTTGACACGTGGTCTCTTAGGCTAGAAAGTTGCGTTAGAATTACGTTAAGATTCCACTTGACACGTGGTCTTTTAGGCTAGAAAGTTGCGTTAGAATTACGTTAAGATTCCACTTGACACGTGGTCTCTTAGGCTAGAAGTTGCGTTAGAATTACGTTAAGATTCCACTTGACACGTGGTCTCTTAGGCTGGAAAGTTGCGTTAGAATTACGTTAGGATTCCACTTGACACGTGGTCTCTTAGGCTGGAAAGTTGCGTTAGAATTCCATTAAGATTCCACTTGACACGTGGTCTCTTAGGCTGGGAAGTTGCGTTATGATCAAGGAAGTGGGATGCTATTAGAAATTAGAAATAATAAGCTTGGAAAATAACGTTAAAATTAGGAAGAAGAAAAACAAAAAGCACGATTTCTTTGTCAGACCCTCAAGTCGCCCACTGTATATTATTAAAGTCTATATATCAGTAATATCTTATACTTGACTTCTAATAAATGACACCAATTTGACGTAGCATTCCAAATTCGACTGTATAGCCCAAATCGTGTCGTAAAAAATACATGAATAAATCTTGCCAATTTTAAATCTCTCCTTTTATGAAGTGATACCGTGGTTCCCGGCTTGGAGGCCGCGTGCTGAAAACAACAATACAGAAACATTTCTCACCTTTCTTTGAAATAATTATGGGCTATTTCATGCTGCGATTTCGGTGTTTAGAACGCGGCTCGAATCATCCGGGCTCTGTTCGAGATGGCGCTGCGGAAGGGCTGGCCGCTCATGGCGGGACGCCTGCTCCAGCTGTGTAAGGTGGTGGAGAAGCGGCTGTGGGCCTTCCAGCACCCGCTGCGCCAGTTCCCCATCCTCAAGGCGGACGTCCTCGAGAAACTGGAGAAAAAGAAGCTGACCGTCGACACGCTGAAAGAGATGGAGGCCGCGGAGATTGGTAACTATGGCAACGGGGGTTTGGGATGTGAAGGCGTTACGTAGTGTGCGCATGCTTCGCTGCTCGTTTAGGCGTATTGAATAAATGTTCTCAAAATGCCAAGGATGTTATTTTGTACGTGTATATTCATGCGTACACGTGTCAATATGTAATATGTGGGTAGTTGTTCCATGCGCGAATCATTAGATCAGTACGGCTAAGTTCCGTAGCCGGCTAAAGTATGTACGTGAAATAGACCACAACCCTCACCCCACCAAGCGTGGCCGGCCCGGTAGCTCAGTGGGCTACAGCGCTCGCCTTGAGTGCTCTGACCACCTGAGAGCCTAGGGGCCGGCCCGGTAGCTCAGTGGGCTAGAGCGCTCGCCTTGAGTGCTCTGACCACCTGAGAGCCTAGGGGCCGGCACGGTAGCTCAGTTGGCTAGAGCGCTCGCCTTGAGTGCTCTGACCACCTGAGAGCCTAGGGGCCGGCCCGGTAGCTCAGTGGGCTAGAGCGCTCGCCTTGAGTGCTCTGGTCACCTGAGAGCCTAGGGGCCGGCCCGGTAGCTCAGTGGGCTAGAGCGCTCGCATTGAGTGCGCTGGTCACCTGAGAGCCTAGGGGCCGGCCCGGTAGCTCAGTGGGCTAGAGCGCTCGAATTGAGTGCTCTGGCCACCTGAGAGCCTAGGGGCCGGCCCGGTAGCTCAGTGGGCTAGAGCGCTCGCCTTGAGTGCTCTGGTCACCTGAGAGTCTAACGGCACGTGGGTCGATGGTTCGAGCACCGCTGTGGCCATGTCTGTGTGATCGCAGGATAAATATCCCATGTCCTTTTTCGCAAAGAGTAGGGGGTTACACCCGGGGACATGGCTCCACTCTCCCTTCCTTCTCCCATTGACGCGATATGACCAAAATTGGTTAAAGCGTCCTGAATATACATCCAAGTCACCTCACCAATCCCTCCTCCCTACGTCACGTGCAGGTCACATGATTCACCACCCGCGGATGGGGGCGACCATCAAGCAGTGTGTGAACCAGCTGCCGCGCCTAGAGATCGCGGCCACTATCCAGCCCATCACACGCACCGTGCTCCGGGTCAGGCTCCGTATCCAGGCCGACTTCCGCTGGAACGACAAGGTGCACGGCACCTCGGCCGAGGCCTTCTGGATCTGGGTCGAGGATCCGGAGAACAACCACATCTACCACTCCGAGTACTTCATGATCCACAAGAAACACGTCAGTATGCAAGATGTTAATGATATGATGTGTCGTGTTTTATGTGTTGTTTTTCCCCATGAGAACGATTTGAAATCGTATATATATATGTATGGAGGTGGTATTTATCATTTATTGAGGTCCTCGTGGCATAAGGACAACGCTATAGGGTGCAAGAACTGAGAAGGATATGCTTGTAGAGACACTCCATGACACAGTCCGGTAGATGCGCGGGAAAGTAACGTGCTTGTGAAGTACGTCATCAAACTGTGGGCATGGTTGACCCTTTTTGCCACTTAAAATCAAGATAGATATGAGGATGTAGAAATGTATTGGAAATTTAACACGGAAACAGACCGAGCAATAAGTCCAGGCCATGTCTACGAAAGAGTCTGAAATTCTTTATGCGGGAGAGAAAAATGCTGTATGAGTGACTATAATGCATGTTATATAATGTGCGTTCAATGGTGACGTGGGAGTCCACGTAGAGACAACGTGGTTAGGACCGGCAGACCATTTGGTGTTTCCGGCTTTCTCTTGTGTATAATAACATTGCTCTGAGTCGTAATTGTATTATCTTCAATATATATATATATATATATATAAATATGTATATATAAAGAATTTTGATCCACATTTGCATGAGTTATATTTCACTTTATTACTCGCTGGGGTATGTAATGTACAACTTTGTGTGGTGGCGTGCGCATCCGTGTTACGGAAGTCACGTGGTATAGATCGGACTTGGACATAGCCTCTAGGTGTAACCATAGTTATTTAACGAGGGTTCCTCAGTACTGAGGCGAATGCCAAACATTCATCACAACATGGCGTCTTCCGTGTCTGTTTCCAATTGTTGCTGTTAGTGATGTGCTAGGGTGTGCGGTACTTACCCGAGCTCTTGGCTGTACTGTACTGGTGTCGTTGTGTGCAGACCCTGGCGGTGGAGGCGCAGGAGCTGGTGTTCACCATACCTATCTTCGAGCCGCTGCCCAGTCAGTACTACGTCAGGGCCGTGTCCGACCGCTGGCTCGGCTGTGAGTCCGTCTGCCCCATCTCCTTCCAACACCTCATCCTGCCCGAGAAACACCCGCCTCACACAGGTAACCTTAGTCATGTCATACTGGGGCTTCATTTCACTAAGATATCGTAATTTAAGTAACTCAAGTACAATTGTAAGTTGTACTGCTGGGCCGAAGAGAAGAGAAACATATTGCACTTTTTGTTATAAATATGTTGGCTTCTTTTCTTAGTACTGGTTAGGAAATAAATTGCACGTCTCAGCAGTCGTTGTTAAGATGATTCGTGAATTTAGTATGTAGAGATATGGTAAAGTGCTCATAACTCTCTGTGAAGCGATCCCCGGGCCTCAGTGTGGTGCCGCGTTACGAGCTATAACTCTATAGTTTGCATGATAATTTAAAGACTGAAACGGTTATGTACAATTATTATTGGGGCGCAAAAACAGCAAACACGTTTGTGTTGCATTTGCCTGCTCTCCGAATGCAAGATAAAAAGTGTGACCTAACGATCTTCCTCACTGACGCGATACGACCTTCATAGATTAAAATATTCTTTTCCCATTGTGGGAGCAGCGATATCAATCTGGTTGCTGTGTTTGTCTGTACAGAGTTGCTGGACCTGCAGCCGCTGCCGCTCTCCGCACTCAATGACCCCCGCCTCGAAGCCCTCTACAAGTTCACCCACTTCAACCCGATCCAGACACAGATATTCCACTGTCTCTACCACACGGACTCCAACGCGCTCCTGGGGGCGCCCACCGGATCCGGAAAAACCATCGCCGCCGAGATCGCCATGTTCCGGGTCTTCCGGGAGTACCCCAAGGCCAAGGTACGCTTACTGATAGTGACCCCCCCCCCACCCAAGGCCAAGGTACGCTGGCATTGATCCCCCCCCCGCCAAGTCCAAGGTACGCTGCCTGATAGTGATTCCCCCCCACCCAAAGTCCAAGGTACGCTAACTAATAGTGACCCCCCGCCCAAAGCCAAGGTATGCTAACTGGTAGTGCCCCCCCCCAAAGCCAAGGTACGCTAACTGGTAGTGACCCCCCAAGTCTCCAAGGTACGCTAACTGGCAGTAACCCCCTCCCCCAAAGTCCAAGGTGCGCTAACTGGCAGTACCCCCCCCCCCCCAAGCCAAGGTACGCTAACTGGTAGTGACCCCCAAGTCTCCAAGGTATGCTAACTGGCAGTCGCCCACCCCCCTCCAAAGTCCAAGGTACGCTAACTGGCAGTACAGTACCCCCTCCCCCCCAAGTTCAAGGTACGCTAACTGGTAGTGACCCCCGCCCCCAAGTCCAAGGCACGCTAACTGGTAGTGACCCCGCCCCCCCGCCCATAGTCCTAGGTACGCTAACTGGTAGTGACCCTCCCCCAAGTCCATGGCACGCTAACTAGCAGTGACCACCCCCCCCACCCAAGTCCACGGTACAATAACTGGTAGTGACCCCCCATCTGGCCTGGCGGTGAGGGTGTGTGGCCCATCTGGCCTGACAGTGGGGGTGTGTGGCCCATTTGACCTGACAGTGGGGGTGTGTGGCCCATTTGGCCTGACGGTGGGGGTGTGTGGCCCATCTGGCCTGACGGTGGGGGTGTGTGGCCCATCTGGCCTGACGGTGGGGTGTGTGGCCCATCTGGCCTGACGGTTGGGGTGTGTGGCCCATCTGGCCTGAGCGTGGGGGTGTGTGGCCCATCTGGCCTGAGAGTGGGGGTTTGTGGCCCATCTGTCCTGACGATGGGTGTGTGTGGCCCATCTGGCCTGACAGTGGGGGTGTGTGGCCCATCTGGCCTGACGGTGGGTGTGTGTGGCCCATCTGGCCTGACAGTGGGGGTGTGTGGCCCATCTGGCCTGACGGTTGGGGTGTGTGGCCCATCTGGCCTGATCGTGGGGGGGTGTGGCCCATCTGGCCTGACAGTGGGGCTTTGTGGCCCATCTGGCCTGACGATGGGTGTGTGTGGCCTATCTGGCCTGACAGTGGGGGTGTGTGGCCCATCTGGCCTGACGGTGGGTGTGTGTGGCCCATCTGGCCTGACAGTGGGGGTGTGTGGCCCATCTGGCCTGACGGTGGGTGTGTGTGGCCCATCTGGCCTGCCAGTGGGGGTGTGTGGCCCATCTGGCCTGACTGTGGGGGTGTGGGGCCCATCTGGCCTGACAGTGCGGGTGTGTGGCCCATCTGGCCTGACAGTGAGGGTGTGCGGCCCATCTGGCCAGACAGTGGGAGTGTGTGGCCCATCTGGCCAGACGGTGGGGGTGTGTGGCCCATCTGACCTGACAGTGGGGGTGTGTGGCCCATCTGGCCTGACAGTGAGGGTGTGCGGCCCATCTGGCCTGACGGTGGGGGTGTGTGGCCCATCTGGCCTGACAGTGAGGGTGTGCGGCCCATCTGGCCTGACAGTGGGGGTGTGTGGCCCATCTGGCCTGACAGTGGGGCTTTGTGGCCCATCTGGCCTGACGATGGGTGTGTGTGGCCTATCTGGCCTGACAGTGGGGGTGTGTGGCCCATCTGGCCTGACGGTGGGTGTGTGTGGCCCATCTGGCCTGACAGTGGGGGTGTGTGGCCCATCTGGCCTGACGGTGGGTGTGTGTGGCCCATCTGGCCTGCCAGTGGGGGTGTGTGGCCCATCTGGCCTGACTGTGGGGGTGTGGGGCCCATCTGGCCTGACAGTGCGGGTGTGTGGCCCATCTGGCCTGACAGTGAGGGTGTGCGGCCCATCTGGCCAGACAGTGGGAGTGTGTGGCCCATCTGGCCAGACGGTGGGGGTGTGTGGCCCATCTGACCTGACAGTGGGGGTGTGTGGCCCATCTGGCCTGACAGTGAGGGTGTGCGGCCCATCTGGCCTGACGGTGGGGGTGTGTGGCCCATCTGGCCTGACAGTGAGGGTGTGCGGCCCATCTGGCCTGACAGTGGGGGTGTGTGGCCCATCTGGCCTGACGGTGGGGGTGTGTGGCCCATCTGGCCAGACGGTGGGGGTGTGTGGCCCATCTGGCCTGACGGTGGGGGTGTGTGGCCCATCTGGCCTGACGATGGGTGTGTGGCCCATCTGGCCTGACAGTGGGGGTGTGTGGCCCATCTGGCCTGACGGTGGGTGTGTGTGGCCCATCTGGCCTGAGAGTGGGGGTGTGTGGCCCATCTGGCCTGACGGTGGGTGTGTGTGGCCCATCTGGCCTGACAGTGGGGGTGTGTGGCCCATCTGGCCTGACGGTGGGGGTGTGGGGCCCATCTGGCCTGACAGTGGGAGTGTGTGGCCCATCTGGCCTGACGGTGGGATGTGTGGCCCATCTGGCCTGACGGTTGGGGTGTGTGACCCATCTGGCCTGATCATGGGGGGGTGTGGCCCATCTGGCCTGACAGTGGGGCTTTGTGGCCCATCTGGCCTGACGATGGGTGTGTGTGGCCTATCTGGCCTGACAGTGGGGGTGTGTGGCCCATCTGACCTGACAGTGGGGGTGTGTGGCCCATCTGGCCTGACAGTGAGGGTGTGCGGCCCATCTGGCCTGACGGTGGGGGTGTGTGGCCCATCTGGCCTGACAGTGAGGGTGTGCGGCCCATCTGGCCTGACAGTGGGGGTGTGTGGCCCATCTGGCCTGACGGTGGGGGTGTGTGGCCCATCTGGCCTGACAGTGAGGGTGTGCGGCCCATCTGGCCTGACAGTGGGGGTGTGTGGCCCATCTGGCCTGACGGTGGGGGTGTGTGACCCATCTGGCCAGACGGTGGGGGTGTGTGGCCCATCTGGCCTGACGGTGGGGGTGTGTGGCCCATCTGGCCTGACGGTGGGGTGTGTGGCCCATCTGGCCAGACAGTGGGAGTGTGTGACCCATCTGGCCAGACGGTGGGGGTGTGTGGCCCATCTGGCCTGACGGTGGGGGTGTGTGGCCCATCTGGCCTGACGGTGGGGTGTGTGGCCCATCTGGCCAGACAGTGGGAGTGTGTGGCTCATCTGGCCTGACGGTGGGGTGTGTGGCCCATCTGGCCTGACGGTGGGGGTGTGTGGCCCATCTGGCCTGACAGCGGGGGTGTGTGACCCATATATATCATGGTTGTTTTGTTTCAGGCCGTGTACATCGCGCCCATGAAGGCTCTGGTCAGGGAGAGAATGGAAGACTGGAAAGTGCGCTTCGAGCAGAAGCTTGGCAAGAGGTATGTGGGTGAACCCAATGCGAACTATCGTAGAGGGAAACTCCCCTTTCTATCCACCGTGTTTATTTTCTTACGACTGATTATACAGCTGTATACTTTTACAAAAACGTCTTTTTCCACCCCTATACCGACTTTGTAATGATATTGTTTTAAACTTACTGGACTGATTATGATAACTTGTTCGTTTGAAATCTATAAAATATGCATATGGGTAATCACATATTTCTGGATTTTCAAGGGCAAAAGAGGCGAGATTATATCTAAATGTTGATGACGTAGCACACAAGACAGCCACACTTCCTAAACCAGATTGGCTATTCTGACAGTTGTGTGTTATTGAATAGTGTCATCTAGAAACAATGGTGTTTACACGACTGAATGTGGTCTCGATTATATTGTCTCAATGACAGGGTGGTGGAGCTGACTGGTGATGTCACTCCGGACATGCGCGCCGTGGCCCGTGCTGACGTCATCGTGACCACGCCCGAGAAGTGGGACGGGATCAGCCGGAGCTGGCAGACACGTGGCTACGTCAAGGCCGTGGCCGTCCTCATCATTGACGAGATCCACCTGCTGGGTGAGAGACCCCCCCCCCCTCCTCCCCCCTCCTCCCGTCTCACTGACCATCCTCATCATTGCCGAGATCCACCTGCTGGGTGAGTGACCCCCCCCCCCCCACCCTCCCTCCTCCCGTCTCACTGGCCGTCCTCATCATTGACGAGATCCACCTGCTGGGTGAGTGACAGTAACCCCCCCCCCCCCCCTCGTCCCGTCTCACTTCCGTCATCCCGTTTCACCCTCATATGATTGTATGTGCGTTGCTGCTGATCACATTCTCTTTATCTAAGCTTGGGTTGTGACGTTATGATGTATCGGGCGTGTACGCACGGCGTGTACATAACACACTGCATGTACGAGCATGTGCCACATGGTGACGCATCCCTGTAGTACTGCCCAGAATCCCTCTCCACACTGCCAATGCTAGGAACCTCCGCTCCCTCTCCACACTGCCAATGCTAGGAACCTCCGCTCCCTCTCCACACTGCCAATGCTAGGAACCTCCGCTTCCTCTCCACACTGCCAGTGCTAGGAACCTCCGCTCCCTCTCCACACTGCCAATGCTAGTAACATCCGCTCCCTCTCCACACTGCCAATGCTAGGAACCTCCGCTCCCTCTCCACACTGCCAATGCTAGTAACCTCCGCTTCTTCTCCCCACTGCCGATGCTAGGAACCTCTTCTTCCTCTCCACACTGCCAGTGCTAGGAACCTCCGCTCCCTGTTGACACTGCCGATGCTAGGAACCTCCGCTCCCTCTCCACACTGCCAAGGCTAGTAACCTCCGCTTCCTCTCCCCACTGCCGATGCTAGGAACCTCTTCTTCCTCTCCACACTGCCAGTGCTAGGAACCTCCGCTCCCTGTTGACACTGCCAATGATAGAAACCTCCGTTCTCTCCACACTGCCAATGCTAGGAACCTCCGCTCCCTCTCCACACTGCCAATGCTAGTAACCTCCGCTCCCTCTCCACACTGCCAATGCTAGGAACCTCCGCTCCCTCTCCACACTGTCAATGCTACGAACCTCCGCTCCCTCTCCACACTGCCAATGCTACGAACCTCCGCTCTCTCTCCACACTGCCAATGCTATTAACCTCCTCTCCCTCTCCACACTGCCAATGCTACGAACCTCCGCTCCCTCTCCCAACTGCCAATGCTACGAACCTCCGCCCTCTCTCTCCCCACTGCCAATGCTAGGAACCTCCGCTCCCTCTCCACACTGCCAATGCTACGAACCTCCGCTCCCTCTCCACACTGCCAATGCTAGCAACCTCCGCCCTCTCTCTCCACACTGCCAATGCTAGGAACCTCCGCTCCCTCTGCACACTGCCAATGCTATTAACCTCCGCTCTCTTTCCACACTGCCAATGCTAGGAACCTCCGCTTCCTCTCCACACTGCCAATGCTACGAACCTCCGCTCTCTGTCCACACTGCCAATGCTAGGAACCTCCGCTCTCTCTCCACACTGCCAATGCTACGAACCTGCGCTCCCTCGCCACACTGCCAATGCTAGGAACCTCCGCTCCCTCTCCACACTGCCAATGCTAGTAACATCCGCTCCCTCTCCCAACTGCCAACTCTAGTAACCTCCGCTCCCTCTCCCAACTGCCAATGCTACGAACCTCCGCTCCCTCTCCACACTGCCAATGCTAGGAACCTCCGCTCCCTCTCCACACTGCCAATGCTACGAACCTCCGCTCCCTCTCCCAACTGCCAATGCTACGAACCTCCGCTCCCTCGCCACACTGCCAATGCTATTAACCTCCTCTCCCTCTCCACACTGCCAATGCTGGGAACCTCCGCTCCCTCGCCACACTGCCAATGCTACGAACCTCCGCTCTCTGTCCACACTGCCAATGCTATTAACCTCCTCTCCCTCTCCACACTGCCAATGCTAGGAACCTCTTCTTCCTCTCCACGCTGCCAATGCTACGAACCTCCGCTCTCTGTCCACACTGCCAATGCTAGTAACCTCCGCTCTCTCTCCACACTGTCAATGCTACGAACCTCCGCTCTCTGTCCACACTGCCAATGCTAGTAACCTCCGCTCCCTCTCCACACTGCCAATGCTACGAACCTCCGCTCTCTCTCCACACTGCCAATGCTATTAACCTCCTCTCCCTCTCCACACTGCCAATGCTACGAACCTCCGCTCCCTCTCCCAACTGCCAATGCTACGAACCTGCGCTCCCTCGCCACACTGCCAATGCTACGAACCTCCGCTCCCTCTCCCAACTGCCAACTCTAGTAACCTCCGCTCTCGTTCTCCACGCTGCCAATGCTATTAACCTCCTCTCCCTCACCACACTGCCAATTCTACAAAGCTCCTCTCCCTCTCCACACTGCCAAAGCTAGTATCTCCGCTCTCTCTCTCCACACTGTCAATGCTAGTGACCTCCGCCCCCTCTCCACACTGCCAATGCTACAAACCTCCGCTCTCTTGCCACTAACGACATCCATCGAATTTTTTTTTGGGTAAAGCTAACCGGTCGCCGTTATTTCCGAATGATTATTGTGGTCGATTGGATAGCATATATGACACATAAATACCCTTGGTGTGGTACATGGTTCATAGCTTCTGAGTCATTATGTTGACAGGTGCAGCATTCAGGCGACAGACCTAAAGAATGTTCTTGTAAAGCATGAATTTCTGATGGAATACTCATGGAAAATTCATGACATATTTTGCAATATGTGGGTGGCAAGACTGACGTGCTCACTCTGCTATCTCAGCCGAACTGGCTGGTTGATGGATCGCATCCCACCTGTGCAAATGTTTGTTTGTGCAGGATAAAGTCTTTCTTCGCAAAGAGTAGGGCGTTACTCCGGGAGACATGGCTCCTCCCTGTCATGACCGCACAGGTTAACGCGTACGTCAATCAAACATTAAAAACCAGCCTTTCTATGTTACATTGTTGCTGATATATCCTGTTGAGAGATCGCCAAGGGACACCACTTGTGGCCATAAATATATTATCATTAAGCCTTTACTAGAGCCATACTCTAGGATTACGTGATTAGATATGTTTTCATGTGAAAAGACACGATGTGCAAGAATGCTCGAAATCTAAGGACAATACGCAAGGAAGCCACATTTTCCCACACGAGATTTTCCAATCACGCTAATGTGTATTTAACGACATGCCCTTTTAAAATGTTGCCTTCTAAATATTTTATCGACTGCATCCATTATATTACACAGGCGGATGGTCGTCTACCGATCAGGCAAACAGTATTTTTTATGAAACGATTGATTGAAATATATATAAGGTTTCCGTCGAACCTTGTTTTGATGTTTCTCAGTGCAAACAATGCTGCATGACCAGCTTTAACCCAGGTCCTCAGTTTTCTGCCGGGGATCCTCCTTAGCTCAGTTGGTAAACAGGCTGATCACCTGGTGGTGGGTTCTAACCCTGGTACCTGCACTTGGGGAATGCTTCATTAAGCCCCATACCATTGTCCCGGGAGGTTTCTCGTCCCAATGTGACGATCCTGTGCACTAGAGCGGCCTCAAACACGAGCATTGTATTTCCATTCTATGAGGGAGCTCCCTGATGCAGTGGTTAGCGCACTAGACCGCGGATCCTATGTCCTGGTTTCACATCCGAGGCACGCGGGCACCTAATCTGGAGCATATGCTTCGTCATTTCATCCTTCCTTGTCTCGGGATGTTCCTTGATTCAGTTTAGCCCTTATGTGCACAAATGTGGCAAAAAAAAAAAATCACAAACATTTTCTTGCAGACAACGACCGCGGTCCTGTGCGGCCTAAAACACGAATTTATTTCACGTCAATTTTCTTGCAGGGAACGACCGCGGTCGTGTGCGGCCTAAAACACGAATTCATTTCACATCAATTTTCTCGCAGGCAACGACCGCGGTCCTATGCGGCCTCAAAAACAAATTCATGTATCATTAATCTTCTCGCAGGCAACGACCGCGGTCTTGTGCGGCCTAAAATACAAATTCATTTCACATCAATTTTCTCGCAGGCAAAGACCGCGGTCCTGTGCGGCCTCAAAAACGAATTCATGTCTCATCAATCTTCTCGCAGGCAACGACCGGGGTCTTGTGCGGCCTAAAATACTAATTCATTTCACATCAATTTTCTCGCAGGCAACGACCGCGGTCCTGTGCGGCCTAAAATACTAATTCATTTCACATCAATTTTCTCGCGGGCAACGACCGCGGTCCTGTGCGGCCTAAAATACTAATTCATTTCACATCAATTTTCTCGCGTACAACGACCGCGGTCCTGTGCGGCCTAAGACACGAATTCATTTCACATCAATTTTCGTGCAGGGAACGACCGCGGTCCTGTCCTAGAGGTGATCGTATCCAGGACCAACTTCATATCGTCCCACACCGAACGCAAAGTGCGCGTCATTGGCCTCTCCACGGCCCTGGCCAACGCCCAGGACCTGGCCGACTGGCTGGGCATCAAACAGGTGGGTGGTGACTGTCAGGACGTGCCCGACTGGCTGGGCATCAAACAGGTGGGTGGTGACTGTCAGGACGTGGCCGACTGGCTGGGCATCAAACAGGTGGGTGGCGACTGTCAGGACGTGCCCGACTGGCTGGGCATCAAACAGGTGGGTGGTGACTGTCAGGACGTGGCCGACTGGCTGGGCATCAAACAGGTGGGTAATGACTGTCAGGACGTGGCCGACTGACTGGGCATTAAACAGGTGGGTGGTGACTGTCAGGATGTGGGTGGTGACTCTCAGGACGTGGCCGACTGGCTGGGCATCAAACAGGTGGGTGGTGACTCTCAGGACGTGGCCGACTGGCTTGGCATCAAACAGGTGAATAGGAACTGTCAGGACGTGGCCGACTGGCTGGGCATCAAACAGGTGGGTGGTGACTGTCAGGACGTGGCCGACTGGCTGGGCATCATACAGGTGGGTGGTGACTCTCAGGACGTGGCCGACTGGCTTGGCATCAAACAGGTGGGTAGGAACTGTCAGGACGTGGCTGACTGGGAGGGCATCAAACAGGTGGGTGGTGACTGTCAGGACGTGGCCGACTGGCTGTGTATCAAACAGGTGGGTAGCAACTGTCAGGACGTGGCCGACTGGCTGGGCATCAAACAGGTGGGTGGTGACTGTCAGGATGTGGATGGTGACTGTCAGGACGTGGCCGACTGGCTGGGCATCAAACAGGTGGGTGGTGACTCTCAGGACGTGGCCGACTGGCTGTGTATCAAACAGGTGGGTAGCAACTGTCAGGACGTGGCCGACTGGCTGGGCATCAAACAGGTGGGTGGTGACTGTCAGGATGTGGGTGGTGACTGTCAGGACGTGGCCGACTGGCTGGGCATCAAACAGGTGGGTGGTGACTCTCAGGACGTGGCCGACTGGCTTGGCATCAAACAGGTGAATAGGAACTGTCAGGACGTGGCCGACTGGCTGGGCATCAAACAGGTGGGTGGTGACTGTCAGGACGTGGCCGACTGGCTGGGCATCATACAGGTGGGTGGTGACTCTCAGGACGTGGCCGACTGGCTTGGCATCAAACAGGTGGGTAGGAACTGTCAGGACGTGGCTGACTGGGAGGGCATCAAACAGGTGGGTGGTGACTGTCAGGACGTGGCCGACTGGCTGTGTATCAAACAGGTGGGTAGCAACTGTCAGGACGTGGCCGACTGGCTGGGCATCAAACAGGTGGGTGGTGACTGTCAGGATGTGGATGGTGACTGTCAGGACGTGGCCGACTGGCTGGGCATCAAACAGGTGGGTGGTGACTCTCAGGACGTGGCCGACTGGCTGTGTATCAAACAGGTGGGTAGCAACTGTCAGGACGTGGCCGACTGGCTGGGCATCAAACAGGTGGGTGGTGACTGTCAGGATGTGGGTGGTGACTGTCAGGACGTGGCCGACTGGCTGGGCATCAAACAGGTGGGTGGTGACTCTCAGGACGTGGCCGACTGGCTTGGCATCAAACAGGTGGGTAGGAACTGTTAGGACGTGGCCGACTGGCTGGGCATCAAACAGGTGGGTGGTGACTGTCAGGACGTGGCCGACTGGCTGGGCATCAAACAGGTGGGTGGTGACTGTCAGGATGTGGGTGGTGACTGTCAGGACGTGGCCGACTGGCTGGGCATCAAACAGGTGGGTGGTGACTCTCAGGACGTGGCCGACTGGCTTGGCATCAAACAGGTGGGTGGTGACTGTCAGGACGTGGCCGACTGGCTGGGCATCAAACAGGTGGGTGGTGACTGTCAGGACGTGGCCGACTGGCTGGGCATCAAACAGGTGGGTGGTGACTGTCAGGACGTGGCCGACTGGCTGGGCATCAAACAGGTGGGTAGGAGCTGTCAGGACGTGGCTGACTGGCAGGGCATCAAACAGGTGGGTGGTGACTGTCAGGACGTGGCCGACTGGCTTGGCATCATACAGGTGGGTAGGAACTGTCAGGACGTGGCTGACTGGGAGGGCATCAAACAGGTGGGTGGTGACTGTCAGGACGTGGCCGACTGGCTGTGTATCAAACAGGTGGGTAGCAACTGTCAGGACGTGGCCGACTGGCTGGGCATCAAACAGGTGGGTGGTGACTGTCAGGATGTGGATGGTGACTGTCAGGACGTGGCCGACTGGCTGGGCATCAAACAGGTGGGTGGTGACTCAGGACGTGGCCGACTGGCTGTGTATCAAACAGGTGGGTAGCAACTGTCAGGACGTGGCCGACTGGCTGGGCATCAAACAGGTGGGTGGTGACTGTCAGGATGTGGGTGGTGACTGTCAGGACGTGGCCGACTGGCTGGGCATCAAACAGGTGGGTGGTGACTCTCAGGACGTGGCCGACTGGCTTGGCATCAAACAGGTGAATAGGAACTGTCAGGACGTGGCCGACTGGCTGGGCATCAAACAGGTGGGTGGTGACTGTCAGGACGTGGCCGACTGGCTGGGCATCATACAGGTGGGTGGTGACTCTCAGGACGTGGCCGACTGGCTTGGCATCAAACAGGTGGGTAGGAACTGTCAGGACGTGGCTGACTGGGAGGGCATCAAACAGGTGGGTGGTGACTGTCAGGACGTGGCCGACTGGCTGTGTATCAAACAGGTGGGTAGCAACTGTCAGGACGTGGCCGACTGGCTGGGCATCAAACAGGTGGGTGGTGACTGTCAGGATGTGGATGGTGACTGTCAGGACGTGGCCGACTGGCTGGGCATCAAACAGGTGGGTGGTGACTCTCAGGACGTGGCCGACTGGCTGTGTATCAAGCAGGTGGGTAGCAACTGTCAGGACGTGGCCGACTGGCTGGGCATCAAACAGGTGGGTGGTGACTGTCAGGATGTGGGTGGTGACTGTCAGGACGTGGCCGACTGGCTGGGCATCAAACAGGTGGGTGGTGACTCTCAGGACGTGGCCGACTGGCTTGGCATCAAACAGGTGGGTAGGAACTGTTAGGACGTGGCCGACTGGCTGGGCATCAAACAGGTGGGTGGTGACTGTCAGGACGTGGCCGACTGGCTGGGCATCAAACAGGTGGGTGGTGACTGTCAGGATGTGGGTGGTGACTGTCAGGACGTGGCCGACTGGCTGGGCATCAAACAGGTGGGTGGTGACTCTCAGGACGTGGCCGACTGGCTTGGCATCAAACAGGTGGGTGGTGACTGTCAGGACGTGGCCGACTGGCTGGGCATCAAACAGGTGGGTGGTGACTGTCAGGACGTGGCCGACTGGCTGGGCATCAAACAGGTGGGTGGTGACTGTCAGGACGTGGCCGACTGGCTGGGCATCAAACAGGTGGGTAGGAGCTGTCAGGACGTGGCTGACTGGCAGGGCATCAAACAGGTGGGTGGTGACTGTCAGGACGTGGCCGACTGGCTTGGCATCATACAGGTGGGTGGTGACTCTCAGGACGTGGCCGACTGGCTGGGCATCAAACAGGTGGGTAGCAACTGTCAGGACGTGGCCGACTGGCTGGGCATCAAACAGGTGGGTGGTGACTGTCAGGACGTGGCCGACTGGCTGGGCATCAAACAGGTGGGTGGTGACTGTCAGGACGTGGCCGACTGGCTGGGCATCAAACAGGTGGGTGGTGACTGTCAGGACGTGGCCGACTGGCTGGGCATCAAACAGGTGGGTGGTGACTCTCAGGACGTGGCCGACTGGCTGTGTATCAAACAGGTGGGTAGCAACTGTCAGGATGTGGCTGACTGGCTGGGCATCAAACAGGTGGGTGGTGACTGTCAGGACGTGGCCGACTGGCTGGGCATCAAACAGGTGGGTGGTGACGTGGCCGACTGGCTGGGCATAGAAGAGGTGGGTGGTGACTGTCAGGTTGTGGGTGTTGACCGTCAGGACGTGGTTCACTGGCTGGGTATCAAACAGGTGGGTGGTGACTGTCAGGACGTGGCCGACTGGCTGGGCATCAAACAGGTGGGTGGTGACTGTCAGGACGTGGCCGACTGGGTGGGAATCAAACAGGTGGGTGGTGACTGTCAGGACGTGGCCGACTGGCTGGGCATCAAACAGGTGGGTGGTGACTGTCAGGATGTGGGTGGTGACTGTCAGGACGTGGCCGACTGGCTGGGCATCAAACAGGTGGGTGGTGACTGTCAGGACGTGGCCGACTGGCTGGGCATCAAACAGGTGGGTGGTGACTGTCAGGATGTGGGTGGTGACTGTCAGGGCGTGGCCGACTGGCTGGGCATCAAAGAGGTGGGTGGTGACTGTCAGGTTGTGGGTGTTGACCGTCAGGACGTGGCCGACTGGATGGGCATCAAACAGGTGAGTGGTGACTGTCAGGATGTGGGTGGTGACTGTCAGGACGTGGCCAACTGGCTGGGCATCAAAGAGGTGGGTGGTGACTGTCAGGTCGTGGGTGTTGACCGTCAGGACGTGGCCGACTGGATAGGCACCAAACAGGGGGGTGGTGACTGTCAGGACGTGGCCGACTGGCTGGGCATCAAACAGGTGGGTGGTGACTGTCAGGACGTGGCCGACTGGCTGGGCATCAAACAGGTGGGTGGTGACTCTCAGGACGTGGCCGACTGGCTGGGCATCAAACAGGTGGGTGGTGACTCTCAGGACGTGGCCGACTGGCTGGATATCAAACAGGTGGGTGGTGACTGTCAGGACGTGGCCGACTGGCTGGGCATCAAACAGGTGGGTGGTGACTGTCAGGACGTGGCCGACTGGGTGGGAATCAAACAGGTGAGTGGTGACTGTCAGGACGTGGCCGACTGGCTGGGCATCAAACAGGTGGGTGGTGACTGTCAGGATGTGGGTGGTGACTGTCAGGACGTGGCCGACTGGCTGGGCATCAAAGAGGTGGGTGGTGACTGTCAGGTTGTGGGTGTTGACCGTCAGGACGTGTCCGACTGGCTGGGCATCAAACAGGTGGGTGGTGACTGTCAGGACGTGGCCGACTGGCTGGGCATCAAACAGGTGGGTGGTGACTCTCAGGACGTGGCCGACTGGCTGGGCATCAAACAGGTGGGTGGTGACTGTCAGGACGTGGCCGACTGGCTGTGTATCAAACAGGTGGGTAGCAACTGTCAGGACGTGGCCGACTGGCTGGGCATCAAACAGGTGGGTGGTGACTGTCAGGACGTGGCCGACTGGCTGGGCATCAAACAGGTGGGTGGTGACTGTCAGGATGTGGGTGGTGACTGTCAGGACGTGGCCGACTGGCTGGGCATAGAGGAGGTGGGTGGTGACTGTCAGGTTGTGGGTGTTGACCGTCAGGACGTGGCCCACTGGCTGGGTATCAAACAGGTGGGTGGTGACTGTCAGGACGTGGCCGACTGGGTGGGAATCAAACAGGTGTGTGGTGACTGTCAGGACGTGGCCGACTGGCTGGGCATCAAACAGGTGGGTGGTGACTGTCAGGATGTGGGTGGTGACTGTCAGGAAGTGGCCGACTGGCTGGGCATCAAACAGGTGGGTGGTGACTGTCAGGACGTGGCCGACTTGCTGGGCATCAAACAGGTGGGTGGTGACTGTCAGGACGTGGCCGACTAGCTGGGCATCAAACAGGTGGGTGGTGACTGTCAGGGGACAGTCAGGACGTTGGCTGGGCAACAATGGAATGAAAGGAAAAGTGGACCTTCTGGTCGCTTTTGTGCTCAATAGAACTAAGCTGGGCCAATGAACTTTCCGGGACGATGATTGACGTTGAGATGAAACATGCCCCAGATTGAGAACCCACGCCGGGATTCGAACCCAGGACCTGGCGAGATTTGACGAGAAACCAGGAAGGTTCTGTGCCATTAATTTTATCTGTACTCAAACCTTCCAATTTTTAAATGCTGTGCGCCTGCTTACACACGAGATAAATGATGAAATCGTTTGACATAAACTGTGTTTCTTTCTGTCCTTGTAGATGGGTCTGTTTAACTTCCGGCCGTCGGTACGCCCGGTCCCGCTGGAGGTGCACATCGCTGGCTTCCCGGGAAAACACTACTGTCCCCGCATGGCCACCATGAACAAACCCACATACCAAGGTAGGCAGGCAGGCCGCTAAAGTGAAAACAAATGGGGTTCTTAAGTTGGATTTTAAATCTCTAAATAAATGTTACTTATATTGTGAAGTTGAAAGATATCCCGACAAGTCAGTGGCAATTTTTTGAGTCGAACTGTGGATTTATCATTTCTTAAAGGTAACGATAATCTTAATTAATCTTAATAATAATATATATATACCAAACCTTGATTCTGCCCCAGCTAAAGCTCTAAAGATCGTTTAGAATCTTGAAAACAATGGCAATATGGTAAAATACCGCTCCGAACTAATTCGGAGTCGAATGTATACAAACCACATTTATTATTAGCATATTTGGTGAATATATTTATAACTGGCTCACTATTTAACGGGTTCACAGGTAATACATTTGTCTATGTATCGTTGGCCGTGTAATGAAAGATTTCCCTCTCCCCCTCACCCCCATCCTCTCACCCCGTGTAGCGGTGCGCACGCACTCCCCGGCCAAGCCGGCCCTGGTGTTCGTGTCCAGTCGGCGCCAGACTCGCCTCACCGCGCTTGACCTCATCGCCTTCCTCGCCGCCGAGTCCGACCCCAAGCAGTGGCTCCACATGGCGGAGATGGAGGTAACTGACTCATTCAGCATTCACAAATTTGTTACGCCCTCTGCATTGTTTGCTCGGCCATGGTGGTTAATTACCGGAAGTGACCTTGTATCCGGATCAGGGCGGCGGGAAGACCCGCACTTGGCCGGAAGTGACCGTGTATCTCAGTCAGGGCGGCGGGAAGACCCGCGTATGGCCGCAAGTGACCATGTATCTGGGTCAGGGCGGATGGAGGACCCGCGCTTGGCCGGAAGTGACATTGTTTCTGGGTCAGGGCAGCGGGAAGACCCGTACTTGGCCGGAAGTGACCTTGTATCTGAGTCGCAAACCCTTATCATGTCCCATATCATGTCCCATATCTTGCATCAGATATCTCTCCTATCGTCTCAGATATCGCTCATATCGTTTCAGATATCTCTCATATTGTCTCAGATATCTCTCATATCGTCTCCCATATCAAGTTTCCGACTTGCTCCCATATCGGGCCCCATATCATGTCTCACAACTTCTCCCATACCGCGTCTCATATCACGTCTCAGACCTTTGCCCATATCATGCCCCTTATCTTGTCTCAGATATCCCATATCGTCTCCCATATCATGCCTCAGTCCTTCTTCCATAAAATGTCCCAAACCAAAACCCTTATTTCACGACCCATATAATGTCCCATACCGAAACCCTTACTTCACGTCTCATATAATGTCCCATACCAAAACCCTTATTTCACGTCCCATATAATGTCCCATACCAAAACCCTTATTTCACGTCCCATATAATGTCCCATACCAAAACCCTTATTTCACGTCCCATATAATGTCCCATACCAAAACCCTTATTTCACGTCCCATATAATGTCCCATATCAAGACTCATATGTTCTGCCATATCGTGTTGCATGGTTTGTGATATATCGTTTGTGTATCGTTGTCGTCTGGTGGCCCGAACGGCAAGGGGTGGGGGGCAGTAATCAGAGACGCTGGTGGGGGGGGGGTGCAAAGGGGGTTAAAGGGGTTAATCCGGTTCGACCAGGTCACCAGGGCAGCTTACAGAACCTCCAGCCAGTTGTCTTATCTGGTGGTTGCTGAGAGTTGTCCTGACGTTGGGACAAATACTCCGGGTAGCTTTGACCTTATGGAATGCTCGTCCCATAGTGTGTATGATGGTCGATAGGGGGCCAGAAGTGGGGGGTAAAATGGAACCGCACTTGTTGTCACCAATCATGCCCCCTCCCTCTGTTATTTAATACCGTCATATAACATGCGGTGTGTAGTATGTTATAAAGTGTATGGGTTGTAACTTGCATGGTTTGCTTTACTTTAGAAAGTACATGGGTTCGTTATAACCAAGTGGATGGTAACGAAGTGGGTTAAAAGCCAAGTGAGTTGTAACCAAGTGGGTTGTAACCAAGTGGGTTGTAACCAAGTGGGTTGTAACCAAGTGGGTTGTAACCAAGTGGGTTGTAACCAAGTGTTGTAACCAAGTGGGTTGTACCCAAATGGGTTGTAACGAAGTGGGTTGTAACGAAGTGTCTTGTAACGAAGTGGGTTGTAACGAAGTGTGTTGTAACCAAGTGGGTTGTAACGAAGTGGATTGTAACAGAGTGGATTATAACGAAGTAGATTGCCATGGAGTTGGTTTTATTCGACCAGCAAACGCCTATTCAGGGGCTGTGGTTGACATTGTGAGAACTCTTATCGCAGAGGGCGCCCCTAATCATGTCCATCTCGCCAGGAGTTGTCCTCTCAGTGGCTCCCACAACTCGGACCGTCCTGGCCAAAGGTTACATAGGAAGTCATACTTATTATGCGGGGTTTGCACCGTGGCTTAACACTTGCTTATCGGGCAGTGTCTTGTTCAAACGTGCTCAACCCGGGTCCCTTGAATAGCGGTTGTCGCCTGCATATTTTTGGTGCAGATATTTGCTCGTGACAACGTGTCTAATTGAGATAATGAGGCTTTGTGATAACAAAAAAAGATATGAAGAAGTGCACGGGGCAATCTCAGGAAGACGTGCAGGTTGTAATAACGTTGGCAATGTTCACAATAATGTAGTCGATACAAACAGCGGCTCACATTCACAATAATGGGACACATGTAGTATGCACTAACAGCGGCTCACATTCACAATAATGTGACACATGTAGTAGACACAAACAGCGGCTCACATTCACAATAATGTGACACATGTAATAGACACGAACAGCGGCTCACATTCACAATAATGGGACACATGTAGTCGACACGAACAGCGACTCACATTCACAATAATGTGACACATGTAGTAGACACAAACAGCGGCTCACATTCACAATAATGTGACACATGTAGTAGACACAAACAGCGGCTCACATTCACAATAATGTGACACATGTAGTAGACACAAACAGCGGCTCACATTCACAATAATTTGACACATGTAGTAGACACGAACTGCGGCTCACATTCACAATAATGTGACACATGTAGTAGACACGAACAGCGGCTCACATTCACAATAATGTGACACATGTAATAGACACGAACAGCGGCTCACATTCACAATAATGTGACACATGTAGTAGACACAAACAGCGGCTCACATTCACAATAATGTGACACATGTAGTAGACACAAACAGCGGCTCACATTCACAATAATGTGACACATGTAGTAGACACAAACAGCGGCTCACATTCACAATAATTTGACACATGTAGTAGACACGAACTGCGGCTCACATTCACAATAATGTGACACATGTAGTAGACACGAACAGCGGCTCACATTCACAATAATGTGACACATGTAGTAGACACGAACAGCGGCTCACATTCACAATAATGTGACACATGTAATAGACACGAACAGCGGCTCACATTCACAATAATGTGACACATGTAATAGACACGAACAGTGGCTCACATTCACAATAATGTGACACATGTAGTAGACACAAACAGCGGCTCACATTCACAATAATGTGACACATGTAGTAGACACAAACAGCGGCTGACATATCAACCAAACGAAAAGATTGGTTATATAATCAGAACGCGTAGGAAGCCGCCAGCCTGGCCTCTAACGCTGCTTTGCCGATTCATATAATACCCAAGTTTCTATCCTCCAAATTACAGAATGTTTCGTCCTGTCTGTAGCTCACTATAAAATTTAGAAATTACCGCCAGCCACGATTTCGCCGCTTAACCAGGCGGCATCCCTCTTTGGAGGTGTGTCCGCGATGGACCAATCACGAGGCGATACTTTAATTAAATCAAACCGGATATGACGCCTACCGTGTGAGCACAACAAGAGCGCGTGATCATCGCCAATTTAATTTTAAGATGTAAACTTTCGGTGCAGATCGCAATTAGATTAAGTTGCACACCAGCTTTAACCGATTCTGGTCATATCGCGTCGATGGGAGACGGAAGGGAAGAGTGGAGCCATGTCTCCCTACTCTTTGCGAATCCAAACGAAAAGAAAATGACGTGCTATCATTTAATCAATCACTCCATTCATTCGTTCATCCATTCATCAATCAATCTATTAATCTCCCATTTCAAAGCCGCCTAAAACTCCATTGAATTTCTTTTCATTTCCAATTTGCTTGGCCTTACCGAGCCGCGGTATCTTGATGACGAACCAGTATGCGGCAAGATAAATATAGATTTGATTAATGTAGATATTGATATCAGCTTTAAACTTTGATAACACAAGTGCCGTCGAACGGCAATGACAAGAGGCTGATATGCAGGTGTGTTATTCAAGGTGGCAATCAAAAAATCCATTCCATGGTTGATATTTGATTTTTGACTGATTGTTAATTGTTCATGTTGTCTGTATTATGGCTACCGCCTTGTTACTTGTTGAATCTTTCCCAAGTAGCCCAGGTGTGTGCAGGATGTCCTCAACTTATTGAGTAGTCCCCGTCGCCCCGTGGCCAAGAGGTAGCCAATGCGTGCACAAATGTGGCATAAAACGCCAATTCACCCAGCCATCGCTCTCGGACGGGACTGTCGCGCGTGTTGGTTCATGTTAAACACCGCGTGCTGTGGCACTGGTAGGGTGGGGGGGGGGGGGGTTACCCCACTCACCCGCCCCTGCGTTTTTCGTTACTGGTTTTAAGGAGGTAACAGAAACCAATCCAGTCGCCAACATCGCGTACTTTAATAGGAAATCCCCCTCCCGTCGTACACGTCGTGTATATAGCTGGTTGGCGTGGCCAAGTGAGTAGAGGCGTGGGGGGGGGGGGGGGTGGGGGGGGGTGAGGGGGATGGTGATTGTCAAGCTCGCCGCGCGGTGAAATGGAGCCCTAGCGGAGTGAGGCGAAGGCAGAGAGTGGGTGGTTGTGTGTAGTCGTGGCGCGCAGACTTCAAAGTGGCCCTGCTGGAAGACAACTGATGCGTGAAGAGACCCGGGCTGACTGTGAGCCGCAGGCAGCGAGGGAGGTAGGGGTGGGTGGAGCTTGGGGGTTGCGGGGGGGCAGGTGAGCTGTCCGACTTATATGGTAGTGGGCGGTATTGGTATGTGTGGAGAAGGGTGGAGGGGTGGGTGTGGGGTGAGGCTGGAGGGTGTGGGTTGAGGCTGGAAGGGTGAGGGGAGGTGGGGGGGGGGGGGTGAGGTAGCCGTGCCTGCGGTGTATGGGACCTTCGGACCGCCCCGCTCAAGGGTTCTCTCCTTTCATGATAAAGGTGAACCTATCTACCTCGCTAACCGGCTAAAGGCCCCACCCCCCTCCCCCCCTCTCCCAGGCTGGAGGCCCGAGCTACCTACCAACCTAGCCACCCCTTACTGGTGTAAACCCCGGGGTCCTCACCCAGCCCGCCTACGCACCCCCACCCACCCTCCTCCCCCTACGGGCGACCCTAACTAACCCCCCTCCCACCCCCCTCCCCGCCCGCCTCTCCAATAGCAGGCCCATATACTGGCTTTTCGGTTACTTCTTACCTGGTGCGCTTTGCCAGAGGATTGTTTTACGCGGAGTATTTCACCTGATGGTCTGCCCAGCTCTCTTTACCCACTTTATTTACTTATTACGTAGATATATATATACATATCCACGCGGAATAGCCGAGTGAGGTGACGTCATCCAATGGTAACAGCGACCATATGAGCATTAGTTATCAACGTGATTATACATTTACTGGTGTGTACCCGTGTACACCAGGGAGTCGGCCTCCGCCTCCCCCTCCCCACCCTCAGTAACTGTCGCCGGTTCGCGGATAACACCAGGGGTGTGTGCGAAGCCTGGCCCACCCAAGAGGGTGGGTGGGGACCCCAGCTCACGCCAACCACATCCAGCCACTGACTCACGGACGAACTGAAGTGGAATGATACTACCAACTCGGCTAGAAGGGGGAGGGGGACGACGACGACGGAGCCCCGTGACACGGCGGCGCCGGCGGGATGCTTGTGACACTGTCCGGGGAGCTGACGCGGAGTTGTCGGTTGTTGCGGTTCTAGCTGTTAGGGGTCTTGCGTCAGTGTGAGTGACCGCCGGACCAGCCGGTGGCCGGGCGATGTACCGGGCCCGTGAGAGATCTACAGATGATAAAGATCGGCCCGAGATAAGACCGCTGCATGCTGTCGTCGGCTGGGCTGCCATCCATCCGAACCTGTCGCTCACTCACTCACCGTCACCCGCTGTGTCACCGTGTCACCTGACATCGACCACATGCATGGCGTGTGAAACCCGATCTAGATTAATCGGATGGACAACTCCAGCGGTGAAGGGACTGCCCTAAACCGGACTTTGTCATCGTCATTCCGGACTTTATTCGCCCCCCCCCCCAACCGCACCCGATCACTGTTACCTACCCTTCGCTACACGTTACTATAGCCTACCCCACCCTGCGTGCGTGGCTGGGTCGACAGGAGCATTGTGAGCTGCTGATTGCTCTATCCGGGATCTGCCTCAGCTCAGCAGGTCACCACCAGGACCTGAACAGGACATGTCTGGAATTTCAAGCGGCTCGCGTTTCGGGCCGGAGCACACATGGATTTTTTTCGCCGTTTCGACTCAGCGATTTGACTAACTGGATATCGATGCTGTCGCCAAACATGCGCGACTTGCCCATCATCTGAGAGACCAGAGGGACACACACACAGACAGACAGTGAGACAGACAGACAGACGGACGGACGCGGCCCAGGGTGGCGGTCCGTGTGACAACAACCTATACTTCCTGGTCCAGTCTGTCTTCTGCTGCTAACTGACGGCGCACGTTGCGTGCCGCGTCACCCCGTGCTGCTGCGGGCGGAGTACCGTAATATCCCGGGGTGTGGGCGGGGTGCATAGTTTGCTGACTGTTCGCGCCACGCTTGACTGGCCCGGTAGCACGCGGTTTCCATGTCCACCGCGCTCAGAATGCTACCCCCCCCCCTCCCCTGCCCCCTCTCGTGCTCGCTTTCGTGTGGGGCGCACTCGACTTGATGCGATGATGCCATCTACCGGTGGAAGTATTAAAGTGTCTCAGCGCATATAGTCGCCTGTCCCAGGGTGTTCCAGGGTGTACGTTGTACAGTCGCCTGTCCCAGGGTGTCCCAGCGTGTACAGTCGCGTGGCCCGTCCTAGCATGTACAGTCACCTGTCCCAACGTGTACAGTCGCGTGGCCCGTCCTAGCGTGTACAATCACCTGCCCCAGGGTGTACAATCGCCCAGCGATGCCGCTCTCTCACCTCCAGATTCTTCTCCGATTACCGTGACCCTGCACGAAAGCGATACACATCGATTACCGAATACTTACTACGAGACTTGATGTTCCAGAAGGGGACTGATTTATTTGGCGAGATGGTAACCTCGGTGACCATGTCTCTCACCAAGCTGGTGCGGCGGTCCGGCTTTCGCACCTTCATCGCCGCCCTCTGCGCTATCTACCTCCTGGTCGTGTTCACCTTTCACGCCGACCTTGAGGAAGGTCAAGGTCGCTCGCCGCCAGACGGGAAGCGTGCCGTGGGTCGGACCCCTGCCCCGCGCCGCAGCGGCCGTCACGGCGGGCCGTCCAACTTGTTTCTTGACGACGCCAACGCGGCCGACGCTGCTGAGGTCAAGGTCAAATATGAGGTGGACAAGGTGTACGTGACGCCCGACACGAACGAGGGTTGTGTCGGTTACGGCGCCGCCGAGCAGTTCACCTTCGCGACAGTGGTGCGCGACTTGTACGCGTATGCCGCCTTCTACGACGAGCGGCCGAATGACTTCGATAACCATGACAACGGGACGTACATCCGGGTCATGGTGGTCTTCAAGTCGTTCGGCGAGCGACCGCCGCTCACGTGTTCTTTCGAGACGCTGAATGGCGATCTGGTGACGTCACCCATGAAGTACTACGAGATGTGCGAGAACCACGGGAGGCCCTACGGCGGATACATCTTGTCATGCAAAATCCCGCGCGAGATCTCGCGCCGCCCGTGCGGGGTCATGCTATCCGGACTAGGGGCGGCGACTGGCCCCGTCCTGAAAGTGCGCTCAATCAAACCCAAAACCCAACAACAACACAAATTCGCCATCTGCGTCCCACCCCTGTTCGGCCACATCGATAAAGGCCAACTGGTGGAATTCCTCGAACTATCCCAGTTGCTAGGGGCCAGTCACGTGACGTTTTACGACTTCGAGATCGCCGACGAGATAACGGAGGTGTTGAACTACTACCAGGGCCTGGGGTTGACGAGCCTGGTGCCGTGGCCGCTCCCCAGGGCGGCCGACCGACAGATGTGGTACCACGGCCAACTGGTGGCGATACAGGACTGTCTTTACCGCAACATGCCCGACGTCCAGTACCTCTCCTTCAACGATATCGACGAGTTCGTCGTGCCCCACAAACACTCCAGCTGGTCCGAAATGATGGCTGCTATGTTCCAGCCGTCGCAGTGTGCCTTCCAGTTCCACAGCGCTTTCTTCGACCCCGGCTACAACCCGGCGGCGCCGGCGGCCGCCGCTGGCCCCGCCGCCGCCCCCGTGGAGGGGGATGTCGCCCCAGCCGCCGACCCGCAGCCGGGGGCGGGTGAGCGGCTCCTGACGCGGCGCGCCGTGCAGCGGACGTCCCGGATGAGTGAGATCCGGACGAAGTGCATGTTGAAGCCGCACCTGGTCTTCGAGAAGGGGATCCACCACGTGAGCAAGCCCATCCTGGCCCACCTGGAGGTCCGCCGCATGCCCGTCGAGGTGGCCTTCCTGCATCACTACCGCAACTGTAAGCAGGACTTCGGCATGAACTGCAACGGCCGGGCGATCGACGACCGGGCGCCGCGCCTGGCGCCCGGCCTGGAGCTAGCCTACCAGGACGCCCTGCGCGGCATCAGCGCGGCCAAGGCACCCTGACCGGACCACCGCTAAGACACCCTGACGGAACCGCCCGCTAGCCCTGCCAAGGCCCTCGGACTGAACCGCCCGACAAGTCACCGGGATTAAATCTCCCATAAAGCACCAGGATAAACCGCTCGCAAAGAGACCCGAAGTTAATGCATCTCAAAGAGATCGGGATTAAACTGCCCGCCAAAACTGCGGGATTAAACCGCCCTGAATTACATCCGGATTAAACCGCCCAGAAAGACATCGGGATTAAACAGCCCAGAAAGACAGGGATTAAACCGCCCGCACACACACCGGGATTTGCTTCGCTGTCCGCGGACACACCGAGATTTGCTTTGCTGCCCGCGGACACACCGGAATTTGCTTCGCTGTCCGCGGACACACCGGGATTTGCTTTGCGGCCGCTGACACACCGGGATTTGCTTTGCTGCCCGCGGACACACCGGGATTTGCTTTGCGGCCGCTGACACACCGGGATTTGCTTTGCTGCCCGCGGACACACCGGGATTTGCTTTGCGGCCGCTGACACACCGATTTGCTTTGCTGCCCGCGGACACACCGGGATTTGCTTTGCTGCCCGCGGACACACCGGGATTTGCTTTGCTGCCTACGGACATACCGGGATTTGCTTTGCTGCCCGAGGACACACCAGGATTTGCTTTGCTGCCCGCGGACACACCGGGATTTGCTTTGCTGCCCGCTGACACACCGGGATTTGCTTTGCTGACCGCTGACACACCGGGATTTGCTTTGCTGCCCGCGGACACACCAGGACTTATACTATCCGCAAAAAACACGGGAATTAAATCGCCGGCCAATACAGGGCTCAAGACGGACGCGAAAACACCGTGATTAAGCCATCCGCAATGATCCCTGTCGTTAACAGAGCCCTGCGGTGACGGTAGTTCCTGCGATCGCCGCTAGCGGTCGCTTCATGCGAAACGACACGTGGTGCTATGCATCCAGATGTAATATAATATCCAAAAGACGATTGCGCGTTTTGCTTGCCTTAAGTTAATCGGATATGTTCATATCACCATGTGAATATGGCTGTGAAATTGGGAAATTGGTCTGTGTTAGTTTTTGAGGGTTTTTGAGTTGTTTTTTTTGTAGAGGGGGGGGGGTCGTGTCTATGGAAGTGTTGGTGTCTACGAGGGGGAGGGGGGGCTAAGCCCTCACTCCGGGGTGGAGGTCTGTGTTTTGGCCTTAATGATATATAGATACATATATATATTTATATATATAAATCAATTAGATTGATAGGCCCCCGCAGAGAGCAGATTGTGTTCTTATCTGGCAACCCCTTGACCCAGACGTTGTCTAGTTACCGAACAAGGCCATGTGACCCAGGCAGGTGCAGTCGTATACGCGAAGGTCGTCTTGTGAGACCATGTGTTCTGCGGGTGTCCTTGTGTGCTTCACACGCCGTCTGATGTCCCGAACCGCAGCGCCGTCTGTGATAAACTGGAGTGGAGTGAACGAATCAAGAATGATTTGATGTTTGAGACATGATATGTTTGTGGCTAATATGAAGATGATACAAATAAACATTCCAGTATAACTAGCGATGTGTTTTCGTATTTCTTCGCATGTTGTATCCGACCAGTTCCGAGGATGCACGCTTACCCGTAGATTGTGCATGTTGTGACATCCCTGTATCTGCCAGGCTCTATCTGGTCTCAGGCTTTATCTGGTCTCCGGCTCTATCTGGTCTCAGGCTCTATCTGGTCTCAGGCTCTATCTGTCAGACTATCGGGCTGTATCTGTCAGGCTGTATCTGTCAGACTATCTATCGGGCTGTATTTGTCAGGTTGTATCTGTGACACTATATCTGTCAAGCTGTATCTGTGAGGTTGTATCTGTGACACTATATCTGTCAAGCTGTATCTGTCATACTATATATCCAACTATCTAGCTGTATTTTATACATATATATCTATATATAGGTCACCATATTGCAATATCTAGTATTATATTACAGTCAGACCCCGTTTATCCGACACCCGTTAATCCGGACACCCCGCTATCCGGCACAGTCCGACCTGTAACGGATTTCCACAATGCTAATGGCCCTCTTTAATCCGACACTCGCTTTCCGACACCGACACGGCTTTTCTGCAACCAAAGTGCCCATTTCTCTCGTATATCCGACCAATTGGCCGTGAAGCCGCGCCGCGTTGATTGCTTTAACCGCATTATTTTGCAGTGGCCTCCTGACTGTTAACACACATAGGATTAACACTGACGGTTATCACTCTCAAGCATCGACACCTATGTCTAGGTGTTATGTCTTTGTGTACGCTACACATACTCCAAAGAGCCTTCGGGCTGTAGTCATTACAGAACTATTCCGCCAATACCCGTGTGCTTCGGATCCTTCTTAAAAAATGTGGGTTAGCCACACGCGTTCAATGTCGTAATAACTACACGAACAATCGGCCATTGGCCGAGGGTCATGCAAGTTACACCAACACCCCTCGGATTTCTGAATTCGTTAATCCGACATCTTCGCTATCCGACACAAATCAGGGCGTAACCGAATGTGTCGGATTAACGGGGTCTGACTGTATCTGATTATGCTGCCGTTTTATAAATTGTTGTCCTTATATTATGCGGCATGCCAAAAAACCCGAACAAATCAAAGCTATATTATCCTTTGATTCGTGAAGTCACGACGTTCCTGCGCAAGATAAAGTATGGAGATCCCGAACACGTTAAAAACTTGGGCCGACTAACGCCGTAGTAATTTAATACTTACAATGCATAGAACAGCTGTAAGTCCCATCCAGACGATAGGTTTTTCCTGTGTTTTTTTTTTACCTATGAGACATCACTGTCCGCACGGTGGAATTATGCGTTATTAAGGGGCGTAACCTTGCGGAATATCCCAGATTGGGACGGTAGGCGGTGTGGTATGTCCCAGATTGGGGCTGTAGGCCATGTCATATGCTGTACTAAGCTGTAGTTTTGCAGTCTTTGCCAGCCAGGAGCATGTGACGAGCGGCATATTGTGGGTCATGTGGTACGGCTTAATTTGATTGCATACAGTGGGTGGTAAGGAGTCGCCGGTCACGCGGGAAATCAACTGATGGCGTTTTCTGCAGCAGTCCTACAGAGTCCAATGAAGTGGGCGTAAAAGTTGTTTTCCTCATTAAGGGTAATGCGACCCAGTCACGAACGTTCCATTGTCTGGCAGATGAGCCCCGCAGCGAGTCGTAGGTTCGCATCCCCACTTCCGCCCACGCCGGCACCCGGAATAAACACGTTACTGACTAGTCGTTTCATTAAGTATTTTTGTAATATGTCATATAGGTAAAACCTAAAAGGGCGATCGCAACTATTTTTGGATCGAAAACGTTCTGCTATTTCTAGACTAAAGTACTGATTGGCTGAATTACCTGGATATATATAGAAAGAATATGGGAAGTGTTGCAGATTTCTAGTGCATCTCATCTATAATAATCGCTAATATAAGTGGATTCATAATGCATAACTTGCTACTCGGAAAGGTAATGAAAACTATGGGTGTTTAAATCTGTAATTGAGGTGGATATACATAAACTGCATGTCAAAGCAAATGGAAATGTAGGCCTGTATGTTTAATTCAAATAACAACACAGATTAAAGTGATAGTTAACTAAGTGATGAAATACTGAGTAAACTCCTATGATCATTAATAAAACCAAACTGGCATGCAATAATTACAAATGGTCAATAGCAGATTGTGTAAGATACTTCATATGTTAACAATATGGAATTCATAACTATATTTTCGCTAAATGGTTACATTATATCATAATGCCCCATAATTGAACCATCAAGATTATATCCAACTTGAACCAAATTAGACAACATTTGACTTAAACGACGAAACTTTGAAAGTGAGAGAAAAGTTAAATGTCTGTATTTTCATATAAAATAGATATCTCACGTTTTTCTAAGATATGACATATCCTTTACATGGTAGAAGTATATAAGCCTATGAGTTGGGGGCATGACACTAATTTGCAATTGACCCATATTCCGTGTACTCACCAGCTTGTGTACATATACCCATATTTATTGTACATGTATAACATTTGCAAACAAAGAAAATTGAGTCACATAGGTACAATATGACAAGACCTGAATTTAAGCACCACTTAACTACATAGGTATGTGGTCCTGATTACCAGATATGGGTCAAATTTGAGTCTGGCTAAAATAATCACTTTGACAAAATTTAAACAGTGTCTGTGTATTTTTGTGTTAAACAATTGGTAATTAAACAGTTTGAATATATTATATAGACAATGATTGTCAGTCTTGATACAAAGTCAAATCAAATATATATATGAAACATTGAAATTATAAAAGAATGATCACGTTATGCAATGTAAGGTTTTGAAGAACAAGTTTTTATGGTAAATTAAGCTGGTAAGACAATTTCATGCTAGTGTGCTAGTTCATAAAGCAATTGACAATATAGCGATATATAATATCCACATTGCTGGATAAATCAAAATCACTTTTAAAATATGTGGTTAGCAGTAGTTTGATGCATGTCTTATAATAAGCCTAATGAATATTGTAAATATATATATTAAAATAAACTCCCTCTAACTTAAGGTACTGATTGATATTAATGGCATGCAAAAAAAGCTGATTTTAAGTCAAAAGTAATTTACAAAATATTTAGTTTTCTTGTAAAATATCTTTCATTGATTTTTTGTCAATGTTTGTGATTGTGCAGATAAATTAAATTTGCATTGCTGACTTTATTCATATAGATTGGAGAAAACCTATACCAAAACATTGTATAAATGAATAACTTCTTCTTTGCAAGATTCTATAAAAACTACTTAATAGTTTTACCAGCCTTTTACCGATTGTGTAATCAGTGTATTGATAATTGTTTATGGAAATCGTTTTCGGCATATCAATTGCCGATAGCATTATTTTTGTGTCTATGACACAATAATTGTCCCAATATTATTCATTTATCTTTACCAGCGCTGAAGAAATGAGAAAAAAACATTTATCCTTTTTAGCCTCGGAACAAAATTATTGTTAATATTTTCCATCTGTGGGTGAGTAGTGGCTGGTCGAGAGAGACCGAAGAGGCCTTGGGTCGTAGAACGTCTGCATCCAGCCCCCCACCCCATTTTTGGTATTCTTTTTCATTTGCAAATTAGATTCCATCTTAGATATGAACATGATAAACCTGCCAATTTTTGTGTGCACCTTTTTACGGTTAAATTGCTGCCAGAGCATAACATTTCAAGTGAAGTGGATGATTTCCCCCCCCCCTCCCGACCCAACATCCCTGAATCCAAGCCTGGTGGTCAGCCTGAAATTGAAAATTGTAGTCATGCAACTAGGTTAGCCTAAAATTAGGTCAGAGTAAAATTGCCAGGGTCAACTGTCACTGACACTGACGCAGTGACTGTGTGTCTGACACAGCCACGATGTGCATATGCCTTAAAATGCCTACCGCCACTACATTGCTAGGCCTACATTACCTTACAAGGCATACCTCCACTACATTACCAGGCCTACATTACCTTAAAAGGCCTATCTCCACTACATTGTGGGATCCCGCAATGTAGTGGAGGTAGGCCTTTTCACTTTCATGATTAATTCAAATATGCAAAATTGAGGAACCGGAAGCGCCAACCGGGTGTGAATTACAAAAACGCGTTTAAGTGAGCAGGTGAGCAAAGCTAGCAGACGACCAGCCATTTTGTTAAACGGAGACGCTCATAGTTTACGATGCCGGTAGATGGCGTTCTGTTTACGAGGGCGACTGTGCATGTGAACGCGAACCATTCAGCGAAAGCGGAAACAGTCAGTTGCAGGTCGGGCACCAGTCTTTAGTAGAACACGGCCCGAGCGCCCTCTGCCGGGAGAGTGGCAAGGAATATTTAGCGCGGCGTGGATCGTTAAACTCATAAATGTATTGTAATTTAAAGCGTAAATGAACTGTTAGCGTTTCAATAATCTATTAGTTACCTTTTT
Organism: Arenicola marina; assembly: GCA_964019135.1. NCBI lineage: Eukaryota > Metazoa > Annelida > Polychaeta > Arenicolidae > Arenicola > Arenicola marina. Next base: position 39,698,737 of record OZ025248.1, on the reverse strand, counting down.
AAGGAAGATAATTTAATTATTAAAGACTGAAAGGTATCGGATGTTTTGCAAGCATCCAATCGCAGGGAGCGGAATCGGTGTATTCCGGACCTGATGTCGCAATAGAAGACTTCGCAAATCATAGCTCAGATCGTTCCACTGTCAGGCGCCACTGCATGTGCAACGCATTCTGGGTATTATTTTGGCATTTGCGAGATGTTAAGATGGCGTCATCGCATGACAACGTATTCTGCAGACAACTCAAAATACGATATTGCCATCTATGTAAAGAACAGTTGTGTAATCTGGATGTAATTTAGACATGCTCATTAATTCTCTACATGCCTTGCCAATAACCTGGAAATATGGTACACCAAAATATTTCCCAGCACGCGTCAGTCACGCTTTATTGCGAAGTCCTGTATGAACCGCAGCCTGGAGGCAGAGTGAGTGCGAGATTAGTCCTCACCCTGGCCTTTCGGCTGTGACGTCTGTTCACCTGGCCACACGGGGTACTGTTGCGAGAGGACGGCGGGCTGATATAATACGGGGGTCTGGGTGCATCCGCCGCTCACAGCTGGGGTCGGAAGGCCTCACATGTTACTCTCTTACGGCCTGAAAGCCCAGCGTGGACCAGCAGGGGGCCTGACAGGGACCACGGAGGCCCCGTCGTCTCCGCCGTCGTCTGTCCACAGGTCTGTGTGGTCTGCCCATAAGTCTATGTGATCTGCCTATACGTCTATGTGGTCTGCCCGGCGGTCTGTATGCGATTTGCCCACATGTCTGTGTGGCACCGTGTGTTGTCTGCCCACAGGTCTGTGTGGCACCGTGTGTTGTCTGCCCCTAGGTCTGTGTGGCACCGTGTGTTGTCTGCCCCTAGGTCTGTGTGGCACCGTGTGTTGTCTGCCCACAGGTCTGTGTGGCACCGTGTGTTGTCTGCCCCTAGGTCTGTGTGGCACCGTGTGTTGTCTGCCCCTAGGTCTGTGTGGCACCGCGTGTTGTCTGCCCACATGTCTGTGTGGCACCGTGTGTTGTCTGCCCACATGTCTGTGTGGCACCGTGTGTTGTCTGCCCACAGGTCTGTGTGGCACCATGTGTTGTCTGCCCATAGGTCTGTGTGGCACCGTGTGTTGTCTGCCCATAGGTCTGTGTGGCACCGTGTGTTGTCTGCCCACATGTCTGTGTGGCACCGTGTGTTGTCTGCCCACATGTCTGTGTGGCACCGTGTGTTGTCTGCCCACAGGTCTGTGTGGCACCGTGTATTGTCTGCCCATAGGTCTGTGTGGCACCGTGTGTTGTCTGCCCATAGGTCTGTGTGGCATCGTGTGTTGTCTGCCCACATGTCTGTCTGGCACCGTGTGTTGTCTGCCCACAGGTCTGTGTGGCACCGTGTGTTGTCTGCCCATAAGTCTGTGTGGCACCGTGTGTTGTCTGCCCCTAGGTCTGTGTGGCACCGTGTGTTGTCTGCCCACAGGTCTGTGTGGCACCGTGTGTTGTCTGCCCCTAGGTCTGTGTGGCACCGTGTGTTGTCTGCCCCTAGGTCTGTGTGGCACCGTGTGTTGTCTGCCCACATGTCTGTGTGGCACCGTGTGTTGTCTGCCCACAGGTCTGTGTGGCACCGTGTGTTGTCTGCCCATAGGTCTGTGTGGCACCGTGTGTTGTCTGCCCATAGGTCTGTGTGGCACCGTGTGTTGTCTGCCCACATGTCTGTGTGGCACCGTGTGTTGTCTGCCCACATGTCTGTGTGGCACCGTGTGTTGTCTGCCCATAGGTCTGTGTGGCACCGTGTGTTGTCTGCCCACATGTCTGTCTGGCACCGTGTGTTGTCTGCCCACAGGTCTGTGTGGCACCGTGTGTTGTCTGCCCATAGGTCTGTGTGGCACCGTGTGTTGTCTGCCCATAGGTCTGTGTGGCACCGTGTGTTGTCTGCCCATAGGTCTGTGTGGCACCGTGTGTTGTCTGCCCATAGGTCTGTGTGGCACCGTGTGTTGTCTGCCCATAGGTCTGTGTGGCACCGTGTGTTGTCTGCCCACATGTCTGTGTGGCACCGTGTGTTGTCTGCCCACAGGTCTGTGTGGCACCGTGTGTTGTCTGCCCACAGGTCTGTGTGGCACCGTGTGTTGTCTGCCCATAGGTCTGTGTGGCACCGTGTGTTGTCTGCCCATAGGTCTGTGTGGCATCGTGTGTTGTCTGCCCACATGTCTGTCTGGCACCGTGTGTTGTCTGCCCACATGTCTGTGTGGCACCGTGTGTTGTCTGCCCATAGGTCTGTGTGGCACCGTGTGTTGTCTGCCCATAGGTCTGTGTGGCACCGTGTGTTGTCTGCCCATAGGTCTGTGTGGCACCGTGTGTTGTCTGCCCATAAGTCTGTGTGGCACCGTGTGTTGTCTGCCCATAGGTCTGTGTGGCACCGTGTGTTGTCTGCCCATAGGTCTGTGTGGCACCGTGTGTTGTCTGCCCACATGTCTGTGTGGCACCGTGTGTTGTCTGCCCATAGGTCTGTGTGGCACCGTGTGTTGTCTGCCCACATGTCTGTGTGGCACCGTGTGTTGTCTGCCCATAGGTCTGTGTGGCACCGTGTGTTGTCTGCCCATAGGTCTGTGTGGCACCGTGTGTTGTCTGCCCATAAGTCTGTGTGGCACCGTGTGTTGTCTGCCCATAAGTCTGTGTGGCACCGTGTGTTGTCTATCAACAGGCTTGTGTGATCTGACCACAGGTCTGAGTTGTCTGTCCACAGGTCTGACTGGTCTGCCGCAGGTCTGACCTGTCTGTCCACATGTCTGACTGGTTGGTCCTCAGGTTTGAGCTGTCTGTCCACAGGTCGTGAGTGGTCTGTCCTCAGGTCCGAGCGGCCTGTCCTCGGGTCTGAGTGGTCTGTCCTCAGGTCCGAGCGGTCTGTCCTCGGGTCTGAGTGGTCTATCCTCAGGTCTGAACTGTCTTCCTGCTGGTCTGCGTGGTCTGTTAACAGCTTTGAGTGGTCTGTCCTCAGGTCTGAGCGGTCTGTCCTCAGGTCTGAGTGGTCTGTCCTCAGGTCTGAGCTGTCTTCCTGATGGTCTGCGTGGTCTGTTAACAGGTCTGAGTTGTCTGTCCTCAGGTCTGAGCTGTCTTCCTGATGGTCTGCGTGGTCTGTTAACAAGTCTGAGTGGTCTGTCCTCGTGTCTGATCTGTCTTCCTGCTGGTCTGCGTGGTCTGTTAGCAGGTCTGAGTTGTCTGTCCTCAGGTCTGAGCTGTCTTCCTGCTGGTCTGCGTGGTCTGTTAACAGGTCTGAGTGGTCTGTCCTCAGGTCTGAGCGGTCTGTCCTCAGGTCTGAGTGGTATGTCCTCAGGTCTGCGCAGTCTTCCGGCTGGTCCGCGTGGTCTGCCCCCCAGTCTCTGAGAGGGTTGGTAGCCGTGCCGCCACAGTCACGCCATCATCTATTGTTAATCGGCTCTGAGTGAACTAATTTGGGTCCAATCGTTTTAGTTGCTTGGGCGTTGGCCAGGTAAACAACTGGGATCCCACGCGGTCCTCGGGCAGAGTGTGACATAAGCGTTGGGGGGTTGCAAGAGGAACCTCCATGAGGCCCGACATTGGCATGGTGAAGTTACTTAGTGGTGGCGAGATGACTTAACCCCTAAAATGTCCTTTTTGTAGGATCCCCTTTCCATGTGAGGAAATCCATAGTTGCCAAAACATGTAATAAAAGGAAATTCGCTCTGAAGTTACTTAGTTTGCTACTGGTTATCCCCGCCGTAGACTTCAATGACATATATTAAACTGCAGCCATTTCTTTTGTTTTTTCTGATGTATTAATTAAGAACAAGTATCATGCCATTATACTGTTGGAGAAAACATACGTATGGACTGATGATCGTGACCACTTTGGCCACCTTTTGGTCACTCTTGCCGCGTCTGTATATTATGATATAGAGGAGGGGTGCATGGGCGGCGGTAGGGGGGGGGTGCGAACGGGCGGCTGGGGCTGAGCTAGGGAGAGCACTTATGTGGGGATGGGCGTGAAGGGTGAAGGGGGGTGACGGGGGCTGAACTAGGGAGGGTACAAATGGAGGGGGGTGGTGGGGGGCGGGGCGACGGGGACCGAAATGGGGAAGGGGGTTATGGGGGGGAGAGCTGATTAAGGGGCGTGAAAGGTGAAGAAGGGCGACGGGGGCTGAGGTGGGAAGGGTGTTGATGGAGGGAGGGGAGCGACGGGCCTGAACTGGGGAGGGGGTGATGGGACAAACGCAGAAGGGGGCGCCGGGTACGTTGGTATGCACCGTGTTTGAGGCTGGATGGCGGCGTGCCAGACCTGGCCACAGCGCCACCTGGCGTGACTAGCCGGAAGCTGGGGCGTCCGGTCCGCCGCTGGTCGCTCTGCCTTAACTAATTGACAGGCGATCGGCGGTAAAGAGCGTGCTTACGAGGCCAAAGTATCCCTAGCCACTGTACCGTGGCCTCCTAAGACAAAGCTGAACTGGGGGTGGGCTAGGGTAGGGTGGGTCGGCCGGGATTTGTGATGGCGTTGGGTTGAACATATAAACCCCTGGTGTTTGATGCTACTTTATACGTATTGAAGGCTAAGCTGCGGTCAAGAAAACTCTCGGAACTAATATTATCTGGCGTCAGATATCCCAGATCAGATGTGAGTGCGGGGGCGCGAACCCATGACCCAGTTAATGATCCGCAGGGAGGGAGGGAGGGAAAGAGGGGGTGAGGTGGGAGAGCGGTTGCGACTGGAGTGGTTTGCCCGCCGTCACCCGTCAGATTATATGGCGTGGTCGTCCTGTTTGGCTGCACCAGCTGACATCGATCCAGTCCTGATTCAGTCCGGATCCAGACACGGATCTGGACATCCCGATGAGTTCGGCGCGTAGGACTATGTGTGGGCAGGAAGGGGGCGGGGGGAGGGGGGTGGTAGTGGTGGAGGTTAGGCCATGGTGGCATTCGTTGTAAGCCGAATGTTAAATCGGCTTTGGGTTTTTCTTTTCGTTCCCCGGCTGTTCCAAACCGTGTGTCCGTGTGGAGGTGCAATGATGCCGACGATAGTGAATACCCAGTATATTTACTTGTCCAATACTATATTTTGCTAAAACTGTCCAATGAAAAGTTAATTCAATGTAATGTAATTTTCAATATGACAATGTAATTAGCCAATGTCATTGTCCAATATTATCGCTGTCCCAAACTATGACTGCATCCATACGATATCAATTCTGACCGATGTCCGATTCAATGTCCAATACAGAACAGAACAATAAAGTACATGTCCAATACGATTGTCTTCTAATGCTATGATGGCCGAACACACTGGCAATACAATAAATGTCGAAATCAACGCAAACCTGTTCAATAAAATGACTTTCCGGTCAATACTATGACTGTCAATACTATGACTGTCAATACTATGACTGCCAATACTATGACTGTCCTTACTATGACTGTCAGTATTATGACTCAATATTATGTTATGTCTGTTCAAAATATATATCTGTTTAATACACTGTCCAAGAAATAGCTGTCAAGAGTGATATGTCGAGGTTGGGTAACTTCTTGCACCGCGCGGTTGAAAGAGCGAAGCCGTAATCCTGTTCACAAAGCGCGGAACAATTTCAGCGCGCCTTATATTTTGGACGGATTAATCTCTGGAACAAAAACAGTGAGACACAGAACAAACCTAACGAGCATTGGTATATAACATTGAAAATGCGAAACTTTCTGTTTCGATATCGACCCCACTGTCCAAGATGACAGAATAAAGTGGCTCCCGGCTCGCTACCCCCCAGCCCCGCCCCTTACACTCCCGACCTATTGGAGGCTAACGTTATTGCGCCTGTTGAGGAAGCTACTCAGGACCCCGTCAGTAATTAGATCGCCATGGGAACAAGAGACGGACACGCGGGCAGACGTGGGTGTGTGGTGGGGTGGGGGGGGGGGGGATTCAGGCTGACTGGGAGTGAGAGAACAGCTTCTCCTGTTATCGTGACCACGCCACGTGACCGATTAGCTTGCGGTTTGAGGGGCTGCGGCAGCGAGTTGGCCACTGTCGGCACAGACGGAGGGACACAGGTGGGTGGGTGAGGGGGTCTGGGGCTGAGTGCCACTGGCGGCACGGACGGAGGGACACAGGTGGGTGGGTGAGGGGGTCTGGGGGTGAGTGCCACTGTCGGCACGGACAGAGGGACACAGGTGGGTGGGTGAGGGGGTCTGGGGGTGAGGGCCACTGGCGGCACGGACAGAGGGACACAGGTGGGTGGGTGAGGGGGTCTGGGGCTGAGTGCCACTGTCGGCACGGACAGAGGGACACAGGTGGGTGGGTGAGGGGGTCTGGGGGTGAGGGCCACTGGCGACACGGACAGAGGGACACAGGTGGGTGGGTGAGGGGGTCGGGGTGAGGGCCACTGTCGGCACGGACAGAGGGACACAGGTGGGTGGGTGAGGGGGTCTGGGGCTGAGTGCCACTGGCGGCACGGACAGAGGGACACAGGTCGGTGGGTGAGGGGGTCTGGGGCTGAGTGCCACTGTCGGCACGGACAGAGGGACACAGGTGGGTGGGTGAGGGGGTCTGGGGCTGAGTGCCACTGGCGGCACGGACAGAGGGACACAGGTGGGTGGGTGAGGGGGTCTGGGGCTGAGTGCCACTGGCGGCACGGACAGAGGGACACAGGTGGGTGGGTGAGGGGGTCTGGGGGTGAGGGCCACTGGCGGCACGGACAGAGGGACACAGGTGGGTGGGTGAGGGGGTCTGGGGCTGAGTGCCACTGGCGGCACGGACAGAGGGACACAGGTGGGTGGGTGAGGGGGTCTGGGGCTGAGTCCCACTGTCGGCACGGACAGAGGGACACAGGTGGGTGGGTGAGGGGGTCTGGGGGTGAGGGCCACTGGCGGCACGGACAGAGGGACACAGGTGGGTGGGTGAGGGGGTCTGGGGGTGAGGGCCACTGTCGGCACGGACGGAGGGACACGGGTGGGTGGGTGAGGGGGTCTGGGGGTGAGGGCCACTGGCGGCACGGACAGAGGGACACAGGTGGGTGGGTGAGGGGGTCTGGGGGTGAGGGCCACTGGCGGCACGGACAGAGGGACACAGGTGGGTGGGTGAGGGGGTCTGGGGGTGAGGGCCACTGTCGGCACGGACAGAGGGACACAGGTGGGTGGGTGAGGGGGTCTGGGGGTGAGGGCCACTGGCGGCACGGACAGAGGGACACAGGTGGGTGGGTGAGGGGGTCTGGGGCTGAGTGCCACTGTCGGCACGGACAGAGGGACACGGGTGGGTGGGTGAGGGGGTCTGGGGGTGAGGGCCACTGGCGGCACGGACAGAGGGACACAGGTGGGTGGGCGAGAGGGTCTGGGGGTGAGGGCCAAGGGCGGCACGGACAGAGGGACACAGGTGGGTGGGTGAGGGGGTCTGGGGGTGAGGGCCACTGGCGGCACGGACAGAGGGACACAGGTGGGTGGGTGAGGGGGTCTGGGGGTGAGGGCCACTGGCGGCACGGACAGAGGGACACAGGTGGGTGGGTGAGGGGGTCTGGGGGTGAGGGCCACTGGCGGCACGGACAGAGGGACACAGGTGGGTGGGTGAGGGGGTCTGGGGCTGAGTGCCACTGGCGGCACGGACAGAGGGACACAGGTGGGTGGGTGAGGGGGTCTGGGGGTGAGGGCCACTGTCGGCACGGACAGAGGGACACGGGTGGGTGGGTGAGGGGGTCTGGGGGTGAGGGCCACTGTTGGCACGGACAGAGGGACACAGGTGGGTGGGTGAGGGGGTCTGGGGGTGAGGGCCACTGGCGGCACGGACAGAGGGACACAGGTGGGTGGGTGAGGGGGTCTGGGGGTGAGGGCCACTGGCGGCACGGACGGAGGGACACAGGTGGGTGGGTGAGGGGGTCTGGGGCTGAGTGCCACTGGCGGCACGGACAGAGGGACACAGGTGGGTGGGTGAGGGGGTCTGGGGCTGAGTGCCACTGTCGGCACGGACAGAGGGACACAGGTGGGTGGGTGAGGGGGTCTGGGGCTGAGTGCCACTGTCGGCACGGACAGAGGGACACAGGTGGGTGGGTGAGGGGGTCTGGGGCTGAGTGCCACTGGCGGCACGGACGGAGGGACACAGGTGGGTGGGTGAGGGGGTCTGGGGCTGAGTGCCACTGTCGGCACGGACAGAGGGACACAGGTGGGTGGGTGAGGGGGTCTGGGGGTGAGGGCCACTGGCGACACGGACAGAGGGACACAGGTGGGTGGGTGAGGGGGTCTGGGGCTGAGTGCCACTGTCGGCACGGACAGAGGGACACAGGTGGGTGGGTGAGGGGGTCTGGGGGTGAGGGTCACTGGCGGCACGGACGGAGGGACACAGGTGGGTGGGTGAGGGGGTCTGGGGCTGAGTGCCACTGTCGGCACGGACGGAGGGACACAGGTGGGTGGGTGAGGGGGTCTGGGGGTGAGGGCCACTGGCGGCACGGACAGAGGGACACAGGTGGGTGGGTGAGGGGGTCTGGGGGTGAGGGCCACTGGCGGCACGGACAGAGGGACACAGGTGGGTGGGTGAGGGGGTCTGGGGGTGAGGGTCACTGTCGGCACGGACAGAGGGACACAGGTGGGTGGGTGAGGGGGTCTGGGGGTGAGGGCCACTGGCGGCACGGACAGAGGGACACAGGTGGGTGGGTGAGGGGGTCTGGGGCTGAGTGCCACTGTCGGCACGGACGGAGGGACACAGGTGGGTGGGTGAGGGGGTCTGGGGCTGAGTGCCACTGTCGGCACGGACAGAGGGACACAGGTGGGTGGGTGAGGGGGTCTGGGGGTGAGGGCCACTGTCGGCACGGACAGAGGGACACGGGTGGGTGGGTGAGGGGATCTGGGGGTGAGGGCCACTGGCGGCACGGACAGAGGGACACAGGTGGGTGGGTGAGGGGGTCTGGGGCTGAGGGCCACTGGCGGCACGGACAGAGGGACACAGGTGGGTGGGTGAGGGGGTCTGGGGGTGAGGGCCACTGGCGGCACGGACAGAGGGACACAGGTGGGTGGGTGAGGGGGTCTGGGACTGAGTGCCACTGGCGGCACGGACGGAGGGACACAGGTGGGTGGGTGAGGGGGTCTGGGGGTGAGGGCCACTGTCGGCACGGACAGAGGGACACAGGTGGGTGGGTGAGGGGGTCTGGGGGTGAGGGCCACTGGCGACACGGACAGAGGGACACAGGTGGGTGGGTGAGGGGGTCTGGGGGTGAGGGCCACTGGCGGCACGGACAGAGGGACGCAGGTGGGTGGGTGAGGGGGTCTGGGACTGAGTGCCACTGGCGGCACGGACGGAGGGACACAGGTGGGTGGGTGAGGGGGTCTGGGGCTGAGTGCCACTGTCGGCACGGACAGAGGGACACAGGTGGGTGGGTGAGGGGGTCTGGGGGTGAGGGCCACTGGCGACACGGACAGAGGGACACAGGTGGGTGGGTGAGGGGGTCTGGGGGTGAGGGCCACTGTCGGCACGGACAGAGGGACACAGGTGGGTGGGTGAGGGGGTCTGGGGGTGAGTGCCACTGGCGGCACGGACAGAGGGACACAGGTGGGTGGGTGAGGGGGTCTGGGGCTGAGGGCCACTGGCGGCACGGACGGAGGGACACAGGTGGGTGGGTGAGGGGGTCTGGGGGTGAGGGCCACTGGCGACACGGACAGAGGGACACAGGTGGGTGGGTGAGGGGGTCTGGGGGTGAGGGCCACTGTCGGCACGGACAGAGGGACACAGGTGGGTGGGTGAGGGGGTCTGGGGGTGAGTGCCACTGGCGGCACGGACAGAGGGACACAGGTGGGTGGGTGAGGGGGTCTGGGGCTGAGGGCCACTGGCGGCACGGACAGAGGGACACAGGTGGGTGGGTGAGGAGGTCTGGGGCTGAGTGCCACTGGCGGCACGGACAGAGGGACACAGGTGGGTGGGTGAGGGGGTCTGGGGGTGAGGGCCACTGTCGGCACGGACGGAGGGACACAGGTGGGTGGGTGAGGGGGTCTGGGGGTGAGGGCCACTGGCGACACGGACAGAGGAACACGGGTGGGTGGGTGAGGGGGTCTGGGGGTGAGGGCCACTGGCGGCACGGACAGAGGGACACGGGTGGGTGGGTAGGTGAGGGGATCTGCGGGTGAGGGATGCCGGTTGGGCACGAATAGATGGATATAGGTGGGAGGCATGGGGGTGGGAGAGAGGAGTGGGGCAAAGGGATCTCTGTTGGGACTAGAAGACACGGGTAAGGCAAGTTTAAAGTTCTCATCATTCTTTTATACTTAAGCTGCTAGCCACGAGTGTCGTTCAACTTTACCGACATGGATGCATATATGCTATGCCATACATAACATCACACGGCCATAAGTAATTAGATCGCAAATATTTTACAAACGGTGCCCTGCGTTTCTTTCCACGGGTGTCTTATGTACATATAACAAGAGAATACCACTTGACCCGCTGTTCATTTTATAAGTGTGGACAGATGCATGATTTTATTGTCTCGAAAGTTCGCCGATGTAGAACTTGATATACCCACACTACGAGTATGCTTAGTAGTTCCATATATTTAACAATACTCCGGGATTATATTGCTGGACACTATATTGCATTCCTCCAGTACCATCGCACGCCAAGGTGGAATGTATTAATAGACAAGTCTTATCAGTCTGGGTGCATATAACCCTCATCTTTAGTTGGCAATGGGTCATGCGATAGTCAACCAGCGTTATCTACTGGCTTTCTACACCAGACATATAGTGTGGGTAGTCGTCGTGGGCGCTGTGTAGCTCAGTTGGTAGCACATATAGCTTTATTGAGACCACCGGACTCGCTGGGTCTGAATCAGAGCACTGTTTGTGTCACGTGACCCCGATCGCATTGTCCCTGTTGGGGTTAAGGCCGCTGTTGTGCACACAGGGGCTAAACAGAGCCAAGGCACCTCATGGGACGATAAAGGATGAATGGAGGAACCCCAGATATTGTCACACATGCCCGGGCCCGGATTCGAACCAACGACCTATTGATTTGCGTGCTAGTGTGCTAACCAATAAACCAGGGTGTGTTTTTGTGTGTTTTTCTCCTTCTTTAGTAGTGAGAGATACAACAATTACGTCACGTGATACATCCGAATTACTATCGTCGCTTTCGAACATTTGGAGTCGTTAAATCAATAGTTAGTAATCAGGCTGAGCGGCAGATCATCTGGTCGTGGGTTCGCGCCCTGGCACCTGTTTCTGTGGCATTTTACATTCACTTTCCCGGGATATTTTTTGCCCAGTTTATCCTTCATTCGCACAAAAGTGGCTTAAAATACCAAAGTATGTTCCAAATGCTCTTGGTTTTTTTAAAGGGGAACCTTAGCCTATGGGTATTGCGTTCATGGGGATTATCGTAGGTCGAGCGAAGCCAGATGCCCAGGGATAACCCCGTACTCTTTTTAAAAGAGGACATGGGATCTGTTCGTGCATTCTCGGAGACATTCGCACGGTGGGGCGCGAACCACCGAACTCCGATTGCGCTAACCACCAGACCATTTGGGTGATTTTCGCTAGAGAAAAACCTCCGTGCACTGTGACTGTGCACTATACTTCACTTTTGAATCCTGTCTGATGAGTGAAACGCTTTGTGCCACAAACCTTGCTGTGAAGCTCTTGTATGGGTAATAATATATCTGGTGAGACTGCCAAATCCAGGATGTTTGCCAACGAGTTTTCAAATGACGATAAAACTTTGTTCATCACATAGACAGATTGGCCCATCTCAAAGACGGTTTGAGGGGAATTTGGCTTGTATAATTGCCAACCCCAGAGGGGAATCTCAACCAAAGGACCGAGGGGACTGGAGACGGGGCCGGCTAATGTAAACTGACCAGAGCGAATTCAACAAGGGGTTTTACGGCTATAACAACATAGCTGTCGGTCATATTTATAATATGATAAACCGATGATAAATGACGATGGATGGACCAGTTATGGGAATGCACATCTTTCCAAAGCGCACATATTGTCTGCCTCGTTAAACGCACACCGCCTCGTCTCGTTGTGCTGTGTATATCGTTCTTACCGCACTCGCTGTGCACATCGATCTAACCGCTCACTGTCTGTCTCGCTGTGTATATCGTTCTTACCGCACTCGCTGTGCACATCGATCTAACCGCACATTGTCTGTCTCGCTGTGTACATCGTTTTTACCGCACTCGCCTTGCACATCGATCTAACCGCTCACTGTCTGTCTCGCTGTGTACATCGTTCTTACCGCACTCGCTGTGCACATCGATCTAACCGCACAGTCTCGATATGGACATCGTTCGAACCGATCACTGTCTCGCTGTGCACATCGCTCTAACCGCACATCGTTTCACTGCGCACTTTGTTCTGACCGCCCACTCTCTCCCTCGCTGTGCACATCGTTCTAACCGCACACTCACTGCACATCGTTCTAGCGGCCTGTCTCGTTGTGCACATCGCTCTAACCGCCAACTGTCTCTCTCGCTGTGCACATCGTTCTAGCCGCCTACTGTCTCTCTCGCTGTGCACATCGCTCTAACCGCACATCGTTTCACTGCGCACTTCGTTCTGACCGCCCGCTGTCTCTCTCGCTGTGCACATCGTTCTAGCCGCCTACTGTCTCTCTCGCTGTGCACATCCTTCTAGCCGCATACTGTCTCTCTCGGTGTGCACATCGTTCTAACCGCACACTCCCTGCACATCGTTCTAGCCGCCTGTCTCGCTGTGCACATCGTTCTAGCCGCCTACTGTCTCTCTCGCTGTGCACATCGTTCTAACCGCACACTCACTGCACATCATTCTAGCCGTCTGTCTTTTGCTCTGCACATCGTTCTAACCGCCCGCTGTCTCTCGCTGTGCACATCGTTCTAACCGCACATTGTCTCCCACGCTGTGCACATCGTTCTAACCGCCCGCTGTCTCCCTCGCTGTGCAGATGGAGAACATCATCACTGGGATCCGGGACACCAACCTCAAGCTCACCTTGGCCTTCGGGATCGGCCTCCACCACGCCGGACTGCACGAGCGGGACCGCAAGTCCGTGGAGGAACTCTTCGTCAACCAGAAGATCCAGGTACTTTCCCGATGTCCACCTGTATCCGCTATGCATAAGGAGTGCCTTTACCATGTACACCTATATACGCTATATCTCCGAGGTACCTTTACCATCTACACCTACATACAGGTACCCCTAAGATGTGCACCTATAATAAATCAGTGTGTGAAACAAACTTTAAGTTGAAGAAGACCGGCCGGTCTTGTAAGTTTACTTAGTAAGTACAAGTACACTCGACCGGCTTTTTTGTCACTAGACCGGATAAGGGCATGCTGAGTGAAGATCACAACCCCCCCCCCCCCACCCTGCCCTCACACATACACCCAACAAAAAAACTGAAGTCGTTCCCTGCATTATGGAGGCAACCATTTGTGAGTTGACAAACGACATTATCTCTTAATTTTTTTAATCACTTTGGCCTTTTTTTTGGCAAGCAACATTGAGGTTTGGGGTCTCTTTGGCGGCTTGCCCCCTTTCACAAAGCGCCACATTTCTTCCCACTGTGTGAGAGGATAATCGAGATATGGCAAATGATGCACACAGGATGTCCGGACGGTGTGCAGTTTCAATGATTGTATACTGCCCTAATGTGTATTTGCGGGCGTGTGCGTCTGTTTGCGGCATTCTACTTAGCAGGCGAAGTGCTTGTGCTCACGATTCTATATATATATAGCTACATACCGGGAAGCAAATACTCATCAATATTCATACTCATGAAAGCGGGAAAGTCGGGCTCGTTGTCAGAGATGCATATACACTAGCTTCCTTATGTCTAAGCAGCTCGCTCACGCACGCGATTTATTAATACAAATAATATATTGGTATTTACTGGAACAGTGTACCCTATAGAGCTTTCAGGGCGACAAAATTGTTACAAGACCGGCCGGTCCAGTGTCTTAGAATTAACACTCGACCATCCAGTCAAATACTCCACTCGGTCCGCCGGTCGAGCGTTAGTGTCGCACACTGCTTACGATGTGTACCCATATACAGGTACCTTTACCATGTACACCTAATTATCTTACCTTTACGAGGTGCACCCATATACAGGTACCTTTACACCTAGTTATCTTACCTTTACGATGTGCGCCCATATACAGGTACCTTTACCATGTACACCTAATTATCTTACCTTTACGATGTGCACCCATATACAGGTACCTTTACACCTAGTTATCTTACCTTTACGATGTGCACCCATATACAGGTACCTTTACCATGTACACCTATTTATCTTACCTTTACGATGTGCACCCATATACAGGTATCTTTACCATGTACACCTATTTATCTTACCTTTACGATGTACACCTATATGGTGTAGTATAGTCCTACAAATATAGCACAGGTTTACCATAGTTAAAGAATAATTGCATGTTTGTCCTATTTTATGATCTGTGCTGGCTAGGTTACGGAGCGAAAGTTGGTTGAGTAACGTATCTGTGCTTTGTTATGTTTGTATTCAACATAAGGCCAAAGCAGGCATTTATATTTTGGATATATCTGTCGTCTATTTTGTTATTGTGCGCCCGAAAATACAGAAGCCACTTGACCAAAATACCCAAAAACAGCTGTGTAACAACTTGCTTTAATTAATAGGTTGCCAACGAGATCGCTCAAAATTACAAAAAACAATTGTTTGACCCTCAATCCGCTCTCTACCTTTTAACTCACAACCAGTGTATGTTAATGTAATAGCATCAACAGCAGTTTACAATAGTCAATATAGTTGACTTTGCAACTATAGCCCGTACCCATGGTCACCATGGTGTCTTGTCCGTTACAGGTGCTGATTGCGACCAGCACCCTGGCCTGGGGGGTCAACTTCCCTGCTCACCTCGTGGTCATCAAGGGGACGGAGTTCTTCGACGGCAAGACTCGGCGCTATGTGGACTTCCCTATCACCGGTAACTCATCACGTTACGCCATAGCACCGTAATTCGTGACGTCACGACATAGCCCCGTGACCCATTACGTCACGCCATAACCCCGTAACTCGTGACGTCGCGCCATAACCGCGTAACTCGTGACGTCACGCCATAGCCCCGAAACCCATGACGCCACCGTAACGCATCATCGCTGCCAACTCATGACGTCACACCAAAGCCCCGTAACTCGTGATATCATACAATAGCCCCGTAACTCATGTCGTCACGACATAGCTCATCACAAGTAACCCATGACGTCACAGGCAGTGCATATATCAGTCCTGGTGTAAGACGTTATGACTCGCAAACCTACCTGTAATTATTCCCTCTCTCTCAGACGTGCTACAGATGATGGGCTGGACACTGTAATTAACCCTTTCTCTCTCTCAGACGTGCTACAGATGATGGGCCGGACACTGTAATTAACCCTTTCTCTCTCTCAGACGTGCTACAGATGATGGGCCGGACATTGTAATTAACCATTTCTCTCTCTCAGACGTGCTACAAATAATGGGACGGACACTGTAATTAACCCTTTCTCTTTCTCAGACGTGCTACAGGTGATGGGACGGACACTGTAATAAACCCTTTCTCTCTCTCAGACGTGCTACAGGTGATGGGACGGACACTGTAATTAACCCTTTCTCTCTCTCAGACGTGCTACAGGTGATGGGACGGATACTGTAATTAACCCTTTCTCTCTCTCAGACGTGCTAGCGATGATAGGAAGTACACTGTGATTAACCCTTTCTCTCCCTAAGACGAGGTACAGATGTTGGGCCGGACACTGTAATTACCCTCTGTTTCTATCTCAGACGTGCTACATGTGATGGGCCGGACACTGTAATTACCCTTTGTTTCTATCTCAGACGTGCTACATGTGATGGGCCGGACACTGTAATTACCCTCTGTCTCTATCTCAGACGTGCTACAGGTGATGGGCTGGACACTGTAATTAACCCTTTCTCTCTCTCAGACGTGCTACAGATGATGGGCCGGACACTGTAATTAACCCTTTCTCTCTCTCAGACGTGCTACAGAGGATTGGCCGGACACTGTAATTAACCCTTTCTCTCTCTCAGACGTGCTACAGATGATGGGCCGGACACTGTAATTAACCCTTTCTCTCTCAGACGTGCTACAGATGATTGGCCGGACACTGTAATTAACCCTTTCTCTCTCTCAGACGTGCTACAGATGATGAGCCGGACACTGTAATTAACCCTTTCTCTCTCTCTGACGTGCTACAGATGATTGGCCGGACACTGTAATTAACCCTTTCTCTCTCTCAGACGTGCTACAGATGATGGGCCGGACACTGTAATTAACCCTTTCTCTCTCTCAGACGTGCTACAGATGATGGGCCGGACACTGTAATTAACCCTTTCTCTCTCTCAGACGTGCTACAGATGATGGGCCGGACACTGTAATTAACCCTTTCTCTCTCTCAGACGTGCTACAGAGGATTGGCCGGACACTGTAATTAACCCTTTCTCTCTCTCAGACGTGCTACAGATGATGGGCCGGACACTGTAATTAACCCTTTCTCTCTCTCAGACGTGCTACAGATGATGGGCCGGACACTGTAATTAACCCTTTCTCTCTCTCAGACGTGCTACAGATGATGGGCCGGACACTGTAATTAACCCTTTCTCTCTCTCAGACGTGCTACAGATGATAGGCCGGACACTGTAATTAACCCTTTCTCTCTCTCAGACGTGCTACAGATGATGGGCCGGACACTGTAATTAACCCTTTCTCTCTCTCAGACGTGCTACAGAGGATTGGCCGGACACTGTAATTAACCCTTTCTCTCTCTCAGACGTGCTACAGATGATGGGCCGGACACTGTAATTAACCCTTTCTCTCTCTCAGACGTGCTACAGATGATGGGCCGGACACTGTAATTAACCCTTTCTCTCTCTCAGACGTGCTACAGATGATGGGCCGGACACTGTAATTAACCCTTTCTCTCTCTCAGACGTGCTACAGAAAATGGGCCGGACACTGTAATTAACCCTTTCTCTCTGTCAGACGTGCTACAGATGATGGGCCGGGCCGGGCGGCCCCAGTTTGACGACCAGGGAAAAGCTGTTATTCTCGTTCATGACGTCAAGAAGCACTTCTACAAGAAGTTCCTCTACGAGCCGTTCCCCGTCGAGTCCAAGTAAGAGACCAATCGGTGGTGATCATGCAATCATAGTGAAGTTCAAATAAGCTACAGATTGCTCTCACATTGTTCACGCAGTGTTATATGTGGGTTTCAAATGCGTAATATACTACGTTGAAATAACTTCTGCACATCAGATTTACAAATGTATAATACGTCAGTTAGTTTTAAGTAACATCCTCGTGTGCTTCGGTATAACTGGTAAGTGCCTGATAGTTCTATTGTCAGGATTCAACCCCCCTAGAGGATTTATACATATTGTACAGATACGTTTTTTTCTAAAGGGTTGTAAAGGATGTCATGATGGACTCGAACGGCGAAATGTATAAGACGTCGAACGATAAATGTCCACACAAAAAAACAAAACATTATGTTTCGCTTCCTAAACCTTTTCTATGCTACTATAAGGGTGAGCCATTGAATTTACTGGAAGTTGGTGGCCTGAGGCCATATTCATAATCGCCACTTAGGCGACGCCACCAGACTTAGCGCGAAGTCGATCGATTATCGGGTTCAAAATACATAAGTAGGCACCCAACAAGTGGATTTTCTGAATTAAGAAAGTGCTAAAATTATATTGAAGAAGATTTCTTAATCAAGAGCACCACCACAACGAGCTGGCGAGGCTAAGATGAAAATGCACTTTTCGTGCGTAACTTAAGAGGGGATTATGAATACGGGCTCTGAACATTTCATGCATAGGTGACATCTAGCTTCTGGTGGGTCCTATGGAATTCCGCAGTGAAATGAAGAAGCTGAAAATCGCCCAGAATTGCGGCATATATCATGCCGCCCGGTTATATGTACGATTTTATGAAACCGAATCTTGTTAATCAGGAAACGTCCTACTAATAACATCGCAAATAAAATGCCTGACCAAAAGCGTAGTGGATTTGTGAATAATGTGTAATTCTGGAAATAGAATTTGGCGTCAACGCGTGCTGGGGGATATATACAGATGTATTGTTATCCAAAAACCAGAAGATTAACTAAAGGTTACCCCGATGACCCCTTTTCCTGTGCTGTCGTCAAGTACTATACATCATAAGCGCACAACACCTAACGGAATAAGGAAATTCCTTAAGTCTCAAGAGACATGACGCTGCCAGAATTTAGTGTTAGTGCGGGTTTTCAGACATGAGACATGTAGATGTCCGGACTTTCACGGAGGCCGTGTTGTTTTCTTTGGAACGTGACGCTGCTGACAGTGCTGACCGCATAGACTCAGTAACCGTTGATAACTTGTTATCGCAAAAAACTGTAAAATTCTTTGTAAGGATGTGAGCTATGCATGTTGAATTAAAATGGCAGAATCCCCTAGGTTGCGGGCTTACTTCTGTACTCAGACGCCTATATTGCGATGTACGTCGTCATAACGTGCTCATACCCAGCTTAGACTGTTCTTGTATATGGTAGGCATGAGTAATACGTGAGCTATGCATGTTGAATTAAAGGCTTGCCCTAACATAGAAGAATTTCCCGTTGGCGGGCTAACTTCTTTACGCACGCCTATATGATGTATGTTGTCATAACGCACACGAGTAATACGTGAGCTATGCGCGCTGAATTAACTGTGTTGTGTCTGTTTGCCTGCCCGCAGCCTGCTGGATGTGTTGCCGGAGCACCTGAACGCCGAGGTAGTGGCGGGGACCATCAGCTCCAAGCAGGACGCCATGGACTATATCACCTGGACCTACTTCTTCCGGCGCCTCGTCATGAACCCGAGGTCAGTCCTCGCTCTCTGCCGCACTAACGGGGTGTCTCCTCATTGCCTGGGTTCTATCGCGGCAGCCCAGTCTGTTGCCGCTTACCTTTTGTGTTGCGCCTGGGCGCCTATTTTTGCAATGTACGTCGTCATAGCGTGCTCGTATCGTCCCTGTGCGCAACGATGACATACGCAAGGCTACCTCGTCCACCCAGGTTTGAATAATCAGGCGATCTGAGCGCGATGGTGAATTTCTATATCTGTCTCTCTTCCAGCGTGTCCTGCTGGATTATACGATACAAAATACCACGTCTTTGTTCCAGCGGGATATGTCATACTTCGCTCTCTCTCTGACACATTTTGTCTCTGGTATACTTCTATGTTATGGGCGGAAGGAATACAAATTCTTATTTGACGCATCGCATTCTATGACTTTGAATCATCACTGGTTTAAAGTCACAGCTCTTGCGATGTGAATTCCTTGTGTTGTGTGTTGCGGTCACTTACTTCCTTTACCATCTGTCTCCGAGTTGCAGAAGGATGCGGTGGTTGTATCGCATGCGTTTGCACAGGACATTGTGCCCGGGAACGGTGGAGTAATATTGAACACATGATATCGATAAGCGATAATTTCTTTATTGCTATCCACTGAAGACGTTATGATTACGCGGCATTGAACGTATGATACATAGGATGTCTGTGACTGCGGCTTGTTACAACGATATGGCGTTATACAGAACGTAGCTGGTTTATGTACAGTGCTATATACACGGGTTGTGGGCACGATTATCACTCGGGGTACAATTAGCTGTGACGTCAAGCTTGATTTAAGTACCGTGACCGCTAATGGTCATTTCTGTTTCAGTAAGATTTGGTCCCAGACTTAAGCACTTCGTCTGTTAACTTGGTTGCTGTTCCAACCTCCACCCCGCTATCGCTGCGGCAGACGATTATTTGTATTGGCTCTTCCGCCCTTAATACCTCCACCCTCTGTTGCTATGGCAACGACTGCTAGCCTCCCCTGGTTGTTCCACCCTCAGATCTTTTAGCTGTCGCCACGGCAGGAGGTAGCTCCCCTTGGCTGTTCCATCATCAGACCTCCATCCCCTGGCGCTGCGGCAGGCGGCAGCTAGCTTCCCCTGGCTGTTCCCTCCTCAGACCTCCACCCCCTGGCGCTGCGGCAGGCGGCTGCTGACGATCCTGTTGAGCTCTGGCTGCACGCGATCCGTCAGGCGCGTCGCTTCCACCGGCAGGAGGCGCCGTATGCGGGCCGCGCTGTCCGTCTGCCCGCCGCTTGGTGGCGCTACGTACGTGTCCGTGCGCTGTAGCCCCCCGTGGCTCCGGTGACCACTGCTGGCGCGGGTCGGGATCTCCTCCACCCTCCTCGGCGGCTTCTTGGGCTCCTTGCCCAGGCCCAGGACCGGGTTGGCGAAGGCGTGGGGCGGCGGCGGCACGGGAGGAGGCACCAGGTCGGGCTGGCTGAACTCGATGAGGGAGGCGCCGGGGTTCCGGTAGTTCTTGGGCGGCGGGGGAGGCGTGAAGGTGACGTCGGCCGTCGGTACCGAGTCTGCAACATAGACACACGCCACAGTGAACAACGAGATTATTACCACGGGAACGAAAATGACGAAAACTATTACCCGCCATTGATATATTTATTGATTGTAGTTTAATTAAACTGATAATTTATGGGTTTGGGCGGTTTTGTTGGTAGTGTTTGTTTATGGGCTGGATTGGTTGGTTCAAGGAGGACGCCGTAACCTATACGTTATGTCATCGCAACAATGAAGGTGGGTCTAGGTGGGTATGAGGAATGCCCCCGGGAGTAACGTCCTACTCATTCCGGTGGAGGTCGGGGTGGGGGTGGGGTGGGGATGGACTGGGCGTTGAGGTAAGGGTGGGGATGGGGGTGGGGTAGCGGTGGGTTGGGGGTACGGGTTGTGGTGTGGGTGGTGGCGTGAGGGGGGTGGGGGGGGAAGGGTGGTGGCGTGAGGGGGGGGGGTGGCGTGAGGGGGGTGGGGGGGGTGGCGGTAGGGGTGGTGATACACCTACTGTAGGAGTCTGCGATCTTCTTGAGGCACTGGTAGATGGCGTCCGTGTCGCCGTTGACGCTGTGCATCGTGTTGATGCTCGTGTTGCTCTTCCAGTCGCTCATGTGCAGCGGGTTGACGGTGGTGTTGTTGGGGAGGGAGGAGGCCCCCCCGGGGGCGCTGGCCGCCGGGAGGCACCCCGACACCCCCGGGGTGGCGGCGGCCTGGGCGAGCGGGAGCGGGAGAGGGTTGGGCGCCGGGGCCGCCTCCACCGCCGCAGTGCCGCCCCCTACTGGCGGGACCAGCAGCAGCGGAGACTTGGGCGGTAGGGGGGGCGGCGCCGCGTCGCTGTCCTCCGACTGGTCCTCGTTGCTGCTGCTGTGCGGCCGCTTGGGCGACAGGAAGGGCGTGGTGGCCTGGGGGTACGGGTGCGGGATCTTGACCCCCTGCGGGTGGGGCGGCTCCACGGCGTTGTTCTCCGGCACCGGGGCCAACTTGTGGGGCAGCGTGTGGGAACGCACGTGCACCGGCGTCTTCGGGTGCTTGCCACTTCCGGCGGATGTGACGTGTTTGGCGGCCTCGCGCTTGATGTAGAGGTGGTCGCCATTGTTGGTGGCCTGCTGGGCCGCCGACGGCATCCCCTCCTGTCGGTTCTTACCTTGACCTTTGCCCTTTGACTCGTTGACCTTTCCCTCGTCTCCCGACCGCTCGCCGGATGATCCCGAAACCCTGTCCGGCTTTCTCTGTGGCTCATGGCGGCTGTCCTGGTTGTGTTTACTCTGGTGGGTCCCGGCGACCTCGGATCCCGACTGGCTCGATCCGGACGGTTGTCGCGCCGAGTCCCGCCCAGCCTCCCTCTCGGTCCCGGATCTGGCGTCGGTGTCAGAGCCCTCCCGGCCGCTCCGGGACTGACCCGTGTTGGCCTCCCGGCGGTGGGTGCCGGTCGCGTCCTGTTGGTTACCATGGCGATCCTGACCCTCTGCTTGGACCCCGCCCTGTTTCTTCGCCGCCGACTTCGCCTTCTTGTAGCGTCCCAGCGTGTCGTAAATGGTGTCCGAGGGGTCTGGGTGGTGGGAGTGGGGGCGGTCATCGCGCTGCTGCTGCTTCTGCTGCTGCGGCTGCTGCTGCTGCTGCTGCTGCTGCTGCTTCTGCTGCTCCGGCGTCCGCTCCTGCTTGGGCTTCCCGCCGACCGGGCCGGGGGTGCGCTGGGCCGGGGTCGTCTCACCCTGCCCCGGCACCGGTGGCAGGGGGCGGTCGTCCTGACGCGGCAGTCTGTCCTGTGACTGGGCCGGGGACGCGGGGGAGACGTGTCCCGAGCTCCTCCGGCCTTCCACTACCGCCGTCGCCATGGCAGCGGCGGTCGTGCCCCGCCTCCTTCCCGCCGTGCCCGCCCCGTCACCGGCGCGGCCCCTCCCCCCGGCCCCGGCCCCGGCCCCGCCGCCGCCCCCGGCCCCTCCCCCTCCCCCGCCGCCGCCGCCGTTACGCCTGGCAGCCTCGGCCTTGGCTATCCCCGGGGAGCTGCCGCAACTCAGGCTCTCCAGAGACTTGGCCAGGTTGGGGCTCTTCAGGGGCCCCACTTGGGGGCCGCCCAGGTGGTAGGGGGGGTAGAACTGGTGGGCGGCCAGGGCGGCCCGGGGGTGACCCTTGGTCAGGCGTCGGCTCCTCTTGCTATGGCACACCCGGTCCCTGCAACATGGACACTCTCACGTGACCACTCCAGCATTGGTAACTGAGCACTGAATATCGTCATTTCATTACGACTCCAAATCTCCTAAGAGTTATTCCGTTGAGAGAGGTTGAGACTTTAATCGGGGGGAACATCACCATATGTCAGTATTACTTTTTTTTATGTTTGGTTCAAATGTTAAGATGATGTACTTTAACCGTGTATAGAAGACTGAAGACTTTTGTAGGGCAACCAGTTTTGTTTAATGTTTAATGTTACTGCTTATCTCACCATACGGTTTGAGTATACACCAGAGACAGGTAATAGATAATAAATATAATAAATAATAAGTTCACCATCACAGTTTGCAAGAAAAAACCTGGCGGAATTGCGGATGAATAAGTGAATTTCAGTAAATATTGCGACGTTGTCTCCCAAACGCAGATCGGGACCAAGAGCAATAAATCCCAACGTGGTATTTATTTAGGTTAACCATGTAGCGTGTGGTTACTGTGGCCGGGTACTCACCGCTTGTAGTAGATGAGGAGGCCGAGGACAGCGATGAAGACCAGCCACCCGATGACCCCGACCACCATCAGCACTGGAAGAGAGACAGAGGGAGGTCAACGGCTGCCGGGGCTCATGATAGGCATAGTCGCGCCAACCGTGTAGGTTGGTTAGTTGGTTGTGTATTGAGGACGCTTTTGCCACTGTTGGTCATATCGCGTCAATGGGAGAAGGAAGGGAGAGTGGAGCCATGTCCCCGGGGGGAGTCCCGTTTGGAACTTATGGACTTAGAAGATTTGCTTAGTCGTAGGTATAAGCAGGGTATATGTATTCGGGGAATGGATGGAACTGTTAACTGAAGTGTTTCGTTGGACCTACAGAGTATTGCTCCTGTCAACAAAGACCGTACATCAGATACTTCAGTAGGAGAATGACATGTGCCGTAAATACTATCGCACAAACTCGCGAATTCCGAAGCCTGACGCCCACCGCCCATTTGTGTCGATTTGACATTGTCGCATTTCGTTTTCATCAAAAGAGAAGCGGGGAGGAGTGAGGAAGGGGGGGGGGGTATATGGAAAGGAAGGGTGTCTTATGATGAAGGTGACAAGCCCTAACTCAATAGGCAATGTGGTCCCATCAGGAGGAGAGTGGTCAGATTGAATTAGACGCCAGATGGCTTGCAGCAATTAACGGCCATCACGTATGGAGCAGATAGCGGACGGTATAACGGTCTAATGAGGGGGTGACATCTCATAGCAACGAGGGGCCGTCACTGGGTGCCATGGCAACATGGTAGGAGTTATGTGTGTCAACCACGCTTCAAATAATATATAGTTTGTGTAGATGTAATAATACGCTTCACGCTAAAAAAATTCGCACCAATATATTGGGTTGCAACATTTTTGCTTGTAATAGTATTGTATTTTATTATATTTTATGTGATGCCAAGAATAAAGATAACAAATAGTGTGATACAAAATAGCAGAGCCCAGCTTTAGGAAAGTGAGATGCATTGATATAGTATATGTCTAACTATGGAGCAGTGTATAGATCTCCCGCGGTACTCACCCCAGACAGTGTTGCTGGCGAACGTGCCCGTTTCGTCCGTCTCACCCCCCTTGTCCACGTTGCTTCCCATGGCTTGCGGGGCCATGGGCGGGACCGGGTCGTTGAGGGGGCGGTTGCCAAGGTTACCGCCCTTCCGGCTGTGGCTGGCGATGTGTTTCTGGAGCTGGAGGTAATCCTGCGGGCCCAGCGCGCCCAGACCGTTCTTCGGGATCTGATTCTGAATGCCCGGGTGGGGCACGGGAGGCAGCTCCTGGTTCCCCGGGAAGGCCGGCGTGGCGGGGCGAGGCCCCGGGTAGGCTGGGTATGGGCGGGCGGATGGCCCCGGGGCCTGAGCCGGGGCTGCTGGTCGCGGGGTGCTAGCTGATTCTGGAGCCCCTGGCTGAGGAGGTTTTCTCTCCCGGACTCGCTTCACCGGGATCCCAATGTTGTCCTTCCCGGGCCGATTCAAGGTCATCGCCTCTCGGAGTATGGTTTTCACATCCGGGTTGTTCCCACGGCCACGTGGCCAAGACGGCGCATGCGCTCTGCCGTCGCTACTGGGGTCCGCGTGGGGTGTAACATCCGAAATCTCCTCGTCGGTGGCCGGGGTCAGCCGCCCCTTCGCCATGGGAACCAGGGGGTCAAAGCTGGGTGACGCGGGAGGCCCGGCATCGTTATGAGGCGTTTCATTCTCGTCTTTGTGTTTCCATGGCGACGCCTCCAGCCTGGCGACCGGTGGGTCCGACCTGTTTGGATGAGGCTCGCGCCTGTTGATTTTGGTGTTGATTTCGGGACGTTGTCGAAGATCCGGGTCCTGCCTCGGGTGTTCTATCTCTGTGCGGGCGATCCACTCACTGAGCAGGATCATTTTAGGGCCGTCGTGTTCCCCTGGCGTACCCGGTCGTTCTTCTGCGTCCGGGTTCTCTGCCTGATCCGGGTTCCTTGTTCCGTCGAATCGTCCTCCCGCGTCCAGTTGCCCTACCATATCCGCTCGTTCTGCCATATCCGGTCGCCCTACCATATCCGGTTGCCATGCCACATCGGGCCGCCCAGCCTCCCAAGGCCCTCCCCTAGGACCCTGCCTGACCGTGTCCCCGCCACCGCCGCTGCTGGGGGCATGTGTCATCGTCCGACCCCCCGGCTCGGACCTGTGCGCCCCTGGAAAGAGGCTCTCACGGTTGGTGTCTACACCAAACATGTCCTGGTAACGGTTGCTAGGGGGCAATTCTGGTACTCGGGGTTCCTGATCAGCATTTGCGGGATCCAGGACCGACCCGCGCCTGTCCATTACGTCCACGCCAGCGGGAGCTGACCCCGACGGACTGCCGCCCCCAGTGTCCGTCTCCAGACGAAGGTCAAGGTCATCAGCGCTCGAGGCGCCGTGGCTGGCCACCGAGAGAAGAGATCCGGACATCATTCGTTCGTCATCCGGATTCCATGTCTGGATCTCGCCCGCTTTGGGATCGCTGCCATCAGGAGGTGGTAGTGCTGCCCTTTCTCCAGTAAGATCCTCGGTGGATTCAGTATCCCTAGACACTGCTCCCGATGGCGCTATCTGGATCCCTGGCTGAAGGCCGATTCCTGCTCTAGATTGACTATCCTGCCCGTTATTCTGTAATTGACTCTCGGGATGTGCGGGTGGTGGCCGCGAAGCCTGATCGGGGTCGGGCTGCCCCGCTCGATGGACCCCACTCCATTTCCCTTTGCCTTGGTTACTGGAATAGGGCCACCCCCATGTCTGCTTCCGGGTGGAATTACTTCCGGGTTGTTGTTGTTGTTGTCGTATGGGCGTCCAGTAAGGGTGCTGACTACCGAACGGACTAGCCGATTCGTAACGGTTGTTTCGACCCGCTGTCGCATGCTCGAGATAATTTCGCCAGAAATTGTTATGGTTATTCCGATTCGTCGCCCATGGATGGGATTTGGAATTTGTCATCCGGGTTCCATTCTGCTTAGGAACTTCAACTCCACTTTCGGCCCCGCCACGTGCTAATTCGGACGCGTTGGGGGACGCGCCACTTGATTCGCTGGGAATAGTCGTCCGTTCCCAATTCTCGTTCTGACTTCCCGACGAGACTTCCGTCGTGTCGTTACTGTCTAAGGCGCCTTTGCCTGGTTCCTTGGTGTACGGGTTACGTCCCTGTCCCTGACCCCCGGGGGTCTGCCTGGTCACGCCATCGTGGCCGGCGCTGCGCAACCAGTGCGGCCAGGGACGGCGGTGGAACTGCTGCAGCCTCGTCGCCCAGGGGCCTTTGGGAGTCCTGTATTGGTAGCGGGGGTCCGGACTGGCCGAATCCAGATGTGACATTTCTCCATCCGGGTCTTGCTCCTTTACACGGACGTCGTCCACCGGAGCAAGCGGACCGGGTTCCCCCACCCCCACGCCCGTCCCTTTCTTGCCGCCGGTTACGAACACCGGTTTATCCTTGGGTGCCCACTGCGCCCAGAACAGACCATTGTTTCCCTTCGTTGTGGGTTTAGCGGACCGGGTCTTATTATCAGTTGGCTGGCCTTGCGCGGTTCGAACGTTCAATGGCCATATGTCGTCAGTGGCGTTCGTCTCTAGTGGCGGATCTCGCCGCTCGGGGGCGCCTTGGTACTGAGGGGGTCTGCTGATCCCACTCCGCCAGGGGGCTGCAGGCCACTCGACGCTAGAGGGGGCAGACTTGTCACCCGCCGGTTGCCATGGAGATGGTGGCGGTGGGTGGGCACGTCCCTGGCTTCCCCTAGATCCCTGCGCCCCGAGGTAAGACTTGTCCTCGTGCACGATAGACACTGGTTTCTCGCTTTGATGTCCCTTCGTCGGCGTAAAGGACACCCAGTCACCGCTATAGCGGCCATCGGGGAACACGTGCTCACGCCTGGCATCGGATATTGCGGTATTATCGCCCTCCGGTCTATTTAACTCAGGCATGGGACCTCTGGGGTTCTTCACCTCGCTGGCCGGTTGTGCCGCGTCCGGTAGGTGGCTTATGTCCTGCGACGTGTATTCCCCGAGGGGGTCACGTGGTTGACCCGTCACGGTGTGGACCACCTCCTCCATCCCACCGCCTCCGTCTCCTTCTCCCTGGGGAGAGAAGGCGTCCTCGGTACCCTCCCCGCCCAACCCTGGAACCCACGGCGCGACATCCGACTCCGTAGTCTGCTCCAGACTCCCCGTGGATAGATCCCCGGCCATGACCGCCGTCGTCACCTCCTGGGTGGCCGTGTCCCGGACTGTAATGGCGGAAGTAGTGGTGGTCGTATTAGCATCAGTGTCGTTATCCCTCTCCCCGAACATGTGGGTGATGTGCTCCTGGTCCTGCAGGATGAGCTGCTGCTTGTGCTGCTCCTTCACGTCCTTCCAGAACTTCTTGAACAACTCCTCCTGCTTCTTGTTCCAGTTGTGGTGCGCGATCTGCTGTCCCACATCGGCGGCGTCGCCGGCCGCGCTCCCACCGTCCTTGTCCTTGCCCTCATCCTCCAGGAAGGCCTCCCGTCCTCCTCCAGTGTACGGCCTAGTCTTGGTCGGTATGGCTTGCGTGTGGATCTCCGATGGCCCGTCGTGGATGATGTCCACCTCCGTGGCCGGTCCGAACCTCTGGTTGGAGGTCGCGGTCGAGGTCGGGAGGTCCCCCCACGCTTCCTCTGATCTGGTCGAGGTGTCCGCTTCTTCCCCGTCCTCGTAGGCGTCGGTCCGGGGATTGATCGTAACTGGGTCCTCCGGGTTGTGGTCTGTCTCGAGGGCGGTGTCTGCCGCCACGGTGTCCTCGTGGGCCTGCCCCTGCTGCTGGCCCCCCACCACTGGGTCCCCCACCCCGGGGTCCCCCGCCCAAGGGGAGTCGCTGGGCGGTATCGTCACCTCATTCACCAAGGTCGTGGTTGCGTATGTCGTTGTGCCTGGACGGAACCCCTGTGCCGTCGGGGTGTTGGGGGAAGGGTCTTGTTTGCCCGTCGGCGAAGGATGACCGAGAATTATGGGTTGACCCCGACTGTTCCCGACCTGCAGCTGCAAATTCTGCAAGGGCAATATGGTATCCCACTGCGAGGCGGTGACAGGCTCTTGTGGCTGTACCCTTTCCTCCTCTTGAAGCCGTTTGGGGTTTGCATTGGACGATAGCGTCTCGCCCGCTTCGCTGTCAGTTGCTGGCCTATCTGTAGTCTTCCTCAATGGGTCGCCATGGTGCAGCGCCTGGGACCCCTCATCGGTAGAAGGTCCTCTGGCTGACCCACTCCCATCGGCCGCACCATGGTCGCTACCCGCAGAGGCTCCGCTGTGTGGTGCCAGCGGCTCGGCCATGGGGGTGTCGGTTCCTAGAGGATGCCCTGGGGGCCTCGGCCACACCCCTCGGGTGGGGGAGGACCGCTGGACTGGCCACGCGGGTGGTACCTGTGCCTCCTTCCCATCTCCGGGCGTCGGCAGCTCCTTGGCGTGTTTAGCCGGCGTATGCTTCGTCATTGGCTTTTCTGTCGAATATGTCGTCGATGGCGTGTCAGCAATTTTTGGCCACGTGGGTTTGGATTGTTCTTTCTCTGTTACCCGTATGGTGGGAGCGCTATACTGTGACTTGGATGGCCACGCTGGCTTCGCTTTATTATCCTCTACTACCGCTTCATTGGGTTCCGTAGATTTGGATTTAGTTGGCCATGAAAGCTTTATCTTCTTCTCCCCCGCCACGTGTTCAATGGGTTCAGCTTCAGCTTTAGTTGGCCCTGATGTCTTTACTTTCTTTTCCCCTGCCGCATGTTCAGCGGATTCACTGCTTTGAGACTTGGAAGGCCATTGTAGCTGTAATTTGTTCTCAGCTGCGGCCGATTCAGTTATAATATTATCTAAATTAGATGGCCAAGAAAGCTTGGCTTTCTTATCCACTCCTGACTCCGATTCTGTGGGTTCTCTATTACCGGGTTTGGATGGCCATGCGAGCTTTCCTTTCTCCCCCTGTAGTGTTGATTTGGATAAGTGGTTGTTATCCGCATTGGTTGGCCATGCGGGCTTCTTCACACCCCCCTTGTCGGTCGATTCCGGCGGGGATTTATCAACATAGTCTGATTCCTCTGTGATGGCCGGCTTCCCCTCCTCGAGAACGGACTCGGATGGTTGTCTATTACGTGGCTTCTCGAGCCAGGTAAGCCATGCCTGCTCGTCTGAGCTCCAGTCAATGGCTGTGCTATCTCTGACCTGGGACGGCCATGCGTTCTTTACCTTTTTGACTGTAGATTCTGAAGGTTGTCTGCCATCTAATGCGGCGTGCCATCTCAGCTTTGCCCTTTCCCGTTCCGTCTGTGAATCCGGGAAAGACCTGGCTTCTGGATTGGCTGGCCACGTGGCCTTGGCCTGTTCCTGCCCAGATCCTGATACTACGGCAGGCGTGTCGTCTTCGGTTCGTTCGACTGGCCAGGAGACGGCCTTGTTATGACCTGACGATGGGTCCTTGCCCCCAGATGGTAGATCCGGCCACACAGGTTTCGTCTTTTGCTCTTCATTCGATTCCACGATTGCCGCGGATCCTGGAGTGACCTGGAGTACGTCTGGCCCGAGGCTCGCCCCATCTGCTGTGTGTGTGGCCTCGCGCAGGAGCCGCCCGTCGTGGGTCCGCCCGCCCCTCTCAGCCCCCTTATTGGCCCGCCCACCTCTCTCAGCCCCCTCGTTGGCCCGCCCACCCGCCTCCGCCCCCGCGCCCTGCGGCGTGCCCAGTCTGTACTTGACCCGATCGCCGTCCAGCTCGATGTCCAGCTTGAAGAGCGGCTCTATGTCCTCAACGTCCTGCAGCACCTTGCTCAGGTGTCTCATGTCTGATTGCATAGCCCTGGCCCTGGTCCTTGTACTGGAGCTGCTGCTGCTGCTGCTGTCTGTCTCAGCCTCCAGTCCCCGCATCCCATCGATAACATTGGCGTCGTCACCCACCATCTCCTTAGCGTTAAAGCCAATATGGTGTTGGAACATGGTGTTACCCCTGTCGTTGTGGTTGGCTCTGAACTGGTCGTGGTTGTCCAGTTGGTTGTCCCCCACAGGGATAACGATGTCCTCCTCACTGAGGAGGGGTATGATGCCCGGGCCCTGCAGGGCCAGGCTGAAGGGCTTCCCGTGGCGCCCCAATAGACCGCGTGAGGACAAGTCCGCTCTCTGTATGGGGGATATGGAGTTCAACGCCGGGAGCTCTACCTTATTGAATGGCTCCTCGAACTGAAGATTGATATCATTGGCCTCGCCGCGTGGCCTGGCGGGGACCCCTAAGAGGTCACTTCCGGCCTGGCGTGGCGCGCCCTTGACGAGTTCATCCACGTTGTCCTCCTCCTGGAGGGCTCGAACCTCCGACTGCATCACCCCGAATGTCTCTTCACGTGACCTTGAATCCTTAAGTTGACCTTGAGTCATGGCCTCACCTTTAGTGCCCGGATTGACGTTTACCTTGCTCATGGCCGCTGGGATGGCATTTTTCTTCAAAGTGCCCGGATGTGGCTGGACTGTGGCGGCCTCCGCTGCCGGGGGGGAGAAGACGGGGGGCGGGGTGGTGGCCTCCGCCCGGGGGTAGTCCCACGAGTCCCCGGCCCGCCGGCCGCCGCCCTGGGGTGGCACCCCCGGGGCCGGGGTGCGCTGCGGAGGGGGGTCGGGCCGTAAGGGCTTGACGCTGGTCGTGGTTGCCTTGGTGCTGGGGAGGGTGGTGGCTTGTGGGGTGGTGGGTCTGGCGGTGCTGCTGGTAGTCGGGGGCGCTGGAGTTGTGGTTGTGGTTGTTGTTGTTTTTGTTGTTGTTGTTGGTGTTGTCGCCTGCGTGGTGGTCCTGGC
This sequence comes from Arenicola marina, assembly GCA_964019135.1. Lineage (NCBI taxonomy): Eukaryota > Metazoa > Annelida > Polychaeta > Arenicolidae > Arenicola > Arenicola marina. The sequence goes on along the minus strand of OZ025248.1, from coordinate 39,667,921 downwards.
GACTGTCGTTCTGTAGAGTGTTTGTTGCCTGTCGTACCTCCCGCACTTGAGAGAGATCAGCGAGTCGCCGCTACCTGCAATACCATAGCAACGTTACAACAGACCGCACTGTTGTGTAATATTGAAAATAATTAAGCACTGATGAGCTTAAATATATCAGTGAAAATGACTATAATAGTATGCAAATATGTATATACTCTAAACATTATTTTTCACCATAGGATAAGCTATGAAGAAGGGTACGTCTCACTTTGACATAACGGATATCAAACCGTCGGTGTCTACCCGGTTCTAAAGAAGTTTAATTATTATACCCGCATGTGTGTAATTTACGGTTTTATTATGTAATATATATACCCCCCCCCCTCTCGATGAGATTAATGGATATACTAAGATATAGATCTAAAGATTAAGTCCGATCAACCAAAACGGAGTTCCGAATAGCACAAGAGGAAAGATTTATATTGTGCAGTACTAGTCCATCCAATGAGATGTTAGTTAGCATTGTTACTGGCGTCAGTCACCTTCGATGGCACGATATAGCCTTACCGGCTGAAAGTGCCGTTACAACCCAATCAAATCAAATCAGTCACCTTCGAACGTGAGCCAGAATCCCATGCCGTTATTCCTGGCGTCCGACCGGAAGTTGAGTTTGATTTTGCTGCCGCGGTACGGATCCTGCTGCGGGATGTAGCCGCACTTCCGGGCCGAGCGAGCGCCATCTACCGAGACGCGCAGCCAGTCGTGGCACGGGCTGGAGGCCTTGAGCAGGAAGAACGCTGTCACCAGCCGCACCGCGGCGTTACCATAGCTATCGCCGGCCTGCTGCTGGTGGCGAGGTCGCCAGGCGGAGGGGTCGGACCGGCCCTGGCCGTGTCCCCCTCCTCCTCCTCCTCCTCCTCCCCCTCCTCCGGCGGCCGACAGTGTGCATGAGCAGTTCTGTTGCGGCGGGTACATGTCCGGGAAACCCGGGCTGGAGATGTAGCCCGAGCGGCCGATGAAGTCGACGTCACCGCAGACGTCGATCAGCTGAGGACCTTCAGAGAGAGAGAGATTGGTGTAGATTGATGGATGGATGGATGGCTGGATTGTCGCTTCAGGCCAGCTGTGTGCATACATGGGATAAAACGCCAAGGAATCCTCATGTGGAAGAACAAAAAACAGCGAGAGAGAGAGGGGCAGAAGGGGGTAGAGATACATAGAGAGAGAGGGGGAGAAGGGGGCAGAGGTAGATAGAGAGAGCAGGGGACTGACTCCTGCTACTCCTGCCGTAGCGCCACGCGTGTTGTATATGTGGCCAAACAGCGCCACGTGAAGCATATGATTGAATACAAGGATCTTGCAAATCATACAGCTGAGGATACTAATGTGACCGACTTTCTAAAGTCATTTCACGGTGGGCAATGAAACAGACATACACAAGTTACAACTCGTTGGCTCGGGCACATTATGAATCACCACCCGTACCCCGCCCCGCGCCCCTTGACCATACCACCATAAAGGTCTGCCATGCTTGACATCGTAAAGTTCTTCTGATTCAGATTCGATATCATGTATTTGAGCAAGAAGAACCAATACAAATATTTAAGGTAAAACATGACGACGTAGACAATTCTCGCTTTGGGGACACCCATTAAGACCCAAGAAGGCCGCTAGCATAGGAACCATAAGAAGAGAAAAGAAAGACAAAAAGTGAAAGACTTGTGCTGTCTACACTCACAGTCGCATCGTTGTGGGACACGCCTATGGGCCAGCCATATACAGTAAGACAACCGTCACTCACACTTGGGCGGAACCACGTGTCCGCAAGTGGACATGTTTACGGGTGTCCCTAGCATGCCTGTCATACCTCGGACACTTCTGGAACACAAGGGGCCGGCTCGATAGCACAGTGGGTTACAGCGCTCGCCTTGAGTACTCTGACCACCTGAGAGCCTAACGGCACGTGGGTCGGTGGTTCGAGCCCCGCTGTGGCCATGTCTGTGTGGTCGCACGATAAAGATCCCATGTCTTTCCTGGCAAAGAGTAGGGGTTACCCCCGGTGACATGGCTCCACTTTCAGTTCCCTCACCCAATGAGGAAAAGTGGTTAAAAACGTCCTGAATATACAACCAACTGAAACACGGTGAAGTTAAGTCGCAAGCACCGCTCCAGCGTTGGAATCAATGCTGGATAGCACTTGATTGCTTAAAAATCGCCTGTGACGGGTGGGTACCATAACGTGGCACGCTTGTGTCACGGGGTCAGAGTGGGTTGACCGCATCACAGTCGTTTATTAATACACGAAGTCCCAATATTTATATAATTATGTACGGCACATTCCTGATTGCCATATAGAACGGTCTGATGCAATCTCTCCTTGCCACCCTTAACACTCACTAACGGCCAAGAGATAATGATAGACAAACTCCCCAACTGTCGTTATGACAACCGAAAAAAATGCGGCCGCCATTACGGGAAGCAGTTGTCGGTAAATAACAGCATTGTATAGTAGCCGTAGTATATGGCGTATGTCAGTGTTGCTGTGGGCGGGAGATCTGTATTGAATACGGCAAGGACTCCCTCTCTCGATTTATTTCCCATTAGTGGAGGGCGGTTACCGCTGGTGTCTGTCTGTCCGCTGCTGGTAGCTGGCTAGCCACATATGGGGGGTGGGGGTGGTGGTGGTGGTGGTGGGGGGGGGGGGGGTATGGCACACTTACTTTCACAATTAGTGGCTTCGCTGGTTCCTGGTGACGCACTCGCCACTTATATATATTTATATTATATTAGTGACGGCCGCCCATACTGTGTGTGGAGCAGTGTGGGGTGGCGATTTGCGGGGTGATTGAGCACCGTGGGGAATGGGGGGCGGGGGGGGGGGGGGGGTGAAGGGTTACTAACGTATGTACCTTGGCTTTCGTTGCCCGGAACATGACCAAACCATGATAGCTGCTTGTGCCACCACCACGTGATTGGCTGGTGTGGTCGCCCCTAACTAGATTTGTGGAGGGTCGTTTGTCCGCGATGATGACCCGCTGTACTGATTACAGGTGTGTGTGGGGGGAGGGGGGGGGGTGCTGGATGCAATTAGTATGCACAATATTCTGACTCGGTCATCGACCTGGTGGACACACCCGATCATCATTCCTCATTTGTGACATCATACATCACGGAAATCATTCAGTTTGTAATAATGTGAATAATTTAGGTTTGTTTAAAAACGAGCGTCTGTGCTTGGAATGGATTAGCGCCATTTGTGTTTGGCGTTGCGCAATGCCGGGTAAATGGTGATGACGTCACATAAGTGCCTCGCGATTCCAGGTCCTGTTTGTGGAGTTGTGGCGAAGTAGTTGAATAAAGTTAAAGTTAACAAATGATGGAGGTTCTGGGGACTGAGTCGTAGTATTATGCGGTTTTGTGGTCCCGCTCCCCGTGGTTGTTTTTACTCCTTCCCTCGTTACTATCACCACTGGGCATTTTGTTTTAGTTTCACTTATAAATTGACATGGACAAGTATTGCGTGACTGTGAGTTCAAAGACATTCCACTGGCCGCCATGTATTTGAAACCCATGATCAAAGATGGTTCCCGGGAATTGGGGCAAAGACATGTAGATTAGATATTGATTAATTATTGATCAAAAAGTTACATTTAGTTACAGAAGTGTTTAGGTTGTGTGAATGCAAACTGATGTCGTGATCGTGGTTCGTAATTTAGTAATGATGATTTATCATATGGACTCTGATACTTGGACTCTATTTAAGAATTATGGTATTGATAGTTAGATCTAAACTATGCGTTAAATTGTGTGGCTTCTTGGTTATTAAATAATACATGATTAATGAGTTGGCTGTATAAGGTCTTACGTTCACCCAATATACATGACTGAAAATCAACTGGTGTGTGGCTATTTTGGTAATGCGATCCACAGATCCTCTATAGTATGAGACCGCCGTGATGGGCATGGTGCTAGCTTGTGAAGATGGGTAAGATATCGGTGTTGGCCGCCCGACCTTCATCACTGGGTTTAAATCATTGAGCTTGGTATTGGACCCAACGGATTGTCTTCACAATTCTGTCATTTGTAGCCACGGGCGCCGAACGATGGCCTAACACGTCATTTCACAGAGCAATGGTCTCATGGGTGAAACGTGGATGATGAAGTGTCAATGGTAGCAAAGGGCAACACGTAACGATGGGGTATGAGCGTCCTGGAGTAAATATGTGTCCCGATTTGTGATATTACCAACTTTCTGTCAAGTTAATGCATCGCTGGACTCTACACCACATTTTAAGCATATTGATGCTCTATGGCATTGTGAAGATTTTTAATGTGGGGCATCATGTCAGCCCCTCATACTGTGACAACCAAGTCTGGTCGTTGAAGTCCCCGCCGAGGCGATGGACTCGCTCACCGTGGTTGTTTTCACTCCCTGTCCCTGGGCATTTTGTTTTCGTTTAACATATAAATCGTTTTGAGGGACAACTATAAAATCAAGTTCGAGTTGATAGCCATGTTTGTAATGTGGTCAAGTTGTAAGGATCGAGGATTACGCCATCGCGAGTTTGGCATGTTAAGGGTTTCAACCGGAAATGCCAATTTGGCATACGGGTATGCTAAATGGTTAAAGTGATTCCCGCATAAAGGTTTGCTAAATGATTCAAGTGATTCCACTTTATACATGTAAATTTATCATGTTGGTCAATAGTGTAATCAGAGTAGACTGTATGTAGTGTTACATATTAGGTTAATAATGCCGGTCGTACATAGGTGTTCACCACTGATATCAACCCTCACGTAGATTACAGCCGATAAGGGTACATTCAACAGGATATGGGTGACGCTTAACGCCCACATCTCCCATCTCCCATCCCATGCTTGCCTCCCACATCTCCCATCACACTTAACTCTCCCATCTTCCATCCCATGAATGCCTCCCACATCTCCCATCATACCTAACTCTCCATTCTCCCATCACACTTAACTCTCCCATCTTCCGTCCCATGATTGCCTCCCACATCTCCCGTCAAACTTAACTATCCCATCTCCCATCCCATGCTTGCCTCCCACATCTCCCATCACACTTAACTCTCCCATCTCCCATCCCATGGTTACCTCCCACATCTCCCATCACACTTAACTCTCCCATCTCCCATCCCATGGTTACCTCCCACATCTCCCATCACACTTAACTCTCCCATCTTCCATCCCATGATTGCCTCCCACATCCCCCATCATACATAGATACACTTAACTCTCCCATCGTCCATCCCATGATTAACTGTATTAATTGTATTTCGACCATTCAGATCAAGCGTGTAACAATTTCACCGGGGGCCGCTGTAGCTCCAGGGTTAAATTTCCGGTGACGACATCATGATTTTCACATCTTCGTTCATATATTAAATTAATCCCGACTTTACTACTCCAAAGCCCAATTGATTCATATCATGTACCAGAGGTCACGTTTCTTAATGAATCAAGCCACAAATGCGCACAGACACACATCCTCTTGACTTACGTTTAATGCACTGGTACTCGACCCTGAGGCAGTTGGTGAAGTCGCTGCCGCAGGTCCTCTTGTGGAGCGGCCGGCGCTCGACCTGCATCCCCGTGCAGGCGCTCTTACCCCGGCAGTACCACTTGACCAACGTGTAGGGCACGGAGCACATGGGGTCCGGGGAGCACTTCCCCGCCCCGCTGTACCCCAGCGTCTCCGAGTCGACCAGGATCAACTCGTCCCGCTGGCAGACGATGCTGAGGCCGCCGTACTGGCCGTAGTGGAGGACCTCGACGGCGGCCCGGGCCGGCTGGGGCGGGGCGACCAAGAGGAAGGCGAGGAGGAGGACGAGAAATGGCGTCGTCCGGGTGTTATTCCTAACGCGGTCTGCTACAGTCGTGGATGGGGCGCCGCCGCCGCCGCCGCCGCCGCCGACGCGGGGTCGGCCCGCCATCGAGATATCGCTCATCTGTCTGTGTGTCGCCATCGTTATCACATGGTCCACCCGCGCCGTCCGGCCTCCTTCCGTGTATGTGTCTCTCTGCTGCTGGGAGAGAGGTCCGTATGTCTTCGTTGTAGCTGGATGTCCCCGCCGCCGCCGCCGCCGCCGCCGCCGTGGACTGTGTCTGTATGAGTTGTGGTTGCGGCAACGACTGCTCTAATCCCACTGTTGGCTAGCTATCTGCTCGCTAGCTGTTAGTCGGTTTGGTTAGTTGCGAGCAGGTCCGGTGGTGGCGCTCGCCGCTCTGGCTATCCGGAGCCCCTTGCTGGCCTTCCTGCACACCAGGTGACGCGAGTGGGTATGTGTGGGGGTGTAGGGGGGGGGGGGGTGTTGATGAGAGCGCGACCGACGCAAGGACACTGACACTGGCACGGGAGGGGGGGGGGCTCCACTGGGGTCCTTGTCACGTGGTTGACGTCACACGCAACGGCTCGCTCACTCCGCTGTCCTACGGCGTACGGCGTCACAGTGGCGGGACGTCAGTGATGACGCCGAGGTGATGACATATCCACTCCTGGCGTCTCATCATTGTAGGCGGATACAAATGAAGCGTCGTGGGTGATTGACAAAAACCTGTGCTGCCCAAATTGGTGCGGTTTCCTTTTTTGCCCGTGCTTCGCCCGGTGAAGAAGGTGTGACGCAACACCTGTGGCCAGACACAGTTGGTCATCGGTGAACGTCGTGCAGGGCTTTTCGTGCGAGCACTTCTCCTTGTGGACAGCTGTGTAATTATATCTATGATACGGTCTTCACTCCCCCTTGCCACCCTCCCTCTTGACTGCCCAACCTCCACGCACCCTGTTCTCTTTATTATGTTTTACCCTCCTACCTCCATTCTCTTCCTGTCTCTCGTTGACCCCGCCTCTCACTCCCACCACGTTCTCACTTTCTTATTTATATATTATATATATATATATGCCACATATATGTAAGATATTTTCGCCCCTGCCCCTTCCATCCCTCTGCCTGGCTGCGCCCCCCCCCCCACCCCCACCCACACAATCCACCCACCTCCCTCCCGCCCCCCCCCCCTCCGGCCGTACCCTCAGAGGTCGGCCGGCATGGGTGTGGTTGGCGCCAGCCGGGGCCACGTGACGGGCGCACGTGTCGCCACCGATACATTACCGCCCGCGGCACACCGCCGTCCTCCTCCGCGCAAGCAATTCGCTCATTTACTTAGACCTCATCACTGCCCTCCAGCGCAGGAAATATGTCACCCGCAAGAAGGTCGCCTAAGAAACGAAATGTCGGTTCTTTAACTGCAACTACCCCCCCGCCCCACCTCCCTCCATGCATACCCTCTCCTCTGACCTCGACACTCATCCTCTCCTGATCGACGCCGCGTGCGCTGTGACCTTTGACCCGGCGTCTGATTGGCCGACAGTTTGGCGGGTTTCGCGAGAGCGTGGCCGAGACCAGATGGTGGAGGCCGTCGTCCGATGTCGTCTCGCACCAAATGTGTCTTAATTGATCACCACTTGGCGGCGCTCAGCTACGTCTCCAGGCTGTCTTCAGATTCGTTCAAACACAGTTTTATTTAGGCAATTGAAGGCATAAGTGCTATTAACCCAGTGTCTTAAAGCCACGATTGAAACTTTCATTCCGTAAATATGGGTCTATTTTTGAATGGTAGGACGTTCAATAATAGTATTAGGGATGTTTACTAGGTAAATGCTCAGGTTAGGCGAATTCAGGCTTTCGTACGCCTACCAACGTTGGCCCAACCTAGACACTGCAGTACGGCAAGAACCATCGAATTCATCCCAAATCTGTGGTGACTCGAATATGTAGCAAATTACATCAATGAATCTCGAACGCTATGCATCGTCATATCGGATTTGATCTTATCTCAAATTGCTATTTATTTATTATCGTTTGCAGTTATTATAGACATTAATGGCCATGATATAGCCATACATGCATATTATGCATTATTTGATCGTCTCAGCTTGTCTCTCGCATCATTGCCACATCCTCGTCTTGTGATAGACCATAGCGTGGGTTCAGTCAAACCCAATGTATTTGTCCGGTGAGAGACCATGGCCGGTTGTCCTGTTGCCACTTATTCTTGATGCCACATTAGTAGTGATTTCCAAGACCCCGTTTGTGTTATCATTGCTTTGACGTGGACCGTTAATCTATGTCCTATGATGGCACATGATAACACCATGATTGACCACTGCCGTTGTAACCATTGTTATTATGTGTTCTAGAACAATGTTGTCGTATAATAGACCATTGCCGAATGACGTTGGGCAATCAGACCATGTTTTATTTGTCTTGATAGATGGTAAATATTTTCTTTTGACAGACCATTTACTTTGTTCCCGTATTTAGATATTGCATAACCATAGTTGTGGTCTATGGTGGACCATTACTCTTTGTAATTTGATGAAGACCAACTGCCATTTTTGTACTCCTATCGTTGACCATGTACTTTGCAAGACCATTGCCTGCGACAGACCATTGCCCTATGACAGACCATTGCCCTTTGACAGACCATTACCCTATGACAGGCCATTGGCCTTTGACGGACCATTGCCCCTTGACAGACCATTACCCTATGACAGGCCATTGGCCTTTGACACGCCATTGGCCTTTAACGGACCATTGCTCCTTGACAGACCATTGCCCTTTGACAAACCATTGCCCTATGACAGACCATTACCCTATGACAGACCATTGCCCTATGACAGACCATTGCCCTATGACAGACCATTACCCTATGACAGACCATTACCCTATGACAGGCCATTGTCCTTTGACGGACCATTGCCCCTTGACAGACCATTGCCATTTGACAGACCATTGTCCTTTGACAGACCATTGCACTTTGACAGACCAGTGCCTATTATAGGTCATACAGTTTAGTTCTATGATGGACAATTGCCGAGTGTCAGACCATCAGTTTTACCCTTTGAAAAACCATCATCATCTGTGTTATGATAAGCCAACGCTCCTGTAATACACTATCTCTATTTGTCATTTATCCTAGGCTATTGATGTTTGTGTTGTGATTGACTATTGATTTTCTATGCTATGATGGACAATTGATGTGTGTCCTATGGTGGACAATTGATGTGTGTCCTATGATGGACAATTGATGTGTGTCCTATGATGGACAATTGATGTGTGTCCTATGATGGACATTTGATGTGTGTCCTATGATGGACCATTGATGTGTGTCCTATGATGGACAATTGATGTGTGTCCTATGATGGACAATTGAAGTGTGTCCTATGGACAATTGATGTGTGTCCTATGATGGACAATTGAAGTGTGTCCTATGGCCAATTGAAGTGTGTCCTATGGACAATTGATGGGTGTCCTATGATGGACCATTGATGTGTGTCCTATGATGGACAATTGATGTGTGTCCTATGATGGACAATTGAAGTGTGTCCTATGGACAATTGATGTGTGTCCTATGATGGACAATTGAAGTGTGTCCTATGGCCAATTGAAGTGTGTCCTATGGACAATTGATGGGTGTCCTATGATGGACAATTGATGTGTGTCCTATGATGGACAATTGATGTGTGTCCTATGATGGACAATTGATGTGTGTCCTTTGATGGACAATTGATGTGTGTCCTATGATGGACAATCGCGGTGTGTCCTATGATGCTAGCATGGTCCATTATGTCTAATTGTAAATTTAGAACAAATCTTTTCTTCCAGAAAGGACTATTACTAGCAGTATGACTACTTGCCATGATTTGGTTGTGACAGAGCCTGTTCTGCAAATGTTTTTTTGGGGCTAGATGAGGAAGCTAGGTATGTGACCGTGAGGGGGTACGGTATGATGTTGTCACGAGGGGGCTAGGTTTGTCATGACCATGAGGGAGTTAGGTATGTGACCGTGAGGGGGTACGGTATGATGTTGCCACGAGGGGGCTTGGTTTGTCATGTCCCATGAGGGAGTTAGGTATGTGACCGTGAGGGGGTACGGTATGATGTTGCCACGAGGGGGCTTGGTTTGTCATGTCCCATGAGGGAGTTAGGTATGTGACCGTGAGGGGGTACGGTATGATGTTGCCACGAGGGGGCTCGGTTTGTCATGATCGTGAGGGAGTTAGGTATGTGACCGTGAGGGGGCACGGTATGATGTTGCCACGAGGGGCCTAGGTTTGTCATGACCGTGAGGGAGTTAGGTATGTGACCGTGAGGGGGTACGGTATGATGTTGCCACGAGGGGGCTTGGTTTGTCATGTCCCATGAGGGAGTTAGGTATGTGACCGTGAGGGGGTACTGTATGATGTTGCCACGAGGGGCCTAGGTTTGTCATGACCATGAGGGAGTTAGGTATGTGACCGTGAGGGGGTACGGTATGATGTTGCCACGAGGGGCCTAGGTTTGTCATGACCGTGAGGGAGTTAGGTATGTGACCGTGAGGGGGTACGGTATGATGTTGCCACGAGGGGGCTTGGTTTGTCATGTCCCATGAGGGAGTTAGATATGTGACCGTGAGGGGGTACGGTATGATGTTGCCACGAGGGGGCTCGGTTTGTCATGATCGTGAGGGAGTTAGATATGTGACCGTGAGGGGGTACGGTATGATGTTGCCACGAGGGGGCTAGGTTTGTCATGACCGTGAGGGAGTTAGGTATGTGACCGTGAGGGGGTACAGTATGATGTTGCCACGAGGGGCCTAGGTTTGTCACGATCGTGAGGGATTTAGGTATGTGACCGTGAGGGGGTACGGTATGATTTTGCCATGAGGGGGCAAGGATTGTCATGATCGTGAGGGAGTTAGGTATGTGACCGTGAGGGGGTACGGTATGATGTTGCCACGAGGGGGCTTGGTTTGTCACGATCGTGAGGGATTTAGGTATGTGACCGTGAGGGGGTACGGTATGATTTTGCCATGAGGGGGCAAGGATTGTCATGATCGTGAGGGAGTTATGTGAGGTATGTGACCGTGAGGGGGTACGGTATGATGTTGCCACGAGGGGGCTAGGTTTGTCACGATCGTGAGGGAGTTAGGTATGTGACCGTGAGGGGGTACGGTATGATGTTGCCACGAGGGGGCTCGGTTTGTCACGATCGTGAGGGAGTTAGGTATGTGACCGTGAGGGGGTACGGTATGATGTTGCCACGAGGGGGCTCGGTTTGTCACGATCGTGAGGGAGTTAGGTATGTGACCGTGAGGGGGTACGGTATGATTTTGCCATGAGGGGGCTCGGTTTGTCACGATCGTGAGGGATTTAGGTATGTGACCGTGAGGGGGTACGGTATGATGTTGCCACGAGGGGGCTCGGTTTGTCACGATCGTGAGGGATTTAGGTATGTGACCGTGAGGGGGTACGGTATGATGTTGCCACGAGGGGGCTCGGTTTGTCACGATCGTGAGGGAGTTAGGTATGTGACCGTGAAGGGGCACGGTATGATGTTGCCACGAGGGGGCTCGGTTTGTCACGATCGTGAGGGAGTTAGGTATGTGACCGTGAGGGGGTACGGTATGATGTTGCCACGAGGGGGCTCGGTTTGTCACGATCGTGAGGGAGTTAGGTATGTGACCGTGAAGGGGCACGGTATGATGTTGCCACGAGGGGGCTCGGTTTGTCACGATCGTGAGGGAGTTAGGTATGTGACCGTGAGGGGGTACGGTATGATGTTGCCACGAGGGGGCTCGGTTTGTCACGATCGTGAGGGAGTTAGGTATGTGACCGTGAGGGGGTACGGTATGATGTTGCCACGAGGGGGCTCGGTTTGTCACGATCGTGAGGGAGTTAGGTATGTGACCGTGAAGGGGCACGGTATGATGTTGCCACGAGGGGGCTCGGTTTGTCACGATCGTGAGGGAGTTAGGTATGTGACCGTGAAGGGGCACGGTATGATGTTGCCAGGAGGGGGCTAGGTTTGTCATGATCGTGAGGGAGTTAGGTATGTGACCGTGAGGGGGTACGGTATGATGTTGCCACGAGGGGCCTAGGTTTGTCATGACCGTGAGGGAGTTAGGTATGTGACCGTGAGGGGGTACGGTATGATGTTGCCACGAGGGGGCTCGGTTTGTCATGATCGTGAGGGAGTTAGATATGTGACCGTGAGGGGGTACGGTATGATGTTGCCACGAGGGGGCTCGGTTTGTCACGATCGTGAGGGATTTAGGTATGTGACCGTGAGGGGGTACGGTATGATGTTGCCACGAGGGGGCTCGGTTTGTCACGATCGTGAGGGAGTTAGGTATGTGACCGTGAAGGGGCACGGTATGATGTTGCCACGAGGGGGCTCGGTTTGTCACGATCGTGAGGGAGTTAGGTATGTGACCGTGAAGGGGCACGGTATGATGTTGCCAGGAGGGGGCTAGGTTTGTCATGATCGTGAGGGAGTTAGGTATGTGACCGTGAGGGGGTACGGTATGATGTTGCCACGAGGGGCCTAGGTTTGTCATGACCGTGAGGGAGTTAGGTATGTGACCGTGAGGGGGTACGGTATGATGTTGCCACGAGGGGGCTCGGTTTGTCATGATCGTGAGGGAGTTAGATATGTGACCGTGAGGGGGTACGGTATGATGTTGCCACGAGGGGGCTAGGTTTGTCATGACCGTGAGGGAGTTAGGTATGTGACCGTGAGGGGGTACAGTATGATGTTGCCACGAGGGGCCTAGGTTTGTCACGATCGTGAGGGATTTAGGTATGTGACCGTGAGGGGGTACAGTATGATGTTGCCACGAGGGGGCTCGGTTTGTCACGATCGTGAGGGATTTAGGTATGTGACCGTGAGGGGGTACGGTATGATTTTGCCATGAGGGGGCAAGGATTGTCATGATCGTGAGGGAGTTAGGTATGTGACCGTGAGGGGGTACGGTATGATGTTGCCACGAGGGGGCTTGGTTTGTCACGATCGTGAGGGATTTAGGTATGTGACCGTGAGGGGGTACGGTATGATTTTGCCATGAGGGGGCAAGGATTGTCATGATCGTGAGGGAGTTATGTGAGGTATGTGACCGTGAGGGGGTACGGTATGATGTTGCCACGAGGGGGCTAGGTTTGTCACGATCGTGAGGGAGTTAGGTATGTGACCGTGAGGGGGTACGGTATGATGTTGCCACGAGGGGGCTCGGTTTGTCACGATCGTGAGGGAGTTAGGTATGTGACCGTGAGGGGGTACGGTATGATGTTGCCACGAGGGGGCTCGGTTTGTCACGATCGTGAGGGAGTTAGGTATGTGACCGTGAGGGGGTACGGTATGATTTTGCCATGAGGGGGCTCGGTTTGTCACGATCGTGAGGGATTTAGGTATGTGACCGTGAGGGGGTACGGTATGATGTTGCCACGAGGGGGCTCGGTTTGTCACGATCGTGAGGGAGTTAGGTATGTGACCGTGAGGGGGTACGGTATGATGTTGCCACGAGGGGGCTCGGTTTGTCACGATCGTGAGGGAGTTAGGTATGTGACCGTGAAGGGGCACGGTATGATGTTGCCACGAGGGGGCTCGGTTTGTCACGATCGTGAGGGAGTTAGGTATGTGACCGTGAGGGGGTACGGTATGATGTTGCCACGAGGGGGCTCGGTTTGTCACGATCGTGAGGGAGTTAGGTATGTGACCGTGAGGGGGTACGGTATGATGTTGCCACGAGGGGGCTCGGTTTGTCACGATCGTGAGGGATTTAGGTATGTGACCGTGAGGGGGTACGGTATGATGTTGCCACGAGGGGGCTCGGTTTGTCACGATCGTGAGGGATTTAGGTATGTGACCGTGAGGGGGTACGGTATGATGTTGCCACGAGGGGGCTAGGTTTGTCACGATCGTGAGGGAGTTAGGTATGTGACCGTGAGGGGGTACGGTATGATGTTGCCACGAGGGGGCTCGGTTTGTCACGATCGTGAGGGAGTTAGGTATGTGACCGTGAAGGGGCACGGTATGATGTTGCCACGAGGGGGCTCGGTTTGTCACGATCGTGAGGGAGTTAGGTATGTGACCGTGAAGGGGCACGGTATGATGTTGCCAGGAGGGGGCTAGGTTTGTCATGATCGTGAGGAAGTTAGGTATGTGACCGTGAGGGGGTACGGTATGATGTTGCCACGACGGGGCTAGGGTTGTCATGATCGTGAGGAAGTTAGGTATGTGACCGTGAGGGGGTATGGTGACCGACTGAGGGTTAGGTATGCCATGACCGACAGAGGGCTAGGTATGCCATGACCGACAGAGGGTTAGGTATGCCATGACCGGCAGATGATTTGACGGGGCAAAAGGCCGTTGCAAGGCACAACTATATATGCTGATAATTACCTTGGCTAAAGACTATTTAGGCGTCTCATCTTAGAGATGTGCACGTTCGTCATTACGTTGAGTACTGTAATTGGACAGACTGTTGAGAAGGGGGGCGGGGGGGTACTATCAAAATCCCAAGGCCCCAAGGTTGATAAGGTAATGATTTTATTGCGTACTTTGTAATACAACACGCGTGGCCGTCCATTTTACATACATGCTTTATAACAGCATAAAGTTAATAACAAGACATAATATTTACATACGACCAGCCTCCATGACATAATACTTGAATAACAAAACTAGTCAACAAAACATATAAATGTTGCATTCTGCCTAAGCATATCCGACATTTATCAATCTCATTACTGATTCGAGATAAATATAGATATCTGGAGGGTAAGCGCTGTGTGAATATAACTACTAATTGCAGGAAAAAGCCCCCTGGTTCACTTGCCCAACTCTGATGACATCATCACTTATTTGCACTGATATGTCTTCGTGAACGCTCATTTGCATTTGTTACTATTTACAGCAATTTACGATTAGGATGCATTATTTACAACAAATATACCAGAACGCAGCAGATTATATAGCTATCATTAAATTTAATGTTAAAAGCAGTTATAGCCACATGAATAGTGGAGGAAGTTTCAACTTTTCTTTTCAAAAGTTTTTTTGCCGAATTCTGTATAACATATGTCGCTCTAACAATACAAAAACGCTAGATAATGTTGTCATTATATCTATACTATATTCAAATTAAGAAGTGAAATCACCTGAAGTCTATATACTCTTCTCCTGTTTTTGTACAATGGGCCCGATGGAAATAATATATTTAATGTTGCCCCTACTGGCCGCGCCATGCCTAGAGGATAGCCAGATGGCATCACTGTTGCACGTGGTTTCTACGGGATTGGGTGCCGAAATGACAGGTTTGATCATCCCCTATAAAGCGACAGAACGACATACAGTATATACTATTATACTCTTCATACATATAACGATTACTAAATCGGCAAACTCGCACGCCATGTTTTTTCCAAATAACATGTGAAGCCGCAAAGAATAAAATAGGCAGATATCAGTACATGATGGAGTTATTTGGCCAATATGTTTGAATCATCATTATAGATTTGTGTCGTACACGTCTTTATCAGTGGCAGATTTCACAAACGCAGTTTCGCCGGCTACGGGGTTTAGTCGGCTCAAGCTACCACGTAAATGATGGACAATTTTAGCCGACTAGGCCCCGTAGCCGGCTAAACTATGTACGTGAAATAGGCCACAGGTCCCTGGTATATACCAGGAGGGTTCCCCATGTTAGTGGTCCGGTCTTCACGTGTTTTACACGTCGTTCTCAGGTCCCTGGTGGACACAAGGATTCCTCATGTTACTGGTCCGGTCTTTACGTGCTGTACACGTCGTTCTCAGGTCCCTGGTGGACACAAGGATTCCCCATGTTACGGGTCCGGTCTTTACGTGCTGTACACGTCGTTCTCAGGTCCATGGTGGACACAAGGATTCCCCATGTTACTGGTCCGGTCTTTACGTGCTGTACACGTCGTTCTCAGGTCCCTGGTGGACACAAGGATTCCCCATGTTACTGGTCCGGTCTTTACGTGCTGTACACGTCGTTCGCAGGTCCCTGGTGGACACAAGGATTCCCCATGATACTGGTCCGGTCTTTACGTGCTGTACACGTCGTTCTCAGGTCCCTGGTGGACACAAGGATTCCCCATGTTACTGGTCCGGTCTTTACGTGCTGTACACGTCGTTCTCAGGTCCCTGGTGGACACAAGGATTCCCCATGTTACTGGTCCGGTCTTTACGAGCTGTACACGTCGTTCTCAGGTCCCTGGTGGACACAAGGATTCCCCATGTTACTGGTCCGGTCTTTACGTGCTGTACACGTCGTTCGCAGGTACCTGGTGGACACAAGGATTCCCCATGTTACTGGTCCGGTCTTTACGTGCTGTACACGTCGTTCTCCTGCATAAGCAGCTCGTCGGGGTCGCTGCCCGGCCGCTGGGCGCCGTACCTGGAGATGTGGGTCGGCTTGGGGGGTATAGGCGGCTTGAGCGGGGTGGACAGGACAGGCTTGGCCGTGGACGGGCTGGGTCGGGTGGAGGGCGTCATCCCCGCCCGTCGCTCGGCGGCGTAGGGCGCCATGGGCGGGGAAGACCCCCGCGGGGGGGAGGACCGCATCATGGCCGTGCAGGCGTCGTCGTAGATGACGCTGTGTCGTGCGTCGGTCAGCGCCAAGGTCGACGTCGACGTGGCCGCCATCAGCTTGGGGCTGCTGGTGTCGCGCGGACAGTCCAGGGAGATGACGGTGACGGAGCGCTGGCCCACGGAGACGTCACCACCGACGATCACGCGGCTGTGTTGCACCATCCCGGAAGCAGTGGCCGCCCCGCCCCGCGTGGCTACCGTATCCTGGTAACCGTGACGTTGGTGGCTCGTGTTGCCCCCGACGACGATCTTGGTCACGTTGTTGTTGCCATGGTGACTGTCGCCGGCGTTTGACGGCGTCCGCCTGTGGCGCGGCCGCGCGCGCGCCGGCTGAATGACGTCATTACGCAGCGCCACCGTGGACACGCCGTTGTCGCAAGGCGAAGGTCGGCTCCGGCCGCTGGCTGCCGTCACGGCTACGCCTGTACTTCCGGTTCCGGTGTGGTTGGCGCCCACCTTCGATGGGTTACGGCTGACTTTGCACACGGTACTATACTGCGCGGCTGCCGCGGGCGGCGCTCCGGTCGGTCTCGCCGTGCCTTGGTGGTGGCTCTCTCCGGAGGATGACAGGATCGGCTTCAGGCTTCCCTTGCGACTTGGACCTCTGGGCGGCTTGCGGGCGCGCTCCAGCACAGGCCCCGCCCTACGGTAGTCCGTGGTGTGGCCGAGCTGCCGCGAGGCGGGGCTGCTGTTCCGCGGCGTGTGTACGCCGTTGCTTGGTAACGTGGAGTGCCTGGTCGCCGGCTTCGGGGGCGAGGAGCCCGGCTTGCTATGGTGGTAGTTATTGTTGTTGTTTGTGGTGTACAGGTGGCGACCTTTCCCTCCGCTGCCGTGATGTGAGGTGGCGTTCAACATGTCGACATTCTCGTACAAGGCGGCGCTGTCTGTCGCCGTCTCCTCGCCGTGGTGGCTCTTACACCAGGGGTCGCGATGGTGCCTGGGGCTGCTGCTGGGCGGGATGTGGCAGTCGTCGTACTCGTGGTAGAAGCCCTTATTGTGGGCGGCGCCACCACCACCGCCGCCGCCGCCACCGGTGGTGAAGGACCGGAGGCTGCGGCCGTCCTTAGTGTGCAGCGAGCTGGTGTGGAGGCTCTCCAGGTCCGTGCTCTGCGCCGCGCAGCTCTCCAGCGTGGTGTCGCCACCGCCATCCACGTGGCTGTCGCTGTCGAAGCTGTCGTTGATGCGCAGCTCCCTCTTGCGGCGGGCGGCCTGTTTCTCCAGCGCCATGATGACGACGATGGTGAGCATGAGGGCCATGGCCAGGCCGAACATCAGGCCGCCCAGGATCTGGGCTGCAACACAGAACAAGCGGGTCACTCACTGGGGGGTGGGGGTGGGAATTGGCGGAGGGGGGGGAGGGGGAGGGGCCTGTAGGGGTGAGACTCACCACTGAGATGATGTGTGGCCGTTTTTTGGATCGGATTAGCGCAATAATTATTTATTTATTATCGTTAAATTCACTTTCGTGATCCTGCTTAGTATCCCTAAAAGTGTGCAATAATTTAGTGAACAACACACAAATCTGTGACGTAAAGCAAGCATAACTGTCTATATGTTTTATTGGTGAGAATTATTTGTATAAATAACTACGAACGCCTGACGTTGTGAAGACCAGATAAATCTCCATTAATTATATACCGTCGGAATATTCCATTTGTTTGCTATTGTTATAGTACTCACCCCATGGTGTGTTCCATCTCCCGCCCACCACCCGACCCCCGCCCAGGACCACGGTGTGGTCGGTGTAGTTCACGCTTTCGTTGACGCTGTCGTTGACGTTCAGGGGAGCCAAGGTATTAACATAGACGCCGCCATCGGCCCATAATCCGATATTATCGCCCACCTCCAGGCCACGTGGCGTCTGCGGGCCCACGAGGTTCATCAAGGGCACGGAGGCGTTGGCGAGCAGGACTATGGTCGAGGGCAGAGTCGCTTGGGTCACCGCCCCGTCGTTCCGGCCCACGAAGGGTGTCCCCGTTGTCATTTTCCCCGGCGTAGGCTTATGCGGGAGAGCCTCGGAGTCGTATGGCGCTGGCCTCCTTGGCGGCGGCCATTCTGACTGAGTCATGCGGTACTTAGGGAGCAGACTGCGACCTGCCGTCATCGCGGTCGTGGTCTCCGTGGATACAGGAGCGCCTCGCCCCGGGGGCTGCTGCGGTGGCGAGCTGGGGTCTCCGGGGCCCATGTCGCTCACTTGCTGTGTCTGTGTCGGGCTTCGGTCGTCGCTAGGACGGTCCACATACGGGTGACCCGGGCTGAGGCTGGTCTCAGACGGCGTGGAGGCCGTGACGGAGTCCTTGGGCACTTCGGGCGCGGCGCCTTGCCTCATGTTGTCGGTGTTGTCTTCGTCGGTCGCTCCCGGCGCAGTGTCGCCCTCCAGCGGCCGCGTTGGCTGTCTTGTGGCGCCTGTCGGGGGTGACAGGGGTGCGTTATGATGAGGCCGCCTTGACAGACTGGCCTGACGGGAGCTATTCTTCTGGCCGTCTCCGCCTTGGTTCCGCCCACCACCTCTGTCCGCCCGCTCTTTGTTACCCCCCACCTCGGCCCTGACCCCTGTGACCTTTTCCGTGGTGGGCGTGTATGTCGGAGTCACACGTGACTTATCCTTGTTCTCGTCAGCCTCCTCTTCCTCGTCGCCAGGCTGAACACGTGGTTCCGCGTCTCTGGTCGCTGCCACGTCACTTCCGTCGCGTCCCGGCCCGCTGCGGTGGCCGGCGCTAGAGGGAGGAACAGTGACCCCCGGGCGGACAGAGGGTGGAGTCCTACCCCTGGAGCGGGCGGAGGTCGGGGTCCGGACCGTGGGGTTATCAGATGGAGGCTTGGGGACCCTTGAGGGAGCAGAGGGCGGAGGCGTAATGACAGAGGGAGGGGTGGCGACCCTGGGATGAGGCGGGGCTGGCTTTCTGGCCGTGGTGCGGGCTGAGGGCGGGTTACCGGCAATGGGGCGGCCAGAGGGTGGGGCGGCCCCAAGCCTTGGGCGGACCGAGGGAGGTCTACTACCCCCTACAGGGCCGGCGGTGGATGATACCCTGAGCGGCACCGCACTTGCCGCTGCTGGTGTAGTTGTCGTTAATGTCGACTCCTCGTTGTTACTGTCCGCCTCGCTGAGGCCGGGCGGCGTTGGCGCCCCCTGGCGAGGCTGGGGAGGGATGACCACTCTGGAAGGGACGGTCGTTCTCTCCAGAGACCGGGCCGTGGTGTTACCGTCGTCACCTGCCGAGTCCAAAGCCCATGTTGTATACAGACACTATAATCCAACAGTGGGATGACGTATGGAAACTGTACTTACTTACCTAATATCACATCTACATCAGTGATGACCATTGGAGACTGTACTTACATTATATTAAATTTACGTCTAATCCAGATTTCAATCAATGTCGATAAACAGATGTACCATAGATCTGATGTCAATAAACAGATATATCATAGATCTGATGTCAATAAACAGATATACCATAGAGATCGTGTGGACCACTGATACACAAGCCACGTTAAATGTCTGGGGACCGCAGCCAATCAACTTACTTTCGAAGTAGAGGAGGAATCCAATCTTGTCCAAGGCAATGGTGGCCGTCGGGCGGGCGCTCAAAAACTCCACCTCAACGATGTTAGTCGTCGTCTCCAATAGCAACTGGTTGCGTGCCAGCTGGTTGCTAAGACACAGCGAGACTTGCGGAAAACAGACCCGTCCGTCGCCTTGGCAACAGCTGGCGGAAGAGCAGGGTCAT